>JAVMKO010000007.1:41773113-42973113 GCA_032164245.1 Sternotherus odoratus
GCAGCCTGCCTAGCGGTTGGTCCCAGTGCTGGTCTTCAGGACTTCGAAGCTCCTGGCTCCTTGGCAGCTCAGACGCTCCAGTTCCCAAGCTCTCTGGCTTCCTGCCTGGTGAGCTGCTGTGGCATTGGGCAGCTCAGGGAACCTTGGAAACATTTCAGAAGGTCAAAATGAGATGACTAACTTTTTCAAAAAAAGGAATTATTTTTAAGATGTCTTTAACAGAATGGGAATTCCAGTTTCAAGCCAGCACTAGCATTTACATTGACATCAGCACAAAGTGTGCGATTCTTGTGGAGCATGGTGCTGGTCATGGGATTAAGTGTATTTTCTATACAATTTAGTCCAGCCACAGCAGTTCATCTTAATTAATACAGGTATTTCTGAAAGTCTTGTTCAAAGCAGACTAAACACATGCCTTTTCCCTCCATTTCATCCCCATCACTCAGGATTTTTTTTGTGTCTGTGTGTGTGCTGGTTTTGGATAAGCCTACACCAGACATTACACAATTTGGGGGGGAATCCCCACAGAAACAGTACAGCAACTGAATAGCTGTCTTATGTTGCCGGCCTCTACGGGACAATAGCCACCTGCTTCTGCACCAGTATTTTGCTTCCCTGAAAGTTTTGCCACTTGAGGTTTGGTGCAAGCTAACCACACACCTCCATGAAAGTCTGTTTCCTCATTCAGAAGTCCTGAAAAAGCTGCTGGTCATCCCAAGTTTACAAAATCATGGTAGACAAATTTGTCATTCCCCCTTAAGGTCAGCCGTCTTTGGTTTTTAGGAAGATTGGTCAGATCCCGGATGGAATTTGGGCAGATCACCTACTCGACAGCATAAATATTTTGTTCTGCAGCAAGGAGCAGAACCACATCATCTTCCAATTGCTCCATGTCTTCTACCCAGTTTGGCAAGAAGGATAGCTGAGCAGGAACTGCCACCAGCAAGTGGGTGAAGGTGGGAGACAGTATCAGCACGACAAGCAGAGGTTCTTAGAGCATCTCCCATGAGGCACAGAACCTGGGATACCACCTCTGAAATGGTAGCACTAATATTGCATAACAGCAGCAGTGTGGCCCTTGGGGGTAGTGTATATACAGTGTTATATGCTCATCCAGCACAGCTTACGTAGATAGACCACATTTGCTAGTGTGTGCATGGTCTAGTAACCGAATACTCACCAATGTTCGATATAGCCTCTAAGTTACTTCCCAGGTTTTTTGCAGCTGGTATCTTTCAACCCAAATATATACTAAACTTAGCGAATGCATACACCTTGTGTTAACTCTGCATAAAGGTGAATTTCTGTGTAGCAGGGAAGCATGGAAGGTGGTGCAGAGCAGAGAGTTGGAGAATGAACCAAAAGTCACTGTGGATACTCACATTGTTGGAAGACCAATTCTCCAGTACAGTAGCTCGCAACTTTTTCAGACTACCGTACCCCTTTCAGGAGTCTGATTTCTCTTGCATACCCCCCAACTTTCACATACCTGCTTACAAAATCAGACAGAAAATTCAAAGTATCACAGCACACTATTACTGAAAAAATTGCTTACTTTCTCATTTTTAACATATTATAAAATACGTCAATGGGACTATAAAGATTGTACTTAAATTTCTGTGTATAGTTTATAGAGCAGTATAAACAAGTCTGTGTCTGTATGAATTTTAGTTTGTACTGACTTTGCTAGTACTTTTTATGTAGCATATTGTAAAACGAGGCAAATACCTAGGTGAACTGATGTACCTCCTGGAAGACCTCAACCAGGGTTATGCAGAGAACCACTTCTCCAGTACACCCCTATAACATAGAGCATTTTTAAGATCAGCACATGCTGTAGAGTCTCTCTTCCCTATTATACACAGACAAATTGCACAATTCATGTGAATAAATTGGGACAACTTATTTTTTGCATGAATAGAAGCCTTATTTAGCAAGCTTTCTGGATTGATTCACTTAGTTTTGGAAGCCTTATTCTAGGCTAATAAACACAGCTTTCATGAAGTCTAAGTCTTGGCTAATGTTATGTAATAATGAGTTTAGTCACAGCAGCTAAAAGGATTCAGTCTCACAGTGAGGTCAGTAAGATGAAGGAGCTTATGACATAGGACTTGATGGCTGCATTCCAGACCAAACAGTTTAAGGTAAACTGTTCTAGTCTGGCTTTGGTCCACTCTTCCCATCTGCACCTGCTGAAAGATGTATGGTGGTACAGTATATAATTATAATACTCCATGTACTAGTAGAGAATCCTGCAATTCACAAGAATTTATAAAACTTTAATATGTTCTTTAGGAAATAAGCCAACTATTTGCATTTTATGGAGATGCACATTTGTAGAAGCTTATGATTTGTTCCCATTGTGTTTGTTTTATAAAGGCAATATTTTAACTAGTGAAAAGTTTAGAATGTCTCCGAATATTCTGAAATGTAGTTATTAGAAGTGGATATTCAGTGACATGATGGCTAGTGAAACGCAGGTAATAGGAGATCAGGCTCCTAAATACAAAACTTGAAACACCCACTTAACCTAAAATTTCTAAGTAATAGTGGAGGGAAGGAGGATTTTCAAAGTCCCAGATGGAAGTCCAACTCCCATTGAATTTCTTTGGAATATATAGATGCCTAATTCCCTAAAACTCTTTGTATCAGCTTTGAATTTCAGCTTTTCTATTTTAGTATCCTGTTTAGTTGTCCGTGGATAGATATGATAGTGTATGCTTCCATATGCTGTTGCCCCAAAATTTTGTTTTTTTTTAAGAAAAAAAAAACACTACCAAAATGTCTACTAACTTTTGGCCCCAAAGGAGCTAATACTTATACAAATTCTATTCGTGTGAGTAACTCCACTGACTAAGACAGACCAAAAACACTTTTGTGGTTAAATTACTGACATGTTCACAACTGAGTCCTTGAGTGGCAATAATAATTCGTTGCACTTCTATTGGACCTGAAAGCACCTCACAAAAATATTGTGAGTTTAATTTCTGTAGGAAGACAAACTAAAACACAGGGCAGTTAAGTGATTTGCTGCACATTTTATTGTCTTTCAACTGCGAGTTGGGGTTAGAACCCAGCTCTCTTGACTCCTTGAGCCACATGATTACCCCTCATATTTTTAGAGATGATACTGTAATAAAGAATCCAATTATTAAAATATATGTAAATGGTTTTGCTTAAGTTGTATTGTAAGAGGTTTAGTTTCACTTTGGAAGCAGGATCTTTCCTTTGAGGCCAACTATACAGACTGACTAAAGAAATATGAAGCTTTGAGTTTCTAGAGCACAGCAAATGGAGCGTAGCTGTTATGAAGAGTTCCCTTCAGTTTTGGGCTGTGTTTTTCCACCCGCAGTGATGCAAGCTGGCAGATGACCTCATGACAACATAGACGAAAGTGAATCAAGCAGAGGTAGTGCCAATATACTGGTGGAGGCAACCATGGCTGCAGACAAATGTTTTCATGTCTGGCTTTAAAAATATATATGTAGTTTTCAGCTCCAAGCTGACAGAGTAGAAACATGGATTTCCTTAACAAACAGAGCTGTTTCTTGAAAGACTGATTAGGAAGTGAGTGTCTCCAGACAGGACTTAATTTTTTTTTTGGGGGGGGGGGGGGCGAGGGAGACAGACATCCTATTCCAGAAAGTTTCGTTTAAATGTCACTCTAAATAGCAGATAGAACACCAATTTATTTTCAGTGAGGTTAGTCCCTGTTTAATAAATTCTTGCAGAAAGCATTCAAGCAGCAAGAGGACAGATTTGGCTCCATTTCTTTTTACTTTGCACTGCCCCAGAGAAGCACAGTCACATTAATGTATCCCTCTTTTGTCTTGATTCTTCAATGTAAAACTGGTGTAAATGTATGTGATTCCATTGGCACAGTGGAGTTACTCTTGACTTACACAGGTGTAAAGCACAAGGCTAGTTTAGCTAGCTTCTCACGTATTACCCTGATGAGGTGAGGCTTCCCTAGACATAGGACCAGCCATCCTGGATGTGTCCAGGGTGCAGCTGAAATGCAGCTGCACTCCAACCTTTGTTGGTTGCAAGAGTCAGGCACGAGAGAGCCATAGGAGTTGATTGTAAATTAGAACCGCCAGAGGGTAACTTTCACATGCTTGGTACCAGAGAGAGCCTTAGGGAAAATGGCGCTATGGGGCAAAGTTGCATTTTGGCCTCCCGGCCCCTTTGTCTGCAGCGAGAAGGTGCCCCCCCCATATGTCCCTCTGCCCCCCTCCTTTACACACATGGGGAAACTGATCTGGATGTATGGAGCAGCTGGCATTGCTGCTTGAACACCCCCCACCCCCAACCTCTAACTTTATTCCGCCACATACCCCTAGAGGGCTGGGGTGGGTAGGTGGTGAAGCAAGGAGTGATGTCAGGGATCCCTGTATCTACTTCCCTACCTGTGTAAGGGGAGGGCAGGAGCAGCAGCTCATGATGCTTGCTTCACAATACAGCCCAGGTGGGGAAAGTGACCTGGAGGCAGGGAGTGCTTCATCTTGCTCCTCACGCTCCTCCTCATAGTCCCCCTGAGGGAGGCATAAAGGAATGTTGGGGTATGAGCAGTACCTGGGCATCACTGCTTCTCACCCCTCCCCGACATGTTCCTCCACCCGGAGGAAGCAGGGAGAAATCTTGGCATCACCTTATGCAGCACTCCCCTACCAGTCAGGAGCAATTTCTGACTCTACACTGACACACTGCACAAAGTAGTCCCTGGCCAGCCCCAGAATCTCAAGAATGACTAATTATCATGCAACCACCTTTGTATACCCCACACATGCCAAGCTGTGAGAGCTCAGCTCAGAACCAGGGCCATTAATTTTATGGTCTAAATTGTCAACAAGTCCTTCTGAAATCAGATTATTGACAGGTAGTAAAACAAGAATATATCTGTACATTTATTTTCGTGAAAGAAACAATCCCCACTGTGTGGAAATAGTGAAATTGCTTCTTTAATTTTAAGGATCAGTTTGTGACGTTATAGCGGACATTCAAACTGATATTTCCTCAATAAACAAAATAGTACAAGCTGGGAGACTTCTGCCTGTGCATTTACATGATTAATGACTTCTAAATAATCAAATGGGCCTCGTGTGGCCATCAGGACAGTCTGAAGCCAAGATCATCTGGATATTGGGGAAGTGTCAAATAGGGACATTTGCAATGCAAATTCCAAATATCAATAGCTATCTATTAGGTGAAGCATGAACAAATGCCTCAAAGGACCATTGTTAAAACTGAGCAGCAATTTGAGAGTCCTCAGTAAATCATTCCTTGCAGGCCATAGCCCTCCTGGAAACATATATTCTGCTTTTAAAGAGGACATAATGGGCTAAGTTCTGCTCTCATATCCTGGTGTAGATGAGGAGTTATTCCACTGAAGTCAAAGAGGTTATTTTAGATTTACAGTAGTGCAACACTTTGGCTCAGGAAGTATCGATTAAGTGATATGTATTTATTGTAAAGAAATTATAATGGAGGGACTGCCAGCCAGGTCTTTAGTTATAAGGTCACTACTGTGAAGGTACTTACCATCTCATTCATCTCTATTTAAGAAGAGATGAATGTTGCAAGTAATTTTGTAATACATTACTAGTACCTGAAAATGTCTTAAGGCTATGTTGTCTCATACTTTTTAAAATAGTTTTTTTTATTTTTATTTTTAAAACCCTGAAAGTAAAATTCTTTTTTCTTCCCAAAGATTTGGTCCTAAACTCCTTGCTGAAACAGCTTGGACAATGGTGGTATTACGACTAAATTAGAAGGCAGGATCAGAGGGGTCTTTTTTTCTCCTAGGACAGCTTTTTGCCTATAATTAGGTCTGTCTGTCCACAACTAGGGTCACTTGTGTTCTGACTACCAGAGAGTGCCTGTGTGAAGGCAATGGGGCTGATCTGCAGTAATTTATTAATAATGTCTTTTAACCAGGTACTGTGTTGCTTACTGTATGCATATAGTTAAATGAACAAACAGGTTTGTCAGGAAATGCATCCAGAAGGATATTTGCTCTCTTATTGCAAGCACTTCAAGGAATAAGACAATAGAGAGCCATCTAGTTTGAAGTTCATCTCTGATGCCCTTCTGGGTCACCAGAACTTGTTTAAACCAGGCTTGGGAAACACCAAATAGATAAAGGAAAAAGGGTGTCTTTAAGGGACAAGATGAGACTGATGCAGTGACTGATCCCCCAGACCCAATAGGTCAGGGGCAAGATTTGCTTAAAGATATAGTTAGGTCTGATAAAAATGCAGCTAGACCCCCTGGCTGTGAGAAAATCCTCTTATGTTATGCTTTGTTTCTGCCATTAAGATTCAACAATTATTTGGTCTAAGAAAGTTGTTTGGTCACTGTACTAACCACAGGTAAGTGCTCCAGTAGGGAAGACTTGCAGGGATTGAACCCAGTCTGGTCTGCTTAACATATACAACGGGTAGGTATTATTATTTCATTTCTCATTTAGCAGGGTGCTGTAGCCTAAGATCAAGTCTAACAGTCGAGAATTGTGGGATTCTACTTGGAGAAAGGTGAAGGTGCAGGGCTTATTATCTGAAGGGGTCCACTGAGAGATTAGAAAAGTGTCAGAGTCTACAATCATCACAGTCTGCATATCAATTACTTAGAAGTCCATGGGCCGATAATTCCAGGCTCATGTAGTTAGACTGCACAAGCAGTCTTGACAGCATGAAAAAGCAGGCAAACTTTGGGGACGGGGGAAATCTGGCACCTTAGGTGTCTACTTTAAAATGTATAGTTTACTTAAAGCATTCAGTGACCCTTGAACATACTCTAACCACAGCTGTTTATTTTGCTTAGAATATAGGTTCAGTTGAGAAGTTATAAAGTTATGTGAAGCACAATAATAAAACGACAAAGTTAAAAAATTTAGTCATCGGTGAATCCTGGATACACGGTAGTGTTGGCTTGTTCATGGCCCCCAGAACTCTTGATCAGAGACCCTCACCCCTTACTCACAAGGTCAGTTTCACCCTATAGCATAATACTGACACAGGGAAGCTTTCACTTAATATCATGTGATGTGCACTGCACTGATCCAGGATGGTCTGCTGGCCAGGTTTGCTCTGGTTCACTGCTACCATTTGATCCTAATAGCTTTTGTCATTCAACCAGGCCTGTTGGGAAGAGAGTTGGCCTAGACATCCTCTGCCCGCTCCACCCTTCTTCCACCCAACCCCCTGGCTGCCTTCCCCTCAACAACTCTACCTGATTCAATCCAGTCTGCCAACATCAGTCCTAATGGCATGCGGGTAGTGAATTCCCAATCGAGGTTGGAATCTGTGTTAAGGGCTGGGAGAGGAAAGCAAGCCTCACATCCCATATTTTTCTTTATCCACCATGGGTTTGACTAGCCAAAGGATTCATTGAGGGAGTCCTAATTAGTTGTACTCTAATGCCAGAGAGTAGGGGATAATCTTTTCTAAATATATACACTTGAACACATGTGAAAGGGCACTTTTACACAGAGCATTTTACACATCCAATGAACACAATACAAGGAAACTCTAAATACATTAAACACTTTATGAAACTAGAAGCACAAGACACATACCTACCATAGATCAGAACCCCTTCATTTTTTCTTTTTTACCTACCAAGGGAGCCAAAGAGCTGTTCCCTGCAGGCCTCTGACTTTTTGGGGGGGAGGGGGGAGTAAAGGAGCAGCTGCACAGGAGGCTTAAGACTTACTGATGTTCAATGCAGAGGACTATGCTAAGTGATAACTATCCATTAGCATGGTAAATCCATGTAACCGCTAACATGTTATTCACTGCTGTGCATCATGAAAGAACTTGTAGGATTGTGCCCATAAAGATGCTAGACGGAAATATACAGATGAATCCAGTTATAAGGACAAATTTCATCTGTCCTATTTTGATATTTAATTCAGAGTGAGCATTACATCAAATCCAGAACCATAAAACAATGAATCTGACAAGTCAAACCTGAACCTAGAAGCAAAGTATCTATCACACACAAACACTACACCTTCTATTAGACATTTTGACTCTAAGGGAAGTCAGTTTATCATCGACTAATTGGCACCCCTGAAGGTTTGTGGTTATAGCCCTTGAAAGCTTATGCCCAAATAAATTTGTTAGTCTCTGAGGTGCCACAAAGATTCCTTGTCATTTTTGCTTGCTTTTCAGTATCACTTGCTGCTGCTGCCACCTTCTCCTAGGCAAGGAGACAATTGCTTTTTGTATTTCTAGAGAAAACTCAAGTTGTTCAGCCAGGGCCGGCGACAGGAATTTTGGGGCCCCGTACGGCAGATCGTACGCGCCCCCCCCCCGGTCTCCCGCCGCCCGCGGCCCCCCCCCACAAGTCTCCCACCGCCCGCGGGGGCCCCCCCCCCACCGGTCTCCCACCGCCCGCCCCCCCCCCGCCGGTCTCCCGCCGCCCGCGCCCCCCCCCATCGATCTCCCACAGCCCCCCCCCGTCGGTCTCCCGCCGCCCGCAGGCCCCCCCCGGCCGGTCTCCTGCTGCCTGCGCCCCCCCCCCCCGTCGGTCTCCCACGGCCCCCCCATCGGTCTCCTGTAGCCCCTCCCCCCCGTCGGTCTTCCACGGCCCCTCCCCCCAGGCCGGTCTCCCACCGCCCACGGCCCCACCTCCCCACGGCCGGTCTCCTGCCTCCCGCAGGCCCCAACCCCCGCATGCGCTGCGGCCGCGTGGCCCGGCCGGGAGAAACAGGGGGATGGGGGGAGGCTGCTGGGTGCCGGGGGAGGGGGCTGGTGAGCGCTGCAGCGGTTGCCTGCAGCCGCGCCTTGCTCACAGGCCTGGCAACAAGGGGGTACAGCTGCGTACCCGCCCCGGACTTCAGGGGGCCCCACTGAAGTCTGGGGCCCGGTACAGCTGTACCCGTTGTACCCCTCTGTCGCCGGCCCTGTGTTCAGCTGGATTTGGTCATACTACCATCTTCTATGATGTTTTCTACAAGCTTTATTCAAGCAGTTTACAAATCCTTCCCTCATTTACATCAATTCAGTCCCACAGAAGCCAATACACCAGCAGTCTTAAAAGCAGTAGTTGGCCTACTGGGGATAAAAAGTATTCAAAAAAATATCCCCTAGATTAAGAAAGTTTAAGAGTCTCTCTTGTTCACCTCCATCCCAAAGTTAAGGTTTCATACAAAACAGGATATTAATAATCACACTGTATTACAGGATGAAACTGACAGACTGACCTTTAGCCAGGCTATTGCTAACTAACATTGAATTTGTTGTTTTTCCTAGAACTCATGTCTTGTATTGAGCTGAATATAGCCATGAAAAGGCAATAACTTCTCATTTAAGAGTATTGATAATTATGCTATATTATGGCAGTAGCATTGCCTTATCTTATGGGCCACTTCATTTCTTTGAAAAGGTTTTTCCAGCTGTGCTGTCTACCTTGAAAGAAAGTATTATAAGTTAGAGGCAGGTACCAAAACATACATTAAAATGAGATTGTACAGAAATGGGAAGAGTGGTAAATACAAGTGATCAATCTTGATAAGTGGCTTAAACTTGTGCTAAGCAATTGACTGTTAGAGCTGAACTGTATATCTTTAGTGTCTTATGTTTTTATGGTTCAAGAATAGCAGCCGTGTTAGTCTGTATCCATAAAGAAAGCGAGGAATATTTGTAGCACTTTAGAGACTAACTAGTTTATTTCAGCATAAGCTTTCGTGGGCTATAGCTCACTTCATCGGATGAATATGTTTTTATGTCATTAGCACAGAAATAACCAGGTGGGCAAAGGCAAAAAAAATGTAACAAAATATCAAGCTGTGAGGTCATTAAGTACTGTGATTTTACTGCTCTAAAATAAGGTGCTCTTAAGGAGTTTAGGGATACTACTGCATTTGATTCCAGATGCTGTCATCTGTCATTAGGGATACTACTGCATTTGATTCCAGATGCTGTCATCTTTGATACAGCTGTGAATAACATTTGATTAGAAATGACCCGATGAATGAACTAATGGCCAGATTAAAGCTGTGATTTAATGGATAGCAGCATATATCCATTAGCCCAAGTGAAATAATCAGTGCAATTATGTTCTGTTATTAACCATGTCAGGTCAAAATACTTGTGGAGTATCTGTAATGAAATCAATTTAGAATTGATTTAGGAAAATATATTGCAATGACATGATTGCTTTTAGGTTCAGATCTAGTGTTTGGCCTTTATGCACAGACATAACTCAGGAGGTGGCTGTGCAAAAATAATTTGATCTCCCCTGATCCTGGGCTTATGAGTACTAAGCCAGCTTCCCATCATAATGTGGAGTTACATTATGCTGGCTGCCCACAAGTCCAAACCAAGGATTGCCAGGGCATAAGGATGGACAACTCACTCCCTTTTCCCACAGGGCCAGTACAGACAGCTGTTTTGTTGACCCATCATCAGATTCTGCTACACTTGGGAAATCTCCTGTGCATCCTCGAAGATGGGTTTGAGACTATTTGGCAGCAGTGGAAGAGCAAAAACAGCTTTGCTGTGGTAAAGGATCTGGCCTTTAGTTTTTAGGGTATTGTTCAGTGGCTGTTCAAAACCAGAAACTGTGCAGTGCCCCCACTTTAAGAGAGATTCTTTGAGACTGAATTTATAATTTACATCATGACACTGATCATTTTTCAAAAGTTATTTCTCATCGTTCACATGTCACAAGGGGTGAGGAAAATGTAATGAATTCTTAAAAACTCATACAATGTGATGTAGAAAGGGAAAAACAAAGGGTCATTTTTTGTACTACCATTGGGTTCTGATGTTCAAATTAGCAGGTTAAAAATGTTCAGAAGGTATAACAGACATGCGTGTGCTAGAAACTCAGATTTCTTTTATGTTCAGCAGTGTCCTAGAGGAACTACTAAATCCCAGTCACCATCCAGGATTTCCTTCTTTTGAGGAGTGAGTCACTGAAGCAGCTTTTGTCACTTCTAAAGTGCTTTGTTTTTTTTTAAAAAAAAGCAAATTCAGCATAATGTTTACATTCTGTTCTGACAGGATTTCCCAGGTCCTGCAATGATCATTGCCTAACGAGATAATATAGTCAGTAGATATAGCATCATCCCGGGGGTCAGGAGACCCCTGGGTTCTATTTCCACTGCTGTCACTGATTCATGACTGGAATGGCATTTAAATCTCTGTGCCTCATTTTCCAGCTCTGACATCAATGGAGCTGCACTGGTCTATATAAGCTGAGTGTCCGGTTCTTACTTCTTATGAACAACTATGAACTCACTTCTTATGAGCAACAAGGGAAAAAGAGGGGATCTAGAAAATGGGGATATTATTTACTTTCCCCTCCTTTGCAAAGCACTTTGCATGCTGGAGAAAGGTGGATATCTAAGTATTATTATTAGTATTATAACTGGCTCTACCATAGGGGCTCTCCTTTGTCCCATTTAGAAGTGTTGCTGTCTATAGGCTATAAGAGTACTGGATCAAATTTGAAAGTCAGGATCCAAAAGCAATAGGAAAAAATCCATCTAAGTTATACCCAAGCAACCTTTCTGACCTACTTAGTTCAGACACCAGTTATTCAATGAGTCTGTTCAAATGTCTGGCCAGCAGTTGGCAGACACAACAGTATCACCATACTTCACTAAATTGCAGCCAGAGAATACTAAAAGGCTGGTCTTACAAACTGACAGCTGTGAGCTTATCTTCATTTTATTCTCACCACATTAGCTTTAATCTCCTCATGTGACTGGTTTTGGAGATGGTGAGAGATATTTTCCTTCTTGCTATAACAGAGAGTCAGAATATTGATTAAAAAGTGTATAGTCCAGCCTCAGCATTTTGCATAGTTTTCTTCAAGTACTAAATACCTGACCAAACCTTTGGAGATCATATGTGGCCGGGCCAAGAAACGAAACATCAAATTTTCCTCAAGTTCACACTGATGAAAACCCACTTACTTCAGTGGCAGTTGCTGGGGTGTAAAAGAAGAATAGAATTTGGACTTTTGCATATTTTGCACTATTCAATATTGCTTCACATTACTGTAGAAAGATAAAGCTCTTTCTTGAGGGATAACAAAGATCTAGATAGGAAGCAAAGCACAAATATGTAGGCTGCCCTACAAGAAAACTTTCTCTACAGGGAACAGACACTGGTAATAGAATTCTGTGGTGCAGCTCTGGGAATTCTACAGCTATTTTCATGCCCATGGCAAAACACTGCAGAACCTTAAGCCTTTGTTGAATTATTTCCTATGATTTGCTTTTATATGAATAAAGAGCACTGTCTCATTCCTTATAGCCAGAAAAAAGCAGGATGCCAGACACTCTTTAAGCTGGAAAAACCAGAATGCCTGTACCACATTATCTCTATCTTTTTCACATCCACACTGAAATCATATGACTTCTCTGCAGTCTGATTTCTGGTATTTTGCTGATACTTACTGTGACTGAAGTTTCTTCCTGTTGTCTTCATTCATTCAATCTTGCTTCTAAAAGCACACTGACAAGTAGGTTGCTTTGGGCATACAGATCAGTCTGAAATGACACATTTATGAGCCAGCTGAGCTTTTAAATGTAGAATCTAGAGAGAGGGGAACACATCCAAAGCATCATAAATCCAGGTGTTTTTCTGCATGTTCAGTGTAATCTGTCAGAATGGCCATTCTTCTGAGAACAGAGATCTACTCCAGAGAGTAATAATTCAATTGATCATATTTTCAGAACAAAATTTATCATGTTAATTTGTACACAATTATTTTTCTCTGTTATTATTACTATTATTTCTGAATTGACATCACTATTTTGCTGGCATACACAGAACTTCTAATGTGTCTATTACTCTATCAAGGTAGGGCATGATACAGTTAAAATACAAAACAAACAAACAAACAAACAAAGGTTCCATGAATATACGCTGAGCCCACATTCAGTGAATGTCCAGTGCAGCAGAAATCACTATTGAAGGGGAGTTTCAGTAACATGAGGAGGAGCATCTGGAGTATGATCTAGCAACTTCTTCCTATGTAAAACACTATAACAGAGGCTCAAATTAAATGAACCTCAAATAGGAAAAAACAGTAAGTATAATAATCTGAAGAGAAATTAGCAAAAGACACAAAAACTAACAGCAATTTTTTTTAAGATCATGAGACACAGGAAGCCTGTCAAACAGTCGGTGGACGGTGAGGTGCTAAAGGTGCATTCAAGGAGGACAAGGCCATTGCAGAGAAGCTAAATGAATTCTTGCATTGCTCTTCACTGCTGCGGATGTGAGGGAGATTCCCACACAAACCATTCTTTTTAGGTGACAAATTTGAAGAACTCTCTCAGATTGAGAGGTTTTGAAACAAATTGATAAATTAAACAGTAATAAATCCCAGGACCAGATGGGATTCACCCAATAGTTATGAAGAAACATAAATATAACATTGCAGAACTGCTTACTCTGTATGTAATTTATAACTTAAATCAGCATTTATAACAGATGACTGAAGGATAACCATGCTGCTCAAGGTCTTTCACTATCTGTCAGCTACATCAACATGTGCTGCTTGTGATTCTCCATTTGCTAATTTCTATCCGGCTCTACTCTCCCCCCTCCACTACCATCATATAAAATCAGTGCCAGGAAGTTTAGAAGTGCAATAGTCTTGTCAATTTGCATATTATCTCTCCTCTCTGCAATGAAGTTTCTTTCTCACACAATCAGCAAGCAAACATATTCTGATTACGATAGACCAGAGAGGTGGTTCATCAACAATGCCAGATTTCTTTTACACCTGATTTTGCAAACAAAGTAATAGAAATTCTCCAAAGACCACAACCACAACCTAAAAGCTCAGTCTAACTTCTACTGAAGTCCAGGGGAAAACTTTCCATTCGGCCTCACATTACTAGCTAATTTGAGGCTGACATTGCTTTATAAAAAAGAGGAGGCAAACACAAACAAAATGGCAGGATTGGTTTGCATCAAATCCAGATGCAAACTTTTTGTCTCAGGTCCACCTTTAATGGTAACACCATGTCTTATAAGAATCAAGACAGATGGCTCTCATAGTTTAAAAGGGATTCAAGTGAGTCCATGTAAATGGGAAGTAGATAATAAACAGCTGCTTCTATCCTCATAATATCTAGGCACTGATACTAAGTTGATTTGTCATGGAAAGCCTCAGGATACTATTTTTTCTTTTAGCTTAAATCAGAAATGTATCACTTTAATATGACAATAGTAACTTCTCAGGCATCTTTGATAGGGTGGATTTTTGACTTAACTGCCCTATCAATTGAAATTATAGAATGCAATATAGTGCTAAAGGTTACAGATAGCTTGTGGCTTTGCTGTCCCCCTGAATCACAAAATGACAACCAAGAAAGGTCCCCATAATGTATTTATTTTAATTGACTATTTTAAATTAAGGCTCAATTGCAATTAATATTTTTTCCCCAGTAATAAAAGGCACATTTCTTACTAGACTTCCCTTGAATGAACGGAGTTGTATGCAACAATAGAATAATATATGAATAATGTTAGGCTAGTTGAGAACATTGGTTAATGTATCATGATATTCCTACTAAGTGGCTTGTAGTAATTATATTAAACCAGGTGCAATAAGCATATTAACAATTATGTAGTTTTAATTTGAGGAGGAAAATAATTTAGGATTGGAAAGAGCATTAGATCAGACGTTGGGTGTTTCACACTAAAACTGTCTTCAGCATTTAAGGGTTAAGTTTCTCTACTTTAAACTACAGCAACTACATCATAGCAATAAAGGCCTTGTCTGTGCTGCAAAGTGTTTCTTTTTAATTTAATAGATTCAGCAATTTTATAATAGTTGTGCCATTTTTACAGTATCAGGAGTAATCCACTTCTGAAAAGGGATTTTTAAAAAGAAGTTGAACATTCCAATATGAACTTTCATGTTATATCACATTTGACCAATTTGGCAGGGCAAATCCATCAGATTTTGTAGCTCCACTACCTTCAGCAAGTTCCATCCACATTCTATCAAACTGCTTCATATTTCACTTTATCAACAATAATTCCACTAAAAAATAACTATTCCAGGAAACTGAATCTCTTTTATCACTTTTAGCTACATATGATGATGATCCAAACAACTGAGTGAAGACTATCTGATTTTAATAAGCACAATTGACCTAGCAGTCCATCCAGTGGCAGAAATAAATGGGTAAGGTGAGTAAACATAACCTGGAAGTCCAGGGGTACATTTTATATATGCAGAACCATAAATTCCAGTTTGTAATTACTGTATGAGATTTTATTTTACCCCATGCTAACACTTTAAAACTCATGAATTTCAATGTGTTCTCTTTTGAAGGGTACTGTGATCAAAATGGTATTTGATTTGAAATTCATTCTTGTCTATGAGGCTGACAGGGCATAGCACTCTAAAACTGCAGGGGATTCAGCTGAATTGGAAAATAAAGGTTGTTGCTGGATTTTATCATGCTGCTGCTAATGACATGTACATGAGATGCTAAATAGGTAGGTAATGAAGCAGTAATTCATGTTAGGGAAAGTTAGTGCTACCGACTTGTAGAAGTACACACAAATTTATGCAAACACATATACAGCAAAAGCCCCACACAATTACTCTCACTCTTGCCAAAATTAGAATAAGGCCTTCAGTGCTGTACGAAAGAGTCTGGGATATCAGTTGTTTTCAATAATTGTGGGAAGGATTGTTTTAAAAAACTAATTGGTAAAAGTAATTGAAGCAGCTTCTATACACAAACTATCTGAGAGTCTCTCCCTGTATTTCCTATAAAGCTCAGTAGAATGGTTTTTGTTGTGGTTTTGGGATTTTTAACACAGTCATTTAAGGGAAATAATGGATTAGCAAGATGAGTGCCTTAATGCAGACCAAATAAATTTAAAGTAGCTAATCACAGGAGCATTCAGTAGAAAAACTAAAACAAAGCACAACCATACAAAATAACAGTCACCTAAATTTGGAAGGCTACCTGTCACCACGTGGGCTACAATTTCTAAACATGACTAGTGCTTTTGGGTGCTTCTGTTTTGGGTGCACAAAGTCAGATATCTTAAAGAATCCTTAATGTTATAGAAGAAGAGCTGACTTCATGATTTGCTGGGGGGTGCTCAACCCTCATTCTGCCCCACGCCCCACCCCCATGCCACCTCTTCCCTCAAACCTCCATCCCTGCCCTGTCTTTTCCCATCCCTGCCCTGTCTTTTCCCATCCCTGCCCCTCTTTGCTCCCCCACTCCACCCTGCCCCACCTCTTCCTGATCCCTCTCGTGAGTTCCCCCTCCCCACTCCTTCCCCTCCCTCCCAATGCCTCCTGCATGCTGCTGAACAGCTGACTGCAGTGGGCAAGAGGCTGGGAGAGAGGGGAGGAGCTGATCGTCGGGTCCTGCTGACAGACAGGAGGCACTGCAGGGGAGGGGGACGAACTGATCAGCGGAGCTTCTGGTGGCTGCTGAGCAGCCACTATTTTTTCCTGTGGTTGCTCCAGCCCCAAAGCACCCATGGAGTTGGGTGCTCATTATTTTCTGAAAATCATGCCCAAGTAAAGTGTCTTAAGTTGGGTACTGCAAAATGGTGACACCTAAAATCACGAGACAACTTTAACAATTTTGGTCCCCCACCACTGTGCTTTTTAAAGGTAGATAATAAATACTACTACTAATTATTATAGTATAGTATCATTGCAATAATGATATTACTGTTGCAATATAATCCTAGACACAAAGCTATGTTATGGTGTAATTAAGGCTAAGAGCATGTATCACCAAGTTAAAGGGGAGGGGGGAATTATTATAGGGCTGTAATTATCCCAGAACCAGACATTATACAAACCCAGTTAATTCTTTCCTGTAGTGATATCACACTATAACCATACAGTTAGGAATAAGGATTTTAGTGTTGGTCCTAGATAAGATTAAACTGATTTCTAAAGACACATTTGATTTTTACCCTGCTGGCATCCGTACAGATCAGGATAAGGAAGCTGCCTTGATTTACAGTGTAAGGAGATCAAGGCCATGTCTACACTTACAAGATTGTAGTGACACAGCTGTACCGATACAGCTGTACTGTTGTAAGAGTGCTCGTGTAGCCATGTTATGTCAATGGGAGAGAGCTCTCCTGTCAACATAATAAAACCAACTCAACCAGTGGCGGTACCTATATTAGCAGGAGAGTGCTTCCCACCAACATAGCTCTGTGCACATTGCTCTTGGAGGTATTTTTTTCCACACCCTGAACAAAAAAAGTTTTTCCAACGTAAGTGCTAGTGCGCACACAGCCCTATGAGAAGCATGTATCAAGTGGAGAATAGACATGAATATTGTGTGTGCGGTTATTACACATGAAAGCAAGCTATCACAAATAGATTGATTAACCACTACAGGAATTCCTTAGAGACCTAACAACACAAAAATACATTTCTGTTGAAAGATGCTAGAATCCATACATGGACTGAGCAAAATGAAGTCAACAGCTATTCAAAATTGCCAGCACCTGGTGCACAAGCAAAGTAGTAATAATTATAAATATTAATTTGGAATATTTATTCAGTATCCAAAAGTGTGCTAGGTGCTTTAGAGATATGTCCATGACTCAGGGACTAGTCTACACTGGGGGGAGGGGTTGACTGAAGATACGTAACTTCAGCTATGTGAATAACGCCAACTTCAGCTATGTATCTTCAGCTGACTTACCTGCCGTTCTCATGGCGGCGGTCAGGGGTGCGCTCCCCCCCATCGACTCCTGCTTGCACCTCCCGGCAAGCTGGAGTTCCAGAGTTGACGGTGGCACCACAGGTGATCGATTTATCACATCTTAACGAGATGCAATAAATCGATCGCCAAAATCGATTGCTACCCGCCCATCCGGCAGATAGTGAAGACATACCCTCAGAAACCTATTCATCTGAATAGGCTGAGGAAATGGATTTCACTAAAATAGTGGTGGATTGGGTTTTTAGTTTTTTAGACTTTATTATTTATTCTCTGTGAAATAGCAAAAATTTCTTTGCTTCCTTTTAGTGTATGCAGTATATGCAGTGGAAGAGAAATGATAATGTTGCCCAATACCACTGTTCACCACAGCAATATGATATTATCACCCTTTTTCAATAATATGGAGTCTTCTAGGACATTAAGAAGCATATTCACAACCAGTCAGAAAGTAACTTCACCTACCAAAGACATGGAAAGCAGGATAATGACAGCTCCACAATGTGTGAAAAACAGAGTGTTGCAAAGAAAAATGAAGCAGCATCTGCACTGAATGTTTGTCACAGTTTTTAAGCATTCCAGTAACATTGCCAAGTTTGCTTACCTCATCGATGCACTCAACTACTACATCTCACTGTTTCTTTCTGTTCCCCCTACTAGATGTGATGCAATTCTTTTGTCTCATCACTGGCAGTAATGCTTTCAAAGGCAAAGCTATCCATTGTCCCCAGTGTGTGCTGCTGCTTCATCAGCAATTGCCTAAGTAATAAATAAAATTAATCTCTGTTTTTTTAATTTATACTGAAAGTGTTAGTCATGCATAACATACCATCCTGAGGTATTTTTCCATTCTCTTATATTCTCTTATTAAAGTCATTAACAGCCTGAAGGCACAATCTTAATAGTCCATTCACTCCAAAATGGATTTACTAAAAGGTTTCTAATTTGAAGTGCTAATTGTTGGCAACAAATACCAGTGGGGAAAAAATGCTAACCAAGTTAGATGTCCATAAAGATGCCAAGCGCTCAGCAATTTCTGTGATTGCATTTTCTCTCATATAATTTCAGTTCAGAAGGGACCATTGTGATTGTCAAGTCTGACCTCCTACAGATTGTAGGTCACAGAACCTCACCCACTCCTGAAATAGACCCGTAACTTCTGGCTGAGTTACTGATGTCCTCAGTTCATGGTTTATGGACTCCCAAGTTATAGAAAATTAATAATTTACACTAGTTTAAACCTGCAAGTGACTTGTTCCCCATGCTGCAGAGGACGGCAAAACCCCTGCAACGTCTCAGCCAATCTGACCTGAGGGGAAATTCCTTCCTGACTCCAAATATGGTGATTAGTCAGAGCCGAGCATCTGGGCAAGATCCCTCAGGCAGATACCTGGGAAAGACTTCTCTGTAATAGCTCAGAGCCCTCCCCATATAGTGTTCTGTCTCCATCAGTTGGGGATTTTTGCTACTAGCAGTTGCCAATGGGCTACATGCCATCATAGGCAGTCCCATCATACCATCCTCTCCATCAACATATCAAGCTCAGTCTTGAAGCCAGTTAGTTTTTTTGCCCTCACTCCTTCCCAAGGAAGGCTGTGCCAGAACATCACTCCTTTGTCTAATTTGAACCTAAACTTGTTGATGGTCAGTTTATAGCCATTTGTTCTTCTGTCTGCACTGGTGCTTAACTTAAATAACTCCTCTCCCTCCTGGGTATTTATCCCTCTGATGTATTTATAGAGCACGGTCATTTCTCCCCTCAGCCTTCTTTTGGTAAGGTTAAACAAACCAAACTCTTTGAGTCTCCCTTCATAAGGTAGGTTTTCCATTCCCTGAATCATCCTAGTAGCCCTTCTCATATTATTAGTTTGATTACTTTCTGCTTGTATTTTCCTCCAGCCAATCGTTTAATGACCTTTGTGATATATTCCACTTTGTATTTAATAGTACATTTATTTCATTTGTGGAGAGGCTCAGCATATTCCAGATTGTGTGTTCTCTGATTTACCTCTAGCACTAATTACCAATTTGAGATGAAAGGGAATCCTATGGGTTTATACTTTTGGCTTCTGAGCTTCATATTTCTGTCTTTAACATTTTTATAAAATTTACAGAGTGCAAAAGAATTCACCCTTTGTTGCTCAATACTGTGTAATAATCTGGGACTGGTTTATTTATTCCAATTAATTATGTCTCTGGAATTGGGCAGGACAGAAAGTGCCTATTCATTCCTGTAGGTGTCTTTGCTGCATATTAAACAGCCAATCATACCAGTACAAACAAAACTAAATGGAAAAGCCTTCCCCAAACAAGAAGGAAAACAAAAGAGATGCCAGCCATAACCCCCTGCCCTCATTCCATCCCTCCATCCCCAAGGGCCCAGGGAAAGGGATGACCTCTGCAGTATGACCAGATTGACAGAGATTTCAGTTATTTCATCCGAAATCGATATGGGAGAGAGGGAGTGAATTGGCTTTTCAGAATCCCACATGGAAAACACCCTCTCCTCTAAATAATTGGGACACCACTCCCAGCACATACACTGACTACACATTTGTGAGAGTAATAGAGATAGTAGGGCAATTCCTCATCCAGGCAGATCCCAAAACATTTGTGGTTTTGAGGTATGAAACCCACAAGTTAAACTCAACCTAGAAATCAACAGGCAGTTACTACAAAGCACATCACACAGATGCCATATGTCTGCACTAAAAAACAACACTTAAAAAGAGAGACCCCATATTCACTTCAACCTGCAAGCTAGTTTCATATGTAAACCCATTGCTGTAATTGAATCTGAAAGGTAAGAAAGGCAAGGACCACAGTACCGAGGCCCCCATCCAAAAGAAATGGTCACAATATCCTGGCCAGTTTCAGATGAAAAAAAAACTAATCTAAAAACAAACATCCTGGCCATTGCTGCTGTATGATAGCTGACAATTCAACAGTATCCAGAGATCCAGCTGTAATATCTCAGAGCCCTCCCCATCTAATGTCCTGTCACCAGCAGTCCAAATCGCTAACATTTATAATGAAAGCAGGCATGTACCCTCAATGAAAGGGGCAAAATGATCCTCACTATACTTTCAAGTTCCTTCCCCTGTCCGTGTGGCACCAACCCCTTCTTATCTGGACTGAATTTCAATCAACTTTCTCTCACCCATGCCCCAGTCTCTGCCAAAACAGTGAATGAAGCTCTCTCACCACTAGGAGAGGTATGGATAATTTAACATTCTTATTTACAGCCTTCTGTCCACAGCATTTTGTTTTTATAAGATTGTTAAAGAAATTGCAAGGCAACCTCTGTGTCTAGTGATCAACAAGCGAGAAAGAGTTTTACCAGAAACACTTGTGCATGAACTGACCATGTGATGGTACCAAGAGAAAAGGTTCATTCAGAACACTTTATGCCATTGGATTTAATTACATACAAAGAGTGAATATGACTTCAGTGGGACATAAGCACACTGAGCTGAGGCCCCTGTGACATACAGTAAAATCGTTGTTCCTTCAAAATCAATGTCATAATACCCACAGACTTCAGTGGGGGTCACTGGGGGTTATTATGGCTAATACTTATCAATTCCTTATATAATTATTATAAATATGGGAGCAAAATGTACAATTTCTCTTTATCTGTGTGGTAAATTAACCAAAGATAGATTATGCCCATGAGTAATTTTCCTGGGTGTTCTAATTAGAACTGGACAACTTGAGGAAAACAACTTAATGGCCCATACATGCTGACATATTGCTAAAAAAGCTAGGCATGTTCTCCAAACTTTTGAGACTAAGTAAAATGAAGTGAGAAAGTAAAGAGGAATAAGAAAAAATATACTTTTAAATACTCTATCTTTCTGAATATGTCACAGGTAAGCCAAATGGGTCTGAGTCTCGGATGGGAAGTGCACACAGAGAGCATCATATGGGAGCTGTAGTAAGTTAACTGGGTACAGAGTGGAGAATTCATTCATTCTTTTATTGCAGGGTAAATAAAGGCCGAGACTAGAGTAAGCTTGTCATTTTTTGTTTGATATTACTGTCAGGCAGAGCAAAATATGGTGCCTGACTATTTCATCATATCCCTAGACCAACCAAATAAAATTATTCCCTCTTACAAAATAAACATAATCTAATTGCCATCCTTAGAGATTTTTAAGGCCCAGCTTGACAAAGCCCTGGGTGGGATGAGTTAATTGGTGTTGATCCTGCTTTGCGCAAGGGGTTGAACTAGATGGTCTCTTCCAAACCTAATCTTCTGTGATTCTTCTATTATTCGAATTGTGGGAAAAACTCTGAGTGATGAATGTAGAGTCTGGAAAATGAAAGTCTTATTGCCTGTGCATAGAACTCTCTATTTATTTGTTCTGTGTTTACTTTTAACATCTAATTGTCAGTCTTTTCCCAGGTGTTAAATATTCTCTTTTTATAACATAATAGATGAATAAAATGTCTGCACTTTTCCACTTCTTGGTCAAATTCAAATCCAGCCCACTAACTGCATATTTCTACCCTGAGTCTGCCTGTGTGCAATTAACGAGGTGGTCTGGTCTTTTCCTATGAAAAAATGTTCACCCTTGTGGGCCAGCTTATATTCCATCTTGGTCCCGTGGCCTGCCGAGGATACTTATTTATTTACCCACACCCGATCTGAGACCCTACAAAGTTGCAGGACCACCTCATCAGCCTCCTCCTGGCCACGGCCAAGGTGGTCATTCACAAAATATTCCATTCAATAATATAAACAAATAATTAGGTTGATGAGCTTACAGTCTGTAGGTTCTCACTGCAAGCTCTTTCACTTACGTTTTCATTAGAAATCTGTTGAGAAGCAGCTAGAAATTTCCCCACAATTTGAAGGTGTTTTCAGATGACTAGCTGAATAGCAACTGCTCCTACAAGTAAGGGCTCAGAATGTTTTATTCAGGTAGATTCAAGTTTCCAGTTATAGTAGTGTTTTCTTTCCTCACAGGTTGTGTTCGTAGTACTGTCTGCTTAGTGCTGCTCAGATGGAATTCTTGAGGGCCATGTGCTAAGAAGTCTGTAAGAGAAAGTTAACATCACTTTCCTTTTTTCTTACTCACACTTTAATTTTACCCTCTTTTGAGTTAAATAGGGGTTGCATCCCCCAGCTTTAAATTTGACATCATCAATCAGGAGTAGAACTTAGTAAAATCAATATTCTCTCTCTAAGCCAACAGAACTTGATTCCAAAATGTTACGTTCTCCCCTGCACTGTAAACTGTGAAGGCTACTGCAAGGTCTGTAAAAACAAAGCTTTCTTAGAGGAATAGGGGAGTTTTATAGCTCTATAATGCCAATAATTGGATTTAACAATGCCTACTGACCTAAGCTCAAGAGAGAGAAACAGCTCTTCTTTGAAGGGGAGAACATTTCTTTTTTTTCCTTTTTTCTTTTTAAACATTCCAGTTGCATTGGAAAACTGCCTAAAGACAGGAAGAAAATACTGTTACTAAAATGTATTGCACATAAATTTGAAAATCTATTTGGCCCACCACGAATCATATCTTCAGCATTGTCCAACTGGGCCATTTTTAGACAAGAAAAAAAACTTAACTTCATTTCTGAATTTGTTACTGAGTTGTTTTAATTAGTATTCTCAAAAAAGACAAATTATTTGATTTCTTAATATGGGAACTGTAGTTTGAGTACTTCATGTTCCCACTTGTTTATATGCTTGGCTCCCTACTTGACCTGTTATCCCCGAAGCACCACAGCTAAAGGCTCATATCATTCACCCATTCACCTGACCAAGAGAGGAGAAAGTGGTAAATCTCTTCTGAGCAGGGACTCTAGCCTATAGAGGGCTTCAGTACAGGCTCTGTGCCTGAATAATTACTCAGAGTTCCAGCCAGGCTTGTACAGCCTGCAATTAAACCTGTGTTACTGCAACTTCAATGCTGTCATTACTTGTGCCAGCCAGACTAATGCTAACTCGGAAACAGCTACACATGCTGCAGTCATACATCCTGATTCCACTGCAGACATACACAAAGGCAGAGATAATCAATATTTTTTTGTCAAGGTCCAAATTTCTTGGTCAAGTCAAGGGCCAGACTCCAGAGAAAATAAAATAAATAAATAACGGTCATAAGTAAAGAAATATATTTTGGGGTCAGTTCAAAAGCATCCAGTGTCCAGATTTGACCTGCAGTCCCCTATTGACTACCCCTGCCCTAAGGTACACAGCAGTGCCATTTTGTCATGTTATTTTGTTTGTCAATATTTTGACATAATAGCAATATTTTCTGTGGAAAGCAGAGACTTTTTGTGAAAAACATTGCTTAATAAAAACCTCAGTTTTCCATCAAATAAACAGTTTTGATGGGAAATTTTCAATCAGTCCTGATGCAAAAGTCATTTGTTTATGTGAACATGAAGGGGTATTATGCACACAAATAATTGCAGTCACACATTTAGAGACTACATTTGAGGTCTTTAATCAATGCAAAAATTTGTGAGCTGGTTGTGCAAGGAAATGTAGTACAAATATGGGGTCCAAGCCCCATGGACATCAAAGCAACACTCCTACTTACTTCAGTGCACAGTGGATTGGGCTCATAAAGAGTAGCATGATCTTGTGAATGGAGTACAGAGATGAGAGCTAAGAATTCCTGAGTTTAAATCCTATTTCTGCATTGACTCACTTTGTGGCCCGCGATAAATCAGCTTCCTTATCTATACAATGTTGATGATAATACCTATCCACCTTGAAGAGGTTTTGAAAAGATCAATTAGTTAATGTTTGTACAACACTGGAAATGTTAAGTACCATTATTATTATTATTGGTTTGAATGCCTAATGCTAAAATACGGTAACAAGAAAAAGCTGGGCCAAATGACCGAAGGGTAAAGAGACAAGGAATGAATGACTAAAATGGCTCTAGAGTTTAAAAGCAATATTAAATCAATCCTCCTGACCTATTCCTTTTCCTTCCAATGAGAAAATTATTATTAGCTCTGAGTAATATTATGCAGATGCCTAAAACCATATTCTGTATTGTTATAGATAGTGGTAATAATACCTAGCTCTTCTGTAGATTTCAGATCACATTACAAAGGAGCAAGTATCATTAGTTTAATTTTTCAGCTGGAGAAACTGAAGCACAGAGAGGTGAAGTGACTTGCCCAAAAGTCACCCAGAAGGCCAGTGTCAGAACCACAAACCGAATGTTGAATTCCAGGGGGGGAGGGAGAGAAAGAGAGAGAGAGAGAAAAAAAACAGAGTGCTAAGAAAACAGTCCCTTCTTTTTAAAATATAATGTTGGCAAATCTAGGTCATAGGCCTAGAACCAAAGCACAGAAATCTTGAAGCCCTTTCTGAGTTTTGGTCTTCTTTCTGGTAGCATTTCACTGCTGAATGATCCAGCTGACAAGTCCAATGAAAACTTTGTTACCATATTTAGTGCTGCAACCCTTTGAAACTTTTAGGATATATGCTGTACTAACAAACTGACTTCACACAGGAAGCTAACAGTTTAAAAGCAGTCTGATCACTATAACTGTGTGAGCTCCCTGGAATACAGAATGATCAGGTAATATATTGATGCTTCTTAAATTATGGCATCGGTCATTCCCCATAGAGAAATAAGCACAAAAAGACTAGCTGTGGAGTTCTGAGTTTCCTGTACTTCCACTGTCACTCTAAAATCAAATTGGAAAGCACAGTTTTAAACAGAAATTAATGTTGGTGGAATTCTAGGTGCCTTATGAATACTGAAAATAGAAATAAAATAACCATATAGGAGAAATGAGACAGAAATAAGTTAAAAAAAGATTAGAAAACAAAAAAAAAAGTAAGAGGCAATAAACTTTGAGGAAGACTCTTTCTACCCTAAGGGACCATTCTCTCCTCATTTAAATCCCTCCTGAAAATTAATTTTCACTATGATGACTACAAGATAAATCTCACATATATACATTATCCTGTTTAGCATATTTCTTGTAAATAAATTAATTTAATATGCAGCTGCCTAAACTGATGAAGCACATTGTCATAAGTATAAAGTAGCCTAGAATTACTTTTTACCTGTAAAGAGTTAACCTGAATGTAACCTGAGAGGGAAATGAACTGGAGATGCTAATCAACCTTGGAGACAAAGAGCATTTTTAGTTTCGGTTTCTCTCTCTCGCTCTGTTCTCTCTGGCTATGGGATTAACCACACCTATGAATTTTACTCTACCTATCTATTGTAGGCGGTCGTCTGTCCACCCACTTCACAAACAGGCAGGAGACTCCTTTGCGGCAACCAACAGTGTCCTTTATTCGTACAGTGCAAACCCCACCACCTATGTACAGCAATCTACAAGTTAGCTCAGGTTTAGCTCAGCTGGGCTGGCCTCAGGAACGATTAGCTCTGGCAGGCACCTAGCCTCAGCTACCTTCCTCCAGCTCTACTTCCTTCCCTGCACCTTCTCTCTCTGTCTCCTTCCTCCCTCTCCTTTTGGCTTCCTCCTTGCCAGGCTTTATCCCCTGGGGGAGGCTGCCAGGTGCAACACATTAAGCCCTCTGCAGCCCAGGGCTACACCCAGGTGGCTGATTAGCCTTCCCTGCTAGGGAAGGCTTGCAGAGGCTTTTCTCTCTTAAAGGGGAAGCAGGGCTGGCTCAGTAGCTCCTTGGCCAGTACCCTGCCACACTATAATCTTCTAACAAGTCAAGTTCAGTAGTAAGTGAATTGTATGCTTAAACTGTATCACTTGATAATTGATCCATGGTGTTCCTTATACTGTTAAACTTTAGCAGAGGAAGAATTCCTAGGGAGGGGGTCAGGGATGCTGTGTGATGCAAGTGGGGTTTTTTTCTATTAATTTCCTTACAAGGGATTTGTGCTTTTCTTTTCTTTAATTAAAATCTTTCTTTTAAGACTCTCACTGCTTGTTTCCATTGGATAGATCCTGGTTTGGATCGGCAAGTTTCACAGAAAAGTGAGGGTTTTTTCCTTTGTGTTCTCAAGCCTCTCCCAGGTAAAGGGAGGGGGCTGGAGGGATTAACGGAGGGGTTCCAATTTACCCAAACCCATTGTTTTGTAGGCTTAAATTGGTGGTGGCAGTGGTACCAAGTCCAGACACAGAAGAAGTTTGTGTTCTAGGGAAAAAGTTTAAACCTAACCTGGTAAAATAAGCTTGGGGGTTCTTTCTTTTTTTTTTTTTCATGCGGGTTCCCACATCTTTACCTTAGAGTTCATAGTGGGGAGGCAATCCTGACACACATCATCACATTAGCTGAGAGCTGCAGAAATATGATCATTCACAATTCTTCCTTTCTCATTGTCATCTTCAGCTGTGCCATGTTTTGAAGTCAGGTAGAAAGCTACAGTCCCTGGCCTCAAGACCTTAAAGGGTGTGAAGTACCCTGAACACTTTTGGGGCACTATAAAATGATAAATAGTGCTCTTAATAATAAATAGAATTTAGACAAAGCTTAGACAATGTTCATAATGAATATATGGCCACTGGGAGCTTTTTCTCTGCTTTAATTCTTCTTTCAATAACTCCTTCTGTTCCCAATACTCTTTCTTGTACTCAAATAAAGGTACTGTCCGTATGAAAGAAAGTGAAAAAAAATTCCAATTGCAAGCAAAGAGTGATGTAAAAATAAATAAAATCCTCTAATAAGTCCACATTTTTCTCTGCAAGACTCCCACTTCAATGCACTTCTTCCTTGGGGAGCACTGACAATTGCACTTTTTGCTAAAGAACATGTATTTCAGTACATTATGTAAAATATACTGTGAGCAAGCTATGAAGGTACTTCCCCATGGAATCTTTTAAAGTCAAACCTCTGAAATTCTTTCAGAGCAACTGGGAATTGGATCTATAAATTAACTGGTCTATAGTTGGTTTTTGAATTAAAGATTATAAAATACTGTACAAGAAACAAAACTGCAGTCATTGTAAAGCTAAAGGAGCAAATGATGGAATACCTTAATAAACACGCTGATTATTGCTGTGCTGCATCCAACAACTGTCAATAAGAGGTTGATTTCTATTGAAAATTATCTCATTTTCTTACAGCTCTGGGATTCAGGGACTTCTAAAGGATTGTACTTGTCAGCCACTTGCAACACATCACCCTTTGCATATCGAAAATAGATTATAATTAGCTGGGTATCAGAGGTGACTTTTGCAGTAGAGTCTTAAATAGGTGTATTGATTTTCCCACCCTTGTGTCAAGGAGGAGGAACTCTCATTTCTAAAGTGTTGCCTTTTTTGATTGGCCTTAAATAGTCACACACTACTAATGAGTAAGTCTTCATTGTAATTCTTATGAAGAATAATAATTGCAGTGGCACTAGTTCAATCAATCCACAATCCCAGTTTCCCCATTTGTAAACTCTCCTGTTTAACTGAAAATTAGGGGATAAGAGCTTATGAAGTTAACTCAGACTATGCTTTTAGAAGTGTACGTCAATAAGTTTAAGTCATATCCAGCAGAAATGTGATTACTGAAGGTGTTAGAAAAACTGCTTTGATTTCTGCATCTTGACACCCATGCATTCTAATTTTGTTTCATTATACACAGATCACTCTCTTCCTTGGTCACAGCTTTCCGTCTTTTGCTTTTAGTAATACACTCTTTAGGCTGCGATAAGAGGATGGTGGATGATATGGGTGGGTTTTTTTTCAAACTTGAGCTGATTATGTGCTAAGAAAACAGTGACCGACACACACAGGGGAAGCTCACAGGTGCTATTGACACGATTGCAGATATGAGCCTTTTAAGAAAACAAACACATTTCTTGTCACTTCCTCTAGGCAAGTCCAGTCTCTGCATAGTACTGTAATTCCCTACCAGCTCAAGACACTTGGGAAACATCCTTGAGGGCAGGTTTGGATAAAAGTGGGAACGAGAGGCAACTCAGTCTCTTCAGTGTAAAAAAAAAGGCTCAAACTTTCATGCATCTGTGAAAATGAACTGAAACCTTTTTTTAGCTTAAGGAAAAGTTTGATAAATCTCCCTGTCCTCACATAACCCCTTATGGGACTTATCTGCATGTTAAATATGCAGTGGTGTTGTAGCCATGTCAGCCCCAGGCTCTCTAAACTCAAAAGCTTCTCTCTCTCACCAACAGAAGTTGTTCTGATAAAAGATATTACCTCACCCACTTTGTCTCTGCATGCTAAGGTAACACCAACAGAACGCAATCATCAGCAAGATCAAACTTGGGACCTTTGGCACTAAATGCATGAACCTCTACTACATCAGCTATAAATCACATGGTTGTTAGCTAAGACTGTAGCAGACTCATTAATCTCTAAGTGGACTCAGTGTCAGTCCATGGGATAGAGCATCACACCCAGGAGCTATGCGGATTACACTAAATAATCATTGGAGGGAAGTTAGGCCACCCAAATTATCTCCCCCTCTACAAACATGATGGTCACTTTAAGAGACAAGTTCCTCCCCACCCCTTCACAGCAGTTCTTCCTGGGGGAGATCAGATTAATGCACTCATCCTATCCCAACAAGAAATCATCTTTGAAGAATTGTCCACTTCACTCCAAGCTAATGTCATCTTGTGGAAGAGAAGTTACATAATTTGCTGCCCATCTCCAGTAGCAGCAACAGTCTGTGTTATTTGGTGGTGTGACAAGTTAATCCATTTTATGGGCCTCACTGATATGATTCTGTTTACTCTGCAAGATAAACAGAACAGTGGTGGAATATGAATCTTCAATCTAAATTACATTAAATCTGTATTCAGCTGGCTAGATTCCTAGGTGTGCATTAAGGTTTTCAACAGTTATCCAGTGGTGAAGGAGTGCACAGATCCAGGAGGAATGGGGGGAGAGGAAGGAAGAGGCAGAGAAAATAACAGGAGTTAAGCTGGTCTTAGTGAAAAAGTAGTGGCAACTTTTAAACTGAACCTTAAAACAAAAACCTAGTTCAGCAAGGACTTTAATTTTTCAGGCAAGTTTAACTTGTGCAATAGGAACTTTACCCAGGACATAATGCAAGGTCTAAATATTGCACAATTGAAAGGCAGGCTAAATCTTAGCAAAGAAAAAAATATTGAACAATTTCTGCTTTATGTTAGTTACAGCTTCACGGGTGCATGGTCTCATTCCACAGAGGTAGAATGAGACCATATGTGAGCATACATATTGGGCTAGATTTTGAAATCCAAGCCTTGTTATTTGAACCCACAGTCATTGTGGATGCAACTCATGACATTTAGATGCTAAATACCTGAATGGGTCAGCATATCTTTTTACTCAACGAAATTACACCAACAGCTCCTGCAATATTGCAGATACAAAAGAAGTTGCTCATTTAAGGCCAGAGCTAGTGAGACTAACTAATGCAAGAAAAGCAGCTTTTCCTTTTAAGTATCATTTTAACAGTTCTATACGTGTAAGGGCAGTATGTTTCAAAACTCAAGCAAAGAGGTAGGAAATGCCATCTTTCAATCTTCCTGTGCTCCTGCTGCAGCATAAGGTGGAGTTGCACACTCGTGACTCATTCATTTATAGGATTCTCCCACAACTGTAGAAGGACTTGCTTTAGAAGGTTGAAATTGATTTTCATCTTGGCATCCTGAGATCCCCAGGTGAGCTTGGTGTTCCATAATTTAAACAGAGGGGAAAAGAATTAGTAGCAGAAGCTGAGGTGGCAGCTCTTTTTCCGTGTCTCACAAGTGGCAGAATCAGCAGCACCAGCATGAAGCTTGCCATGCTCTCCCCTATGCCTCCAAATGTCAGAGCAACGGCTTGCAGCATTCTACGCATTATGGAATCCTGCTTTTGGAGTTTACTGCTGTGAGATGAGATTGCCAGCTTTTAAACTTGCCTAAGATCAGAACCCAAATACACATCAGTGATATGCCCACTGGGCAGGGACAGCAAGCAAGTGTATTGTTGCAGTTGAAACACCATTCAGTTTGTAGCTAGTTTGTAATATGCAGAGTTATTATTTATAAACCATAGTCATCCACAAACCAGAGAAAAATGCAGCTGTAAAATTACACCAGTTTGCGTCATTCTTTAATGCTTCAAATAAAAATGTCTGCAATAGGCAGGACAATAACAGAGTGTCCTCCATGGACAAAGATTCATTCTACATGCTAACCTTAGTAATTATGGATACACAGTCAGCTAAACCCCAGTTCCCAACTCTGGTTGTATATCTCAAACGTTCTTTATGCTGAACACTCTATGGCCAAGAAATCAGTCCTGCTGAAAAGATCTGAAGAGAAAAGCATCTGCATATGTCAGCACAAGGCAGAAGAGACTGAGCTCTGCCTGAATTTGAAAAAAAATGTCATGCAATCTGAACAGCCTTTTAAGTCCTTGGAGAAATCACAGTATAGCCAAGTTGAGTTTGCCAGAACTGAATATCATAGAAACTCTACATTTAGGGTATGATTAGACTACAGGGTATAGCGCTGTTTTTTATAGCGCTTCCCTATTTAGCGCTACAGGTGTTGCGCTAGAGGGTGTACACATTAAATCCCTCTAGCGCCAAAGAATGTACACATTTGCAGAGCTTCTGGCGGCAGTGAGCGTAGCGGGATGGGGCAGGTATCCCAGCATTCAGTTGGGTGCAACCTGCTTTGCAAAGGAGTGGGGTGAGGGGGGAGTGGGAACCTGTGTGTAGGGAGGGAACTTCTGGCTGTCAGTTTCTTTTCCGAAACTGACAGGCTCTGAACACACACCTCCCTTCCCTAACCATTTATTTGGGGGGGGGGAGGGGGGGGTTCTTAAACTGTGTGTGTGTGTGTGTGTGTGTGTGTGTGCTCCCCGGGGGGGGGGTGTTCAGAGCAACTCACGGCGGTGGGACGGGGGCCCGCATGCAGCTGGCCGCCTGACCGCGGCGGGGACCGGGGACAGCAGCTGGGAGCGCCCTGCCGCCACCCCCTGCCGCCACCGGCGGGGACAATAAAGCCCGCCCGCAGCCCTGCCCGCAGCGGCGGGGACCCGGGACAGCGGCAGGGACCCGGCCTCCCTGATGCACACAGCGGCCCGGGTTTTCGAATTTGATGTGAATATGGGGGAGGGTCTGACATGGGGTCACCTGAGGACGGGACAGAAGAGTTTTAAATGGTGGCCAGAGAGGATGCAATGGGGATTCTGGGCCAGGATGCTGGAGGCTGGAGGCTCATTGTAACGCAAGGGGTGTGCACATTGCAACCCTTGTGCTAAAACGGCAGCGCAAAAAGCTTTATTCCTCTTGTTTGAGGTTTACCAGAAGTGCTATAAACTGCCAGTAAAAGCGCAAAATGTGTCTTGTAAGTGTGTTCTGGCAGTGAAATTGTAGCGCTAAAGAAGGGTTTTAGCCCTACCCAAGCCCCAGTCTAACCTCACCCTTACATAGCAGCTGATCTCACAACACGGCCATAGGGATGCACTAACTCACACTGTCTCTATTCATTCAGCTGATGAAGGGGGTCTTAGCCCACGAAAGCTTATGATCCCTAAGTCTATAAGGTGCTACAGACTCTTTATCACTTTTACTGTCTCGATAGATATTTATGCTATGCTCATTACGCTGGTCTCTGAAGCTGGAGTACAGAAAAAATGCACTGGTGACGTTGCCAGGGTTGCGAGAGTGAGAAAGAAAATAAAGTCTCGGGGAAATTAATTGGTTTAAATTAATAAATAGAAAGTTTGATAAACATATACCAGCTTGACTGCAACACTTATATGTGATCAATCTACTTATTAGCTATTCCAGCATCAGATAACTGAATTTCCTGCATTATAGCCTTTTCAGACTCTTTAGGGCAGATCTTTACACTTAAAAACCTGCATCAGTGCAGCTGTAGCACTTAAGGGAAGATGCTCCTACACCGACAGGAGAACTCCTATCTGCTTAGTTAATCAACCTCCATGAAAGTCAGTAGCTATGTGGACAGGAGAAGCTCTCCTACCAGTATAGTGCTGTTCACACCAGGGATTAGGTTGGTTTAACTATGTCACTTGGGGTAGACTTTTCACACCCCTAAGTAACATAGTTATAGTGATATAAGTCTGTAGTGTAGATCTGGCCTTAGTGTGTGGGAAATGCTAACATTTTATATTTACAGGCAAAGAGTTGGACTAGTCAATTATTGGCAAACAACAAAAAGCAACTTCTAGCAAAATCACCTTTATTTGCTAAAGTCATTTGTCTGTTTACAGGCAGGTTTAGTTCAGCTTACTCTTTCCCACTGACTTCAGTCCATTTGACATAGCATAGATCCAGCAGATGGAACAATATGCTATGAAACTAGTGCAGAAGCTAGAGATATGCCAGCAATTTGGTAATGCTGACAAATGTCTGGAAATGCTTGTTTTGTGGGGTTTGGGAGGCGGGTGGGTTGTCACGATTCACAAAAAGCAAAAACAGTTTGGGCTTCACATTGGTGAAGGATATCTATTCTAATTGAAAATAATATGCAAAGGTCCAGGCCTTACAAAACAGAAAAAGTAAAAGTATTCTTTTGGCCTAGAAACTCTGGGTCTTATTTTGCTCTTTCCTGTAACAAGGGGAGAGGATATTAGAATGCCAGCCAGAAAGCATCAGATTCTCCAAAGAACCAGTGGAAGTTTTTCTTTCTTTGCCTACCAGCCTGAGAAGGCTGGCCTTGTCCTGTTTTCCCCCACTAAGTGCAGGTAATTGTAAGAACCAAGTAACTCCATTGTCATAAGATAATTTCCCATGGCTGTTTCCATTCCAAACCTCTCAGAAAACCGAAGAACCATCCTTAGACCTAGATACATGTCTGGCATTTCCAGAATAATAATTTTACAAATTAGAAACACAAAACAAAACAAAAAATCCAAGCAATATAGTAAAACACTGTACTTGCTAAAAACACTTCTTAAAGTGTTAACAGCATCCCCATATCCTTCACTCCAGTATAAATGAGAATGAAACCTAAAAGAAAAAATATTGGGGTTGATTCTGAAAGTAGTTAATGAGCACCTCCTGCAAGATGCTCAGCACCTTCAGCTCTGAGATCAATGTGTGGGAATTGAGCAGCTTCTAACAATACTGAATACACTGCATTAATGGGCCCTGTCTCTGAAGGTGGTTTTTTTTTTTTTTACAGAAATCTAAATACGTAAAATCTTTCTGTAAGAAAAATCAAGTTATAGTCACTTACAGTAAATATAACACTGCAATAAACTGTTTTGGGCTTTTTTTGCTTTAGTTTGGGAAATAGCCCAGGATTTTGATTCATATAATTAAGGAGCTAGATTGCATTGGAGAGATTTTTGCCCAGAGTACTGTATTCAGGCATTTCACACAGACATTTGACAGAGCAAGGACAAGGTTGTCACTAGAATTGGCTCATGTTTCAGTTTACTTCATGGCCAGAAAAATACAGATTATAGATAATGAATGGAAATATACCCACAACTAACCAAATCACACTTCTCGCAGCATTGACAATTTATATTTAAAATGTTGTTACTTATTAGCATAAATGTCAAGTTTTGTAAGTAACAAAATAAGGAATATTAAAAACAAACAATTAATTGTTCTTCCTTGAATGAGTGCCTCAAAATGTTTTATTGAGTATTACTGTTAACAATGCTTAGCCATTTCAAATCATGAAAATTAGGGCAGTTACAGCTGAAATATGCAAGTCTTTAAATGTCTGTAAAAGGGGGAGAGGTACTAGAATGTCAGTCAGAAAACATCAGACTCTCCAAACAACCAGTGTCCAGAATTTTCACTTAGCTTTCATCACTACTCTCTTTTTCAGATCATATCATATCAAATGAGATGTTGTCTTCTGGGGTCATAGAAATCAATCAATAAGGAAGCAGTTTAAAAAACTGTAATAAATTAGAATTGGTAGAGGCAGCTAGTGTACCCAGGGAAAACCTTTTTCTTATATTTCTACTGCCATTAATAAGCGATCTTATTCATATTTTCATCAATAAAAGTTCTGGCAAGTATTAACAAAACAGGCATCCAACAATAGAAACTAACTATAGGAATGAACTACCTTAGTATTGGATTATTCATATCTCTGTTAAATTCCCTCTAAAGTAATTAAAGTGATGCAATCATCCAGAGAATAAATCATTCCTGCAAAACTTATTTGCAAGATGAATATATGAGAGCAGAAAGGGAAAGGAGGGGAAAATGCTACGTGACTAGATAAATTGTTTCAAGTATTTATTTATTTTCTATTATGCATTAGGTATTAAAAGGATTATGGAAATTAGATGGAATTGAGATGAGTGTTCTCTTCTTGTGGCAAATGACTTTCAGAACAGCAGTTAATTGAACTGTTTATCACAACATAAGGTCGCAGGCATCACCACCAGAAGACTTCAGAACAAAGTGGAGCTAGCATTTCATGCTAAAAATAAATTCAGTTCTTCACCTTTGTTTATGTTTATTACACATTTTAATGTTGTTAATTTAACAAGATAAATCCTGATCATGATCATAACAACACAGCTGTAATCAGCAGCTCATCTGCTTCTATGGCTACATTTCTTAGTTACCAATTTTATTATTCACTGTTGCACTGAAGAGGAAGATCATTAGGGGTTTTATCTGGAGGTGGGTATGGGGAGAATATATATTACAATCAGGTTATATTGCCCTGGACATCTTTATAACGATTAACAATTTCCACATAATTCATTTTAGCTGTTCACATGTAAATGTTGCACTCATGCCAGGTGTCCAATTAACAGACCTGGTGACAAAAATCCTGTTTGTACACAGAACAGATACAGCAGCCACAGTAGCAGTGCAGGATTCCCCCTATCATTCGACCAGTGCATTTCACCTCTGAGCCAAAAGAAAACACCCCCAGGGCTGAGAGCATAAATCAGTCTTCATGCCTACCCAATCTGTGGCCTCTGTTGAAGCTTCCAAGGTTGCCAGTAAGTGTCAGATAAGATGAGCTGATGGGATTTTTGTAATGTGGATACCCATCTGCTGGGAACTATGCTGAAAATTAAATCCATTTTACATGCAAACAGAACAGTTGAAACCTTTTACTATGTTAATCATTCTAAATCAAATCAGATATTAAAAAACCATGAAATATTTTAAAAGATGAAAGATGCTTTACTTTGATTGTTCATACTCTTAGGTTGATTGTCACAGTTCCAGTGTGGGTGACTGTCCATACAAAGTGTACCTTCTTATCACCTGTTTAATGTGCTCTCAATATTGAGATTATCTAGGCAAACAAACTGCAAGAGAAGCAACTCACCAGGGATTGGAAAGAATTACCTTAGAGCTTTCAGTTTCCCTCATCTCACTGGTTCTTAATAGCAATACAATTTCAGGTAGCTTGTGCCTATGAACATGTCCATTGGAATGTTCCCTCACCTGATGAATAGTATCATCAGAGGTCTTTAGCAGGTCAGTACTTGTAAGGGAGTGGGTTGGAAGTGCCTAGCATACAACTGAAAGTTCTCTGCTGAGTAATCCTTCACAAGGAAAACCATGTCAATGGATGTCAAAAAGGCTGGGTGGCTATTGTAACAATTTATCTTGTTGGCTAGTCAATCAAGTCAAGCTACAGGAACAACTTAAGATCTTTAATGTCAGATTTTCAAAGAGGTCTCAACTTTCCTTATGCATTCACATGTGCAATTTTTCATGTTAATTAATTTTGCATTCAGAGAGTTTACATGATCAGAAACCTATGACCCAAACATACTGCACTGAAGTTAGATAATCTGTTGTACTACCTCTGATTCGGTACTTTTTACTGGTAATGATACTGAATTTAGGTTCTCTTTGGAGGTCATTATGCTGTTAGATTTTATTAAGCCACATATTCAATAATGCTAATTGTCAGAACATATAAACTTCATTCAGCTACAGTATGCTTGCTGCAAGCAGTTTGTGAATGACATGAGATATCACAAACTGGGAAGGGTAGTCAGCAGTTTATTCCATAACTGTTTAGTCTAACTAAGGGGTTAGGAAGACCCTGTGAAATGACACTAAACAAGTAGACATTATCTGGGAGCTAGTGAATCAGAAAGAACCACAGAGTCTAGACTATGCTTAGTAGCTTCAATAAGTAACCCCTTTGTATCTGTAAAAACCAGCTGCTGTCACTTAAAATCCTAAAATAGAGTCAATCAGCAGCAGGAACCATTCACCCCAAGAAAGGCTGAACAGGACCCATTTCAGAGACACCACTTAATCAGCCATAGTGGGCTCCGTTGAGCTGTGCTAAGAGAGAAGGTTTTGGGAAAAAAAGAAGAGGAAGGAGGTAAAACAGGACAATCAGGAGGATGTAGAAGGCTAGACCTTATTGTATTCTGTTACTAAATTTTGATGTGGATCAATGGCCAGCAAGGCAAATTGCCCAGTTTTAATGTCAATCATGGGGAAACACACATCCTCCCGCTTGGGATGGTGAGCCTGCTGCTCCAGAATGCCTTCAACTGCTTTCACTTCTCAGCAAGTGTTGAACCCAGGGAGAATTCATTTTGAATTGTGTAATAACAGATTTCATTTAGATTCTGATGAATATTTTATTCTGAATCTCATCAATAAATTAAGAATGAATGTTGTTTTTATTAGTTAAAACATGAGATTTATGGAAAGTAAAGCAATGTCATACATTGTGTGAGGACTACGAGGAAGAACTGTGAGGGAAATGCCCCTGTCTCTCACTAGCAACTCCCTTATAAATGCTTCAGTTTAGTTGGAGATCTGGGTTGAAAGTCAGGCCCTTTCTTATCCTACCCAATTCAGTTTGCCCATCCCCACAGCAGAGTACTAGGTGTCTTCGGTGAGGTGCCGAACACCCTGAACACTCACTGAAGTAAACTCACACCTTGCAAGATTGGTTTTCTAGTGATAAAATGAGAACTATAGGTCAAGTCCTCAGTAAATTAGGCTAGGTACAGCAAAGTCACTGCACAGTGCCAGTTCACACTGTGCCAGTCTGTAGGGCCTTGAGTTGATCCATAATCCTACTACATCTCAGGAAGGCTGTTGGGTGTGCTAGAGACATCACGGCTGGAATTTGCAAAGGAGTCAAAGGAAGTTGAACACCCAGCTCCCATTGGAATTCAGCATGATTGGGGCTGTTAACTCCCTCAGACTCCTGTGAAAATCCCATCTCTAGCAAATTATCCCATTCTAATCACTACCCACAGTTACTACCATGGTCCAATTAAGTGTTACCTAACGATGAAGTGGTAGGATGTTTTCAAGGTGACCCAAAAACTTTCTGAATCTGGCCCATGATCAGGGCTTACTGTTTGTTTTTTTTAATAAGATAGCCAATACATTTTTATTCTTCCTATCCCCCAAACATACATTCCAGATTACTCTTCATATATTCATATATTTCATACCCATTCTGTCACCACTGTTGTTTCACCTGTTAGCTAGTGCCACTGGCTACTAGGATGCCTAATAAAACCTGTATGTTCCATTCCTTTATTCACACAAGAGACAAGTCCCCAGATAAACAACTGCATTAGATTGAAGTGAAGGATGAAAGTAATCACTGCTCATTCTAATACCACAAATATATCCATAGTCCTAAGGCATTTTAAAGAAGAGAACGAGGGGTGTGTGTGACAAATTGAGGTTAATGTTCCAGAAACCCCAGTCATTTTAAGTTAATGCCCATCACCTCACTGTCCTGAGAGTCCTCCACCAGCTGTCCTTCACAGGTCCTGTTGACCTTAGTTCAGATGCCTGTTATCCTCCCTCAGGCTCCTGGCAGCTCTGTGCCTCAGATTGAACTACCATCATCATCAGTAGTCTGCGAGCCTCCTGTGGCTGCAGAAACTGCCAAAATGCTAGCAGCATTTCCACTCCATTCTGAAGATGTCAGGGGAACTGTAGTGACCTGATTTTTCAATCCCTCATTGAAATGAGAGGAGCATGTGGAGTGAGCATGCAGAAAACAGTTGGTAGATTCCAAACAGAAGTTTGATTGTGTTTGTACCAATGCCATGACAGAGTGTCACTGCTAGTGCTCTGACTGTAGGGAACACATTGACTATCACAGGAATTTTCCGTAGTCATCTGCTGACCTAGAGTGGCACAATCGCCATCTCTCAACAGGCACAATATCTTTCAACTTACTGAGACTGCCAACAGCCTCCACAAGAAGTCTTGTAACAGAATCCAGTGGCTTTTGTCACCATGGCTGGCTGGAGAGGTCATTGTCAGCCAGCCTCAGAGCCACCCACAAATAGGCCAAAATAAAGGGATTTCTCTTTATCCCTTCCCCACTATTTACCCACTTTAATTGAACATGAAGTAGTGTTTCTGCTTTGCACTTTCTGTCCCATATTGCTATATTTATTATCAGATTGAATTGTTTGTATTGATTTTGTGAAATGTCTTATCTAATGATTTTTCTTGTAAGCCCCATGTAATCTTATTTATGACCATCACTGTTTTGCCTCATATCCAGTTGCAGGGCATTTATTCCATTGATAAATATTTTGCACCTCACCTCAGAAGTTCTTAGTGAGCCTCTACCTCAGCCGCCTGGGGATGGGTCTTGTGTCCATTCCCCTTTCCTCTTCCACACTGCCCTCCCATTTGAGCACATTCATCCTTTGGTGTGCAAACACTGTATGCACGTATCTTTCTAGGAGAAAGATGTGAGGATTTCCTCTGTGCTCATTTTTGAAATGTTTGCCTTGTATGCAATGAAGTTTGCTTTTGTAATCAAGTCTTGTGGACAGTTATGAATAGGTTAAATCTTTAATGTCAGAAGAAGACTGTTGATCTGGATCAGCTTTAGCATCCAAGAATTACAAAATGGAAGGTAAGAGCTGTGATTTGAAACAGACTCCATTATAACTAATTTAGTGAGTCTCCCTACTGAGCTTAATGAATTTAGGTTATATGATAGATTGGTTTATTTTTGCAATGCAAAACTGCTTTAACATGTAGCTATATAGTAGTTTAACATGAAATAGATAAACCATTTTTCCTTTCTTTTCTCTGACAGGGGTTTAAGATTTGAACTGTTACTTTTTAGAATTGGTAAAATAGGAATTTCTCAATGACAGAGGTATTGTTGTGGGTTCAGTCTAAGCTTCACATTTGAGATTTATGGATTATACAGCTGCAGACAGACAATGAAACCAGCCATTTTCTCCTGGATCATGAAGAGCAGGTATAACTTGACAGAATGACACACTTAGGGCTGGTCTACCGTATGTGATTATATTGGAATTAGCCACATTATATTGAATTAAAAGTAAATCTGTTCACACAACCAACCCGGTTTTGTTGACTTAAAGGGCTCTTAAAACTGGTTTCTGTACTCCACTTCGGCAAGGGGAGTAGGGCTAAAATCGACATCGCTGTTCTGGATTTGAGGTACTGTGGATGCAATTTGACGGCACTGGCCTCCGGGAGCTATTCCAGAATGCTACATTGTGACTGCTCTGGACAACACTTTCAACTCAGATGCACTAGCCAGGTAGGCAGGAAAAGCCCTGGGAACTTTGAATTTCATTACCTGTTTGGCCAGCGTGGCGAGCTCACCAGCACAGGTGACCACGCAGATTCACAAATGAGCTCGAGGACCGAACAGGAGGTTCTGGACCTCGTCACTGTATGGGGAGAAGAATCTGTTCAGGCAGAACTATGTTAAAAAAAAAGGAACACAAAAATATATGCCAAAATCTCCAGGGGCACGTCAGAAAGAGGCTACTTCAGGGCAGTCTGCCAACTTCCCACGCTTACTGGACACACACGGTTGACTGTATAAAATCTCATCAGAAAAATCAACTTTTACAAATTCGATATAATTTCATACTGTAGACATACCCTAAGATAAGCATTTTCTTCCTCTTATGTGCTCATTTCAGTCACCTTACCAAAACTTGTGAGGCAAAGCTGGCACAAGGTAGGAACAGTCAGCAAGACCTTGGACATACACATACTATGGCCCTTAGATGAGGGTAGACTTGGTTTATGGATCAGAAGCTGGAGACAGTGCCATGATGTATTTATTGAGCTGCATATCTTGAGCCAGTGAGGGTTCCGTTTCATTGAGTTCACAAGGGGCCTGATCCAAAATCAAAGTAAGTCAACGAATCTCACTGACTGCAATGGATCAAGCCCATGATCTGCAACATCAGTCTAACCAAGACTAGGGTAGTAACAGAGGAGATATAAGCTCTGTATAAGATACACAAGAATTATGGCAGGCACATCATTAGTTGTCAAGAACATGCATGAAATTGAGAAGTGGGAGATTGTGGTACACAGATATGTCACATTAAATCAAAAGTCAGAATGAACTGATGGAACTTACCTGTAAATAAGTGAAGGATCTTGCATTATTGTGGTCTCTCTTCAGTCAGAATGAAGGCAGGAGGCCAAATTCTGATCTTAGTTTTACTGGTGTTCACAACTCTTCAGGATTTATACGAGTGTAATGGAAAGCAGAATAGGGACCAGAAATATGTGCAGAGCAATGTCATCAAGGTAACTTTTTTGATTTCCTACTAACTGTAAATCCAAATGAAATAATTTCTGGTTGCTAAATTGATTTTAAACAAAGTCAGTTTTATGTTTTGCTGCAGTTTGGACGGCTTTTTTTTTTTTTGCTTGGGGCAACAAAATGGTAGAGCTGGCCCTGATAAAATGGAAATTATTGCTAACACACTGGTGGTTTTATAACAAAACAGAATTATCACTGTACCTATCCTTCTTGTTCCTTTAAGTTTTAAGGGTGGGTGTAATTATGGATTTGTTGCATGACCCATTAATTTAATCTGCTAATATCCTTAAAGTACAGTAAACCCTCGATTTAACGGACCTCGATTTAACGGACTTCGGATGCAACGGACAAAATTTCTGAGCAAGTCTGATGCATTCCTGATCCATTTCTGGCATGCTGGCTGCCAGCTCCCGGCTGCCGCCCGGGTCACAGCAGCAAGCGGGCTGGCTGCCAGCTCCCGGCTGCTGCCTGGGTCCAGGCAGCAGGCAGGCTGGCTGCCGGCTCCCGACTGCCACCCGGGTCCAGGCAGCGGGCGGGCTGCGGAGCTGTCGCCCCGACCCTGTGGCGGGCGGGCTGCTGCTCCGACAGCTCATTTTTTTATTATTATTAAATAACGGACTTTTTGATTTAACGGACACCCCCTCGCCCGAATTAGTCCGTTAAATGGAGGTTTTACTGTACGTCAATCTCTACTGAGTATAGTATCACTAGATCATGACAGCCAGAATGCATCATTCCAATGTTGAAGCACTTTTCATTCAGTCCTGTTGACCTTCCAGTGGTGAGTTTAGAAGAGCTGAAAAATGAACCCTTCATTGATACGACTGACTATCATTGCAATTTAATTGTTTCTGGTGTTGGAGTAATTAGTTTTAAGGTCTTACCTTGTCAATGCTTGCACTGGTTTGGTGGCACCAACAAATAGCATACCTTATCAGCTGGACAGTTGTGCCTGGAAGCAAGGATTTAAAATAAATTATAGGAAAGAATATCTTGGCTACTTAAGAAATGGCTTTATTTCTTGACCTCTAAATAAGAAGAGAGATTCCAGGATCTGTGATTTGACTATTCCAAGTGTATTTTTCATTTTCATAATCAATCAGTGTCTAATTCATGCATTTAAGGTATAATTGAAAGAACAAACAAGTTGTTAAGGTTCATTATGAATAAAAATTGAACATCAGACCTGGGTCAATGGCCAATTGGAGGATGTCCTTTTTCATAAGAAGTAATGCAGTGCACATCTACACACTTTTGTTTAGCTACAGAAGTTTCACATAACAGCTCTATACTCTGGATTTTTATACATATGATATTATTGAAGAACTCCTCAGAGCAATGAAGACCGACTTTCCTGGAGCCATTGGGCAATAATCCATAAATGCTTTAGCTCAGATACTATGTACACCCAGGCTGGCAGCGGGAGCTGACTGGGGCAGGCAGCAGGAGCCTGGGGAGAGAGCCCAAAGCGGTGGCGGGGTCAGGACTCAGCCTGCTGCCGCTTTGGGCTTTCCCCCCAGGCTTCTGCCAGCTGGGATCTCAGCCCACAGCCAACACCCAGGCTGGAAGCAGGCTGAGACTCCAGCTCATAAGGGGCCAGTGGGAGAAGTCCCAAAGCAGCGGCAGGCTAAGGCTGAGCCCGCCGCCGCTTTGGGGCTTCCCCTACTGACCCCTTTAGACATCCCGGTTAATCCGCAGCCCGGTTAACTTGCGCCCAGATAATCGGGAGTCTACTGTATGTCTGTAGGTGATATCTCATGAGTAGCATGTATCTCCTCTCAGCTTGAGCTGATGAGACATAGCAGAAAAAGAGGGCAAAAAAGAGCAGTTTCTACCCTTCCGCCCTTCTGTCTTGTGACTTCCTGATCAGCCTCCTCAAATGACCAGACACACTTACCAGGTGACTTCTTGGCCAAGCAACCTCTCCTCTGATGAACCAGTTCTCCTGGTTGGGGGTCAGTCTATTGTTCACAGTTATTCCATTTTGATGGGAGAGAGCTTTAATCAACAACTCTCTTTTCATAACCTTTTCCCACCTGCCTCTGGAATTTCAACCCAACATGCAGACAACAGAGAAGGCAAAGGGGATGCATATTCAAAATGAAATTTGCAGGATGGTAAAGATATATTCACAGATTTCATAACCTCACACAGAATTAATAAATTTTACAGATTCCCCCAAATTGTCTCACACACTGCCGGTTGGCTAAATTCTGCTCAGAATTATAAGAGGTGTGCATCTTTTTGTTGATTGGCATTGTATATCGAAGCTTTAACACTTAGAAGCTCAGGACAAGTCTACACTACAAAATTAAGTCTACTAATTACATTGAAGTATAGCCACCGCCGTAATTAAAATCCCTTTTGCATGTCCCCACTATACTTCTTGTGTTGGCAGTGTGCATCCTCACCAGAAGCACTTGCACTGATTTAACTGTCAGTGTGGGGCATTGTGGGATGGCATCTGAAATGCAGCAATAGTCAATGTAAGCCATACAGAGTCTACACTGCTATTGCATCAACCTAACTATGTCATCCTAAGTGCTATGCCTCTTGCAGTGGTGGAGTTATTAAGTCTGTGTAGTGGGTGAGTTATATCTACATTTTAGTGTAGTCATTTACACAGTTAGATCGACATAAGATGATTTATGTTGAGCTAACTCTGTAGTATGGACCAAGCCTCAGAGGAGGAAATTAGGGTCCAACCCTTCAGGATGCTGAGTACCTCTTGCAAAGTGCTCACTTCAATGAGCAATGAAGACCGACTTTCCTGGAGCCATTGGGCAATAACCCATAAATGCTTTAGCTCAGATACTATGTATCATAGCTAGTAAATTCTGACTTATTAATGGAAGCTATTGTATATTTAAAATATTTCTCAATAAAGGAATGTTCTCCATGAATAAAAATGTCTTAACCACCCTATCAGGATTCCACTCCCAAATTTTAGTGGACACCATAACAAATTAAATGGTAAAATAATGACAACTTAGTTAGGTTTGATCACAAGAATAGTCCCACCGAAGTAGATCAGAGTTTTTTCATGAGAGGATTTGGTCCTAAAAATGCATTCAGAACTTTGTAGAATCCGGATCACTAATTATATAATACGTTTGATGCTGATTTAGGATATTATTTCTCCTTAAATAAAGGTGTGCTAGAGGAAATAAAGGGAGTGGAAAGAGTGCAAAATTCTGGGGCCTGATCCTACAGTCATTGAACTCAATGGGAATTTTGCTTTCAATGAGAGCAGGATCAGGCCCTTGAGCTCTATGAAGCTAAGCTATGAAGCTTAACACATTTAAACTTGTGTTAAGAAAACATATGGTTTTTTTTAAATTTCTTATGGGAATACAGAGGACATTTAGTTTGCTTTCATGATATTTGGATAATTGGTCCAAATCTGAGGCTGCTCTTCTCTCCAAGGTTTACATTCCATCAGCTTATCTGCATTTTCCATGTAAATGGCCAAAGGAAAGTTTTAAACATGTTGTCTGGGGACCCCACATAAAACAGGAGCTGGTAAAAATTTAACGCTCTGCCTCTAATTACTCATTTTTAAATGAAAACCAAACCTTGGTCTAAATTACTTTTCTCATTGTGGGGTAGATCAAGGACACCATTAAATGTCTTTTATGCCTGTAGTAGCCAATAAATTATCTGTGCTCTCATTTTGCATTTCTAATATATATAATAAGGAACGAGATTAAACAAATCTTTGCTGAGTTGCTATGGAGTGGTAAGCAAGCTAGAATCTAAATGCATTCTCTTTTTGTCTTTTCTCAAAACCTGGTTTGCGGGATTGGGTGGGAGGGATTTGATATTCTTTATACCCATGAGTACCATCTGGTAGAACAATAGAGCTCTCTTAATTTCAGGCCTCCTTGTTTTAAATGTAATTGTTGTTGAGACGTCAGCACAGGTTTCACAAGGGAATGAACAAAATGACAAAAAATAAACAACAGATACCAAATTAAAATTCATGAAAAGATGTCAATCTCCACCAATTAAACATCATCATGTAGTGTTACTTTGCCTCACTATGCATGCATATCCCATTCAAGCCTCCTTTTAATAGCTTAGCTTAGCTTAGTTTAGTTTCCATCTGGATAGTTGTCTCCTATTTGTAAATGGATAGCACCCAACCTGAACTCCCCTCCCACTCCAAGAACATCAAGGAACCCTAATCTCTTCATAGTTACACAGCTAATCTTTACAACTAAAGCATAATTTACCCCTCTCTCTTAGGTTTCCTTTTAAAATGGCGTGATGAATTTCCCTTCTTGTATGGCTTCTGGAGATGGGGATGATATAGTTCATCTGAAGTTTTTAATACTACTACTTCCCCCAGGTCCTCTCATACGTAAACATATGGCCTTGATTTGGAAACAGGTGGAAAGATATTTGTATAAATGCTGGGGTTTGGATCCTACAGTTATATGGTACACAAACTGGCAATGTCTTTGAAATGAATCTTGGTAGGATGAAGATATATTATTAGACAAGTTAAGAGACAGAGGGGGGAATTGTGGCTCTAATGAAATATGTGGGAGTTGGTCACTGATTTCACTGGAGCCAGGATTCCCCCAGAATATCACCAATGGAATACTCTCTCACAGAGAACAACAGCCTAACAATCTTTCATCCGCTGATTTATGCTTTCAAGGATATCAATACAACATTACATTTATTGTCCATTGTCCTTATTTGAGAGATATTGTGTTCCCAGTTTAGACAATATCCTGTATAATGAGTCTGCAGCAATATATAGAAAAGTAGTGATTATATAAATTAATTTAACTCAGTAACAGACAAATTCTGCCTCTCTTATGCATGGTGAGTAGTCCCTTATTCTGTGAGAGCCACATTTGCTTCAGTGGGCCTTCACAAAGAGAAAGGGCCTACATAACATGAGAAAGAGTGGCAGAATTTGACCAATGTCCTATGCACATTGTAATGTACATATTTTATTTATATATATATACTAGCAAAAATACCCGGCGTTGCTCGGGGTATTTGTAATTGGAAACTGGGATGTAAAAAAGACTACCATGTTTTTTATTAATACAAATTTTGTTCAGACGTCTCAGCGTTGCTCGGGTCCGTTGGAGGGGGGAGAGAGCTGAGCGAGTGCGGGGTCCATTGGAGGGGGGTATTATTACATCATAACTATGTCACAGAGAACAGCAGGTTTTAACCTGCTGCCCAGCTGATGTTAATGGGCTTTAAAGCATTTCACCCCTAGGGGGTGTAAGAGGTGAGATTTGAAAAATTTTCAATTCTTAACCTGATTAGGACCCTAAAGCCTATAATTGTACCAAATTTCAAGTCTCTAGCTCAAACGGTGTGGAAGGAGTAAGGGAACATACATACACGCACACATACACACACACACGCATACACCATTTGACATACATACACATACATATATATATATTTTAAAAAAAGATTACATAATCTAACCTTTAAATTTGTTTTTCTTGTAAGTTTGATTGCTTCTCTTTTTTTTGGTAATATTGCTGTAATTTAATATTGTCCCTCTGTATTATTTACCAGAAAGTTTCTTCCTCAGAATAATTAAAGCATTTTTCTACAGCACTCTCACAAATGCTAGAAGGTAGCATTGTGTACTCTCAGGCAGTCACGGAAGCCAACTTCATCTTCAAATAACTACTTAAACGTGTTTATGTAGCAGTATTTTTAAAGTTTAAATACCTTGTTTGAAGTTGAATTCTAATATAGTACAACTCCCAGGCAGCCTCTGAGTCCCAGCTTTATCAAAGAGATAACAAGTAAACAAGACCCCCCCCCCGTTTTTCTTATTCTATCCAATAAAAATGACATTCCTAATACTATTTCAGCCATTTCAAATGTTAGTACTTTATTTTTATAACTAACTCTACCAGTGACTACTGATTTCTTGCATGTATGTTAAAAAATTGTACATATCGCTTTAATATACCAAACGTGGCATTTGAGCCAGGAAGCAGAATAGCAGTTGCCTAACTGAACCATGCTGGTACAGTTCCACTACTGCTCAAGAGGAGTTGGGGCAATGCAGTTGGAAGCATTCCTTACTGCTTCTCCAAAAAGGAGCAGTATGCACCCTCTTTTTTGTTCCCCAGTTGCCATGGACCCAGGGAATGGGTCTTGAAGACATAGGAGCCTGCAAGTCTCCTGTCCAGATTGCTATAATATGAGAGAGAGAGGAATAGATTGTACTTTGTTGCTGTTTGTGCATATATTTGGACAGGGTGAAAGAAGGGAGGAGAGAAACCACATGCTCTCTTCCCCCACGTGCTGCATCTATGCAACACAAGGTAGGATTTTGCCCATATGTCCATAAGAAATGGCACAGCTCATTAATTTACTAAGTGCTGACTTTCCATAGATACAGCAATTAAGTGCCGCAGCCCTTCCCAACGCAGCCAGATGGAGAAACAGCAGCAGTCTTAGGCTTGGCTATCTCTTTTTCAAACAGGTATAGACGTGTACACACCAAACTATCTGAATCATCATCATTAGTAATTCAGTTGATTTTTTCTCTTCACTGCAAATAAAAATCCCCTGATTCTGTTAGAAATAGACTCATCCCACTTTCTTTTCTGGGACAGTTTAAATGCTTGAAATTAAACTTCTTCCCTCAAACACTGCTATTTATGTCAGACAATCCTACTTTTTCATTGGAAAATGATGAACTGCTTGCTGTACCTCTTTTGAATTGAAATATACATATCGTCAGGAGAAGGACCCCTCTTCTCTCTGAAATGGTGGTATTTCTTAATGGTCAGAGTTAAAGTCAGGAATCAAGTCAAGGGTTAGAACTAGTCAGAGCTGATGGGCAGGAGCCAGGCATCAGGGCAGGAACTACAGAGGTGGTCTGGAGATCAGGCATGGAGCAGACGTAAAGCAGGAACTGGGAGAGGAGGCAGGAACCAGGAACAGATCACAGGAAACAGGTAAAGAGCAGAGTCCAATTCAGCAGAAACAAAGAGTCTGCCAAGTTGCTCTGACAACCCACCAGGCTCACTTCCTGGCTTTAGTGGGTGCAAGCTAATCAGGCACCCTAGGCCTTGGGCATCCTGATAGGACTTCCGGTGGGACCTGACCTTCCAAGATTAGTAAAGTAGTGCTATATCTCTCTCCCTCAATGGTGATGAGGGAGTGCCAGAGACCTAGGGCCCCCACAGCCACAGTGTCTAGACTTGCCAAAACTGAGGCTGTGCACCGTTGGGTCCTTACACAACATACTATTCCTTTTGAGACTGTGAATCCAACTTACCTGAATTCAGATAATATAAAGCTGTCTAACAGCAGCTCCTATAACTGGTAAGATGTAATGTGTTAACGAGAACAAGCCTGAACACTATGCTATTAGGTAGTATATGGAGCTTAGGAAAAATATTTGTAAAGGGCTTTTAAAATACATAAATCATCACCAACACATAAGTACTTACCTTCAGTGTTAACTGTTTGGAGGTATATGAATGGGATAAGGCTCCAGCAATTACTTGCTTGACTCTGATTTATTAACACAAATAAGGGAGACAATCAATGTAGAAGAAACCAGGAATCTATGTTTCTGTTATCTTAAAATAAACATTTCACTGATGAAGATACCTATACTGTAATACATGGCAATTATTCTTTTTATTTAGTACAGAAACAAACCAGCATTAAAGTACATTTAAAGTTCATTTGATCTGAGGGCTGGAAACATACATTACACATATTCTCAGGACGCTAAAAATGTTTTAAGTACTTCAGAAGCAGGAAGCCTACCAAACAATCAATGTGGCCACTGGACTATCAAGGTGCTAAAGTAGCACTCAAGGAAGACAAAGCCACTGCAGAGAAGCAACATTAATTCTTCTTCACTGCAGAGGTTGAGAGGGAGATTCCCACACTTGAGCCATTCTTTGCAAGTGACAAATCTGGGGCACTGTCCTAGATTGAGGTGTTAATATAAGAGGTTTTGGAACAAACTGATCAGTTAAACAGTAATAAGACCACAGGACTAGATGGGATTCACCTAAGAGTTCTGAAGGAACTCAGGTATGAAATTGCAGAACTACTAACTGTTATATGTAACTTATCAGTTAAATCAACCGGATTTAACTGATAAGTTACATATACCGGATGATTGGAGAACTCCAAATGTGACCCCAATTTTTTTAAAAGGCTACAGCTGTGATCCTGGCAATTACAGGCTGGTAAGCTTAACTTCAGTACCAGACACATTAAGGAAAACTATAGTAAAGAACGAAACTATCACACTTTGTTGGGGGAAGAGTCAACATGGCTTTTGCAAAGGGAAATCATGTTTCACCAATCTACAAGAATTCTGTGAGGGGTAAACAAGCATGTGGACAAGGATGATCGAATCAATTTAATGTACTTGCATTTTCAGAAAACTATTTACAAGGTCCCTCACCAAAGGCGTTTAAGCAAAGTAAGCAGTCATGGGAGAAGAGGTAAGGTCCTCCCATGGACCAGTAACTGGCTAAAAATTAGGACACAAAAGAGTAGAAATAAATTGTCATTTTTCACACTGGAGAGAGGTAAATACTGGTGTCCCCAGTGGATATTTACTGGGACAACTGCTATTCAACATTTTCATAAATGAGCTGGAAAAAGGAGTAAATAATGAAGTGACAAAGTTTGCAGATGATACAAAATTTCTCAAGATACTTAACTCCAAAACAGACTGAGAAAAGTTGCAAAACTCTCTCAGAACTGGATGACTGGGGAACAAAATGGAAATTGAAGTTCAATGTTGATAAATGCAAAATAAGGTACATTGGAAAACATAATTCCAACTATACATACAAAATGATGGGATCTAAATAATCTTTTATCATTCAAGGAAAAGATCTTGGAATCATCATGGACAGTTCTCTGAAAAATCCACTCAATGTGAAGCAGAAGTCCCAAAAACTAACAGAATGTTAGGAACCATTAGGAAAGGAATAGATAATAAGACAGAAAATATCATAATGCCACTATATGAAGCCATGGTATGGCCATACCTTGAATATTGCATGCAGTTCTGGTTGCCCCATGTCAAAAAAGATTTTTTAGAAATTGAAAAAGTTCGGAGAAGGGCAACAAAAATGATTAATGGTATTGAACAGTTTCTATATGGGGAGAGATTAAAAAGACTGGGATGGTTCAGCTTGGAAGAGAGACAACTAAGGGGGGGATATGATAAAGGTGTATATAATCATGAATTGTGTGGAGAAAGTGAATAAGGAAGTGTGATTTACCCCTTTATATAACACAAGCACTAGGGGTCACCCACTGAAATTAATAGGCAGCAGGTTTAAAACAAAAAATAAAGGAAGCACTTCTTCACACAATGCACTGTCAAGCTGTGGAACACGTTGCCAGTGGATCTGTGAAGGTCAAAACTATAAGGGGGTTAAAAAAAGAATTAGTAATTTCATGGAGGACAGGTCCATCAATGGCTATTAGCCAGGATGGTCAAAAATGCAACCCCATGTTCTAGATGTCCTTAAGCCCCTGACTGCCAGATGGCAGCAGTAGACAGAGGGTGGATGACATGATGAGTGCTCTGTTCTGTTCATTCCCTTGGAAGCATCTGGCATTGGCCACCGTTGGAAGATAGGATACGAGGCTAGAGGGGACCATTGGTCTGACCCAGTATGGCCATTCTTATGTTTTTCAGAAGCTGGGACTTTAAGAAAAACATTAATTACTGTGAAAGTGAAAATAAAACTGCAAGAATTGGCAATACTATGAGGATCTCAATATTTGCTTTACTCATGAACAAACAATCACTCATTTGTCCTCATTTGTATATAATCTTCACATGGAAACCAAACCAGTGCTATAAAGTATATATAGTCTTGTATAATCTTTATGTGAAATAATTTGGGCAAATCATGTACATTTGTTCACATTTAGACAATTGTGAAAATGCATATCACTAGACTGTATAATATTGTCTTCTAAATCAACATATCTAGTACACTCCATGCCTTTTTTCTTCCAGGGATGAAGATTATGCATATAGTAAAGATGCCATCTTTCTCACAGCAGTTTGCACTTGGTACATTTTATGTATTCACTTATAACACTATCCACATTGCTTTATGACTTCTTGAATGAGTATCAGTCTCATACTTTCAGTAGCTGTGACACTAAGCAACTATTCCAAAGACAGCCAGGTATAAACTACAGCCATGCAAAATGACCAGATATAGTGTGTGAAACATGAAATATTTGGCAGCATAACATTGTGAAGTCTGTTGTTAAAGGCTGCTATTCTGGAAGTGAGTTCACCCTCAGAAAGCAGGTGGTGGGCTCAGCAACAAGTTCATTAGATGTGAGATTCACTTTGGGGTTGTTACCACAGAGCATGGCCAAGAATGGTCTTAGGGCCTCAATTCTCTCCCTACCTGGTTGTCTGGGCCAGTGTAATTTACTGACTCAATGGCTGTGTTCCCAGCCTCCTAGAAGCATGTCTCCTTTAATATTCAAGAGGCTATGGACCCATGCCACTTCTCATTAAGCACCCCCCCCCCCCCCACTCTGGAGTACTAAGGAACGTCAGGCTTACATTCTATGTAAGTATGGCATTTCTTTGCAAAAAAAGGGTTAATTTTGCCCCAAGGACAAAATTTTGCCCTCATACTCATGTACAATGCATAATCCTGAATAAAAACTTCTTGAATGTTTTTCCAGAAAAAGTACATTTTAGAGGAAGCCTAGGACGTGCAGCTTGTCTATAGCTCAGTGGAAAAAGTTATTTTTGTCCCATTTGTAATGCTCTGTACAAATGTCTTTTCATTTCATACGACTGGTTCAGAGAAAACAGAACTGAAATATCAAAACCATTGTTAACATACCAGCCATTTAGGGGAACAGAATAATAAAAGGGCTGCTGAGAATAGATCATGTATATCAGGCGGCAGTCTCTTTACTTATGTAACTTCTTTTCATTACCCTCATGCTACTGTATTGCTCAAACTTATTAAACACCCATTAATCCCTTGTTACCAGTCACCCAAAGCTGCACGTTAAAGCAAGCACTAAAAAATCATTCTGGTTGCACGGTCTGCTGCATTTGCAGAGCTGTTTTCCCAGCCCCTGCTTGAAGCAACCACTTAGCTCTTGTATCATATTAAATATTGTAATCCCCACATTGAGCACGCATTTCTCATGAGTAGGGCAGAAAAGTAGCTGTTTTAATTATCATTTTGAAATCTGCAGTGAAGTGGATCATGTTCTCATTTGCTGCATGCCAGTCAACCCACAGTGCATCCAATGACAGAAGACTCTTCTTGAGCATTACACAGTGTGCACGGCATTATATCAGCATTAGTGGTAGCTTCATATAGAGCTTTAGCAGTAAGGAGGCAGAGGATTTGTTTTTAATTTATACGTCTTTCAGCATAGATAATGAAATTATATAGAATCGCAGGACATCAAAAGGTGCAGTAATATAAAATGGAACACCACCACTCCAGAATACTGAAAAACATAATATTCCACACACTGTACAAAGTAATTTCAGAAAAAAATTGCTGCATTTGAATGAAGGAATTTAAAAACTGATAACTTGAGAGCCATGGAAGGAAATGGTCCTGTTAAAATCTCATTTTTCCCCCATTACAGTTCAAAAACCTAGTAAAATGATAGAATTTTCCCCCAAATGTAGAGTTATATACTGATCATGTGTTGGTTTATATATGTTTCTTTCATTTTGCTCTTCTGTTCTTGAAACTTTTTTCCTCCTAAAAATGGTGATTTCTATCCCAGACAGTTATTCCATGCATTTCACAAACATTAAATTCATCCTAAGAAACACATAAGTCAGGCCCAAATGCTCTCCTCCATTTTTATGAATGAGTGGAGAAAATATACCTGAAAATCTTGGCCCATGGAACAGAGAAGGGAAAGTAAGTGTAGGATGATTCTATGGAATGCTGCTGGCTAATCGCAGTGCTGTGGAAGTCTAATCTTGGAATTCCAGCTCCACAGTTGGGAAAAGGGTAGTTCAGGAGACATTATGGACCCATCTCAGCTATTCTGCTAACAGGAGCAGAGTCAAGAGCTAGTTTAGAAAGTGTCCCCCTTACGGTTTCATCAATTCAGAGCAAACCAATTCCCAATATCAAGTGAATTGGCAAATCCAAGGTTTAAGAGTTTCCAGTGTCCTATATGGATTATTCTGGTATAAAGGAGCATATGACCCAAAAAAGGTTGATCTCTGATTAACTTGACTTGAAACAAGGGTCTTTGCTACTATGAAGTATGGTCCAATCCTGACATCACTGAGTATTTTGCCATTGACTTCAAAGGGAGTATAATCAGCGCCTCTCTTTGAAAGATAGAACTATATCAACAGATAGCTGTCTTAATGTAGCATCCCAGTTTTCTTCTTTCCCCCTGTTCTTCAAAAATCCTGAAAAATTTTCAATTGGTATCTATTAGATCCAGTGAGTCAACCAGATTTGGGACACAGCCATGTATTATTTGCCTAAAGCTACTGATACTCCAGTTCCCTAAAGCTACTGTTTCTCCTGTTTAAAACAATAGAATCCAGTAGAAACTAACAGACACCATCAGAAGAATTCTAATTGAATCTCTGGACATTTCATTAGGGAAGGCAGATTTCTGCACAAGTTATCATTTCTTCTTGTACTCTTCCCTATTTTCATTTGTCCTAAATGTCATGGCTAAACATTTTGCAAAACAGGAGCCTTATACATAATCAGCTCCATCTTTTTTTTTTCTTATCTGATCATTCATTTCCTCAAAGTAAATACAGTAGTCATGAAATTAATTTTGTTACAAGCCAAATCAGTGGCATACCAACAAAAGAATATTTCAGGGTCTCCTGCACTGCAGTCTGGACTCTGATGTCATATGATGCCAAAGACCATGCAAGCTGAAGAGTGAGTCTTTTTCTTTCCTTTCTGTAAAGTAACTTTTTCCTATTTTGTTACACTGTTTTTTCTGTAACACTTCTGAAGTGTGAATGATTGTGTGTTTAAATGATAGATAGATGTGTAAATTTATATTAGGAAGGCATCACTATCATGTCCCAACTAAAATTCTAAGTGAATCCTACCTTAAAAATCACATGGTGTAACTGGGTTGTGAAGAGTGTCAGACTTTTCACACACAGCCACCCCTCTGCCACCCAGTGAGGGTATCTCCATTACTGATCTTCCTCCCAAATTGGGTACTCCTGGCCTCACCTATCACTCCAGATGCTCAGCTCCAGCTGCCCTCTTATAAAACCAAACTAACAGACAACTTTTGAGGCACAGGTGCACTGGAAACTACTCCCTCTTAAAGGGGCCAGTCACCCTCTGACAGAATTTTTTCTCCATCTCTCTTTCCTAATATCCCTTCAGCTTTTGCACAGCTTCACCTTCCCTCTTTGGTGAAAGGTAGTCTCAAATTCTGCCAGCTATTCCAGTGTTGTAGGATTGCTGGCTCCAGGACACACTCTTGTGATCTAAGGTAGCTCTGATGGCACCCTGCCTCAGTTTCCTTTTCCTTCAGCCGTTTTAGTTCATGGCTCTCCAGGGTTGGTTTGAGCATTCGGGAAGGCTTGGTTTGATGGGTTATAATGCTGCCACTCCCTTTCCCCTTGCATCAGGAGCCCATAGCACTCTCTCAGAGAAAGGGTAATTAAAGCAGTTCCCCTCCTTGGATCAAGAGTTGCACTCCTCCTCTCAGGTTAAGTTAAAGCATACGCAGCCTTAGTTTTTCTCTCTCTCTCCTGACACTAGGCATTGACTCTTAATTCCTGCTAACTTCGTGGCTCAGCCACCTTCATGCTTTTCATATTGTTTCATCTTTCATCTTTCATACTCAGCCCCTTTACCTTAAAGAGGTCAGCGAATAGGCTTCTTCCTCCTCCTATCATTACCCCATTTATGAGAGAGATATGGGCAACATGGATACTGACCTCCTTTCCTGGGCTCATCCTGGTTGTCTGGACCCCCGCCTTGTCCCACTCTTCACTACAGCCCTCACAGTTTAGCCCTCGTAAAGAAACATCTAATAATTCTCCAGGACAACTTCCCTCTCTTTCTTCTTTGACTTCTGCCATTTCCTAGACCCTCTTTTTTTCCAGCCTGCCTGCAGTGAGATCTTCTGACCCACTCTGGGCTTAAAGATCCAGTATACACTACATTAAGGTTCATTGGTTTTAGCATTATAAATGCCCAACTCTACTTCACCCATAAAACTCTTGTGTTTTGAAAGCGTACTCTACTTAAGAATCTCCTAGTTATCTGGGAAAGTTGGAGCCAGTAAGCTTTACAGAGCAAATTGAGCCTAATTAAGGAACTAACAAAATTAGCTAAAGGACCACAGGTTTATGTGATTATGGAAAGGTCAGCTGAATTTACCAAAGGCTGAAGACTGTGGCCTTATTCATTTTGCAAGAGGAGCTGCCAGACTAAGGAGCCTGTAGCAGATCACGAAGATTAAAAAATTCTAGTTTTCTTTCCTCTTTTTGTTCTCCACTTTCAGAAACCCAGGAAGTGAAATGCATAAAATTAGCTGTTATGCTGTTGAGATATCAAGCACACAGAAGTCAAGAAATGTCACAGCATTAACCTGCCTACACTGCATATATGCTGTAGTCTCTGTTCTTGGTTTCCCTTTGAAATCAATTTTTTGGAAAGTATCAGATGTGCAATGGGGCTGGGCTAAGGCACAGAAGGGACCTAAACTGTCATCTAGTCTAATCCCTTGCCAAGATGCTGGCATATACAGATGTCTTAAATTTGGATAATTTAATTTTTGATATTTCTAGCTTATGTCTATGTGTGTTAGTTCTTTTAATTCAAGGATTCTCAACCTCTTCTTAATTTTACCACCTAATTTTTTATTTGGAGCCTTGTTCCCCTTACAAAATGGGACATTGCAGTGTAATCTAAATGGAATTGGGGAAATAATTCCAATAAAGGTGATTCTATTTTAAATAAATTATGATATCTAACTGTGCATAGGATCGGTAACCTTCTAAAGGCACATATCTTACTATCCACAAAGTTTTCTTAATTACAGAATCAAAGAGTGCTAGTGGGTACTGATCCCATGTGCCATCTAGCAATGCCACCCACTTAAATTTGTTATGGGTGGCATGCCACTCAGATTTATTTGTTATGGAGAGACAGCAGGGCCAAATTTGAGTGAATGGCATTGTGACCCCATGAGTGAGTGGGAAGGCTCACCATTCCCCTTTAGAAAGTTTGACATGGCATGCCTCCCACGCCCAGTTGAGAACCACTGTTTTCATTTAATTTATCTTCCTGTATGCTATGATATTCAAAGTCATATAATTTATACAGGCTTTCACTGCCAAATATGTGGCAGTGATAGCAGAACCCAACTAAGAAATGTTCTTCCTGCTATCCTACTCACATCAGTAGCAACAAACAATAGTGTACACTATGGGCCAGATCCCACTGCCATCATGCTCAGTGAGAGTGTGACCATTGATTTCACTGGGAGCAGGATCATTCTTTGAGTAGACAGCCCCGCTGAAAAATTCAGAATATTCTTGATTTTTCATGCAGCAAAAAAGTAAAGTCAGTTTCAAAATTCAGATTTGTGTCCAGGATTTCTATACCCAAAGTTAATGGTTGTTCAGTTCATTGATGTGGTTTTAAAACTAATCTAGGAAAAAAGGGTTTACTATTATTGTTCAGGAACATTGCAGTTGCTGTACTGGATCAGACCCGGTTTACTACTACAGTATTGCTGATTGTTGTCCATCCCAGGTGCATTAGAGGAAGGTGAAAGAGTGCAGCAATAGGCAGCTGGGGAATAATGAATCCCTGTGACGCTTTCAGCCTCCTCCCCAATACCTAGAGGTTGATTTGAGAACTGAAAAATAGAGGGTTTATTGATCTCTTATTGGCTGCGCAAGAAAATTTTAAACAGGATCTCAAGACCAGGAGGGACCCCTCCTGCAGTATATGCTTGATGAAAGTTCAAGATGTTCTGAAGAAACGTCAAAAAGCAATTTATGATTTTTTTATGCTCCTAGTTCCGTGCTTGGCTTAATACTTTGTAGCAGCCTTTCCATCCTACCTCCAAGCTATATGAAATGTGCTCAGATATCCTTTTTAGCACTTGTGGGAGAAACCTCTGTAATTATTTGAAATGCCAAATTAGAAATCTGAGTTTGAAATGCTGAATTTGCTTTTTATGTGCTTGTTTAAAGCAAAATCTCAATATAACAACAAAGTGATGATTGATATATAAGGTAAGTTAGGGCAAAATCAGAAATATGATGACCCTATCATAATGGGTCTGCACAATACAGTGAATTTTCTGAAAAGAGTCAGCTAGTAAACAGAAGAGAAAAATGTTTTTCTGACATTTTAGGCACGGTTTTGATTAGAAATGGACAACATAGTCTTTGGCTGTTTGCAGTGTGCCAACCAGACTCTCTCCTGTTTGAGGGTCTGCAAAAGCTGGCTGTGAGAATTCAAACTGAATAATTACTACATTACCCTGTGAATTAAATCCCCTGTGACTACTCCCAACATATCAGAGAACAAACAGCAGCAGTAGTGGAGTTTTTCTGGATGCTTTCATATGATACCAGATCAATGGAAGGAAATGCTCCCCCAGCCCTAACAACTTGGCTCTGTGCCCCATGGAGGGGCTGGGACCCAGGACGCTCGCTGTAACCACCTCTTCCCTTGCAACTGCCTCATCTTCTCAGAATCCAGTCACCAGCTCCTGGGGGGAGCAAGGAGGAGAAGCACAACAGAAAGGTGCTGGGGACAGGGAAGGCACACCCCCTCTTTCACTAACAAGCCAGCTGGAGCCACAGGAGCAGCCGATGACACCTTAATTAGCTCTTGTAAACCCAGCTCAGCCTGGGGGCTACCTCAATGACATGAGACAAAGGAAGGCTGAGATGGGCCCAAAGCCACTCAGGAGTCCTGGCTCCCAGCCCACCCTGCTCTAACCCACCAGACCCCCACCCCCCTCCCAGAGCCAGGGGAGAACCCAGGAGTCTGGGCTCCCAGCCTCCCCCCCCCAACCCACCAGACCCCACTTCCTTCCCCTCCCCACCCCAAGCCAGGGGAGAACCCAGGTGTCCAGGTTCTGACCCCCTCCCACCTCTGCTGTCATCCACTAAACCCCCTCTCTCTGACCCAAAAAGGGGACTGGCCCCGTCACCTCCAGGGAATTATGAGGGCTGGGAGGGGAAGTGTTAATCTGGAGTTTACAGTGTCCCCCCACCCCCGCCCAGCTGGTGCATGGTAGAGGAATGGGGGAGTTGGGACAGGGGGATCTGGGATAAGGGAGTCTCTCCCCCAGCCAGTGAGTGGCAGAGGGATCAGGGGGTTACTCATTAACATGACACCAGGAAATGGAGTAGAACAAAGAAAGAAGGAAGAGTGCAACAAACACCAACAAAACAAATGGTGGAGGCTTCAGGCCATTGTCCCAAAATCAAACATAGGTTTTCATTATCTCTACTGAATTCAGTTTAGTGGCTGCTGCTGTGTGCTGTAAACATGTTGAAATAAAGCTAGAAAAATGCAACACATTTGGTGATTTTTAGCCTATATGAGGCCTGGTTCTGCAAGGTGCTGAGCACCATGAATTCATAATAGAGGCAATGGGCCCTGGGTGCACTCGCCTCTAGCAGCGTGAGGATGTGCAGATCTCCAGGTAATGCTCATAGCACTAGCTGAGCCACTAATGCGACTGGGCCACTCAGTGAAATTAAATGTAGGGATTTAAAGATGCTCAGTTGTTTCCAACTCTGTTTATTGGCCTATTCCCAGGAGTATATTTGAATATGCTCTGTATGGACTTCACAACATCTATTTTGGCAGAATTCCTCTGTTCTCTTTTCCTAGATAAAGAACCTCAATGAACACCAAGGGACCCACTGAAACTAGGAGTAAACACTGCCACAGATGCAGAACAGAATTTCTGTGAGTCTGGAGTTCCCCTGTTATTTGTTCGCTTTTCTATGAAGAGGTCTCAGCGGATAGCAAAGTGGCTCTTTTGGACTGGCACTAGCATACACTGAAATCATTGTACACCATTTGGAAGGACTCAAGAGAGATTCTCTTTTACTGCATCAGTACAAGTTGATAATGAAAACAAATACAGACAAATGAAAGCTATCGTCCTGGTCCCCAGACATCTGACTGGCTTTAACAGTCTGCCAAAACCGGTCACCAGTGGCATTATTACAATTGCAAGTTAAAAGTGTGCAATACTCATGCTCCCGATCCATTTGCTGCAGCATCTGACGCACTGTTGCTGTAATAAAAAGGCATTTGTTGCATGATGCCATGCACCAGCCTATTAGTTCCAAAGAGCGAAGGTAACTATTAATGTGACTACTGAACGATAGTACAGTGAGTGCCTCCAAAAATTAAAGTGCTAGTCTCTCGTCTTCATTAGTATTGTGAAAATTACAATCAGTGGTGTGATGTCAGCAGTCCCTCATCTGCTAGGTTTGGATAAAGAAGATGTGCAGCATCTTCTTTTCAGACTTAAGCTTGGTTCCTTTCATTTGTGGCACAGGATCGTGTCCAAGAAGTGACTATACCGTGTTTCCCCGAAAGTAAGACGTGCGCCGAAAATAAGACCTACTTCCAGTTTTGCCTCTCGCTGTAATATAAGGCATCCCCCGGAAAATAAGGCCTCCCCGATAATAAGGCCACCCCGGAATATAAGGCCCCTGAAGCTACCGTAAGGCGTCTGACTCCTCTGGACCATAGAGGCGGGCGGCGCCGCGCAGCTCACTGATTGGCTGCAGCGCAGCCGGAGCTGTTCTTTAAATCAGAGAGCCCGCGCCGCCGCCATGACAAGCTGCCGCCTGCTGCTCGCTCTGCCCTGACAGAGTCTGGCTGACTCAGAATTAGACAGTGGGTGAGTCGCATAGGGCAGGAGTCAGGCACATTGTGTGGAATCTGGCCGGCACAGACACACAGGGGTGACTGAGGTGGGGGGGGGGGGCAAATGTCTGATACAGGGGTGGGGGGGGGGATGTCTGGTGAAGGTGGGAGCGGGGGAGAGACTAAATAATCCACTGTCCACTGGCACAGGGGTGGGGGGAGGGGGACTCACTTAAAATGACACAGGGTGGATTTGAGGGGGGGAATCAAAATGGCACAGGAGGATCAGAAGGGGGGAATCAAAATGGCACAGGAGGATCAGAAGGGGGTACTAAAATGGTAATCCCCCCCCTCTGGTCTTCCTGTGCCATTTTTATTGATTCTCCCCTCTGATCCCCCCTGTGTCATTTTAAGTGATCCCCCTCCCCCCATCCTGATACCCCTGTGCCATTTTGATTCCCCCCCCCCCCTTCTGATCCAGTGTGTCACTTTAGGGGGTGACTGCTTTTCTGCTGAAGGGTCTAAAGTACAAGAAATACTGATAAACAGTGCTGGTATATTTTTACCCCTAGACATGAGCGCAAAAAGAAAGAGCTACTCCATGGAGTACAAGAAAGGAATCGTGGAAGACTCTTGGGGCCAAAATCTTACTGCTTTCTGCAAAGAGAAGATGTTGCGTATCCGATTGGTCCAAAAATGGCGAGCAGAGTACGGTAACCTCATTGAACAAGTGGACAAGGGAAATGCTAAAAAGTGCAAGTGTGGATCAGGTCGGCAACCATTATTTTCCGAGCTGGAAGACCTGATCTGTGAATGGGTTGTTGACTGGAGAGCAAAGGCTTTGGTTGTGAATAGGTCTCAGATTCAAGAATTAGCCCTTGCAATGGCACCACAGTTTGACATACCGGTAGCCCACGAAGACTTCAAAGCATCACAACACTGGCTGGATAATTTCCTTCAGCGAAGTGAACTGTCTTTAAGAAGATCCACAACACTGTTTAGGCTGGAAGATGCTCAAGTTATTCAGCGAGCACTTGCATTCAAGTCCTTTATTGATGATGCTGACTTCTCTAAATACAGTCTTTCCAACATGATTGCTATGGATGAAACTGCAGTGTTTATGGGCCACTCATCTCAAACAACAATTGAACAGTGGGGTGCCTCCTCAGTGTACATTCCCTCCACTGCTTACGAAAGTGCACGTGTTACCTGTATTTTGGCAATTCGTCCGGATGGCACTAAAATCCCACCTTTAATCATTTCTAAGGGCAAGGAGGAAAAGATTGAACGTGTTTCGGGCATTTTTATTCTTGAAACTGAAAAAGCCTGGGCCACACAAGCAGTTATAAGGAAGTGGGTCGATTTAATGCTGTCGCTTGTTATGCGAGGGAGCCAAAGAGGTCTGCTAGTCTGGGATGCAGCCAGCACTCACCGTGCTAAAGACATGAAGAAATTTCTTCACGAAAGAAAAATAGATCAAATAATGATTCCCGCAGGAATGACGGCCTATCTCCAGACTCTTGATATTGCAATAAACAAGCCATTCAAGGACAATTTGCACATGGAAATTAATGACTACATTGAAAATAGAATGGAGAGAAATCAGCGTGGAAACTTTGTGAAACCTAAACTGCAAGAGGTTGTGACTTGCGTGAAGAATTCATGGGAGAAAATCACTGACAGTTGCATTGCAAATGCACTACGAGCAGGCTACCTTGACAAGAAGTACTCATTTAAGGACAGTGCTATTGCTAAACATGAGAGATTTGGTCCACTGATTCTGAAAGAAATGGAGTCACAAGAAATTCACCAGGAAATTCAGGGTTTGGATTGTTATGATGATGTTCCAGAAGATGATGACATGACTGTCATTGAATAAAATCTTACTTTGTGTTCATACTGGTAAATATCAGTATCAGTAAATGTACCATAGATTGTTGTACATGGAAATAATGGTAGTAACAAGAAATTCTTGATACCATAGGATTCACAGTTTGTCTGGTTATGCTGGTTTGTGATGACAACTACTACCATACCGTATAGGGGGAAATAAATTTCCTTTTTTTTTTGTTCAACAATAAATGTGTACCGTATTCTTCTTCATGGAAAAATAAGACATCCCCTGAAAGTAAGACCTAGCGCATCTTTGGGAGCAAAAATTAATATAACACACTGTCTTATTTTCGGGGAAACAGGGTAGCTGGACCACTTGGTAATAGTGACCATAATTCAATTTAACATCCCTGTGGTAGGGAAAGCACTATAGCAGCCCAACACTGTAGCATTTAATTTCAGAAACAGAGACTATACAAAAAGAAGAGGTTAGTTAAATAGAAATTACAAGGTACAGCACCAAAAGTGAAACCCCTGCAAGCTCATGGAAACTTTTGAAAGATACCAAAAATAGAATGTGGCAAATTGCAGGGACTGTTATGGTGGGTCCCGCACTTTCTTTTCTTGTGAGGGGTTCAGGGCACCATTTCTTGCCTCTGAACAGGGTATTAACTACCCTACTAATATCCTAGAGGAGGGGGAAGTGGAGAGGGAGGGACCCTGGCCAGCCCTCTACTCCGGGTCCCAGCCCAGGGGCCCTGAGGATAGTGGTAAACCACCTGAATTAGCTATTCCTTCTCCTGGGCTACTTCCCTCTCCTGCCCTTCAGCTGGTGGGGCTTCCTGCCCTCTCTCTACACAAGCCAGATGTCTCTTTACCTAGAGTCTGGGTCTTCTTGGTTCCAAACTCTCCTCCAAACTGCTCCAACTCCTTTCCTCCTCCCTTGTCTGCCTGAAGCAGGGGGTTTTATTAGGTTCTTAACAGGGTCTTGATTGCAGGTGTTCCAGTCAACCTGCCGCCAGCTTCCCTAGTCCACAGGGAGCCACGCCTTAATTAGCTCTGAGTTTACATATCTCCCCTCAAGCACTCTACCACAGCTCCCTGACCCTCCTCTATCACAGGAGGCTCAATTTAAATGTATACCCCCAAATAAAATAAAAAAGACTAAAAAAGTTATAGCAAAAAAAAGTTAAGTACATCAGAAGCAGTAAACCTGGTAAACAACCAGTGGGGCCACTGGACAATTGAGGTGATAAAGGAGCACTCAAGGACAATAAGGCCATTATGGAGAAACTAAATGAATTCTTTACATCAGTCTTCATCACTAAAGATATTAGGCAGATTTCCAAATCTGAGCCATTCTTTTTAGCTTATAAATCTGAGGAACTGTCACAGATTGAGGTGTCAGAGGAGGTTTGGGAATAAATTGATAAACTAAATAGTGATAAGTCACAAGAACATGATGGTATTCACCCAAGAGTTCTGAAGGAATTCAAATGTGAAATTGCAGAACTACTAACTGTAGTTTGTACTTTGCTCATTTAAATCAGCTTCTGTACCAGATAAATTCAGTACAGGCAAACAGTTTTAAACTCTAGTAAAGAACAAAATTGTCAGACATATACAGTAGATGAACATAATTTGTTAAAAAGTCAACATGGTTTTTGTAAAAGGAACTCATTCCTCACCAATCTACTAGAATTTGTTGAAGGGGTCAACAAGCAAGTGAATAAGGTGGATCCAGTGGATATAGTATAGTCAGATTTTCAGAAAGGTCCCTCACCAAAGGCTCCTAAGCAAGGTAAGCTGTCATGGGATAAGAGGGAAGGTTCTCTAATGGATTGGTAACTGGTTAAAAGATAGAAAACAAAGGGTAGGTCAGTATTCAGAATGGAGAGCAGTAAATAGTGGTGTCCACCTGTACTGGGACCAGTTCTATTCAACATATTCATAAATGATCTGGAAAAAGGGATAAACAATGAGGTAGCAAAATTTGCAGATGATACAAAACTACTCAAGATAGTTAAGTCCCAAGCAGACTGCAAAGAGCTACAAAAGAATCTCACAAAACTGGGTGACTGGGCAACAAAATGGCAGACGAAATTCAAAGTTGATAAATCCAAAGTAATACACACTGGAAAACATAATCCCAATTATACATATAAAATGATGGGGTCTAACTGAGCTGTTACCATTCAAGAAAGAGATCTTGGAGTCATTGTGGATAGTTCTCTGAAAACATCCACTCAGTGTGCAGCAGCAGTCAAAAAGCAAACAGAATGTTGAGAATCATTAAGAAAGGGATAGTTAAGAAGACAGAAATCATCATATTGCCTCTACATAAATCTAGGGTACACCCACATCTTGAATTTTGTATGCAGATGTGGTTGCCCTGTCTCAAAAAAGAGGTTTTCAGGTACCTATGTAGCTCCTGGAATCATGGTTAAAGTTGCCTCTTCCTCTCCCCCCTTTCCCCCTCCCCCCCCCATGGAATCCCTGTGGGCAGGCATGGAATTCCCCCCGCCCAAGTCTGGGCCTGACTGGAGTTGCCTATACTCCCCACACCTGAAAAATATAGAAGTCAAATGATTCCTATGTTCCTGTGCTATTCTTCTATCTGATGGTAGCAGAGATTAGACTTCTAGGTTTTCCTCCTGGAAACAGGAGAGTCCCAGATTCTCTCCTGTGCTGAAATCCACAAAGAGAGAGGGTTTGAAAACAAAAAAGGCTGTTATGACTCCATGATGTTTTGTGCTATCCCTAACATAGGTTACAGCCTGTAGGAACTAGAATCCCCGCACACCAGCTGGCTAACAATCCTTTTCCCAGTGAATCATTGTTCTATTCTTCCTACACTTTCTACTCCTTTTAGAATTGTGGTTGTGTTCGAATTTTTCTAATTTGTCTTCTATTTACATACCATACCTACACATTTCTGCTTCTATAGTTTAGTACTCTGGTTTCTAAGTCAGAACCTAGATTATGTCAATGATATTATAGTTCAATTTCCTATCACTGCTACGCATGCTTCAAAATGCATTTGTTCAAAAACTCTATTTTTAGCTTCGAATATTGTGATCTTGTTGACAATGAAACACATCAAGAGCCACCAGTGCACTCTCTTTTACTCTCTAGTTCTCTCTGAATTTGATCATTTCTAGTTATATGATTTACTTGTTCAACCAGTTTGGTGTTTTCTGTGAACTTGGATACATTCCTTCCAACTGTTTCCATAAGGAATGAGAAGTACTTATACATGAATCCCACTGATACTTCACTCTGTCACATGGAATTTTACCATTGCAATTTATCATTAGTCAACTATGTAGTGTTTTACCAATTCAAAGATGGTGCTTTGCAATGCTGTCCTTGTTAACTTTACATTTTACAGTGTCAAGGAGAGTTCTGAAATCTAGTTAGATCATGTCCACCTTATTATCTCTGCTTTTTCTCTATGTTACATGATTAAAAACCTTACCATAATTGGTGGACAGAATTTAGCCTTTATGAAAAAATGCTACCTAGACTTTTTTATTCAGGTTCTTGCAATTATAACCTGATTCCACACTTTATTCACGTCCTCAGGATTTCATAGACCAATGAAGTTATTCAAAGTTATTCATCTAACATTTCCTAGCTTTTCCCCTGCTAGTACTTACATTATTAAGGACTGAAGTTATGTTTTCTTCTTCCCATTCTTCTAGTAGCTTAGCTTTCAGCAAGGAACTAAAGTGAACTCCAATTAAATGGGATGTGAATTGTTCAGACATTCTTCATCTGTCATTCACAATCATTATCTCTTTCTGGCAAGGGAGGAAAAAATGGAAACTGATCAAAATGCAGAAGAACATCCCATATATCCTAAAATATTGTTCTCTAAGTCTGGTCAAAACTGAAAGAGAAAAGGACACTAAAAATTTGGATCTAGAATGAGCCCATCAAACCTTTGGAAAAAAAACACTCTGTATATATAATTTTTCTTTCTGTTCTTGAAAACTTGAGGAATTTTGCCTTTCAGTGTGTGGCTTGTCCTATGGTGGTGCACTGAGGCCTGTGGAGAAAAGGGTGTAAATAAACTTTCTCCACTAACTTCCTCACTAACATATGAATGCTGAAACTAACACTCCTTGTGCAAGTGACAGAAGGACTGCTTAGCACACCCATTGGCTTTCCACGACCCCAACAGATGTGTGTTCCGTTAGCTTTGAGACATGTCCAGGCTGCCAACATGCCCTAGCAAATGGGCACCATGTTCTGTGGAGAATATATTCTGTTCCTTTCATGACAGACTATGGGAGTATAATGCAAAGTGCTCTGTCTCATGCTCTCTGGGGGGGGGGGGGGGGGTGTTATTTACTGCCAAAAAGGTATGTATTTCTCATGGGATCTATCCTTCTGAATATCTCACTGAAGACAAGGCACTATAGTATTTACTACCAGGCAGTTAGGCAAGTTCACCATTTCTACCCCCACCCATAGTTACCTCATGGTAAAAGCTACAGTGCCTTGTCTTCACTAGGATGTTATAGCTAACATGTTAGTTATCCTGCTGAATTTTATATATGCCCACTATCCTAGGAAAGAGCACCTCAACTTGAAATCTTTGTATTCCGCACTCTAATGCTTCTCATCGGTGTAAGGACACTATTTAGTTCACTCTAAATAAAACAAATTTACTAGCATTTTGAAAGGAAGAGAAGGGCTTTACATCCTGTTAACACTGGATAATAACTCCAAACAACTTCACTAATGTTTACAGGAAAAGGAAGCTCTTTGCATTAATAAACATAATAGACTGTATCAACACAGAAATAAATTAGTCAACAGACATTTCAGAAAGGAGAAAGCACATCTCTAACATAGTTTAAAACCTATTTTATATACATGAAGCCTGAATTATTTTGAACTGCATGGGGTATCAAATAGTCTTTTTGACAGGTTTACCTTAATTTGTCAATTAAAGCCATTTTCTGTTAAAGGCCCTATAGTTCAGTGATTTTTCATACACAGGTTAAAGTAATTTAAGCTGTTGCTTCTTATAATAGTTGCAGAAAAACTGACTGACTTATTTTGCTTCACTTACACAATCGACAACAAAAGATGTTGAAACCTGTAGGATATTCCATTATATGGCAGTTTAAATATTTTTCAAAAATAAAGTGAAATGAAATCTAAGTAAACCTATACCACACATTTTCAACCTGTTCACTATGTTATTTTTACTCCTGTTTAGTTACAGTCAGTCACCCCACCCACTACCAACATCAGTTTTACACTTGGAGAAATAGTGAGTGCCACACCTACTGTAGTTTCTCTGTTTAAGTTTGCAACCTGTAGCCATGAACATTATGTCTGAGAGTTTGCTTTTCAGAAGTGATGAACTCCTGGCAACTCTTGTGGATTTCAGCTGGAGTTTAGGGCACCAGATGTTGTATACTCATTAAAGCAGAGTACTTACCGTACATTCTTTTATTCTCAGTTTACTTACATCTAACTAGAGCTGGTTGAAAATAGTTGAAAATGTCAGGGACTTTTCTTGCCAAAATTTTGTATTTTGAAATGAAAAACTTCATCTATGTGCAAATCAATTCTTTTTTGATTTTTTTTTCAAATTCTGTGTCTCAAACGGAAATGAATTTGATTTTTGTGCCCCTCTGATTTCTCCCCTCATTTTTAAAATTTACTTTCCCTCATTTTATTCAGCTGGAGAAGTTGAGGAAAAGTTTAAAAAGGGAAAGAAAGGGGTGGGGGTCGGAAGAAAAAAGGAAGGAAAACAAGTGCATAGAATGAGACTGGGGTCCGATAGGAATAACAGTATGTGATTTTGTTATTAGAGACTGTATTACTGCACGTAGTCCCAAAGGTGGGCTGCATTAAGCCATAATTCTGGCATTTCCTAACTTCAGAGTGATTGACTTGGCAATGTTAATGTTTTTTAACACAGTATTTATATTGCTGTGGTATTTCAAATGTCCCAGTGAGAATCAATTCTTTATATATCTCCCCTGCTGCACCTGTTCTGTGGCTAAACAGAAATATTCAGTCTCCAGCCGTGCCAACCAGATTGCCACCTTGAATAATCTCTAAAAAGAGCTGCTCAATTGACCTGGCCTGATAGCTCTCTTAGTCTTCATAGACATGCCAGCCTCAGTTTTGAGGTCTGTTGCAGCAGTGCAATTGTCTCAAAGAGACCTCAGGAAATTTCTCCAGTATAGGGCAACAATGAACTGGAAGAACAGACCAAAGGTGCCACACCCGCCATGTAATCGCTAGCATAGGGATGTTCTGAAGAGTGGCCCAAAGGGGACCCATGCAACTTTGCTGTGAATTAGAGCAGGCCCCCAAGTTGGAGCTGGGTATCAAAACTTTAGGAAGTAGAACACCACTTTTCCTACCCCACTTTGTGAGCTGTGCCTAAATATCTAGGCTCTCTTCTTTCTGAATGAGTCCAGTCATACTTTTGGTAAACACAGTTTTAGTTGGTTAGCAAATTAAAGTAAATTCAGAGCTATTGAATGCTGCTGTCTCTTGTAAACTAGATTTGCAACCCATCAAAGTCAACACATTTTAAGATGAGTGTATTTTCATTTGGAGAAATGTGTGAAAAATCTAGAGCAGGAATTTTTCAATTGTGCTGCAGAATTAAAACCCCCAGAGGCCTGCGTATCCAAAAGGCAAAGCAATTCAAGATGAGTGACAAGAAAGGCTTCCATTGCCAACGTGACAAAATAATGAAGGTATTTGAATAGATTTCAGTGGGGCAGTACTGTAACCTTAGTAAGAACTGTCTTAGATTTACTGAGTTGTATTATTTCCAAAGTATGCCAGTAATAAAATGACAGCAATTCATTATTCTGAGAGTGAGAAATAGATCATGAACATTTATTATAGAGTTGTCTAACAGCACTACTGAAATATATTAGTGTTTTTATCATAACCTTACGTGCAAACCCTCATGGGTTTATTATAGGGAGAGATGAGCCAGTTCTGCAAAAATGAGAATTCCCATGAATGTGAACTGAACATGTTTTGAGATCCTAAATATTAATTCCTCCTACGGTCTTTATTTTCATTTCCACAAATTTGTGTTTTTTTCCAAATTCTAACTGGGATTGGATGCAGAGTGTTAGAATTAGAGCTGTCAGGAAAATTTCCCACAAAACACGTTTTCGGTTTTCTGCCAGCTTGCCTGCCAGCCTGGTGCCATGTGGTTTGTCTTTGAGCCAGGGACTCCAGGTTCCACAGTTCCAGAGCAGGTTGTTTTTGAATCAGGGAACCCAAGGTTCAGTGGCTGCAAAATGGAATTACCTTTCTCTGCCGCAGCTCATGAGAATATTTCCAGAAAAGTTTTTCTAATTGTATTTCTGACTCACCCAGAATCAGCAAATTGTAGAAATTTCACAAGTAATCCAGTTCTCATGAGATTTTCATCACAAGGTGTGATTTATTTTAACAGGAAAGCTCTTATGCAGAAGAGCAGAAGCAGGATGTCGTCTGATATCTCCAGATTTTAAAGAGTTAAATAGCCATTTAATGAGCATCACAATTTCTCGATGCTTTTGAGTTCAACTTCTGAGTCCATTACAGTCTGTCCAATGCTAATTTAAGGGCTTTTCTTGCAGCCTTTACCACATGTGCTGGAACAATTTTTGTAGAAGCTGTGCTGACAGCCACTGAACCAAACTGTAAACCCTGAATATAATGGAAACCACTTCAAGTCAGGGGATGCAGAAGTGCCCCCCACGCCCATAGTTGGAGCACCTATGGCCCTTAAAGTTAAACATAAATTAGATTAAATGACACATGTAAGTAAGGTCTGCAGATCAGGCTCTATAACTTGATTATAATTTGCCTCCTATTTAAACTGATAATTGACCATCTCAGACCAAGATGCACATTTTTTCTTGTCATTTCACTTCTTTGTGCAAACCTGAATCAAAATTCATTTGGACATTTTAAAGTGGTCACCTATAATTGGTAGCATTGTCATTTTCAGTCATTACTTGCTTTTCTCTAACAAAAATGGGATTTTACAAAATCTTCCCATTTGACATAATATTTCTTTGGAAGGACTAGGTTATTTTGATCTAGTTCACTCTTAAAAGATAAGTCAGTTTAATAATAGGTCATAATAGGAAATTCAACAGGAAATTATAAATAAGCTACTAACACTTGGTGGCCCAATCTTGCAGTCCTTACTCAGGCATATCTCTCTTTGAAGTCTATGGTAGTTTTGCTGCTGTAAGCAGTGCAAGACTGGGCTACAGAAAATTAATCATAGCACATGCAGAAAGTTCAAAGAGCTACTCTCTGAATGTATTTATTTTCTATACACTGTAAATTGGTGAAGAGCTACTATGTCAATGTGATTGCAATTGGAGTTGGAATAATACCATATCCTCCTTTCTAACATCTCTCTCTTTTCCAGACTACTCAAAATGCTGCATACAAAATTATCTTCTCCCTTCACTCTGGCCATGTTGCCCTCATCCCCTTCAAGGTTCTTCATTGCTTTCCTGTATTTTTCTGCATCAAATTTATCATCTTCCCTTTCAGGCTCTGCGTAGTTCCACAGCGATAGCAGTGTCAGTGCCACAGTAAGTACTGCAATGCTCAACTATACGTTTGGGTGGAGGGAATCATGGAGGGAAGTTCCCCCTCTATCTCAGCTTTCAGCTTGTGGGGAATATTATGTCTCTTCCATGGCACACTCCAGCCCTCATTTTGAGGGGAAGGCATGAGGCAGCAGAAGGAACAGGAAGAAGCCATCTGAGGCCCTGTCTACATTGGGAGCAGCATGCAGGGCATGTGTAGCTACCCGCCACAGTGAAAAGCAGGCTGTATCCATGCTGTGGTGTGTAGTTATACATGTCTGGGAAAGGCTCTGGCACAAGAGAGGAAGCGAAAATGTTCTGGCAACTTTTTCCCCAGTGCCTATCCCTGCCAGAGCCTTTCCCTACTGCTGGAGCCTTTCCCTGTGGTGATGAGGGAGGCAGTGCAAATGCAGGAGACATGTAGAGAGCTGTGGAGAGTACACACCCTAAGGTTCAGGCATGGCTGCGCTCTACTTGCCTAAGCAGTGCCTCATGATCTACTTATACTGCCATTTATAGCTGTGCAAGGGGAGCACACAGTGTAGGTACTTTAGGGTATGTCTTCACTACCCGCCGAATCGGAAACCAGCTCTATCCCACAGCTCGATAGGCAGCTCTCTCCCCGCTCACCTGCCCTGATTACAGAGGACCAAGCAGCTAGGCAGAGAAAGAGTTGGCTTCAAAGGACAGACTGAGCCCCCACCCTCTACTCAGCTCCCTCTCTAACTCCCACCTGTCCAGGTGGTTCATCTAGGAGGAGGGGACAGAGCTGATGGGAACACAGTGGGAGGTCTTGGTGGGACACAAAATTAGACTGCAGCCGTAGGAGAGGGGGTAGACTGGATGAGGACTTTAGGGTGGATGACACAGACTCAGAGATAGGACTTGGATGGAGGGTACAGGTTTAGAAGAGCCTTTCAGAGGGAAGATTGGGGGGGGGGGCAGAGGTTTGGAGATGAAGTGATGAATTTGGTGAAAGGGGGAGGGAAGGCTGAGAGGGTGATGGTAGGAGAGGCGTTAGAAACAGGAAATTTGGGAAGAGTGAGGGAGGGAAGATTGGAGACAGAGAGATATTCAGAGTCTTACTGGTGCTGGGATGTAGTAGAAACAGAACAAATTGGGATCTTTGGGTTGGGAAGTGACAGACTTATAGAATTATGAGGGCCTATGTGCTCCCCAGCCCCTCCCCCCCAAACACAATGTCAGCTGTGCGAGCTCCATTACAGCTTTGCTGCAATATACTGTTCTCAGCATACACTAATGTATGCATTATGTATGATATAGAGAGAGGATTTTGTCATGGCAAATTTAAGAAAAGTCACTGAATTGTCATGGTAAAAACCCAAAAGTCATGGAAATATAGTTAAATATTAAAAGTTACATATATTGTTTGGTACCCAAAATAATTTTTCCCCATTCTTCATGCTAAGAAGAACCAGTGTATGCATTGCAATAATAGGGAATAATTTTAAACATAACTTTTGTAAGCCCAAGTTACAGCACAAAGATCTCATCAAAAATTTGCTGGTCTTATCTGATCTTTCATGGTGAATCAGAGTTCTCACTGAGCTCCTGCTGCCCTGCTAGCCTGTCTTGGGCACTCCCAGAATAACTATGCATCATTAAGACACTTGTTTAAGTGTTCAACAACCACCAATACATTCACATACATTCAGATCCCAAAATATCAAATGTCATGTATACTGAAAAACAAAACGAAAACAGTAACGTATATAACACTAGGACTCACAAGTCTGTGCTAATAAAAGTCCAGCTTTAGTTACCTGTACAATATACTCTACATGTGCAGATAATTCTAAAACAAACCTAGATAAAGCCTAGATTAAAACATAAACTTGACCAGTAAGTATCCTACTGCCCCTAAAGCAAATGGAAGTTTGGCCATGGATTTCAATAGGTTCGGGAGGTGAATAACAGTGTATTGGTCTAAAATACATACAGTAAAACCTCCATTTAACGGACTAATTCGGGCGGGGGGGTGTCCGTTAAATCCAAAAGTCCGTTATTTAATTAAAAAAAAAACAACGAGCTGTCGGAGCAGCGGCCCGCCCGCCACAGGGTCAGGGCGGCAGCTCCGCAGCCCGCCCAATGCCGGGACCCGGGTGGCAGCCGGGAGCCATCAGCCAGCCCGCCCGGGTCCTGGCTGCTGGGACCCGGGCAGCAGCCATCAGCCAGCCCGCCTGGGTCCCGGCTGCTGGGACCTGGGCAGGAGGCGTCAGCCAGCCAGCCCGCCCGGGTCCCGGCTGCTGGAACCCGGGCGGGAGGTGTCAGCCAGCCCGCCCGCAGGCGGGAGAAGGCAGGCAGCCCGCCAGCTGCCTGGACCCGGGCGGCAGCCGGGAGCTGGCAGGCAGCCCGCCCGCTGCCTGGACCCGGGTGGCAGCGGGGAGCCGGCAGGCAGCCCGCCGGCTGCCTGGACCCGGGCGGCAGCGGGGAGCCGGCAGGCAGCCCGCCCGCTGCCTGGACCCGGGCGGCAGCGGGGAGCCGGCAGGCAGCCCGCTCGCTGCCTGGACCTGGACGGCAGCCGGGAGCCGGCAGGCAGCCCGCCCGCTGCCTGGACCCGGGCGGCAGCGGGGAGCCGGCAGGCAGCCCCCGAAAAACGGATTTGGGATGCATCGGACTTGCTCAGAAATTTTGTCCGTTGCATCCGAAGTCCGTTAAATTGGGGTCCGTTAAATCGGGGTTTTACTGTACAGATTTGTTTTCTTTAGAATATTTTAAAATCTATTCTCCTTCTAGATTTAGAATTAAACAAACAAAAGCAAGCTGTTTCTGAATAAATGCTACTGCTGCTAAATTCATCTAGTATCATGTGGTATCTAGTATCTAGGGGGTAGCCATGTTAGTCTGGATCTGCAAAAGCGACAGAGTCTTGTAGCACCTTATAGACTAACAGATTCTATCTGTCGCTAAATTCATCCAGTAATCGCTACTAATATTTCAGCATATGTGATACTCTATTGGGTATGCTATCCTGCATTAATGTCATACCCCTCACAATGGTTAAAGTATGTACAAAGGGTGATTTAAGGATAGAGTAGCAACCTTTTCTGTGAATTTTCTTTCTTGTCTGGTTGAAGCAAAAACCTTGTTTTTGTTTTGTTTTTTGAATTTATAGGCATAATTGCATTTAGCAGCAGTAGCTCTAATTGTAGCAATTAGCCATGACACTTTTTTCTTCTTAAAAATATCCAGCTGATAGTGTGGAAAGAAAGTATGAAAGAAATAAGATTAAAAGTACTATATGCTTCCATGATGACAAACTCTTCATTTATACCTCCAATAAATAAAGAGACAGCAGGACAGATTTTGTTTTTAAGCTTCCTATGTGAATCTGAAAGAAACCAGAACATAAGGAAAGGTGGAAACCAATTAAGGCCCTACCAGCCCAACAAATCTGCCATTCTTTGGCTGAACATAAAATTACCTTCCTGTTTGATAAATGCCAATCTCAATCAAATCCTTCTCCAGATACAAATCCAGACACTTGGATAATTTAGTGATGAGAGATCTAGAGTGGGCAATAAAAATAAATACATGAAATAAAATAGCTCTTCAACTCATTGATACAACTTGCTTCCCATGTCTTTTTTAATATACATTAGTGTAGATGATCAGCTTATTGATTCTACAATCTTCTGTTATTAAACACAATACTTGTGTAGCTGGTGGAGAATAAAAATGCTCAAAGAAATAATTTCAGTGCCAAAAGTGATTTCTTCATTTTCTGGAAATCTGAAGATACCCTGCCACTGAAACCCAGCAGAAAATTCCACATTATATCTAATGCCCCCCCCCATACCTCATAAAAATGAAAGTTCCAGATGAAGGTAAGTAGTTTGAAATGTCAAACTCGAGTCTATATCATTAAATAGTAAATTGGGCAGGGATAGAACAAGACGACGTGCTTTAGTACTCCTCCATCACTTCTTTTTTCCCCAGGCTCCTTCTTCCTGCAAGAGGGTATTCCAGGTTCTGTGTATCACAGCAGGTGCCCCCCCCCTGTTTTTTTTGCTCAACAGCACCTCAGAATCCTCTCCTGCAATTTACAGTAGTGCTTTAAACAGACCCTGGGAGTCTAACTGAAATAGCTGCAGTAGAAATTTTTCGTTTGAGCAATCACATAATGCATGTGACAGTACGTTATACAGAACTAGGAAGCAGGGATGAAGGACAGAATTGGAGTCAGAATTCACATGTCAGAGGCAAGGGTCAAGACAGAGTCCGAGTCTGGAATCAGAACCGAGGGTCAGAACCAGATTACCAGAAGTCAAGGAAGGCAGGAGCTAGGCTGGGACTGAGATAGGAGTAAGGCTGGGACAAGTTGGGAACAAGGCTAAGATTTGGGCTGCAGTTGTGGAGGGGCAGAGTAGGAGCAGAGCAGAGCGTGGCGTGGCATGACAAGAGCAATGAGCACAGGGAAGCAGAGTGCCCATGAGCAAGTGTATTGAGCAGCCAGCGAGTACTACTGCTATTGAGCTTAAAAAACAGCCTGCTAGCTTCCTGAGCCAGTCAGGCAGGGTGGTCCATCAAACAGCCTACCTATCTCATTAGGATGACAGGCATATTGAGCAGGCACAGCTGCGGGGCCTTACTCCTGACAGTTAGAATCTTGTGCCTCTAGCTCGCTAATTCAAATCCAGGCCAGGTAACCATTTGTCATCACTGCTGGACAGCTTATTCTATTTTATGTCAATAAGGGCGGTGATAATTTCAAACCAATTCCTGGTGACTGGGATGAAATCTGGACACATTGTAATCAATGGGAGTTTTGCCTTTGACGTCAATGGAGCCAGGATTTCACCCCAGGTATCCATAGCACAAAAACTATTACAAGAGGTATCCTTGCTGGAAGTCTGAAGGAAGAATTTCTTCCCCCTTAGAGACAATCTCATGAGGTATGATTTGAGCTCTAATGACTAGATAGCATTGGGAAAGTGGGGTGAGAGAGGAGGGAGGCACCAGTGTAGCCATAATTTACCTGTTCTGCAGTTATATACTGGGGGGCTTTGGCTGGCAACCTGGCAGCTTTCTGGGAATGCCAAATTCAGGCACTAAAATAAATAAAAGCGGAAATGCTTGTGTGAGAGAACTCATTAACACAGAAGTCCCACCAAGTGATTTTCTCTAGATACTCATTACAATGAAAATGAAGCCTGGTAAAAATACCTGAAGTGACACAATAAAGGTTTTAAATGTGTTGTATTTTTGCAGATGGTTAACAGGGACATATAATCAAGTATAGTTGTAAATGTTCCAGACTTCCTTTTCTTAAATTGGCAGTACTAGCAAATGTGCGTATGATATTTTTGGACTGTTTTAAGTACACCCATTTCTTCATATAGTGTAGAACAAACAGCTGTAATTGTCCAATGCTCTGGAAAGCATTTTAGACATATAGTATGAAGCCTCTGAAAATACCCTATTATTATTTTTCTCCTGCTGTGTTTATTTCAAATGTCACACTTGGTGATGGATTCTGAAGTCAAAGTATTGACAACTTGCCTTCAAAAAGGGTTAGCACTTGACAACATACTGACAGACATTTTCCCCTCTAAAATGCCTTTTAAAAACCAACCAAATGAAAACCCCAAACTCCTTTTATAAATAATATGCAAATGATTTTCTTTTAGCACAAAAGGTTAGACTGAATGGGTGACATCTCCTTCATTTGAACCGAAATGAACAGACTAGATTAGCATTTGCCTAGCAACTCAAATATGTTTATTACTCTCACATGTAGTTAAAATAGAAATGGTTTTCTTTTCATTTTTTATAGAATGTTTTAAGGACATTTCCTGGTATTTTGTGAATATAAAGCATTCTGAGGCATAGTTGCAGTTTTGACAAATGTTATTTATAAAACTACATGCAATTTTAATCAAAGGAGGAGATGCAATCACCCAGGACCCAAATTATCTTTGAATGGCAAAGTTAATGACAAAGATACATTCTATTTGTGATTATTTTGTTGACATTTCCTAAGTGTAAACAAGCAGTCAGAGGCTAAAGAAGATAACCCCCTTTTGCACTGATAATTTAAAGCCTTCAAGCTTTAATTCTCAGTACCTCTGAATATTTTATAGTCTTTTACACCATTCTGCTTTGGTAGTGTTTTGCACCAACTTTGCATTGCTATAAATAAAGCAGGCTAATGGAAAACTAGGTTTAAAAAGTCCTAATACCACTATATTATTGTAAGTGGCTCATTTATTGCTTGTTTTTGTTTAGTTAAAATTTATTATTCATTTTTGGAAAAGTTGGCTTTAAAACAGTTTATACCACAGTATGTCCTCCTACTGCAAAATGAGATCGATCCATTAATCAACAGTCTATAATTACTACAAAGAAAATGCACTGCAAGCATCACTCTAGGTAAAAAGAGCCTGTATAATGAAAAACTACATGAGAAACTGCACTCAGAGAAAATATCCAGATGACCCATCTGTTCCACATCTTACAGAGAAATATTTAAGTAAGAAGGCAGGGTAGGGAGTACATTTCTGGGCAATTACAACAAATCTCCGGTGGTGTTGTAAGCCATGAGAGTAAAATCCAAACAGCTCAGAAATGCGCTACCTGGAGAGTCTTATTGCTCTTATAAAGTTGACTTTATGCATAAAAATAAGACCTAGCTGTGCATTTAGGGGATATTATAGAAATGAATGTGACATCACCAACAGCCAATCATCACGACCCGTGACGAGCTATAAAGCCATTTCACACTTTTCTGAATGTCCTTACATACAGAGTAATAAGTTCTAAAAGTATATAAGACACACAACAAGCAAAACAATTTTTTCATTAAGACTGCCCTGGATTGTTATAATAAGAGGCACCACAAGCCAGTAAACAATTTTTCATTAAAGATGGCTAAAACTTGAGGGGGTCACAGTTTTAGCAAAAACTAAGGCCTGAGTGGCTGGGGTTCCAAGACCCATTTTATCTGAATCAGAACTTTCAGGATTTATGTGGCTTGGTAGAGATTGAACCTGGACACTTCAACATCATAAACACAGGCCTTTCCCACTTGGCCTAAAGAAATTACATTTGGACAGATTTCTCTGATTTTACTCCATCTCTAATTTCCATATATACAGAAGAATTAAGACATCTGGTCCACATTTTGTAAAGGAACAGTTTTAGTACTGCCCTGGATTGAGACAGTGTTATACAGAATACCTTCTTTTATGCCTCCAATGCAAATTGGCATCACATTACTTTAGAGACTTTCATCATTTCAGTTCAAGATAACTGATGCAATATTGCAAGGCTAAAGGATTTATAGACTCATTTCAATGCAAGGGGATTAATATGCATAACCTAATAGCACATTGTGACACATGCACCCCTCAACTGGCAAACCTCAACTGACAAAAGAACTACAAGAATATTCGGATCCTGGTATGTACATTCTGGTTCACCAAAGAATGCCATGTGAGATCTTACATGAAAGCCAGAATCAGGCTGGTCATTGCTGTGAAATGTATGTACAGACATCAACTAAAGAGTTATGGATGTATCCTGAAAATGTGTTTTAAAATCTGTACCAAGGCAGAACTGACAAACAGATTTTCTGTCAGACAAGAGATCTTCATTCACCTGTTGGTATATAAATTAACCATTACAAGCCAACACAGTTAGAGTGACCAGACAGCAAATGTGAAAAATTGGGATGGGGATGAGGAGTAATAGAGGTCTATATAAGAAAAAGACCCCACAATTTGGACTGTCTGTATAAAATCAGGACATCTGGTTATCCTAAAACACAGTGACTGCACATCTACATATGAAGGGGCATGTGAAATCAACAGGGAATAAGCAGGACATAGGAAAACTAAATGACAGGGGGGGTTTTACTGTCCCCAAGGATGAATTTTGGGACTATAAGTATAAGGAAGGAGATCACCATTTATTTTGCATCTAGAAGTAATTGGGCAATGCAATTACATTCATGAAAATGTGATCTCAACTAGACTTTGTTGAAATGTTGCAAGGTACATTTGGAGTGAGATAAACTTTAGAAAAGAGATTAGTCTGTTAGACAAAGTTTAGTCTCTAGAAATTGTTATGATTTTGTTTTATATATAAAACCTTTTGTTTCCATTATCCTTTCTATCACTTGAATCTTGAACCCTTGATAATAAATGTATTGTTTTCAATATAAATACACCATAATGCTTTGGTATTATACAAGGAGCTTATCCTGTATTGAATCATTTAAGCTGGTGTGTACACTATGGCTTTGGGGACATCAAACCTGGTATTACCATGAGAGTTCAATAGATAAAGGGTTGGACATGACAGGGGAACACTTTGAAGGATCTCAGGGACTGCGGTACACCTGCTGTTAACCTGCATGACAAAGTAAGGGCTGGCATAGCCCAGAGAAGATTGTAACAGGGTTGTTGTGGTGTCAAGGAGCTGACATCCTGTCAAGCATAAGCAACTTTCCCTCTCTGCATCTGCTTGCCTCCCTCTCGGTGGAGACAAGGGAGATAACAAGGTGACTCAGTCCCAGGACCCCAATAACTCTTGCACACTGATAAAAGAACATATTTGTGTTTATCTGCTGTATCTATATTAAAAGTGTAATTACTATCAGAAGATACCAAATGCTGTTAAGATTGTCTTTTTTGCTTGTTGGTTTGTTTGCAGAGTGTTTGTAGGGTATCTGCTGGGCAATGAGTTTAGAATATGGTCAGCTTAGTGCTGTAAGGTATCTCAGATATGATTTCTGATTTTATAACCATAAAATGACCTCTGAGTCAATTTGCTGTTCCATGATACAGGATAACTCCAAGATTTACACTGGTATAACTGAGAACATAATGTAGTGTTAGATTTCTGATTTGTGAACTAAATTAGATTTCAAGACATCTTAATTAGTGATGGGTGAATCATCTTAGATAAAATTAGAATAAACCTGAAGCTTCACTCAAAACGGAACAAACCTCTTTAGTGAAAGTTCACAGTAGCTTAATTACCTGAATTCTATCCACTTTTATATATCTGATTTCAGCTGGAATCAGAAGTTAAGATACCAAAATATAGAAAGGATGAGCTCATGCTATTTACAACTGAACTGAAGCCCAGAAGTAGTAAGATTCTCAAGAGAAAGTCTGTTTTTGTGAGATTTCCAGAACAATTTCCACACCAATAGTGCAGCTAAGTATCTAAGCTTTTAGGTGCTCATCTAAACAAATGTCCTTTGAGATCTTGCAAGTGACTGAATTCCTCTGTACCTCAACTTTCCTATCAGTAACATTGGACTAATGATATTGACCTACCTTTGGAAAGTATTTTGAGATCTATGGATCAAAAGGGATATTTAAATATAAAGTTACTATTTTTATTGTGATGTCCTTTGATTTTTTTTACTACAGAATTTTGAATTCTGTACAGAATGTTCTGACCTCAAGGCAGGGCCGGCGACAGAAATTTTGGGGCCCCCTACTCTGATCATTTGGGGGCCCCCTACTCTGATCATTTGGGGGCCCCCAGACCCCCCAGCCTATTCTCCTTCCCCCCCTGCCTGACCCGGCCCACCCAACCTAATCTCCTCCCCCAGCCTAACCTCCTTCCCTCCCCACCCATCCCTGCCTGGCCCACCCTGCTCTTGGGGGTGATCTTCCTTTACCCCTGCCCATCCTCCCCCCATCTAACCTCCTTCCCTCCTGCACCCATGCCTCGCCCACCCCATCCAGCCTAGTCTCCTTCCCCCCTCCCCGCCCACCCAGCCTGGCCTCCTCCCCGCCGGCTACCAGACATACCAGCCGGCACTTCCTCCCCCCCAGCTGACAGCGGCTTCCACCTGGGAGCCGCGGCCCGAGAGAGCGAGAGCCCGAGAGAGCAAGAGCCCAGGAGTGGCGCTTCCCTCCCCCCCCCAGCTGACAGCGACTCCCACCTGGGAGCTGCGGCCCGAGAGCCCGAGAGAGCGAGAGCCCGGGAGTGGCGCTTCCCCCCCCCCAGCTGACAGCGGCTCCTCTCTGGGAGCCGCGGCCCAAGAGAGCGAGAGCCCGAGAGCCCAAGAGAGTGAGAGCCCGGGAGCGGCGCTTCCCCCCCCAGCTGACAGCAGCTCCCACCTGGGAGCCGTGGCCCGAGAGAGCGAGAGCCCGGGAGTGGCACGAGCCGCCCTTGCTGCTCTTCACCCCCCGCCCAGCCCCCGTGCGCCCTTTCCCCCCCAGACCCGCACGAGACCCTGCGGCTGGAGGATGGAGACGCCGCTGCTGTGACCAGCCGCAGGAGTGCGAGAGCCCGAACCAGGCCCGGCGACGAGGGGGTACGACTATGGGTATAGCTGTGTACTGGGCCCCAGACTTAAAGGGGCCCCCCTTAAGTCCGGGGCCTCGTACAGCTGTACCCATAGTACCCCCCTGTTGCCGGCCCTGCCTCAAGGCAAGAACACTTCCAAGAGCCAGGATCTGTGTTACTGCTAGTTGAAGGAGAGCTGAGTTTTCTCAGTATTTGGAGTATTTGATTCAAAGTTTCAGGTCCAGGGCCGGCAACAGGGGGGTACAGCTGTACCGGGCCCCCCGACTTTAGGGGGGCCCCGGTACACAGCTGTACCCGTTGTCATCCCCCCTTGTCGCCGGACCTGGAGAACGTGGAAGACGCGGCGCGGCGCGGCTCTCCCCCGGACGAGCCCGGATGGCGGCAGCGGCGCAGTCCGGGGGAGAAGGGGAGGGGGGGGGGAACAGCAAGGGCGGTTCACGCTGCTCCTGGGCTCTCGCTCCCGCTGCCGCCAGCTGTCAGCTGGGGGGGGGGGGCGGCTGGGCTGGGGGGCCCCCCAAATTATCACAGTAGGGGGCCCCCAAATTTCTGTCACCGGCCCTGTTCAGGTCACACCATTCTATAGTATGAAGTTACATTAAAAGGAAAAGGACTGTTTTTCAGTACTGTGAGAGCAGATTGTTTAGCAAAAAGGAAGACAGAAACATGGAGACAAGGAGTGTCACTAAAACAACTCGTAGAAGGGTAGGCAGCATAATTCTCTCAATCAGCTCTCTCCACTGAGAAGGTATGTAAATACTTCTGATGATCAGATGGTTGATGTTCATATTAGGACCAAATAACAGTATGTACAATGACAATCATTGTCCCCACTCCTTGTGATGCACCAATTTATGTTTAAATAACAGCAATGAGGTATCTCTTGCAGAAATTGCTTTTTGTTCCTGGCAAATTTAAGTGGAACTAAAACACTGTAAAATTATCTCCTATTCTTTGCTTTGTGAGCAGGCGACAAGGCAAAGTTCAATGGCTTAATTTTGTATGTAAATTTCTGTTACAGAAGCTAACTTTATTTCCTCTCAAAAAAATCACCCGGTCTGGAATAAAATAAGAATATATGCTGAAAACACTGAAAGGTGCTGAAAAGCCATTTTGTCCTGATAAGTTTGTGTCAAGATTTTTTTTCACTTGATGGCAGGACTTCATTACAAATAAATATTGAGATAATAACACTCATTTATCTCTCTGAGGAGATTTTGTTTACTACTTATGCTAGAGGACCTTAAATCAAGATTACAAGGGTTAAAAGGATTATTCTGAGCTTATTCAGCTCTCTTCAAAAATCCTAAAAATAACTCTGGCTTCATTTGGAAATGTGACCACTACCTGCCTCAGTAAGACATTGTGCTGCAGACGGGACTGCCTGAATGTCCTCCTTGTTAAATTTTCTCTACAGGAAATGTAACTTTCCGGCAGTGTAATACAAACAATAAAGTGCAAGTTATGCCATGACTGATATTCCAGTCATAAAAAGAAATATGCTGCAATGTAATTAAAAGAAAATGCTTGGAGGGCTAATTTTGACAGAATTGTCCTTATTAAAATGAAAGGGGCTGAGGAGTTTGTAGCAGTGAAGTCAACTTGTGTACTATATATTTCTGTCATCCTTTGTCCTTCCCATTTGAAGTTACATGCTTCAATCCTTCACTTCATGATGATGGCATTTCTACTGGATGCTATAGATCTGTTGAATGTTAAACATATTATTTCTTTTTATCTGCACTTACCAGGGTTTTGGGGTTTTTTACAACGTAGAGAATGCATTCCATGCAATACGAAATACATAAGGCTCATTTGAAATATTTCTGTCAAAACATATAAGAACATAGATGTATCTATCAAATTTGAAAATTAGGGCTCAACACAATTTATTTCCACTGTTACCAACAAGAAGTTTAGACATGCAATATTTGTGTACATAAAATGCTTAATTTCCGCAACAGGAAAAAGCTTATTGCAAATTTGTCTAATTGCCAGGCTGTGTCAATGATATTCTGAATATACAAAGTTAAAGATTGGGGATCAAATTCTATTTCACATTGAACTTGAGAAAGAGGCACTTTGGGGAGTTCTGCAACTTTCTTTGAAGTGACTAGTATTAGGCCACTATTGGAGATAGGTTACCAGACTAGAAGGAGTCTGACCCATATGGCAATTCCTATCATCCTATGCATCAGTGTAACTGAGACCCAGATGTGGCCCCAGAGCTAATAATAATATAGATCTGGTATACAAACCCATAAAATGTAAGGAAATTCTGAATTAGTTATAAACTATTCTTATACAAGAAGAATCTATGAACATGGTCATGTTACTCCATATCTGCTTCACTCTGTTGTGCCTAGGGATTGCATCTCTTACCTATGTCTGTCAAAGGGGCCCCAAACCCATTGATGGGCTTACTGTAAAACAGTAATCCAGGGACACACGGGCGTCATATTTTTTCCAACCTTAGGTTTAAGAGCAGTAGACGAATCTCCAAAATGGCAGCACCAATTAGTAATTGAGGCAACTCCCTGAAATATTTTAATGTTAAAATGAGATGCTTTGGTCTGAATTTACTCCCCTCTCAGCTATATGAGGGTGGTACATAGATATAAAATTTTGATATTCAAGAAAAAAAATTCAATTTATTTATAGAAGTTTCAATAGAGAACAAGGACCACAATATAATATAATTAGAAAAAGCTGAGATATGACACTCTATGCAACAGGAAAGCTCATGTGCAGTAAAAATATTCTACAGAAATATTTTACAGGTAGACATTAGCTAGTACAATGTAGAAATCAGGTGTGCTCATGCATAGCAGTTATTTTTCATTTAAGTAGCTGTTAAAACATTCTATTTTCAAAATCACAAGAAGGCAACACTCCATGTTAATAACTAAAAAAAACCCATAGAATGTTATGTTCTGAACTAGCTGGAGGAATAACTTGGATGTATTTAAAAGCAGAGAAGGTATTCTTGGATACTTTAGAATTAAAAATTAATAAAAATATTTATATTGAAAAGAAAAAACAGTTTAAGCCACAAGCACACTCAGTTGTTTTCTAGCCTTGATTTCAAGATTTTAACATGAGTTGCCTGGTTGTGAATTAAAACATCTGAGTTATTTTATGAAAATGAAGAGGTTATAAAAAAGACTGGCAATACTTTAATCTCTTTACTGCATGACTCTTTTGCATAGTTCTGTGCTGCTGTTTTAAATGGATGGCCAATTAAAATCAAAAGAGCATTGGGACATGCTGAATAGATCAGACAGCACAGGAGGAACACTGCTGCCATACATGGGTATGTTCACAGGAACAGTGAAGTGCTTAGTGGTAAAGGACCTAATCCTGCTCCCACTTAAATCAGTATAAAACTCCAAGTAACTTCAATGCGAATTTGTTCTGGTTCACAGGGACTAGGGAACTGAGCCAGGCCCTGATACTACAATGCACTCAAGCACGTGCTTAACTTGCAAACACAGTCCCTCCTATGTTCAAGCATCTCTAGGGTATGTCTTCACTACAGCAGTAGTTCGATTTCCTTTATGTCGATGTTGTGAACGCGACTGTATACAGTCGATGTTGTGTGTCTTCACTAGGCACAGCTAAGCACAGCAAGTCGACAGTGTCTGTCCGCAAAACTTTTGCAAGCGTTGACATGATGAGCGTTGCACTCTGGGTACCTATCCCACAGTTCCCTGATCCCCCAGCAGGCACCATTTCGAGTGCTGCACTATGGGTAGGCATTTCATAATTTCGCGCCCTTTTTCCGCGCCGCCCACCCCCATTACGAGCGGTGCACTGTAGGTAGGCATCCCATAATTCGCGCCCTTTCTCCGCGCCGAGCTAACGCCATAGCATTGCAATCATGGAGCACGCTGACACCACGGCTGCAGTAATGACTGTTGTGAGGACCTCGATCACGGTTGCTGAGTTCCTGCTGCACCGTCTGCAGAGGAGGAATGCGATCCGGGGAGAACTGCGCTTTCTGGAAACCGACGACAGTGAGGAGGAGATGGACGAGGACGTGCACGAGATGGACGAAGACGTGCACAGCGGGGACGACATGGACACTGCCGTTTTTGCAAGTAGGGCGACTGACAATCTGTCAAAAATGGTGGCAATGGGGCAGGCTCATGCCATCAAACGCCGATTCTGGGCCAGGGAAACAAGCACGGACTGGTGGGACCGCATAGTGCTGCAGGTCTGGGATGACTCCCAGTGGCTCAGAAACTTCCGCATGCGAAAGGGCACCTTCATGGAACTTTGTGACGTGCTGTCCCCGGCCCTCCGGCGCAGGAATACCAAAATGAGAGCGGCCCTTACAGTGGAGAAGCGAGTGGCGATAGCCCTCTGGAAGCTTGCAACGCCAGACAGCTACCGGTCAGTGGCGAATCAGTTTGGGGTGGGTAGGTCTACAGTGGGCTTTGCTGTGATGCAAGTAAGCAGGGCAATCATCGAGCGGCTGCTAGACCGGGTTATAAACCTCGGAAACCTGCAAGCCACAATAGATGGCTTTGCCGCCATGGGATTCCCTAACTGTGGTGGGGCTATAGATGGGACTCATATCCCTATCCTGGCACCTGACCACGAGGCCGCCGAGTACAGAAACCGGAAGGGATATTACTCAATGGTCATGCAAGCAGTGGTTGACCACAAGGGACGTTTCACCGACCTCTACGTGGGGTGGCCGGGAAAGCTTCATGACACTTGAGTGTTCAGGAACTCGAGGCTTTTTAGACAGCTGCAGCAAGGCACTTTCTTCCCCGACCAGAAAATTTCCGTGGGGGGGGGGTTCGAAATGCCGATCGTGATCATTGGGGACCCAGCCTACCCCCTAATGCCCTGGCTTATGAAGCCCTACACAGGAGCCCTGGACAGGGGTCAGGAGCTGTTCAACTACAGGCTGAGCAAGTGCAGAATGGCCGTAGAGTGTGCATTTGGCTGCTTGAAGGGGAGATGGCGTTCCTTACTGATTCGCTCAGACATCTGCGAGAGAAATATCCCCATTGTTATTGCTGCTTGCTCTGTGCTCCACAATATCTGTGAGAGCAAGGGGGAAATGTTTATGGCGGGCTGGGAGGCAGAGGCAAATTTACTTTCTGCTACTTATGAGCAGCCACACAGCAGGGAAAGTAGAAGAGCACACCGTGAGGCCCTGCGCCTCAGGGACGCCTTGAAAGACAGTTTTATGAGTGCCCGAGATGGCGTTTGAGAATCTGCTCCCTTGCTGTGCTCTAAGCCTGCTGCCCTTGAGCCCTCTTTCCCTCCCCCCTCCCCATGCTTTCCCTCCCCCATCCCCATGCTTGCAGAGGAAATAAAATCACTGTTTGAAAAATCATGGTTCCTTTATTGGTTAATTGGAAATACAAATACAGGGGATCACTGTCCTGGTATCCTGGAGGGAAACCGGCAGTCGCAGTGGGGGAGGAGCGGGCAAAGGAGGGGGGGGTGGGAAGGGGGAAGAGGAGGGGTGGGCAAGACACAGCAGCTTTTAAAAGTTTTCCGAGAACGTCAGCCTGCTGCTGCTGCTGCTGCTTCTGCTGGCTTGTGGGGTAGAGTGGAGCGGCCCACGGAGCTTGCCCCCCCGTGTTCTCACCCCGCGTCTGGGTGGGGAAGCTATGGGAGTTGGGGAGGGGGGGAGGTGGTTACACAGGGTCTGCAGAGGTGGTCTTTGGGCATGCTGCAGCTCCACCAGAGATCGCAGCATGTCGCTCTGGTCCTCCATTATGCGGAGGAAAGCATCCATGCGTCTTTCCTCACGCTCTTTCCTCTTTTCTTCAGCGGCTTCCCTCTTTTCTGCAGCGGCTCTCCATTCCTGCCTCTCTCGATTCCTTTCCTCTCTATCTCGATCCCTTGCCTCTCTCTCTCGATCCCTTGGCTGTATCTCTCGATCCCTTGCCTCTATCATTCTTTCCCTCCAGTCCATCTGGCGGGCTGCCTCAGCGCGCGAGTTCTCCACGAGTTCACTGAACATCTCATCGCGCGTTCGCGTTTTCTTTTTACGCTTTCTTATCTGCGATGCACGGCGGGAGGAGGCCGGGGGATTCTGACATACTTGGTCATCTGTGGGCGAGTGTGGGAAAATAAAGTTTGAAAGTTATGAGACAGATACATTCAAGGTTAGGAGGCAGATGCAGTCTCGGACGGTACACAATGGGAGTACTATGCCATTTGCAACCTCAGTATTCAGAGGCCTGATATGATTTCTGTACAAGGTCATGTTCTACACCTAAAAGTGACTGACTAGCTCACAGAAAAGTCAGAGCATCTCAGACACATATGCGTGCCTCAGCCCAAGATGGCTTCTGAAATCACCGTGCAGCCGGCCATGGTAAGTTAAAAGTGGCGCCTGCATACTGTAGAGCAACCCCGCCCCCTTCCCCCCACCGCGTGGCTGGCTCCCACTGCAACCGCAAACTGCAAAGCAAATGCCAAAAAATCTCTCGCTAAGGGTTAAGGTCTTTTTGGGGCTCTTCAGACCGCGTGCAGAGTGCTCAGATTCCCTGCTAGCTACCGCTACGGGCTGGGGGGGGGGGGGGCTGGGTGCGCGTTGGATCTGAAGCGGAAGCAACCGCGTGCAGACTGCCCAGATTCCCTGCTAGCTACCGCTACGGGCTGGGGGGGGGGGGCGGTCAGCGTTCGTGGGGGGGGGAGGGGTGCGGTTGGTCGGTCCTCAGCGGAAAAGAGTACTTTGCAGCTGGGAATCTTTATCTCCCTACTAATTGCAGTCCGTATCTCAAACAGGCAACCCTGAATGACATCACTTTGCTGAGAATTTCTCGGAGAGATAGGGAGCGCATGCTCCTTGACTCCATGCAAAGTCCTGGTCCATACGCCGCAATGCTAGCCTGCTCAATGATACCAGACAACTTACTACTTTCGTGGCGTGGGTTGGTGTCCTATCACGGGGGACCACATAAGGCGGCTCTCCCCAGAAATCTGCTGCGCTGGATTCATCGCTACCTCCTGGATAGCTTCCTTGAAATGTCCGCGGAGGACTTCTGGTCAATCCCGGAGTATATTGACAAACTCTTTGAGTAGAAATTGACCAGCAATGAAAGCACGCTAAGTCCTTAGGGCAAGTTACTCATTAATAAATGCTTCCTTTACAAAATCACGCGTCATGTAATCACTTAAAAAAGAAACACTTACCCCCCTGGGAGGCTTGGGAGGGTACTGGCTCCAGGGTGACAAACAGCTCCTGGCTCTCTGGGAACACGGGTTCTCCGCTGGGCTCCTGCTGCTCCGTGAGATTTTCCTCTTCATGGTCGTCCTCCTCGGAATCAGTCGCCTCCCTGACGATTATCCCATCGGTGGAGTCCACGCACACCGGCGCGATGGTGGTGGGGGCGCCCCCCATTATCGCATTTAGTTCATTGTAGAACCTGCATGTCCGTGGCGCGCCCCCTGATCGTCCGTTTGCCTCCTTGGCTTTCTGGAACGATTGCCGCAGCTCCTTAATTTTCACGTGGCACTGTGTGGTGTCCCTGTTGTGGCCCCTTTCTAGCATGGCCTTGGAGACCCTTCCATAGGTGTTGGCATTCCGTTTGTTGTTTCGTAGTTCCAACATCACGGATTCCTCTTCCCAGATAGCGATGAGATCCAGCACCTCACGAGTGGACCATGCTGGAGCTCTTCTCCTCTGGCTGGTCTCCAGGGTAGATGAGCTCTGCATGGAGTCTTGTGATGCTGAGCTCTGCATGGCGGCTAGTGCTGCTGATAGCTCTGAATGGTGACTGAGCAGTTCAGGTGAGCTGGCCATGCTGACCAAACAGGAAATGGCATTCAAATGTTCCCGGGTCTTATCTACCTGGCCAGAGCAGCGAGTTCAGAGTGCAGTGCAGAGCGGTCACAGTGGAGCAGTGAGGCAGTCCAGAGCAGTCAGAATGGAGCATTGTGGGACAGCCTCTGGAGGCTATTAATGTCGGGTTCCGTCTTCACTAGCCCACGGTCGAGCTTGGAATGTCGAGATTAGCCTTATGTCTCTCGTCAGGCTGGAGTTCCAAGATCGATCTTGAGGGCCCTTTACATCGACGTTAAGGGCATGTATGTGAAGACAGGTACACGTTTAATTCGACCTAACATCGTTAACATCGATTTAAAGTGGTAGTGAAGACAGGGCCTAAGTGTTGGCTGAAGCATCCCCCTGCTCTCTGACATTATTTTAGTGTAACCAAATGCTGGATATCAGGAGGTAAAAGGCACTTGCTATCAGGATCCATTGACCAGGACAAACAGATGAATGACTGACAGACACTTGAGATGGGTTTAAATACCAGCAAGCAACTGTATTAATTATACTTGAGGAGGGGGACCACATTGCCCACCCCAGCTCTACTGTACTAGGCTTTTAATTGGTTGCAGTGCAGGTTACATGACTTTTATCACAAACCAGACAACAACTCAGAGTAGACACTCCCCCAGTCTACCCCACTTCTCTGGTGAAATCTCCTGCTTCTTTTGGAAGGGGCGAAGGAGTGGAGAGACAGAGGCCACAGTGCTGACAAAGGGAACCTCAAGCTACAAAAACTTCAAGCTCCTCCCACCCACCCTGTGAGGGCAATGCCCAGTTGCACAACCCCAATTCTCATTTATTTACTTCTGGGAGCTGCCCTTCTAGCCTGGCCACAAGTTGCAGCAAGTCAATAATCATGACACAAACTTTGAATCCTACTGCTTCCAACCAACTGTACTACCAGGAGAAAAGTGAAAAACCCACAAGGTTACACATGCCAGTTCTGCCCAATGGGAAAAATTCCTTCCTGACCCCTAAAAACAGGCAAACGTACAGCATCATAAACTTCAGAGCTTCTAATCTACAACTAAGGAATGGAGGGGCAGGGCAGTTAACTGAAGAGCCTGGACTTAAATAGGCACAGGGGGAAAGCAGCAGCCGATCAGCTGACCCCACCCCCATGCAATGGCAGAGCAGAGAACTGAAGAGGAGGGTTGAGAGGACAGCCTCTCTTCCTGCCACGTGTATGTGGAATTTCTCTCATTTCCTGCTCTCAATGTTCCTCTCCCGCTAAAGGCAGCAAGAGGGAATGGTACAGCCATCAGAGATTAACTAGATTGAAACAGGAGCAGCGGCTTTCATGGTGCCAGGTGGAGTAGTGGGGGGGAGCTCTTTCTATGCTGTTAGCAAGAATGATGGAAGAGCTTTAAACACAGGAAGGGGGCCCTCTGACAGAGGAAAAGCTGAGGAGTCTTTATGTGATAAGGCACTGGTATTAGTGGTAGTGGTATTAGTGGAGGATATTAATCCTTAGTTGGCCTTAAATTAACCCGCAACCAAGGCAACTACAGCTTTATAGAGCTGATGAACCATTACAAGGACTATGAGAGAGCAGACATGAGGTTATTGGCTAATGAAAATAAAAGGACTCTGACTACACCTGGTCATCAATCCTCATAATTTAAATCTATCAAATTTATGGCTGGTTACTGTGGCCGAGGAGTACAGTACAGCAATGCTATACTGTACTGCATTTTTAGTGTGAGTTCTTTACTTCACTATGCATGAAAAATGTGTGGGAGAACAAACAAAAGAGAAGACTCTTGACAGAACAGAGAACTGTGCTCATTAACAGGTCCCTGCTCCCCTACTTGCTTTGTCACAGTTGTCAAATCATCTAAAATTATCGAGATGGGTTCAATCTGCCTTTTTGCATTAGACTGTCTCTAGTTTTCCACTTGTTCTTTCATCAGTGTCTCTTAATTACTATAATTTTAGTTCTGCAGTGGTTTTGCTAAGCTGGTGCAGTATCACGCCTTAATATTTAAATTTCATTGAATTGAATGTGATGATGACAGCATGGTATAAAGCGACGTTAATCGAAGGGGGAAAGATAACAGCAACAACAAACAGCTAGATACCCATTAAGACGCTGCATGCTTTCCTTGCAGTGTTTACTGGAGACTGGTCCTCTGGCAATAGTAAAGGTGGAGTGATAGCATTTGAGTGTGTGATGGAATGCAAATGTGTGTTTGCATTTCCATTTGACTTGGTTCTGTGTTTCATTGTGGTCCATGAAATATCCCTGTGTCCAAAATATTTCTGCCTATAGCTGAAGTTCTGTATGGTGAATTTAGCACTAGTAATTCAGGCAGTTTGCAAGGGTGGGGTTCTTAATTCCTGCTCTAAAATATAGTAGACCAAGGGCAAAAAGAGTAATCTACCACTGAGTACAATTGGAAATAAAGTGAAACCTGCGCATAGACTTTAAGGTCAGAAGGGACCATCATGATCATCTAGTCTGACCTCCTGCACATCGCAGGCCACAAAAACCTCATCCATCCACTTCTGAAATAGACCTCTAGCCTCTGAGTTACTGAAGTCCTCAAATCATGGTTTAAAGATGTCAAGTTACAGGGATTCCACCATTTATCCTAGTTTAAACTAGGGTTTAAACTTAAACCTCATTCTGAAATTAGTATCTCTAAAGTTCCCATTTAGTTTGACCTTTATCTAAAGATCATATTTACTTAGGCTATGTCTATACTAGAGACCTTACAGCAGCAAAGCTGTCCCACTGCGGCTGCACCACTATAGGTTCTCCTGTGTAGCCACTCTGTGCTGATGGGAGAGTGCTGTCCTGTCAGCATAATTAAACCACCCCCAACGAGCGGCGGTAGCTATGTCAGTGGCAGAGCATCTCCCGCTCACATAGTGCTGTCCACTTCTATTGGTGAAACTTATGTCGATTGGGTGGAGGAAAAGGTTCACATCCTTGACTGACAAAAGTTTTGCCAACAAAAGTGCTAGTATAGACATAGCCTTAGACAACTGATTGTTTAAGGCAACTGGTTTTTGCTGGTCCATTAAGACTGATTTCATTTTATTGAAACTCGCTTTCATTCCCTCATCAAAGACAAAAGAGGTTGAGTGGAAAGTTTTTATATAAGGCAATTAATTGCTTTGAAGCCAGTGGAGAGGCAGTTAAAGTGGGGAGATCCATATAGCAATAGGAATAAATCTCTTTTAGGCAGACACAGTGAGCAATTTTCTGGGACATAACTATTTAACCTTTGAATTCTATAGCTATAATATATGCTTCTAAATCCAGAACCATTCAATTAAACTTTCAGTTGTATGGGAATTTAGCTGCAGAACTCATTCACTTTAATGGGAACTCCATTGCTAAAATCCATGCATTAGTTTGAAAAATGTATGAGTATGTGCTCAGTTAATTCCTCCATTCCTCTTGTGATTTAAGATCCCTAGTGAGTGAGGCACTTGTATGTGCTAGAAGAGAATTTGGGTTATAAACAGCAAAATAACTGAAACTGCTCTTAGATTAATTAATGGAAAGTCATGCAAGTGAGTATGTCCAATTTTCAAAGATTAAGAGCAATAATCTCTCCCAAACTGGTCTTAGTCTCAAATAAGTATGAACGTTTAGACATTGTAGAATTTTCACAGTGAAGCATAAAAGACTAATATAGGGTTATTAATAGGACTTGTGAAATTAAATGAAATGAGCTCTACAACTCTAGCCAAACTTTTTGTTTCTTGGGTTTCTTGCTGAATGGACCATTCCAAGTACCTTTATATCAGATATTCTGCAGTACAAATTTTGCAGGCTGCTTTCTCTTTCTGTTTGCATAGGATCACCATTGTAAACATGATTGCAATCCAACACATTTAGCACTAAATTATGTGCTCAAAATAATGCCACTTTGTACCCTGTAGACTAGAGAGACAGTAAGGATATCCAAATGAGAAGGGTCAGACCTTCAGGTCCTGAACTCCCAGCATCTGTTTACTCAGTGCATCAAAGTGCAATATGATATACATATTCTTGGATCCACTGCTGGTCTGGATTTTCTTTAGATTTCTTTGGGTTTTGCTTTGGATTTTCTTTTTAGGGTTTTACTTCCACAGCATTTACCAGCCTGCCAAACAAGTTGCCAATAAGGATATCTCATCAGGGTAAGGCTTTGTTTTATTTTTAATAAATATGCTTTCCCTTGTCAAAAATGAGTACTGTTCATGAATTACAGTCTTTTAATAAAAGTTAAGGAACCTGCTTTATCTGAAATGGAGTGTGTGTTATTAAGCAGCTGAAGGTTATTCACTCCAGACATATCCTCAGCAAAGCACTACTGTTAATTGAAATTGATAATGCTGAAACTTGGGAAGATGTTCACAGGGACAATGGTGATGATGATGATGTTTAATGGCATCTTATTTCTATGAAAGGCATCTTGATCTCATAGTTTTTAACGGGTTGCCAAGTTACATTGCTTTGATTAAACGTAGAGCTGCAAACCTATTGTTCCTACGATCAGAAATGTGTTAGTTAACACGGCTAGTCACATTTGATTCCTTTTGGTTTCTAGACAAATAGAGATCCTCTGACAGTAGGAATTGGTGAAAAATACACAGTAGTGAGGAACTCAGCATTCATTTTCAGATGTGACAGTAGAAAAGGTACAGTCTATTCTTTAGATATGTTCAGAATTGGGTAAGTTCCCAAATCTCAGGGGCTTTTAAATCTGAGGGTTTTGTTTGGACCCACCTCTACTAGTCTTTTAGGAGCATGTTTTGCTCAGGTAATACCTCACTTTTTTCCCCCAGAACAAACACTGAACCTCTCATTGCATTTGCTTATATTTCCCCTATCATGTTTTATTTTTATAATTCATTTTCTGTCTTGTCCCATTTTCCTTTTCTCTACAGCACCCATAGTTCACTGACACACCAGGGGCCTGAGAAGTGAGACACACTCTAGCTGCTTTGTGCCATTCATACTCAGCAAAGTGGCCCTAAAATTGGCATATACAGTAACTGCAGGGTGTCCTCAATGGATACATGGATGGCATGGAACCTCCACTGTTGCCTGCTATGCCACACCTTCCCTGAAGGTTTATATAGCTGATTCTTCACCCACCAAGGAAGTGCCAAGCTAGGGGTATTACCCAGCAGGCAAATTCATTGTTTTTAGAACCCGTTTTTCAGTTGAAATAGCATAAAGCACCTTAAGGGTAAAGGGGATTGGACTTGATGATTGAAAAAAAGTGCATTTCAACATGACATATGCTGTGTAGTCGTTTTCTCCCCATAAAAACAAATAATTTCTGATGCCGCAGGAGTTTTGGTACCTCTTTATATGTCAAGCTTTCAGTACTATTTTGTCCAATATTCCTAATTCTTTGCACTGATCGCCTTATTGTTTTCCAACAGATGATCTCTGTCATGTCTAATGTTCTCTCTCAAATGAAGGTCTTCCATGTGTCAGAACAACAAAGATGCTGCAGAGCCTTTGGGATAATTTAGAATTGTATTCATGTTTCAAAGACGTCTTGTGTAACTTTAATCTGTCAACCAGTGTTGCCAAATGACATTCATCCTTTACTCCATTCCTCTTCCCAGCAGAATTAGGTTTTAATGAAAAACTCCCTGCAGAAATCTTGAAAATCCTACATCAAAGCTTTCTTGTCTGCGAAAGGGCCATGAAATAATAACAGCAATTCCATCTGTCTTACTCTTGAAGTAAGGACAGCTGAAGAGACAAGTATGATTCACTTGTATAGCTGAATGTAAGTTTTACCAATTTCAAAAAAATCATCTCTAGCAGTTAAGTTAATAACATTCTGGATATATTGCATCATAAAACAATATCCTTCCTATAGAGCATACTCTGCTGCAAATTCTCTTAGAGTTAGTCTGATTTATTGCTGTTTTATGGTGGCAAAAAAGCAGCAAATCACCCTTAATAGTGCAATGATTTAACTAAATAGAGTAAATACAGCCAGTTCATAAGGACTGTGGTTCACTTTCTCAGGTATTGAAGGAGGTGTTGGAAACACTAGTTAGTTCAGTGGGTCTGGGAGCTCAAATGGCCAGAAGAGAGAGAGGGCGGAAAGAATGGCACTGAGCTTCATTTAGCTCAGAAATGACCTGATGTGCTGCTTCCAGTGAGATGGCAGAGAAGGGCTTTCACAAATGAAATCTGATTTTAAAAACAAAAGGTTTAAGCAAGCTATGTAGAATGAGGGTGCGGGCAGAAGAGCCAACAATAATAGTAGGCAGCTGGTGGTAATTGCTGAAGGGACAAAATTTGCTTTCATTAAACATTTTCTTTAAGAGAATCTCTCAAGTAGAAAAGCAAAAGAAATAGAAGTCCACATCCTGAGCTCAGGTGGAAGTTGTTCTGGTGAACCATAGGGTGGAGTGTGCCAGGATAAGTAGGAGGCAAAAGGGGTTGGTCACAATTTCGGCCTTTAGTGGTTCTTTTCTTTTTTTGAAACATCTAGTTCCAGATTGTTAGGACCGGAAGACATTGTAATGGGCAACCACTAGGAAGCGCAGTTACGCTTCTGAGTCAACTCCAGGAGAGTGCATAATGATTGTATTAGTCTGAGAATGACCTTGCTGTTATCAGTGTGTTTGGGAACCAGTTCCCAGCTGCATGAGTGTTTACCCCGTCTGTGTGAGAATGAATGCGTGGGAAACTAAATGGGGAAACTAAGGCAGGACTGCGTAACCAACAAGTGCTGACCAATCAGTTTGTTGCTTGCTATTAATGAGATGAGTATGTATGAGATGCAAATGAGCATGGGTATATCTGTGCTGACACACCTGTTTGGGTTGGGCTTCCTCTTTGGGCTTCTCTGGACATCGCCCAGGTGTGTCAGTCATCTTGTATTGCGGCTGTGCTGGCAGATAAGCCCCCCAGCACGAGATACCGCTCCCTCCAATAAACTCACCACTTTCCAACTAGCCACCTGTGTGAGGCCTCGTTTCTCCCGGCAATGAGATAAGCCCCCTGCAACACAGATGCATTCATTTAAGACTCAAAATCAGTATTTTTTTGCACTGTAGCTATAGCAGTGAATTTTGCATATTACAACAATTGACAGTTTACCATTCCAGCATAAACACCATTGTCAGTTGCTTTTTATTAGGGTATGTAAAGACACTTTTCTACTGACTTCTAACAGATGCTATGTTATTAGAAGTAACCCTAAGCATTTCACAAAACTGTCATTTCTCTCCCATTATCACTGTGAAAATGCCATGAGCAATAAATCTCCTAATTGGTTAGATGGCAAGAATTCTTGCCACACTCTTCTGTGGGCGAGTTTATTTTGATTGCCGTATGATGATTCATTTCGGCATCCATCTGTCAGCAAATGATCACCAAGTTTAGTAATTCTAAGATTAAAAACCCCCAAATAAATAAAATAATTAAAAAAAATTTTAAAAAAATCTGTTGAGCAATAATTGCGGAAGTTCTAAAATGCATTCCATTCATTTTCTTAAGAAGAAATGTCAATGCCTAAAATTAGATTATGGATACACTACTGGCAAAACAGTGAATTCTGTTATAATATATACTAAAGTATGTATATTTGTGCAGGCACAGTTCCCACTAACATGAATGGGACATTCTTGTGTAAATTTCTATTCAGAAAATGTGAGACCTTGGTGCTGTGTACCATACATTGCAGGAACCAAATACAGCAAGTCAAAAGCAATATAAGCTTCATTCCACATACATTTGACAACATTTTGAAAGATTAAGTATCTTGAACAACTATGTAAGGGACCAGCAAATTTTGATGTCTAATAGCAGAGAACCTTAATTAAAGATTGTACAAAACTGTAATGGAAATTTTTTATCACCGTAGATAGGAGTTTGGTCAGTTTATATTTACAGCTACTTTATTTCAGCAGATTCTGTCATGGATGTCTCAGGAAACACTTGTACCACTGTGTCACTGTGATATGTATGACTAGTGTTGGCAGCTAGTGTTCAATGTGCTGGTAGCCTCCATGCAGTTCTTAGTAGACAGGTGTCCACTTAATAAAACTACCACCACAAATGGTTTTCTTAGCAGTATAAACAAAACAGCCAGAGATTGGATGGGTATGGGTCAAAGAGCTGGTCAAGCTCTTCATTGCTGGACTTTCACCAGGCTGCTGGGTAGGCTCAGAGCACTGTCTCTTTCTTGGTTTCTAGGCTCATTCCCGGGGTACAGACGTTTCCATGGTCCATCTCCCATACACCCCAAGACCAGGGCCGTACTCTCCAAGACTTCCCAGGAGCTTAAGCCCATCCTCCCCAGAGCTTGACCCTTGTGGGTACTCTAGTTTACAGTTAAGCCTTCAGGGATATCTGATAAATGAAGCAATCACCACACAGATTTACAGAAGGATTTCTTAAAGCAAACATGCTTTACTCATAGATATACAGATCTATGCAAAACAATAAAACACCTGTACATCATTTCCTACCTCAATTTTCTCACCAGGCTTCAGCACTCTTTGGGATTTTATCAGAGTCCTTTCAGGATTCCAGGTCCCTTCTCCTGGACCTCACTCCTCTAGGTCATTCTCCCTGGTACACCCACAGAATCTCATTTTATAAAAGCAGGTTCTAAAACCTCTGTCTTTGTTCTTTTTTCTGCTGGGGAAATATTACTGTTTCAAGCCCTCTCCCTGCAGACCAGAAAGAAAACCAGTTTAATTACAGCAGTCGAACATCAATGTAACTTAAGTCAACTTAACTTTGTAGTGTAGACATAGCCTAACTCATGAATGGCATGCTCCTACACACAACCTTGTTCAGGAAAGCACTTAAGTTAAATCCTGTTGACTTCAGTTTTTTAAATTAAGCACTCTGCTGAATCAGGGCATGTGAAAACATAATAAAAATGCAATATACATTTTGTGACATGTTTTAGTTGTCTATAGGCAGCTATAGCACACTACAGTTTAGATTATTTACAATATCTATATATATATAAAAGTCAAATGGTGTATGCGTGCGTGTATGCGTGCGGGCGTGTATGTACGTGCACTTACTCCTTCCACACCGTTTGAGCTAGAGACTTGAAATTTGGTACAGTTATAGGTCTTAGGGTCCTAATCAGGGTAAGAGTCGAAAATTTTTCAAATCTCACCTCTGACGCCCCCCAGGGGTGAAATTATTTAAAGGCCAATCACATCAGCTGGGCAGCTGCTGTTCTCTGTGACATAGTTATGATGTAATAATACCCCCTCCAACGGACCCCCGCATTCGCTCAGCTCTCTGCCCCTTCCCCCCTCCAACGGACCCCGCACTCGCTCAGCTCTCTGCCCCCTCCCCACCTCCGACGGACCCGAATTGGGTTTGGTCGGAGGGTAAGTGAGGTGGGGGTGTTGGGTTTGGTCGGGGGGGTAAGTGAGCAGGGGGTGTTGGGTTTGGTCTGGGGGGGGGTGGGAAGGTGTCAGGGTGGATGGGGGTGGGGTGTTGGGGTTGGTTGGGGGTGTTGGGTTTGGTGGGGGGGTAAGGTGGGGGTGTTGGGTTTGTTTGGGGGGTGAGGAGGGGTGTCGGGGTTGGTCGAGGGGTAAGTGAGGTGTGGGTGTCGGGTTTGTTTGTGGTGATAGGTAGGGGTGTCGGGTTTGGTTGGGGGGGAAAGTGAGGTGGGTGTGTCAGGTTTGGTCTACGGGGGGTGAGGTGTGGGTGTTGGTCAGGGGTTGGTAGGGGGTGACGGGATGTTGGGTTTGGGTGGGGATGTGAAAATGTGAGTTGGGGTTGGTCGAGGGGTAAGTGAGGTGGGGGTGTCGGGTTTGGTCGGGGGGTGAGGTGGGAGTGTCAGGTTTTCTCTCTGCCCCCTCCCCCCTCCAACGGACTCCGCACTTGCTCAGCTCTCTGCCCCCTCCTCACTTCCAATGGACCCGAGCAACGCCGGGTATTTTTGCTAGTTCATAATATTAAGCAGCATATTTTGGAAATGTAACAGTCATTTTAATTAACCTCACTATAAAAAACAGGTATTAAATCTTTTTTAAGACATGTGAGAACTCTCCAGTGTGTGTGCGTGTGTGTATGCTGCAGAGTTTAGATTAGCAAATGTGGTTTTAGTGAAATTCTGCTGTGCTTTTCTTTCCGAGTAACTTTTTATGACCATTTGAATCTATTTTCATAAACACCATGTACACTATTTTCAGGCAAGATTGAGCAGTTAAATGTCTAAGTAATGCATCTCCTAGTTGCATTGACTAGTTTTAGTGACTAAGATAAAAAAAGCACTATAATAAATGTGGCTTTACAAAGTATGGTATATTTTTATTGTTATACATTTTATTGTTGGCATTTTCAAATTCAATAGGAGTTGGGCACCTATCTTTGTTAGGTTCCTCTAATAATCTCACCCTTTTATCTTTATGTTTTTGAAGGGCTTGATAGTTTGTGGTACTTAACTTCAGCTAAAGTCACTGGGAGTCTAGTGTGTTCAATATCTTGTAAGTCCAGGTCCTTATTTTGTAGATACACTTTAAGGTCTGGAAAAAAAAATGTGTTCCTTTCTCTAACTGGGAATTCAAGCTGCCAGGAGAGTAAGGGATGAAGTAATAACATTCAGGGTAGTTTAAAGTGACAGGCAAATGGAAACTGTTTGCAATGGTGTTGGGAACTCATTCAGCAAAGTGCTCTAGTTCAGGAATTTTACAAGGTGGTGATATCATAAAAGCATCTATCTTATCATGGTTTTATAAATAAGCTGCTAGCATGTTGACAAATATTTTATAACTGGAATATATAATACTGTTTTAAAAGGGCACACTTAAAGCAAGAGTTGACCCAAAATCAGATTTCTTCCGATAATAATATTTTAAAAAGAGACAAGGTGGGTGAGGTAATACCTTTTATTGGACCAGTTTCTGTTGGTGAGAGACAAGCTCTTAAGCTTACACAGAGCTCTTCTTCAATAAAAGTGTAAGCTCAAAAGTTTTTCTGTCTCACCAAGGGAAGATACTACCTTATCCACCTTGTCTCTCTAATATCCTGGGACCAACACAGCTACAACAACACTGCATACAGTAAAAAGATACATTATGCAGTAGACTCCCAATTATCCGGGCTCAGGTTAACCGGCTGCGGATTAACTGGGACGTCTAAAACAAGGCTAGGCAGGGGAAGCCCTAAAACGGTGGCGGGCTGAGTGCTTAGCCTGCCGTTGCTTTGGGGTTTCCTCCACTGGCTCCTTGCCAGCTGCGGTCTCAGCCCGCTGCTAGTCTGGGTGTAGGAAGCCCTGGCTGGTAGTGGGCTGAGATCCGGCTGGCAGGACCCAGTGGGGAAAGCCCAAAGCAGCAGCAGGCTAAGTGCTGAGCCTGCTGCTGCTTCGGGCTCTCCCCGCAGGCTCCTGCCACCCGGGGTCCTGCCGCTTGCCCCACTCAGCTCCCGCTGCCAGCCTGGATGTAGGGAACCCAGGCTGACAGCCGGAGCAGACTGGGGCAGGCAGCGGGACCCCTGCTGGCAAGGGGCCAGTGGGGGAAACCCCAAAGCGGTGGTGGGCTGAGCGGTCAGGACCCAAAATCTCCAAACACAAAATTAGGAAAGTCAGTCAACAAATATTTAGATCCTATTATATAGGAAAATACATTGGCAGGCAAGGCCTCAATTTCAACAAAGAAAAAAAACTGATGGTGCAGAATGCCTTTATACATTTAAAAATAGGATAGAATATAGCAGGCCCTTTGCGAACAGGGGTCTCAGTCCGCTGCTAGCCTTGGTGTAGGAAGCCCAGGCTGGCAGCGGGAGCTGAGACCCTGGCTGGCAGGAGCTTGCGGGGAAACCCCAAAGCGGCGGCAGGCTCAGCGCTCAGCCCGCTGCTGCTTTAGACTTTACCCACAGGCTCCTGCCAGCTTGGTTCTCAGCTCCCGCTGCCAGCCTGGGCTTCCTACACCCAGGCTAGCAGCAGGAGCTGACTGGGGCAGGAAGCAGGACCCCGGCTGGCAGGAGCCTGCAGGGGAAGCCCCAAAGCAGCGGTGGGCTGAGCGCTCAGCCTGCCGTCACTTTGGGGTTTCCCCCGCTGGATCCTTGCCAGCCGGGGTCTCAGCCCGCTGCTAGTCTGGGTGTAGGAAGCCCAGGCTGGCAGCGGGAGCTGAGACCCCTGCTGCAAGAGCCTGGGGGGAACCCCAAAGCGCTCAGCCCGCTGCTGCTTTAGACTTTCCCCACAGGCTCCTGCCAGCTTGGTTCTCAGCTCCCGCTGCCAGCCTGGGCTTCCTACACCCAGATTAGCAGCGGGAGCGGACTGGGGCAGGTGGTGGGACCCTCCTCCTCCGCACAGGGTGGCTGGCGCACCACCTCGTTTCCCAAGCGCCCCACAGTAGCTCTTGATTATCTGGGATTTTATTAACCGGGATTAAGTTTTTCCCAATCATCCTGGATAATCGAGAGTCTACTGTATTTCACTGGCCTTAGTAAATGTGTCAACCCATCCAGTACTTAAGTGGACCTATAGTTTTATTTTTGAAGACGGGACAACAAAGGAAATTGGGACAAAGCAGAATCTTACTGAAAAGTGCCAGCTTTCTTTCTGTTTATATTTAATGTCTCACCCAAAAAGAAATATGTGGCTCAAAGGACACAATGTAACATTAGCTCTGGTATGTCTCTCCTAGTGAGTGCCCACTTTTAGTTTTTCATATGTACTCTGTACATATATGTAGTTAGTAATTCATATGTACTCTGGATTTCTCATCAAGAAAAGTAACTGAAGTAATGTGCTGAGTAAGAAAACATTGGCAAGCAAACAGTTTCAACCACGTAGCTATGCTTGCTACATTACTGCAGAGATTCACAACCATTCTCAGAAGATTCTTTGTTAAAACAATTTCTTACATTGAGTAGTAACACTACAAATTATAAAATACGGGGCACCAGTGGAACACATGGTCTAGTTCAATATAAACAAATAAAATATGCCATTAAAAACAGGATGCATAAAGTCATAACTGTCTATTAAACTTTCACTTTCCTTCACTGAATTACAGTTCACTGCTTACACCAGACCAGTAACACAGAGGAGCTAGGTCTAGAATTTTGATATTTTTCCAAATAGTTCCATGATTTATATCATAGTTGAACCTTTGAATGGGAAGCAATAGCACTGAAAGACAGGGTAAAAAGCTTGCAAAAAAAAAAAAGAATTAAACCAAGTTATACTTTAAAGTTGGGCTCTTACACATTCAAGTCTTTTCTGAACAATGTCATCACCTCAGTCATCATTGTCATCCTTCCCATCACTCAGGTTCACAACATGGGCTCCTTTTTCTCAGCTCTACATTTTCTTCCCTCAGATTCAGACACTTGCCCATTTCTTCTATTTCTTACTCTGCAATATTTCCATAATTAATCTTCTCTGCTTCACTCCTTCTGGCCCCTTACATTCTCTACATCCCTGATGACACCAGTCCATGCCCCAGTTATCTACCACATTGATTACCACAATCACTTGCCCTCCAGCCTCCACTTTACCATCCTTTTCTTCATGACATCCAAAGAGCTGAAGTCAAAATAGTTTTCCATCACGCCTTCCTCCACATTCCAAGCTAATCAGTAAGGGGCTTATTTTCTAAGTTAGACACACATAATTGCACACAACAGTACCCAGCGGGGACTGGACATGGGCTCGTACAAATACAGAGTATTTGCATGCATAACTTAACCACATGCAAACATGTATGCATACCTAACTTTTTAAATATTGGCTTATAGAGGAAGTGATTCTGTATGCTATATGCAAGTAATAGCCTTCCTTCTGTAGGTAACCTCTTGCTGTTCCTGGACATCCGTCCTAAAACTGATTTCAGCCAGCTTTCCGCTACTTTCCTTCCATGCTCTTACCACACAACATTAGTTCACTTTATACTATCATTAAAAAGCTACAAACCCCAACTCCACCCTTGAATTAACAAGACTCATGCCAATCTTAATTGCTCATTTTACTATATCATCATGTCCCTTTCTTACTGATAATAATGGCAGTAACTTTCTATTTTGAATACAGTCCTGGTGGCCATATTGAATGGCAGAAACATAAACATTAGTGCTACAAAGACATTAGATTTCTCCATCTTATAAAATAGAAGAAAATGTATTTATTCGGGTTTCTCCTTTTATATCTGTCCAAGGCAGCTGAGGTTGGTAGGATTGTCCTTGCTCTCCATTCTGAGGTTCCATGTGATCTGAGCAAGGTCTTCTTGGTTCTGATTCATAATCCTGTGGGAGCCCTCTACCTAGAGATACCTGTCAAAGTCTACCTATGACTGTCATCAAAACATTCCATTCAGTTCATCTTTTTTCTAGATATATAGGCAGCATATGAATGGACATGTGAAAATATACAATTTGTGATGATGTGGGATGTTACCATGAGTTTGGTCTCAGTGGAGCCATGAATAAGTCATGGCAGTCTTCCCAAATATCTGGCAATAAAAACTTTGTGCCATCCCATATACCAGCCATATTTTGTTTATATCCATTATTTTGTTCACTTTTTTGTAGATACATGAACCCCTCCATTATTATTATTATTATTATATTTTCTGCCTTTGTAGCCTCTCATCTCCCTGAAATTTCAGAGTAATTGTCATCATCCTGGTCAGGTGGTCAGTAATATATTTTTACTGTTATACTTTTATTGTCTACAGTTTGATTCATTTAAGATTTTTACTTTATACTTTCTTTCCACATAGGGACACTCCCCCACCAGCACAATCTACTCTGTCATTCTTATCTGGTATTACTGCATCCCATTGATTATCTTCAGTCGACCAACTTTCCATGATGCCTATATTATCAATATCCTCATTTATCATCTAGTTCACACACCTTAATATATAGACTTCTAGATTTACACTTAGAGATGATAAATCTAGTTCTGGAATTCCAGCAATGCCATTTTACTGCCAAAATGGGAACCAAGGAACTCCTCAAACTTTATTCATTGTCCTAGGTTTAAGGGCTTCTCATCTTGGTGGGATTCCAATCTGAAGGAGAAGAGAGGAATGGATGAAGTAATAATATGCAGGATATTTTAAACTAAAGTGACAAGCAAATGGAAACTGTTTTTAAACAAGCTGGAAACTCATTCAGCAAAGTGCTCTAGCTCAGTATTTTTATATAGCAGTGATATCATCAAATCATAATGGAAATATCACAAAGTTTCAAAAACTTTCAAATGTTATGGCAACATCTACTGAAAAGGGAAGAACCAAAGAAAAAGTGAAGTAGGAAAGTGAGGGTGAAGCATGGAAACCTAGATCATTAGTCAAGTGAATAAATTCAGAAAATTAGGAAGGAATAAAAGAATACAAATAGATTGTTATTTAACTTTTGGTTTTACTTAAAGTAAAATAAACTTTTTTCTATTATTCAATAGTAGTAAACATTGATTTCAGCACCCTACTTGCTACCACTACATCAACAAAACTTGTGAATATTTCTCATAATACCTGTTTTGTTTGCTTGTTTGTTTTGTTCACTTTGGGAAGCCCTGGGAATATTTGTTTTTTTCCATTTAAAAACAGAGCTCAGGCACAAACATTTTGCTAAATAGAAATTCACTAACTCTCAGCCATATTTTCTTTATCATTTCAACTGATGCATGAAAGTAAAAGCAACAAACTGCAGCAGCCTTCTTGCCATATCTTAAAGATATCTTTGTCATTTAAAGTGAAATTCTCCATGTGACTAATCCGTATGTTAACTTTTATTATTTTTTAAGAAAATCCAAAAGGTCAAAAATGACCCAGTTACTTCATTGTGGAAAAATGATCATAACATGTTCTACAGAAATTTTCTATCTAAACAGCAAAGATTTCTAGTGCATTCACGTAACATACATTAAAATCATTACAGCCAATGGCAACTCTGCATCAGTATTTTAGCTGGAGCACTGTAACTCTCAACTGTATATGGTTCAGTAAGATCACTGTTGAAAATGTCTCTCAGACTCTGCTGGACTGATCAGTGAAGCGTAAACATTTCCCCTCATATCCTGTTCCTTCTCAAGTGTATTATATGCAGTCTAGGGGACAGTGAAGTTACCACAGAAGGATCCTTCATCTAGAAGATTTAATCATATTAATTTAACAGCTGTGACTAGCACATTGCATTGGGAGAAAAATAAATGTTACCTATTTTTAATTTTCTGATTTTTCTGAGCAGAGCAGTGTCCCAAAGGTAGAAATACCAATAGGAACAACCCACTTGTCAGTTATCAGAAAATTAAAGTAACTCCCCTATTTCTATCTCCAAGAGACTGTGGCATTAGAGGCAATTTTATTATTCATCCATTGACTACATGAATGCAAAGGGATAGCTTACACACATACTAGATAGAGATCATATTTTACAGTTAAAATATGATTAAAATGACAAGAGCAAACAAACAGTGGACACTCCTGCCTTTATCTACACATCCATAACATACTCTTAACATTTTTGTCTCTGTATATTTTTTTATTATGATCTTATTAAAAGGGGCAATACCTTAAAAATACTAATGCAAGTTCTTGTGATCTCAGGACAGTTATTCCAAAAAACAATGCAGTATTTTATAGTGAACCTTTGTAATCAGGTTTGTTACAAAGTAATTCATCATGTAAACAAATGATGAAGTCAAACACTAAATAAACATCTGTAATAGTAAGCACTGACATATCACTTAGGACTCCAACCAAGAAGCCCCCTGTACAGCATTGCCACTACAATGAATGTTCTGGTCTCTATTTTTAATTTGAGCTGACCAAATACTTCATGACCAATAAGCTATCCAGTGCAATTTGAATTGGAATATACACAAGCTGATCAAAAATGTTGGTAGCTCTTCCAGAGCTATGGCTAGATCACAAACATCTACCAACGAGTATTCATTTTCTGATATTGGTTATTTGAGCTGTCTTGGTTGGTTTTGTTTGGTCAGATTAATCACATTGGCTGTTCTTGGTTCCCTAATTGAGCAAGAGTGCAAGCACTTTAGGCATAAATACTCATGCAAATATTTTCACATGTAACTATGTACATGTGACACATGTAACACATGTAACTATTTTACTTTCCCCAAACATTTGGGTCAGCAGCATTGGACTGGCCTGCAGGAAAAGGAGAGAAGAGGAGTCCTCACAAAGTGGTCTGGGCAATGCTCTATCTACCCTCCTCCCCCAGCTCCACCTCCTTCTTCCCAGATTGAAAGTTGATGGCAATATTCTTCTCTCACTTGAAATAAAGGGGGTTGGAAGTACCACTGCCATCACTTCATGTTGTGATTTTTTTAATGAGCTCACTTGTCTCAATGCCTGGGCTGCCGTATGTGTTGCCCTTTGTCTATTGCTACTTCTTGTGTTTGAACTTTGAATTAAACATACTACTGTACTATGTAGATACAGTGCCTGATAGGAGGTGTAGGAAAAGAGAGACTGGAGAAGGAAAACACTCTGCAGTTCCTCATGGCATCACAGTATCCTTGTGGGGTAGCAGTCCTTGTCAACAGTCACTCTGGGGCTGTGGTGGTTTCTTTCAGAGAACTCATCCCGCCAGCCAGGGAACAGTCTTTAGCCCCTTACTTCCAGGGTTAGTTATCCAAACTAAAGTTCGACACTATCTAACCAGAAATAAAAAGCTTCCACTCTCTCTACAGCTCTTCTTCAGCAAGGTGATATTTAGCCTGCAGCTCCCTAGCTGGGCTCAGCTACCCAGATCATGCCTCCTATAGTACATTAAATTGAGACACAAGAGACATCAGAGGGCAACTTTGGCCAATCCTGGGCCCAAATCCTGTATCCCCACTCCTCTCCACTGGTGATGCCTTCTCCTTGCAAGGATTAATTTCTAGATTTGAATTATATTGGGTCTTCTACCAACCAGGAGGGATCTGTGGGATCTGTACTTAATCTGTCATTGTTGCAGGGATCTTGGGTGGTCAACAGGTCTTCAGATCTCTAGAAAATTTCCTGTATGTCTGTACAATAAATATCAGTCACTTGGAAAGAGAATACAATAGGGGCTGAAGATAGTCAAAACAAGTTTGCATAAACATCTGAGCAAATACTTGAGGAATTTTTATTTGCATCATTTGCCCAGTTCTTCTTGCAGTATAGTTTGAAGTCAACTGCATTAGTTATTACATACATCCAACATATTAACTCAAGCATGGCTAAAATCTGATGGTTTCTTGCATAAGCTTTGTGAGTTGTTACCAAAGACTCCGAGTAAAATATTCTAAATTTCTATCAAAAAGAAAAAGAAAAAAGAAAACCTGTGCAGGAAAGCACCACTCAAAGAGAAAACCTGAACAATGTTTAAAATGATTACAGATTTTCCCTAAGTATCAAAAACCTAAGTATAAATACGGACTTTATATTTATTTTTTCTTATGTTGGTTTTATTTTAAATACTCCACAGGCTCTAATATGAAAATTTCAGGCTGTCCAGAAAGATAAATCTTAACACAGTGGAACTTTGACCAGTAGTAGAAATTTTCATACAGTAAACCCTCGATTTAACGGACCTCGATTTAACGGACTTCGGATGCAACGGACAAAATTTCTGAGCAAGTCTGATGCATTCCTGATCCATTTCTGGCATGCTGGCTGCCAGCTCCCGGCTGCCGCCCGGGTCACAGCAGCAAGCGGGCTGGCTGCCGGCTCCCGGCTGCTGCCTGGGTCCAGGCAGCAGGCAGGCTGGCTGCCGGCTCCCGACTGCCACCCGGGTCCAGGCAGCGGGCGGGCTGCGGAGCTGTCGCCCCGACCCTGTGGCGGGCGGGCTGCTGCTCCGACAGCTCATTTTTTTATTATTATTAAATAACGGACTTTTTGATTTAACGGACACCCCCTCGCCCGAATTAGTCCGTTAAATGGAGGTTTTACTGTACTTAAATATACAATTTTTGAAATTTTACAATGGTTGATTTCTGAATACCAATATTAATGCTCAAATGTAAAAAAAGGCTATTTGAATTAACCTTTTGTCTCTCTTTGTATCAAGTGCAGCTTTATGAAGGGAACATAAAAGAAATTCATTTATATATTATAGACTCATTTTAAAAAGAGACACAGCAACTTATTCTATGTTTTGAAAAAGAATACTGTATGTCTATACTTTATTATAAATAATCATGTTCTGTCATAGTTTCTTCTTGCCAGCAAATGAAGGACATTTTTTCACAAAGCTTCTAAAATGTACATGAATATTTGATTAATCACGTTCCCTTGAGAAAATAAAGTTCATTCACACAGAGCAGACAATAATGAGGAGCTCATTATTACAATAAGACTTTTAAGGACCTTGGTCGCCAGTACCAGTTGCATTTGGAAAGACACTCCTCACTTTTTCTTTTTTTAAAAAATAAAGATACAATCATAGTTATTCATTTACTTTAAAAATTCTTAAGATGAAGAAAAGTAGTGTTTATATATATATATAAGTCCTTGTATAAATTATAAAACTCGAGTTTATGTTACAGAGTTCCTTCCCCAGAGGAAGCATAAAGCACTTTTGTGGTACCTTCACCAGTAAATATTTTTATCACATTAAGTTCGACAAACACAACAAAGACTCATATTGCATCCTAAAACCCAAAGAGAACATTCCTTTGATGCAGTGTCTCATGAGGGATGTGTTCTGTGGGATCATTTGATATCCCCGAGTTCAGTCAATTTTGAATAAAGGGCATAGGAAAGTAACACATCTAATCAGTTCAGTAGGAATTGGAAATAGTGTACAGCAGTCTCATCTTTTTTGAGGTCAACATACACCCTTTGGAAGACAAAGAGGAGTTTAAGAATATGACAATAAAATAAAAAGAACAACAAGGTAAACTTCCCCAAAAAGGCAGAATGAGTTGGAATGTCAGGAGAGAGTTCGATTGTACCTGACACCTAAATGTTTTTCTAGCCAGAGTTCAGCCAGCTGCATTGTAGATGCAAATGTACTTGCTTTGGACCCCAAGCACATTTTATATTGTTTAGGGTCTAAATTTGGGTCACACTGAACTGGATGAAAAACATGTACAACTCCTACTTCTTGACTTCTAAAAGCCTTCAGCCCGGAAGTTATTACTTTAGTAAAGAGGTCTACATCCTCAAGTCCCCAGCCTTGAATTGAGGTATCAAATCCACCAGCACGCAGTAGATCACTTTTGTAAATACAAGTGATTCCAAATCCATAGTCTCGCCAAAATCCAGTTTTCTTTGTGAAAACAAAGTTACTGTCACCTGGAGGGTTGCCTCCATATATTACTTTTGGATCATATTGACTAAAGATGATGGGATAATAAACCTGCTGCCCTTGAATAGTATTATCTCTACATCGTTGGAGAAAGTCTGGTGTGAATATCAGGTCAACATCACAGAATAGCAGCAAAGTGTCATTGTCAAATTGAGATGAGGCCATTTCAAGGCCTAAACCTCTGGAAAACTCTCCTGTCATAGGAATTAGAGTCATATCTGCCTTTGGATACTTATTATGATATTCTTTAATTAACTGTCTGTGTTTGCTGGAATCTTGGCCAGAATCAGAGCTAAACAGAATTACTGCCAGCTTTACATTCTGCCTGGGAATAACACAAGTTTTTTCAAAATTCTCCATAAATCTTAAAAAAATGTCATATCTTCCTGTGAGAGGGACAAGAATATGTATTTTCTTGTCACTATGTCCTCCTATTTCTTTGGTGTCTTGGAATGATGAAAAAATCTTTAAAGAATTTGAAAGAAAAGAGAAAGACTGAGTATCACTGTTAATATTCTCTACAAGGCTTCTTACATCCAGTTCCTCTGCCTCTTTGAAAAAAGGCTTGCTAAACAATTGCTGAAGGTAAGCATGCCGTCTCACTGGAACTGTAAGTTTTCTTCCTTTGTGTCTTTTGTACAAAAGCAGTAAATCCAGGATGTACTCCACTCCATGCATAGGATCAACCCTACGGTAGCCATATTGTATTTCCTTGAAATCAATAAGCCTTCCTCTAGATTTAGAGTTCTCATTTATCATTTCCATCACTTGCATCACTGTGTCATCCAATGCTGCCCGCAGAATGCTATTAATGCTTTGTCGGGGTGGTTGATTCTCAGCCATAGAATAAAGGAGCTTCCCTGTCAGGAATTCCCATTCAATGACTTCATTCCTTTCACGGGGCTGGAAGCGATTGAAAGAGGGCATCATTCCCAGCTGCTGATCTTCCTTATTTATTTCACTGTTACTGAGTTTGCTCATTAGGGCACTTTCTCTATGGAGCTGGATGGTGCGATAACGTAGTTCTGAAATTTTGCGGCTCAGTATGTAATTGTGGAGTCTGTATTGGTAGGCTGGCCTTTTATTTGGATGAAGTGTTATAGCTGTGTGTATTTTGCTGTTGTGAAGATCTTGGATGTAACCCTTCCGGTTGTGTTCATAATTTTCATGGAACAATTGCTGCATCTGGAGAGGGAAGAAAATAAATGCAGTTAGATAGGAAAAATGTTTAAAAATTTAAGCCAATGAACACCTAACTTACTATGGTTTACTTTTCACATCACAGTTTTAAAGTCCAATATTGAATATTAATTATGTATATTTTATTTATTATCTATTTAAATTCCAGTAGTGCCTACAATGGGCAAATAATGTCTCATAAATAAATTGACATCTTGTGCTTATCTTTACTTATTCGACCTGAAAAAATGGATATCATTTTTAAGTTCATGCACACAGTAGCAAATCATGTTGGCTATTCTTAGTAGAATGTCAAAACTCGTATTGACTTCAGTGGAAACAGAACTGGGCTTTCAGATGATGTACAGGCTGAATTTGGCAAAACATTCAATTCCTCTCATAAGGAGGCAAAGCATTCAACTCCTCTATCAATATATAAACCATCATTTGTACAGATTGCACAGAGGCTAAGTGACTGAGGCCTTTTTTTAAAAAAACAGAAACTTGAATTTACATCACGGTACACCTGAGCAAATATCTAAGAATTCCTATTGCAACAACCGAATGGATAGAGCTTTTTGACACTGATTAATCAAATTAACCACAGTTTAACAAACTTGCTAGTTTTTGTTCGACATAATATGATTCAGTGACTGCATTATAATCACTGGATACAGAGCTCTGGCAGTGATGCCAATAGCAGCCTGCTCAAACAAACTATACCTGTCATGCTAGTATCATTTACCGTAACTCACTATTGATTTCTGAGATAAGAACATCTCACTTCTGCCAGATTACTAGTCGTAACCAATAGTAATTGTAACTAGTGGTTAAAGCACAGGACCAGGGGTTAGAAAATCTTGGTCATATACCTGCCTATGCTACTGACCCACTCTTGAGCAAGTCATTCGGCCTTTCTGTGCCTCTTTTCCCCTCCTCATAAACTGTTCTGAATGCTCATTACTGTTTGTAAAATGAATTAGTACTCTCTTAAATGGGAAGCAACAAAGAAAAGTAAAATATTATTAACCCTTCCTAAATACATTTAAGTCACACAATACTTTACTGAGATAATACACACTAACTTTAATTGGAAGCACGTTCCCAATAATATAACAGAAAAGAAAAAGCATTTTCATTTGTTTGATTAATGAGAAACAGCCTGGTCTGTAATTACAGTATATAGAAAAGGGGAAAGTGTTCATTAGATTGGAAATGCTGTTCAGAGCTTTGTTGGTGAACTGAAGCACTAATTAGATCTTCAGGTTTGTACTGAAGCCTGTCTTCTATGCACTGCACACATCAGCAAAGACAACATCTGATAATAGAACAAACAATATCCCAGCTTCAAAATGGTTAATTGATTCACTTTATTACAAACCTCTCTAGAATGGGGATCCTCCTCAAATATTTTGCTACTCATCAATAATATTAACCTATTATGCTAAGAACCAAGAAAGCTAAAATGTAATAGGCCCATTAGCAAAAGATCCTACAGCAGAAAATACAAATCATACTATATAGAAAAGATATTATCTTCATACATAATTTCAACATATTGGTATTTTTTCTTTAACTTCTTCTGTAAATGAATTTGCTGGTATAAATAAAACAATGATTGTTAGTCACCTCTGCATGTGAGTTTGCCTTGCAGGTCTAAGAGCCTGGGCTTCAGCCTGAGTCCATATGTCTATATCACAATTAACTAGCCCCTCAGCCCAAGCCTGACAAGCCTGAGTCATCTGCCACGAGCCAGCTGCAGAGTTTCAGTTGCAGTGCAGACCTCCTCTTAGATGGTGCAATCATTCTTAAACTTTCAGTCTCATCCTTCATTGCTTTCCTGCTACATTTCTGAAGAAAAGTGGGTTGTTTTTTTTTTTGTGAAAAGTGGGAGGTGATAGTAGAGGTAAAGGACCTACTACAAAACCTATTTCTAGCCCTGGCAGCTGTAATAAGTATAGAAACCCTTTCTCTATCTTGCCATGCATACTTGAAAAGCTCAGAATCCTGAAAATGGGTAGCTATTACTGACAAGATGTAAAATGTTTATTATGGTAGTGCCTAAGGGCCAACCAAGAGTGTGCACCCATTGCGTTAGATGCTATAGAAATGCAGGGTAGTCAATGGTCCTTGCCCTGAGGAGCTTACAGTCTAAACAGACAACATTACATCCATTAATGGCTATTAGCCAGGATGGGTAAAAAATGGTGTCCCTAGCCTCTGTTTGTCAGAGGGAGGTGATGGATGGCAGGAGAGAGATAACTTGATCATTACCTGTTAGGTTCACTCACTCCGGGGCACCTGGCATTGGCCACTGTCAGTAGACAGGATACTGGGCTGGATGGGCCTTTGGTCTGACCCAGTACAGCTATTCTTATGTTCTAATGTTCTGCTTTGGCTGCTTCTGCCCCTACTGGCTGAAGCATTTGACTAGTGAGGAGAGGCGCCATCTGCATCCTATGCACTGATAGACCTGTACATGTCATTAGTGCATTACAGCAAACTTTCATGTCCTTTGGAGAACAGGATTAGAATGCATCATGATCTTGATAAATTGGAGAATTGGTCTGAAATCAATAAGATGAATTTCAATAAAGACGTGCAAAGCATTGCACTTTGGAAGGAAAAATCAAATGCACAGCTACAAAATAAGGAATAACTAGCTAGGTAGCAATACTGCAGAAGAGGATTTTAGGGCAATAATGGCTCACAAACTGAATATTAGTCAACAGTGTGATGCAGTTCCAAACACGCCAAATGTCATTCTGGGATGCATTAACAGGATTGTCTTATCTATATATATAAAAGTCAAATGGTGTATGCGTGCGTGTATGCGTGTATGTACGTGTACTTACTCCTTCCACACCGTTTGAGCTAGAGACTTGAAATTTGGTACAGTTATAGGTCTTAGGGTCCTAATCAGGGTAAGAGTCGAAAATTTTTCAAATCTCACCTCTGACGCCCCCCAGGGGTGAAATTATTTAAAGGCCAATCACATCAGCTGGACAGCTGCTGTTCTCTGTGACTCAGTTATGATGTCATAATACCCCCTCCAACGGACCCCGCACTCACTCAGCTCTCTGCCCCCTCCCCCCTCCAACGGACCCCGCACTCGCTCAGCTCTCTGCCCCCTCCCCACCTCCGACGGACCCAAGTTGGGTTTGGTCAGAGGGTAAGTGAGGTAGGGGTGTCGGGTTTGGTCGGGGGGGTGAGGTGGGGGTGTCGGGTTTGGTCGGGGGGGGTAAGTGAGCCGGGGGAGTTGGGTTTGGTCTGGGGGGGTGGGAAGGTGTCGGGGTGGGTGAGGTGTGAGGTGTGGGTGTTGGGGTTGGTCGGGGGTGTTGGCTTTGGTGGGGGGGTAAGGTGGGGGTGTTGGGTTTGGTTGGGGGGGTGAAGGGGGGTCGGGGTTGGTTGAGGGGTGATGTGTGGGTGTCGGGTTTGTTTGTGGTGGTAGGTAGGGGTGTCGGGTTTGGTTGGGGGGGAAAGTGAGGTGGGTGTGTCAGGTTTGGTCTACGGGGGGTGAGGTGTGAGTGTTGGTTAGGGGGTGTTCGGGTTGGTAGGGGGGTGACGTGGGGGTGTTGGGTTTGGGTGGGGGTGAAAATGTGAGTCGGGGTTGGTCGAGGGGTAAGTGAGGTGGGGGTGTCGGGTTTGGTCGTGGAGTAAGTGAGGTGGGGGTGTCAGGTTTGCTCTCTGCCCCCTCCCCACCTCCGATGGACCCGAGCAACGCCGGGTATTTTCGCTAGTATAAGATATGGGTGGTAATTTGTACCCCTTTGTCTGGCACTGATTGAGGCCTTAGCAGTATTGTGTCCAGTTTTGGGAATCCCACCTTAAGAATGATGTGAACAAATTGGAGAGAGTCCAGAGGAGGTTCATAAAACATGACCTACGAGTATGCTGACCAAATAGTAACTGTGGAAAAAAAGGGACAGGGAGTGGGGGGACAATAGGTGCCTATGTAAGAAAAAGTTCCACAAAAATTGGGACTGTCCCTATAAAAATGGGACATCTGGTCACCCTACCTATGAGGAAAGGTTGAAAGAATGGGGCATGTTTTGTCTAGAGGAGAATAAATTGAGGGACAACATGACAGTCTTCAAATCTGTAAAAGGTTATTATAAAGATAATGGTGATCAGCTGTTCTCCATGTCTACTGAGGGTAGGACAAGAAGTTATCAGCTTAGTTTGCAGCAAGGATGATTTAGTTTAGATATTAGGAAAAAGAGTAGTTAAGCACTGACACAGGTTATCTAGGGAGATTGTGGAATCCCTGTCACTGGAGGTTTTAAGAACAGGTTAGACAAACAGTGGTTAGGGATGGTCTAGGTATACTTGGTCCTACTTCAGCATGACAAGAATGAATAGATGACTTCTTAAGGTCTCTTCCAGCCCCACATTTCTATGATTTAATGAACCACTGGCATCTTAATACACAATGGACCAGATCTTCCATTACTCTTAATTGACATTGATTTGTGACATGAAGTAAATGAGCTATGATAAATAATACCATCTGAGGTTAGGCCCCAGTGTGTCCAGATTCTGATCCCACTCAAGTCAGTGGATGGGGAGAATCCTACTGAATTCTGTAAGCCCAATCTGTTAATTTTTCATAGGACTTGACTAATTTTTTTCTGAAGAGATTGCTACCTTTTGAATTTTTCTTACAGCACAACTAGCAATATAGTTGGCAAGAATTTCTGAATGCATCACTTCATGCCAGCTGAAACTAGAAGTTGGCAAGAGATGTGGGTAATCTAATAGTGCTCTAAGGAACTCTCAACTACAAGCAGTAAAAAAAAACATGGTGATCTGAATAACAGTGAAGACAACATTTCCCTGTATGTTTCAATACAATAGTTAATATGTAATCATAAAGTAATTTGCATTGCAAATCTTCAAACTCATTGTAATCTTTGTGATTTACTGATGTAATAACAAATGAAAGTCCTTATTACATATAATGCAAATGCCCAAACCATCCCTCTTTTATTATTATTACACTAGTTTGTATTAAAAGACTGAATGCAAATGGTGCTTTTTAAATTAACACATTTTTCTCTGAATATTGTTTATAAAACATTTCCTTCAGTTAAAAGTCCAGGAATAAAACTTAATCCTCACCACAACCCTACTTTTTTTTTTAAATGAACCATAATATTATTATAAAAACAATCTTTTTTCTGCCTTATGGAACAAGCAGCTTTTCATAGAACAACAGGGTGCTTTTTCATTCCTCTCCTACCCCCCCTCCCCCAGAGATAGTTAAAGATTGGGTCTCATCCTGCATTCCTGAGCATCCAGGGCTCCCAGGGACTTCAAAAGGAATTTTGAATATACAAGGAATACAGAGCAGGGCTTGTAGTGATCTGATCATATGTGGTAGAAAACAAGCTCTTTTAAAAAAAACAATTTACACTGAAATTGTATAATGCCCCCCAGAGCCTCTCTAGTCTTTTGAACTGAGAAAATTGAGGTTCGTTATCACTATATATAACTTCTTCCCATAGTCTGATCCATAGTGGAAAAATTGATTTTACACCTGTAAAAATAATGGATTTACTATTAGTGTTATATTTGTATATAGCTTATCTGTATTGAACTACAATGTTGTGGGGTGTCTTTGCCAAGCAAGCTGAAGTGTGAATTGAGTTTACTATTTAAATTACTGATCACGTGTTCTTTGTACCATGTACATACTGTTATGTCGATATACCCAGAAACAATATACATTGTAGTTCAGTTGTGGTCATGGTAAAAGTGACTGTAAAAATGGTTCTCTTACACAGCAGATCTGCCCTTCCTGGGTATTGTGAAATACATATTTTCTTATTCTAGTGGCAACAATATATACTGCTGAGTCAATGCAGCTATGGAGAAAGATTCCATTCTGTATTACATATCTTCAACGGAATGGTTAGGTAAGTTACAACTGAAGAATCTTTATGAAGTTCTGGCCAGGATGAACAGAGGTTGATTGTTCACCCCTAGTTAAGCAGGCAGGGCTCAAAAGTGGAAAAAAATCATCATTGTGGGCCAGATCATTCCATTGTCATTGGGACTACTCCCCAAGTATTATGAGTGAGGGTGACAAATTTCTGAGCCTTGCTTACAAATAAAGATTTGTAAAGTGGGTATATGTGAAATACAACAAAACTCTGCAATAGCATTTCTACAGGATCCATTTTCAAAGTAGAACTGCACTTTCAGTAATGAATTTAACTCTTTGAATTTCCATGCTTTTGTGAGTTTGATTAAATCTCATTAGGTACATTATCTTTTCATTTCCTTTCTAATATTGGTCAAGACCTTGCACTGACATCAGCTCAGTTCATTTTGAGACTAACCAATGCCAATCAAAGGCTCTGATAAGCTCTGATAAAATAGCGTTAGTCCATTAAGACAATGGGTTTTTTTGACGTTCCATTTCCTGTTTTCTGCTCATTCGAAACAAAACAAACAAGTGCCTCCCTATAGTGTTGAAACACAACTCTAAAAGAGTGTACAAAAATATTGACTCTGAGGCACTCCATGTAAACTCCTTTATGTAGATGCTTCACCTAAACACATACCCAAAAAATCAGCAAATAATGAGAAAAAAATCACATCAAGAAAGGAATTGGAAAATTTTTAATTTCTGTAAATATCAAAAAGTTTCTTTTTGTAAATTAGTAAACTCCTTTCCTGTGAAGGCAATGTACTTCAATATACAGTGCATTTAGAAGCCATTAAAGTGACAATATACAAAGGGAAAAAATTAAATTGAATCTGCATGTCACATAAAACTGCTTGATAGTGAAAATACCGTATTTTTCGCCCTATAGGACGCTCCGGCGTATAAGACGCCCCCGAGTTTTTAAATAAAAAAGCCGGACCAAAAAAAAAAAAAAAAAAAGCGCCTCGCTCTCCCGTCCCCGCCGCGCGGGCGGGCTGCTGGGAGCGCGCCGCTCTCCCGTCCCCGCTGCGCGGGTGGGCTGCTGGGAGCGCGCCGCTCTCCCGTCCCCGCCGCGCGGGCGGGCGCTCCCAGGGGCCCCGGGGCCCGAGCTGCTCTCGTTCCCCGCCGGCCCCGAACACATGCGGGTGGGCTCGGGGGGAAGCGCCGCCCCGCCCCGCCCCGCCCGCCGGGCCATCTGCAGCCGCCCCAGCTCCAGCTGCCCGGTGAGTGTTTCATATATTCGGCGTATAAGACGCCCCCCCTAATTTTGAGATTATTTTTTGGGGTTAAAAAGGCGTCTTATATGCCGAAAAATACGGTATTCACTGAATAAGTCAACAGATTTATGCAAACTATTCATTTAATATTTTTACAAGCTTATTTTTGGAGAATATACTGCAGATTAAAAACTGGGACTTACTGTCATTCTTTCTAGGCATATCAAATTCCCATAAGGAACTGGTTGCAGTTGGAATACAGGCAAACTCTAATATTTCTTATGCCCTCCAGGTCAGAACACTTCTCTGACTTGTGGGTAAAGGCAAAACTAACCCTTTTGGGGTGCTTTGTGCATACAGGATCCAGTGGAGTGATTCATCTAAGTTCTTGTCACAATGTCATGGTTGTTAAAGTTGTGAGTGGTATTTCTTGGAAAGCTCTCTTGCCTTGGAAGATGCTTTGCATCACAGATGCCTGGTCTGGAGGGTTTTCTTTGAATGAAGAGGAGGAGTCTTCCTCCTCACTAACTGGAGACTTGTGGCATGGTTAGTTGAAATTCAGTTTGAAGATTCAAGAGAATCCTCTTACTCCACTTGTTTTTTATTTCACGTCGTACACTATATGCCAGGGCTCGGCAACCTTTCAGAAGTGGTGTGTCGAGTCTTCATGTATTCATTTATATTGTGCCAGTAATACATTTTAATGTTTTTAGAATGTCTCTTTCTATAAGTCTTTAATAATATATAACTAAACTAATGTTGTATGTAAAGTAAATAAGGTTTTAAAAATGTTTAAGAAGCTTCACTTAAAATTAAATTAAAATGCAGAGCCCCCTGGACTGGTGGCCAAGACCCAGGTAGGGTGAGTGCCATTGAAAATCAGTTTGCGTGCTGCCTTTGGCACCCATGGTTGCCTACCTCTTGTACAGATCAAATTATTTTTGGGTTAAAGACTGAAGAATTTCTGTATTTGTCTGCACGCTTTTTTGAAAAATCTTATACATAAACCAACTGATAAACCCAGAGCCGACTCCAGCATTTTTGCCACCCCAAGCAAAAAACAAAAACAAAAACCCTGCTGGAGCACCGGCTGAGCAAAGTGCCACCCTAATATTGGCCCGAGTGCCGCCCCTTAAGACGGGCCGCCCCAAGCATGTGCCTGGAGCCAGCCCTGCATAAGTCTGTGACTTTGATTAAGTGCCTTTTTCTTGTCTAAGCTTGCTGGCAGGTGACATTTATTTAGAAACGAATCTAATGGATTGGGAGTTTGTTCCCTTTAAACTTTTTTTTAATATCTCCAGTTCAATTTTATAAAAGTTCAAGCTGCATAAAATCCTATATATCTAATTAGTTCTGTGTGTGAATACTTTGAATGTTTAAAGACAATTTTCAAATTTCCTAAAGGTTATTCAGGTCTTAATCAAGGCTTATTGAAGGTCTGGTACATACTAATAAATTTACTCATGCTGAGTGGTACTTTACTCGTTACGTAAGGGTTGCACACTATAGCCCTCTGACATGTTCAAGTTTGCACAAAATCAATTTATTCCCAAATTTTAAGACCAAAGTTTCAATAATTTCATTTTTAGTTTAATAAAATGAGGCACTGATTAGTAACAATGTACACATTTTTTTTATTCAGTATCAGTAACCATTATCAGTCAACTCATTCAAAGACTCCAAAATCTATTAAAAGGATTCTCAAGTACTAGCTATATATATAAAAATCAAATGGTGTATGCGTGTGTGCGTGCATGTATGTATGTATGTTCCCTTACTCCTTCCACACCGTTTGAGCTAGAGACTTGAAATTTGGTACAGTTATAGGTCTTAGGGTCCTAATCAGGGTAAGAATCGAAATTTTTTCAAATCTCACCTCTTACACCCTCTAGGGGTGAAATTCTTTAAAGCTCATTAACATCAGCTGGGCAGCAGGTTAACACCTGCTGTTCTCTGTGACATAGTTATGATGTAATAATACCCCCCTCCAATGGACCCCGCACTTGCTCAGCTCTCTGCCCCCCCCAACGGCCCCCCCACTCGCTCAGCTCTCTGCCCCCTCCCCCCTCCAACGGCCCCCCCACTCGCTCAGCTCTCTGCCCCCTCCCCCCTCCAACGGCCCCCCCACTCGCTCAGCTCTCTCCCCCCTTCCCCCTCCAAGGGCCCCCCACTCGCTCAGCTCTCTCTCCCCCCTCCCCCTCCAATGGCCCCCCACTCGCTCAGCTCTCTGCCCCTCCCCCCTCCAACGGCCCCTGCAATCACTCAGCTCTCTCCCCCCTCCCCCTTTCAATGCCCCCCCCACTCGCTCAGCTCTCTCCCCCCTCAGGTAAGAATCGAAACTTTTTAAAATCTCACCCCCCTTCCCCCACTCCAACAATCCCCCCACTCACTCAGCTCGCTCCCCTCTCCCACCTCCAATGGACCCCGCACTCGCTCAGCTCTCTCCCCCCTCCAATGGACCCCACACTCGCTCAGCTCTCTCCCACCTCCCCCCCTCCAACGGACCCGAGCAACGCCGGGTATTTCTGCTAGTTTCATATAAATCCTTACTTTAAATGTTAAATATACCATATAGACTTAATATAAATTTTAAAATAGAAAGCGTGAAGCAAAAATTTCCTTGATGGTTCTTAATTTCTTTCAAAAGGAGAAAAAAATAACCTTCCTATAATTTATTAAAAATACATGTGCAAAACCTAACCACAACTTTTTTTTAAAAAAGGTGATTTTATATACGTTAGAAAAAGAAAAAGAAAAATGTATAGCTCAAGTTTTAAAATTTGTAATTGAGAAAAATTAACTTCTTCCTTAAATTTGAGGCAAGAGAAGAGAAAAACTATTTTCCTATTAGCTTACAAGGTATCATGTCTCTTTTGCAGGTATTTTACAAGTATTATCAGATTGAATATTTCTTGTCAGTATATACATAAATCAATTCTTAACACGTTATCTCAAAGCAGTACATGCTTTAAATTTCACCTTTTCACTTACATTATAAATACAGTCAAAACATGTACTCAAAGTGCAAAACGTTTCATTATGACGGCCTTACTTCTACTGCAGACCCACATGTTCCTTTGTGTTCCAACTCTATCAATTTTTAAGGCCTTAAATAAACCTTAAGATAGGCCCTACTCAAATTAATAAGCCAAGAACATACTGAGGCTCACTCCTATGTATTTCTACTGGCGTGTGCAGGTAGTAAACTGAAACTTACAAGACCGTTGATAGGCTCTGTTGAGGGAGTTGGATTTATAGGACTGTCAGTGAGGACTAGACACAGAACAGGAAAATATAAATTAGCTTGTAATTTTTTAATTTAACATTTTTAAAAAATGAATAAATGGCCTCTGCCACCATTGTGAAATTGTTTTTGAAGATATTGAAACAATTGGAAGAGGTTAATGACATTTTTCTCTGAGCCTAGTCTGGAGTCCTTTAAATATGTTCAAATGTCAATTAATAGCATGAAATCTGATTTTACATTTCCAGTCTTGGATATATATTTGAAACTTAATATTTCAGTGTTATGTGAATAACATTCCAATTTGAGTAACAACATATCCCATTTTATAGTTCAGATAGTTTCTTCATATTCAAGACATGCACAGCTTATGCATTAGCTCATTGCAGTGATCCTAATATCAAACCCCAGAACAAACCCCCCAACTATACTGTGCAGATGCTTAATATTTTAATGTAAAAGTATTATTAGCTTGATCAGAAGATTTAAATGCACCACTAAATCTAGAGGGATTTTGTTCACTGTATGGTCACATTACAGAGCATTCCCGTGACTGGGATTCCTAGGTGTCGCCATAATATAAATGAAACAGCATCAACAAATAATTCTTTTTTTTAAAAAAATATGTTTGGCTATTATAATCTAATAAAAACAAACCATTCTTTCTGCAGTCAGTATTCTCATATGCCCTAATGGGAAATCTTTATAGAACCAGGAGAGAACATTTATTATATGGTACAGGGAAACACCAACCCCTAGAATTTACAATAATAGGTAAAAGAATTATAATGATCAGGCCACACAAAAAGCCCTTCTAAAACTTTATTTTACAAGCCTAATCCTCCATTTAAATCATTGGAGTTTTGCCTGTGCATACTACAGTAGTACTATGCATAGGGTACTAAACATTTTTTTCTTCCCGTTGAAAAGTAAAATCTAATCAAAGACTCTGTGTTGTAAATAAACTGCTATGCAGCACAGAGATCTTCTATCTTGTGGTGGCCTGTAGTGACCCTACAAGTTCTGTAGGTTTCATCCTTGAGTGACTTCAGTCATAAATCCCTTAACTGTTGTAGTAATTGATGTGGTAATTCAAGTGTAAGAGAGAAAAAAAATTGAGCACACCTTCCAGTATTACTGATTCATACACTGGAACATGAAATCACTGGACTCCAAGAGCACAAACCAGCCCTAAATTGAGCTGGACCATTAATGAGCCATCTCCGCCCAATTAGTTGGACCACCCACATTAAAATAAGGAAAAAATATGAGGATCTAAATAAAAGCAATTATTTGCATTTTATATTAACCAAATATTAATCAGTGTAGTATGTATAAAGGAAATAGTCTGATGTATTATATGTCAATGCAATTAATTATTCAAACACAAATTTGTTTAGTCAGTACTTGTTGGTGGTGCATTAAGGTCTGCTCAGGAATTATAACTGATGATAAAAAGACACCATGAAACTGAACATTTTCTCTTTTAATGCCACTTTGTGCTCAGTGCTGCCAGGGATTTTCTGTATAACTCCTCCTGATACTAATAAAATAAATGAAATGTGTACAAATGGCATCATAATAGTTCCAGAAGCCTTACAAGTTTTTGAAAACCTTATACAGTCAACTATATATAGTCAAGAAATCTTTCCTGTTGCCTATTAGATGTTAAATTTATTTATTTATTTATTTAGAGTTAAATAATAAAAATATGCCTATCCAAGGCTTTAGCATAAAATTCCAACAGCTTTAATCAATTGGTACAATAATTCAACCACCAATCACCTACAACAACTCCTTTCTTCTGCCTGTTTACCATGGGGGAAGCATACCATAAAGTCCTCTCCAAAAAGCCTATCAACCATAGCTCTTGAAGCTTGCTTGGGAGGTCACCAAATTTGGGATATTATGGACAAAGGGAGGTGTATGTATGAGGTACCGTACACTTAACAGTCAGGTTCTTGATACAGTCTCTTTCTGAGAAAAGGAATAAGTATTCTAGAGGTGGACATATATCAAATTGCACATATTTTTCTGAGCAAACCAAGCAACAATTGGAAAAAGATTCTACTTATGGCACTCCATTTGCCCTTTCTTTTCACTCAGAAACAAGCCAAGTTAGAGGTATGCAGGATAGTGGGGTTTTTTTCTTTCCTCTTTATACTTTCCAGAATTTGGCAAAAACTGTAGAAGACCAACAGAAATAGTCATATTCTCTTGCTTAAGCTATCAAAGCTAATGACGCACCTTGGTGCTTGGTGCTATAAAGTTTTGGGTTTTTTTCTGAATATTGCCAGGCCTAAAACTATACAGTGATATATATATATATATATATATATATATATATATATATATATATATATATATATATATATATATATATATATATATATATATATATATATATAACTTCATTTTGTGCATTTGACAGCACTTTGTGTAAAGTCAGTTTGACTATTTCCCCTTTATAGTCATCAGTTACCCTGGTTGGATAGTTCTTTCACTCAGCAATGGAGAGAAAAGCATTTGAACAGACAAATTAAATTGTAAAAGACCAAAAATTGTGGGAAGAACCTTCGAATAGGTGTTCTGCCTGAGAATACTTTTAACTTATATTTTAAAGCTGATAAGGATTCAAGCTGACAGCATCCCTTTTAAATTAGACGTCTACAATCTAAGTGAATGTGTCATTGAAACCTTTAGGGCATTTTAGAGGAAGCTAAATGGATTCTTTGCATCAATCTTCATCACAAAAGGAACTTGGCGTGATACTCTTGATTTACTGCTTTTAGGTAACAAAGTCTGAAGTATGAAAAGAGGAGATGCTGAAGGAATCTGAAAAACTGAAAAACAGTGAGTCAACAAAGCAGAAGCCATACATCCAAGAATTAGGAGTAGGGCCCTACCAAATTCACGGTAATGAAAAACGTATGAGGGACCGTGAAATCTGGTGTCTCGCCATGAAACCTAGTCTTTTGTCTGCTTTTACCTAACACTATGCACATTTCACAGGGGAGACCAGTGTTTCTCATATTGGGGGTCCTGACCCAAAATGGAGTTGCAGAAGAGTCATAAGGTTATTTTAGGGGTTGCGGTATTGCTACCATTACTTCTACGGTGCCGTCAGAGCTGGGTGGCTGGAGAGCTGTTGCTGTTGGCCAGGTGCCCAGCTCTGAAGGCAGTGATCTACCAGAAGCAGAGCAAAAGTAAGTACCTCTTTTGCTTCTGTGCACGACAGTGGTGACCGCTGACTGAGGGTCCAGCTCTGCAGGCTGCAGTTTAGAAGTAAGGGTGGCAATACTCTACCATGCCATCCTTACTTCTGCGCTGCTGCTGGTGGCTGTCTTCAGAGCTGAGCTCCTAATCAGCAGCCATCACTCTCCAGCTTCCCAGCTCTGAAGGTAGCACAGCTGCCAGCATCAGCGCAGAAGTAAGGGTAGCAGTACTGCAACACTCCCCTACAATAAGTTTGTGGACCCCACAACATCTCCTTTTTGAGTCAGCTTCAATTACAACACTGTGAAATTTCAGGTTTTAATAGCTGAAATCATGACATTTACGATTTTTTTAATCCTATGACCGTGAAATTGACCAAAATGAACCATGAATTTTGTAGGTCCCTAGTCATGATAAATTTAAAAATGATGTGGCAGTACTGCTAACAAAAATATGTAATCTCCTTAAAATCAGCCAGAGGGCTGGAAGGCAGTGAATATTACACCTAGTTTTAGAAAAGGTGATAAAGGTGAACCTGGAAATTAGAAATATTTAAGCCTTACTTCACTACCAAGTAAACTATGTGAAATTATAAGTGTTTGCATGATCAGACCAGTGCTGTTTATAAAATATTAAGATGGCAAAATTTATAAATGATGCTAAGTTATAGGTGCTAAGACAAAAGATGAGATCAAAGAACATTAGAGACACCTAAGAAAGGTAAGTGAATCGGCATAGTGATAGCAGATTAAATTCATTGCTGGCAAATGCTAAGGAGAGCTCTGTGTAGTCCTTCACCAGAAGAAGCAGGTCCAATAGAAGATATTACCTCATCCACTTTGTGTGTCAAATACACAGTAATGCACACTCAGAGAAATGATCTGATCTACACTTTACTAAGTTTGTAAAAACTCAAGACAACTAAAACTTCTGTGCAGTGACAGTCAGAAAAGCAACAAAAATATTAGAATACATAAAAAATAGAATAAAAATAATACTGTAAATGTCTAATGCCCATATAGAAACCACTGTTTTTGCTTTCACCTAGAATTGTGTTCAGTTCTGGTCACATAGCAAACACAGAGAAAATTAAGAAGACACGTAAAGAAAATGATTTGCGACATGGAAAGATTTCTCTAAAAAGAGAGGTTGAAAAGACTGGGACTACAGCTGGTTGAAAATTGGAATTTCCATCTCATTGGAAAATCCAACCTTTAAAATTTGTTTCATGAAAAAATGGGCTGAAAGACCAAAAGTTTTCATAGAAAGGAAAGCTCTAAAATGTTTTGATTAGATACATTTTTAATCAAAAGAAATTGTTTCAATATATTCAAACTGAATTTTTTTGTTTCAGTTTGTTAAATCAAATTGAAATGTTTTAGGTAGGCTCAAGTGAATACTGAACTGAGTTTTCTCTGAGCTGTTCTGCTATCTCATCATCTCATTCTCCTCTATCACGCAAACTACATCTCCCCTATCTACCACACTGGTTCAGCCAAAAGGGACACACTTGTACATCATGAGATACGGTGTCCAGCTTGGGAGATCAACTACAGTGTAGAATGGAGACATAAGGCATCAAAACTACAGCTCCCAGAAGGCACAGTAGCAGCTCTGGTGGGCTCAGCTATGTTGAACTGACCTAAAATGAACCAAGCTGATCCAAATCAGAACATTTTGTTTCGATTTTCAAAATGGGAAATTTGTTGCATTTCCTAGGGAAAATGTCAGTTTTGCAGAAACTGTATATTCGATTGAAAAAACATTTTGACAGACAATTTCTCACCAATTCTCATTAGAATTGTTCAGTTTAGATAAGAGACATATATACAAAATAATGAATTATACAGATAAATAAATCAGACATCTCTATTTACCCAATCATAATGCAAGAAAAAAAGAGCATTATTCAGCAAACTTAGAATGTAGAAAAAGAAATACAGTACTTTATTATATGAAACATAGCTAACCTATGGAACTCAGGGCCACAAATATTATTGAGGCTCAGAGCTTAATCAGAATTCTGAAAAGGACTAATCATTTATATGGCTAATACGAACATTCAAAAAGACATTATAAGGGACATAAACCCTCATTGCCGCAGGGCAGAAGCAATTTAAAATTAATGAGGGTTAAACAGAAACCTTCTCTATGGGCAGGTAACTTAATAGTGGTCCCTTGCAAGGTCCTCAGCATGGGGTGGGTGCAGCTGACCATCAAGCCTATCAAATTTAACATTAATCACTTTTTGAAGAGGAGTAAAAAAGAAACTAAAAAAGAGACAATTTCACGGTTCTAAAACAGGATTCTAAATACCCACTGAGAAGAAGACAATTAGATGAACCTTTCGATTTAAAACTATAATCTGTTGTTAGTTTGATGAGCCTTCATCATAAACATATCTTAATATATGCTGTGAAAGTTCTGGTTTTACTGTTGGTTTAAGGAAGAATGGATGCTCTGCAAACAACATATTATTTACTTCCATGTTACTCATGCTTTGATGATTAAATATTCCTACCTCATAATCACCTCATTTTAATTAATTAATTAATTTTTAGCAGGATCCTGAAAACCATGGGAGTCATATATACATGGTGTGAGTGTGAGAAATAAACTCTTTCACATACAAGGAGACTTCTTAAAGTGGAGAATTAGCTTTAACTAGAGAGATCAGAAGCATCCCATAGGTCAGAACTCTACCACATATGTTGAAAAAGAGAATCAGTCTAGCAAGAAGAGTTATATGTTTACTTATCCACCAACATGACATGCACCAGTGGTCTGCATAATGGGGCAGATATAATCTTGTCTCAGATTTAATTTTTTGACACTCACACTGCATCCAGCCTTTATTCAGCTAAAGAACTGAACAGCATGATCTCCTTGTCAACCTAACTCACCTTTCTTTCATCATCAGTGAAAGAAAAGTAAATGTTCAAATTAAGATCTTATTCCTTATGGTGCAATCAAGGAGATTAAGTAGAGCTTCATTCCAGCTGATTTTATTAACATTAAAATTTTATGATAAATTATGAACATCCCTAGAGCTAAACAGCCAATTAAAATAACATAAGCATGGCAGGATGTCTATTATAATGTTTTTCTTAGAAGAAATTCTAATTATTTTGCCATTATACTTTTCCACAGGCAAAGCCATGTTTTGTTACAGGATGGGGTGAAAATACAGAATTAATGAACATGAATGTATTCTTCTGACTACATAACAGAGTTAGTCTTGCACTAAAAATAAACAAAATCCAAGATGACTGAATTATATGCTTCATGGGGACTGAAAATACTGCATTGAACTGAACCCTTTCATCTTCTCAATAATACTAAAATATCCTTAATGGGATATCTGGGATTGTTCATTGTCAATTAGCTACTGCATCTGATTAGTAGAAAATGGAAGTCTTCCAGCTACAGTACAGTATCTTAAAACCCATTTTTAATACTGCCTGAGGCACCTTTAAATCAAAAGTGCACATTTATGAAGTTATTAAATACAAAAAGTGTTACTATCCCCAGGATGATCTCTGAACCTTGTCCTTGCACTCACACACATTTTTCCAGATAGAAGAAACCTGAGTATTAATTGGGTCCGATGTGATAATTGCTCACAATTAACATACAAACATACAAAAAGAACTTAAAATGTTGCCCATCATTAATACGTTAAAACAAAAATAGTCTACATGTCCAGTATCTTGTATAACATTAATTACCTCATTAGACTTTATTATGCCCTCTTGGTCTCGGTGTGGTCAAACAGAGGGAAAATGATACAGTAATTGCTGAATGCATAGATTATGGAATGAAGAAAATGAAGTCAAAGGGAGAAATGTAGTATGGGACTGAAGATGGCTAGGATAATACAGTGATCCATATGAAGATATTCGAGAGCAATTAGACCTCAATAAAAAAAAAGTAAACATGATGGGAAAAAATTATGGAAATGGTAATAGATAAAAATGTATTACCTCAGGATTTGGGATGAGCAAACTGGTTCAGAACTGACCTGAACCATCTCCCATAACTGTCCTACAGCTTTTGGGGAGATTCAAGAGAATTTGATAGGTTAATTTTAATTTTCTTGATCTCAACATATTAAAAAGTATTACAATATTACACAGAAATGATGAAAAACACTACAGCTTGTGAGAGGGACACCATAGTGTTTTATTATTTCAGGGATCTTCTATGGCCCATGCTGTTCAGGAGGTCAGACTAAATTATCACGGTGATCCCTTCCTCAGCCTGGAATCTATGAGAATGACCTCATTGTTGAAATAAAAGTACAGATAGTTCTGTCTTTTCATGATTACCAAAGCATATAATCATACCAAAAAGAGGTGCAGGTTTAGGGCTGGTCCCCACTATGGCTTAACGTCGACTTTAGCAACGTTAAGTCGATATAAACATGTGCCCGTCCTCACATGCATGCCATTTGAGTCGATTTAAAGGGACCTCAAAATCGACTTCTGTACTCCTCCCTAACGAGAGGAGTAGCGCTGAAATCAACCTCTCTGGGTCGATTGTGAACTAGTGAGGATGCATGTGACAACTAGCCTCCGACCTTCCACAATGCCCGTTTGCTCCCCAGGGGACCAGCCACCACTCCGAGCAGCTCCGTGCCCCCCCCGTGCCTCCCCGAGCAGCTCCGCGCCAGCTCCCCCCCGCCAGCCCGAGCAGCTAGCTCCGCACCGGCTCCCCTCCGTCCGCCCGAGCAGCTCCGCACCGGTTCCCCCCGTGCCTGCCCAAGCAGCTCCACGCCGGCTCTCCCCGTGCCCACCCGAGCAGCTCCGCAGACCCCCCGTGCCCGCCCGAGCAGCTCCGCACCGGGCCCCCTCTCCCCCCCGTGCCCGACTGCCCCAAAATGGTGTCTGCTGGGGACTCCCGGAACGGTGGGATATCTACCCACAGTGCAACACTCCCTATGTCGACACTTTCCACAGTTGTGGGGACAGATACTGCCGACTTGCTGTGCTTAGTGGGGACGCACAAAATCGACTATACAGTCTGCTTTAAAAAATCGACTTAAGGGAAATCGACCTACTGCTGTAGTGAAGACATACCCTATCTCACAAGATCTCCAGGCCTTGCTACTTCTGATAAGGCTGAACATATGCCCCAAAAGCTGTTTGAGTGAGACCTCTATAATATAACACCAGCATGACTATCTATACACATTTGATCCCTGTTTGAAGAAATGATGTTAATTATAATAATTATTTTATTATATTTGTATTGCAGCTGTTTCCAAAAGTTCCTAACAAGAGTGAAGCCCCATTTCTGCTGGCTGCTGAATAGTAAAACACCTTCTATGCACCTGAAATTTAAGATGCAATATAAAAGAAGTCACAACAAATGAGTGTAACAAACAACAGAGAGGGAGTCAGGGAGAGAAAATAAGGATAACAATAATAAGATCATACAGTAACATTGGGTAGCTATGTGCAAAACTGATTCATTACAATTAATTTTAATTATACATATCGGAAATCTCTACTAGACAGCTCTAATTTTCCAATATGAGTGGAAAACTGGAAAATAATGTTTAACCCTTCAATGGGATACACAACTTTTGGATTCACTTTTCAATGTTCCCATGACAAAATATCCCAATAATATTTTTTTCCTGGTGGCAGAACTGAAACAAGGATATTTGTGCATTTATTTCTTATAGAAGGTGCTTGGATATTAAGGTGATGGCTTCAGCAACCACCTATTTATTCTTGTTATGCCTTTCTCTGTAAGAAAAAGCCCTTTAGTACCCAATATTTTCTCCCTATGAAGATACTTATACTCTGCAATCAAGTCGCTTCACTTTTTTTTTATAAGCTAATCGTTGTTTATGTCTCTCATTCTTAGGCATTTTCTCCAGCCTTTGAAACATTTTTGTATCTCTTTTCTGCACTCTCTACAATTTTTCAACATCCTTTAAAAACATGAACACCAGGACTGTGGTGCAGTATTGCAGGACTGGTTTCACCAATGCCTCACAGAGGTGTAAAATCTCTTCCCAAATCCTTACTCCCTGTTTATACATCCCAGGATGGTTGTCCATTATCTTTGGCAGAGATTAAAAACTAGACAGCTTGACAATGGGATCTTCTATGAGGTCTTTGTTCTTATGTCAAATCATAAGCCATATTAGGACCTTACAGTAGAAGTTAGGAACCCCTTAATTATGAACTGACTGGCCAACCACATACCTAATTGGAAACTAGAAGTACATGATCAGGCAACAACAGAGAACAACCAAACAAACAAAAAACGCAAATACAGTAATGTGTTAAAAATAAACTACTAAAAAAAATTGAAAGCAGCATTTTCCTTCTGTATAGTAAAGTTTCAAAGCTGTATTAAGTCAATGTTCAGTTGTAAGCTTTCGAAAGAACAACCATAACGTTTGTTCAGAGTTATGAACAACCTCCATTCCCGAGGTGTTCACAATTCTGAGGTTCAAATGCACGAATGGAAATGCAAGGATTTGCTACAGTGCAAATGCAGAAATCTCCAAACCATCAAACACATTGTGAATAAGTGCTTTATCTTTTCATTTTCAGGAGGTATTGCAAAGGTGCCACAAGCATCTCCTGAAGCCTTTCAATGGATTTCAGACCTTCCTATTACCTTGAAAATATTGTTATATCCATACGAAAGAAGAGATCCACGGATCACATCAAGCTATTTTCCATAGCATTGCATGTTCAGTTGTCTGTCCACTGTAATCCCTATATCTCTTTCAGAGTCACTGCTTTCCAGGATATAATCCCTCATGCTGTAGGTGGCCTGCACTCCCTGTTCCTAGATGTGTAATTTTCCATTTGGCTGTGTTAAAACACATGGGCCTCCAATTGATCTAGATTGCGCCATATGAGTGCTCCGTCCTCATCATTATTTGCCACTATTTGAGAGCATTTTAATCCATTCAACATGTGCTCTACTGATATTTTATAGTGCTATTTTTAAAATCAGGCTATTGTGTGGTAGTAAGTCAAATACCTTACAACACTCCCTATATATTAAAAGAGTTAACAAAGTCCTGTGGCACCTTAGTCTTTAAGGTGCCACAGGACTTTGTTAACTCTGCTATTCCAGACTAACACGGCTACCTCTCTGATTCTATATATTAAAAGAGACAATAGTACTGGTCTCTGTACTCAAGAGTATGGAGAATTGGGGAATAGTACCATAGACATGGAAACTTGGATACATCCAAAAATAGTTAGGCAAAACACATTATGCTTAAAATACCCTCATAGCCAGTTCATGGAAGTGGGTAAAGACTGAATATATCTAGGTAGGCTATGCGTACCTAGCAGAGCCCTCTCGAAAATGGTGATGCTATTTCCTTGGTTTATACTACAAAGTGCAAAAGTATGGCTCACATCAGATACAGATGATACAGTTTGTGCCCAAAGTTTATCCAAAAGGAAAGAGAGAGTTGATTACAATTTCAGAACAAATTAAAAAACAATTTCGAACAATTAAAAAAAAACAACCCTGGCAATATCTCTTGCTGTAGTGCGAGCATGCTGATACATATTTATTAATATAAGAACTATTCAGATGTCTTAATCCAAAATTTGGAATGATTTTTGGTCTGTTCTACTTGTAGTCAATTGATTTTTTTCAAATATTTATAACATCTAGCACATATTTTGCCAAACCAGAAGTACTTTCTTTTGAAACAAAAGACTTTGTTAACTCTGCTATTCCAGACTAACACGGCTACCACCCTGTTTCTTTTGAAAAAGATTTATATTTAAGCACATGGTGCCTTGGAGATAACAATACTTATCATAAGGACAATCCTTTAGACTAACAGTATGAAATATTTTTTTCCAATATCTCCCAGTAATAGAATAGCTCCTAATCAAAGACACCAGCTTTTTAGATCTGATATTACATCTCTTACAACTGTAGCAAGCAGTGATGTTGAGTTTAATCAATTTGTAAATGAAAAAGAACCTTTGCTAATAATGTGAATTTAGATTGATTACATTCTCTTGTTTGGTGTAGGTGTTGAATTGGATTTGTATGTTAATGGCTTTCAATCACTACCAACCTGAACTATTGTCACAGTGGTGACCTAGCACTAGCTTAATAAGTCATTAACAACCAACCGAGCCACCAAGTGCCGCACAGGTGAGCATTTTAAGTGTTCTTCACCTACATAAATTATGCAGCATGCAAATTATGCCATTACATTTCTATATCTATTTCAAACTGATAAACCTATTATTTTCTTGTTTGAGGATTTTATTGCTTTCTTGCTCAAAAATATACAAGAAATGTATTTATTTATCCTCATTTTTCCTTTAGAGGTGGTGTGTGTGTGTGTGTGTGTAAAAATGAGTTCTTGATCATTCATTGATTTAAAAATTCCTACTTTAGAACTCTTTTCCAATACTTAAATAAAATATATTTCAAAAATGAACTCAGGAAATCTGAATACTTTCTCTGTCTGCAGAAGATGAACTTTTTACTTCTAAATCCCAGGTAAACAAACAGTTATGTTTAAATGCCAGTATAATCATGTAAAGCCAGTATAATGTAGTGGGTGAATTAGATCCAGTCTGCAGGAATGAGAGAAACACATTCAAGGAGCATTCTCAGCAGCTGGGAGTGCAGTATATGTTTGTGTATCCATAATTCCCTACCTATTAATTAAACCAAGTTAATTTAAAATCATCTTAGTTTTAAGAGACATTTTGAAACTGACATAAAACAGTATCCACAGTCACTAGCATTTCTCACTGATAGCCATGAGGGATTAACTTCATCTCAGTTAATCAAATTGCACTCTCTTTACATGGACATGCCTGCTTTCCTGAAACTATTTTAAAATAGAGTGGCCATTGAAAAACATCATTCATTATTTTCTTGTGAAAAAGATTATATGATTCTGAGCTAAAAGGAAAAAAAAATCCACCGGAGTTTTCCTTTCAAATTTTTCCCTTGGAAGATTCAAACTAGTAATATTTAACAACATCATAGATACACAGTGAAGAATATTCAGGGATTTTTTAGGATTAATGGCTATAGCTGCTTTAACACTACATTTTCTAGTATAAAAGATTGGTTTTAGATTGTAGCTCTAGCCATTAATTTGATACAATCAGACAAGATTAGCAGTCCTGATTGCCCCCTCTCCCCCCAACTCAAAAGGCAAACTAACCAAGGGCTGCCTATCATATCCTTTCCTAAATCTGGCCTCTAATGAAGCCAGAGCAGCTGCTTTGCAATACCTCCAAATGCATGCAGAGGCCTTCATCCAACTTTGTGTAGCTGCCTTAACAGAGTCTCCATTAAGAAGTTGCTTAATATTCCCCAGGAAGCTGCCACAGAATGACTTTTGCTAACTTGGAGAGCTGCAAGCCCCTGGCTTTGTAGTTCTCAAGAATATAAAAACAGAACCATCTGGAAAGAGTTCTGCTGCAGCAGAAAGGCATCTGTTAGCATTAGCATTTGGAAAACCCTTCAGTTTTAGAAAGATTAAATATAACAGTTTAGTGAAAATTCAGAGAATGAAGATTATTTCTTAAGCAATTTTAATATCCAGAGAAATGGAGGATGAACATTTCTTGGTTCAAATAAAAAACTAATTTTATCTTGGGAACTGATCATTTCCAATCAAAATAATGAAGACATTAGGGTTCTGAACAATGCCTAATACCGACAAACAGGCTTAGAACAGATGTTGAAGTGTGCTTGAAAATATAGTTACAAAATGTGATGATTTCATACTTTGTTATTTTTTTCTTCAAAACAACTAATTATTTTTACAACTTGTGTAGAGTTTCATTTCCATTATTTCAGTTTTTCCTGTTGGTGAATTTAAATTGCTCATTTAGCCTATGCTATGATGTCTTCCTTTTCTTAAATGAAGCTGATAACACTATTAGCATAGGTTTAAGATTAGCAGCTTATCCATAAAGAAAATGAGGAATACTTGTGGCACCTTAGAAACTAATCAATTTATTTCAGCATAAGCTTTCGTGGACTATAGCTATACTATATACCAGAGGTGGGCAAACTGCGGCCCGCAGGCCATATGCGGCCCACTGACATTTTTATCCAGCTCGCGAGCTCAGTTTCCGGCCCAGTGCTGGGCACCGCGGGGCCCTATGCTATAATTTTATTTATTTTAATTTTTATATATACTTTTAATCATAAAGTTGTAGTGGTAAATCTCGAAGAGGAGAACCTTACAATGTGCCCTAATTGCTGGTCAGATCCTGGAACAATCTGACATTCTCCAGGAGCTCATTCCAGTGATTAGGTATTATATTTGGGTAGGGAAATACATGTCATTATTTCCCTCTAACAAATGGAGTTATAATCGCTGAAAGGACCCTGCTTCTGTAGGTTGGGCAATAGTACCCAGTTCTTTTGTTTCTATTGGTTGATACCACTATCTCACATTTGAGACTTGCACCTGTCACTTCCTCTGAAGAACTTGTTCTTATCTGAGGTTCTCTGGTAACATTTAACAAAAGGTTCTTTCACCAAACCCTTAGGCTACAGATAGCACCATGATGTCATTTTCCTGACTGACTGCTACAGATACACCTGCTCCTCTGATAGCATCAGTCTCATACTCATACACCTCTAAACTTGAGTTACTAATATGAGATATAATCCAGAGTCTCATCCTTTGATCCTAAAAGCTGCAGAGAACTGCAGCTATCATGAAGAGGTTATAAAAAGCAAGTATCTCAGGAAGCAATGATTTTCACTCCTAGTGGGAGTTTTTCTTTTAGACCTTCTAGATTCTCTCTATCTTGACTGAAGCACTCACATTCAACATGAATTATGTGGGAAGTAGATTCTAGTGAATCTTCCTGAAAAAAAGAATAATAGCCAGGTTCAATTAAAGGGACACTTCTTACATGTTGTTTCAACAAAATGAGAAGCTTTCCCTAAGCTAAGATCACCCTAAAGTCAACAGAAATCTTTCTGCAGTTTTATTTAAAAGAAATCAATGAAAACAATTGGTTTTACACATCCCCCTGTAGTGTTTGAAACCCAAACAACTGCCAGACTAAGAACCCTGAAAGTGACATCCCAGATCTTAATAACCATGCTATTATCAGAAACACACATTAAAAATTGTTTACAATGTATGATTTTAAGTTCTCAGTTGTCCTTTTAAGACACAGGATCTCCAGATTAAAAAAGTCAATGGGGAGGACCAACGAGTGTACTGTAGTACATTCTTACTTTTAAAGGAATTGATTATCTAATGAGAGATTGCAAACAAAAATTTTCCATTTTACTGGCATTTACCATTTGCTGGATCACCAGGCAATGTGTTTTTTTTTTTTAAAGAAGATTTAACATTCCAAAAAGAAACAACTAGGCAGAAAGGATTGATGTCCTTAAGGCCTGAATATCTGCCTACAAACACCCATGTTCTGGCCAGGCCATAGATCCCTCTCTGACAAATTCAGTGCACAAAGGCTCTATCAAAATTACATTAGAGACAATTAAAGCCAAAATGAAAAGGGAAAGAACACCTCCAAGCGCAAACCTTTGCAGGTACTGCCTCTCAGCTGTAAGAAATGGAACAGGGACTAGAAGACTTAAACAGATCAGTGAAACCTATTACAGAGAAAATGCAAATGCTTGAGAAAAGTTTATAATGTGGCACCACATCTAGCATTTTGATTAAATGTAATTTAATTGGAGACTGGAACATTCAAAAACCAAACCTGGACTAAACATATAAAGGGGTTTTGGGTTTTCTGGATGGTAAAGAGACACTTGACATTACTTTTAAGGAAATCCTCATTCCTTCACTCTTGAACCTGGGAACTACAATAGGCCCAATATACTACATATGAATAAAGGTAATAAATACAGAAATAAGTGGAATCAAACTTGCTATTCTTGTGACAGAAATTCTCAGGGCTCATGGAGACAAAGTAGAATAACTTACAAAGGATCCAGAATCCTCTTCCTTGCAGTCTTCAGCACTGCTATGCAGGCTAGGAGGAAGAAGAAATTTCCTGTTAAGCCAGCAATCACTATGGAGCATATTGACACTCAGTCTTGTTTAAGCTAAATTTAAAGTCATTCACAATGAAGTGAAGTGCTTTGGGATGCTAAATCTGCTAATCAGTGACACTCTGGATTGTAGCGCTGTGCAACAGCAGACATTGCTTCTGGATTTGAAGCTGTAGAGAATGCCTTTCTTTATATTTATGCTGTATTCATTGTTGACTCTCCCACATTGACCTCAAAGTTTAGGGAATATAAATGTAATTCTCTCATCCTGAAAAATGTCTTTATTGCCACATTGTATGGCCTTTTTGTGTAAGCAATGTGAAAAACTGTATGGTCTCAGCCATATCTTCTGATGCTGTGATCTTGCCAGATGTGACAAGCTAAAGAGGGTCAGGCTGGATGAGTATTGGATTTGGACCTGAAAGAAAAATTTAGATGCTACAGAAAGTGGTATTAGTTATTCAGTAAGTAGCTATCTTCACTCCGAATTGTGACTGACTCACTGCTGTAGCACGGTATTTCAGGTGCAGTCTTTCAGATGAGGTACTGTATCCCCTTACAAGATTCTGGCCAATCACAGTGTAGGCAAGGAAAGGAAGACTGATGAGAGAACGCCTTGTTCTTTCCCTGACCTGCATACTCACTCATGAAGCACCTACAGATTTCCCTGAAATATGGGAATCCACAGGTGGTATAAAGCCAGCACAGTTTGCTGTATGCCACCCAGCTCCCCATTCCGCACCGAGAAAAAGGGGGGCCAAAAGTGGGAGACAGTAGGGCTGGTGCATGTGGCAGTCTGCTGGGGTTGCTCCAGCCTTTAATTATAAATAATGTAATAGTAGCACCTATCAGAATGAGTACATCCTAACAAATGGAAAACGTAGGCTGTCAATACCAGTGCCGTGCTGCTCCTTGAACGTGTGGCTTCTCTGCTGACATCAAAGCCTGGAGTGTAATGCTTTTAAAGAGCAATGGAATTTCCCGTTAGACCCTGACTTTAAATTAGCTGGGCCTTTGGGGCAGATTTCATCATATATATTAAGAATAGCATTCGATCATACAAAAAGTGCACTTTCAGAGAAATATCACGCAAAGGATCATAAACTGTGATACAAATGTAGGGTTTTGTACCATGAATAACTACTTGTGGAACAGTGTCAATTAAAATCTGAATGGAAAGAATGTAATAATAATAAATCTAATTATAGTAGAAGAGCTCTAATTTTACAGCCTTTGGATTTGAAATTGGAGTACTGCTTTGCTTAATTAGAGGGAAAAAACTTCTATAAAATTATATTGATTAGCAGTTTAGAGCCTGAATGTTAAAGTTCAAAACTTACTTCCACTGCTTGCATCTGACGAAGTGGGTATTAGCCCACGAAAGCTTATGCTTCTATAATTTATAGTTAGTCTTTAAGGTGCCACAGGACTCTTTAAAACCATTTTAGTCACTCAAAGAAAAGTCAGACTCCCTGCAGAAAACGTGCTACATATTGTTATAAAGGATAATGTAGTTTCTACCTGTCAATCTGAGTCATTAGAAAAAGGAAGAAAACTAGAAATGTGAAAGTTCTGAGTATGTCATATGGGATAAAAATATAGTATTTTTCAATTGAGCCCTATAACATAAAACTATGAATCTAAACCAATAATTAATATTTAAGGGACCACTCTTTCCACAGAATATCCTAGTAAACCAAGTGTTCAAACAGTTAGCCCTTTTTCTATTATTTTCTGCCTGCACCTCTCAGGATAGAACTTCAGATGAGTTCATAAATAGCTTGTAGTTATTATAACTTTTTCAAAGGTTGATTCATCCCTCTCAGTAGATTACATTAGAAAAAAGCAAATGAAAAGCATCAGAGAAAAAAAAAGAGGAAAAAATCAAACCTCCCTCCAAAAGTTGCAGCCAGCAGACCTCTTACTCAAGGGTTAGTATTTTGAGCTAGAAAGTAAAGTAAAATAACTGGACAACAAACAGAAAGACTCCAAGCTAGAGGGTCTTGCCAGTCCCGTGCCCCATGGCGTGAAGCCCTGGTTTTCTAAACATCTTCTCCCACGTGTGCTCCTCGAGCAACCCTTCTCCCAACCATTTGTGCAAGGAATGGGAGAAATTGAGTGGGAGTAAATTCCTTATTCACCTTGGATCGGTAGTATGTCTCATGAGTGGTTTGGAGAAAGGGAATAAGAAAAAGTTATTTACTTGTTCCCATAATATAGGAACTAGGGGCCACCAAATGAAATTAATGGGCAGCAGGTTTAGAAAAAATAAAAGGAAGTTCTTCACACATCACACAGTGAACCTGTGGAACTCCTTGCCTGGGGAGGTTGTGAAGGCTAGGACTATAACAGGGTTTAAAAGAGAACTGGATAAATGATTGGAGGTTAAGTCCATTAATGGCCATTAGCCAGGGTGGTTAAGGAATGGTCTGTTTGTCAGAGGGTGGTGATGGATGGCAGAAGAAAGATCATTTGGTCATTACCTGTTAGATTCACTTACTCTGGGATCCTGGCACTGGCCACTGTTGGTAGACAGGATACTGGGCTGGATGGACCTTTGGTCTGATCCAGTACGGCCATTATTATGTTCTTATACGTTCTTACATTCTGCATTCAGTCTACAACTTCTATTTCAACTAGACATATGTTTTAGAAATACCTTCAATATTGGTTTAAATATTCCAAGTGAAGATCTACCACATTCACTGGTAAGTTGTTCTAATGATTATTGCCCTCACTGTTAAAAAAAATTGCACTTTATTTACAGTCTGAATTTGTCTAGCTTCAACTTCCAGGCACCAGATCTACAATCAACCATATTTTCCCCAGGTAGGTACTTAAAGACATTAATCTGACAAACGTAGCATAAAGGGAAGCTTGGGGAATTCTCCAGAGTCTAGACACTCAGAGCCCACCACCACAGTGATTTAATCCAAACAATTTTTGGTAAGACTGGATACCTAAACATGTTTAGGTGAGAACTAATGACTAATTCAGGTTAACAGACTTTATTTTGAGAGTAAGGAGGAGTTACGGGTGGAACTTTTACTGTATATTAAAAGTGTTCATCTTTATATTTTCGTGTATGTATATAGTTCAACTATCTCTAATCCTCTGTTTCTCATACTATTTATGGTAGTCTTAAGAAAAGATTTGCTTCATGGGTGGCAGGTGAACCCCAGGCTCGCAGAGGCTAGCTCCTGGCCTGGATCACCCCTTCTGCCCAAGGCCCTACTCCTACTACTTTTTCCCCTCCCCACCCATGGTGTCCCCAAGTGCCCCCAGCCCCTGAACGCTGGGCGGGTGAGCGGGCAGTGCCCCACACCCTGGAACGACGGGGGGGGGGGGGGGGAGGGAGAGGGCACGGCATGGCCCACCTCTGCCCAGAATGCTGGGTGTGAGCAGTATACATGGCCGCCATCTCCCAGCCACGGAGTGCAGGCTGGTCCAGCCTGGGATCCAGCCATGGAGGGGAAAACCCTTCCGCAACACAGCTCGGGAAATAGGAAAGGGTCTCAGGGCAGAGAGTGGGTGAGGCCATGCAAGGCTGTTTGGGAAGGCTCAGCATTTGATACTTGCCACCCATGATTTGCTTTTTCATTTACTTTCACCTTCTGTCCACATTTCATCACTATAAGGAGTAGGCCACAGGGAGGCTGTCTATATTTAATGTCCTCAGAACATACTTCTATAACATCAGAGAGGTATCAGGGACTCGAAGAACTAATAAAAACAGAAAAGAGACAATTTGGTGACACTGAAATTCATTTTCAATTTTCTCAAAGACCCAAAATTCATTGTTAAAGTCATCCTTTGGGTCAGTGATGTTCTAATATTTTTTGTACTGGCATAGAAGAAACAAATCTATAGTGTTCTCAAACAAATAATGGTCCAAAATCTGAAAAGATATTTATTACTATCAAAACATTTACACTAATAATTTAGTATTTATATTACAGTAGTACCCAGAGGACGCAGGTAGCATTTGAACTACATTGTGCTAGGCAGTGTTCAAAACATAAAATATTGTACCAGCCCGGAGAGCTTAAAAGAAGATGATAAATGACACACAAGTAGTGGGGAAGATGGATATAATCAAATACTGAGACATGGTGGGTGAAGTAATATCTTTTATTGGACTGAATTTTGTTGGTGAGAGAGACAATCTTTCAAGCTTACACAGAGCTCTTCTTACAGGTCTGGGAAACTAACTCAAACAGTTGGTGGAAGACTGTTATAGACTGTTGTAATAAAGTCATAAATCCAGTGTCCCTATTCAGTCCATGATTTTTAGTGTCTAGAAAAGTTATGAATTTAAGCCCCCAGGCTTAAAGATTCAGGGGGATTCAGGAAACATTTCTTTCAGGATGGGGACCCCATTGACTATAGGTTGTTGTAGTTTGATGATACCCCATAAGGGTTCCAGTGTGGGGTGGTAGGAGACAATTGAGGACAAATGCCATCAGAGGGAGGTTTATTCCTGTATTGAAGCACATGATCTACTTACACATGCCTATCACAACATGTGCTGTGCCTCATCCTGTGCACTAAGTGCCCAAATAGCAACTATGTGGGTGAAACCAGAAAAATCACTATAATCTCGAATGAACTCCCACAGGAAAATGATAAAAGAGAAAAACACCATATCCCACGAGTGAACATGTCTCACAAAGTGATCATTCTATGTCTGACCTATCAGTCCTCATCCTCAAAGAAAACCTGCACAACATTTTCATAAAATGAGCCTGGGAGCTTATAGAAGAGAGAGGGGCATTGGTGGGAGAAACTGACCAATGGGGGGAGAGGGATGTCAATAAATCAGAAGTAAAGCTGGGAAGGCCTTGAAGCTGAGGACACATAGAATCCTAGAATATCAGGATTGGAAGGGACCTCAAGAGGTTATCTAGTCCAACCCTCAAAGCAGGACCAGTCCCCAACTAAATCATCCCAGCCAGGGCTTTGTCAAGTCTGATCTTAAAAACCTCTAAGGAAGGAGATTCCACCACCTCCCTAGGGACAAGAATTTGATGCAGTGAAATTGGGCATGCAGTGAGAACTGAAATATATAAAGTAGAAGTAAGTAAATATATTTTTTTTTAAATTAAGACTTATGCCACTCCAGTTTTACAAACAAAACTCCAGTATGTGTAGAACGGGGGTCGGCAACCTTTCACAATTGGTGTGAAGAATTTTCATTTATTCACTCTAATTTAAGGTTTCATGTACCAGTAAGACGTTTTAACATTTTTAGAAATTGGAGTATTGAAGGATGATGTGGAGACATTAAACTGGTTTTGTGAGCTTTCTCTGCCATTAATTGAAGACCATTGGGATGCTCAATCTTTAGCAAATAGAAAAGATCTTTCATCTGTTTATACGGCACGTGAGTTAAACAGGTGTTAAAACAAAAACATTTTCAACAAGCTGAATTAAAATTGCTACTAGACTTCTCTTCATCAAGTGTCTCTTGCTTGATATTTGCAATGTCGTAATCCTACTAGTTCTCCATTTGCTCATATAGTTTTCCAGAAGAAACAGTAAAGGCCTAGATTTCTAATATGAAAGAAAGAACATGCAGGAAATAAAAATCTTTCAGTTGTTCTTTACACATCAGAGATAAGCAAAAAAAGGGCAAACCCAATTCTGAAATACTATTTATACACAAACACACCTCCATTATCTTGCAATATTATGTGACATTCTTTCCATTTTTGACACACAAAATACACCATGAACACAGAGACGGGGACAGGATAGTACCTCTTCAGGAACTGACTCCCCTGTGCTCGAAGTTCTGACAGAACACTTACAAAGATATCCATATAGGGCTGGTCTTCACTGGGGGGGGGGGGGGAGATTGGCTGTAGATACGCAAATTCAGCTACATTAACAACGTATCTGAATTTGACGTATCTACAGCCAACTTACCTGCCGTCCTCACGGCGGCAGCGGTCGGCGGCGCGCTCCCCTGTCGACTCCAGCTTGTGCCTTTTTGGCAAGCTGGAGTTCCAGAGTTGACGGGGGCGCTGCTGGCGATCGATTTATCACATCTTGACGAGACACGATTAATTGATCACCAAAAGATCGATCCCTACCTGCTTTAGTGAAGACAAGCCCTTAGAATGCCATTGACACCTTGTGACTTTTTAAATGATCATGAAGGTGCATAAGAAAAATGTACATACATTTGTGCCCCCCAATTATCATGTGCTACCTATAATTGCCATGGGCAAACAAAAACAATATGTCATTATTTACATATATTTGTATACATTTGCATATATCCATCTACCCATGTGATGAGGAAACAACCACGAAACTTCTGTTCCAAGGGGGTGGAGCTCTCCTGAGCCAGAAAGGATAGATGATATTTATTGTTTTTATTTGGTTATTTTTCTATATTGACTTTGAGATAGGAGTGGCATGAGTTGTTTTTGCTCCCTAACAAGCCTCTTCCCTAATATTCTGCTGAGTTTGGCACCAACTGTTGTGCATTCTTCAACTCGTGGACCATCCTGTTCTCATTCTGGTATAAAACCTTTTAACAAAAACAGGACTGTAATCATTCAAGAAAAAATCTTATTAATTCAGCAAAAGCATATGCTGAAATAAACTAGTTAGTCTCTAAGGTGCTACAAGTATTCCTCGCTTTCTTTACCCCTCTTTGGGATGTACTAATTCATCTGGCCTTGGAACCAAAGGAAATTCTAACAACACTTAAAAATCTAAAGGATTAAAGGTTGAAAAAATTGCAAATGCACTGGGGCTGCTTTTACTGTCTATAGGTTGTATCACATACTTTCATGGCGGGCACAGTCCTGTACTGTTTCTGACCTCATGCAAGGCAGAAAGACACACAATCCTGCCTTTATGCAGTTACTCTGGTTCTTGCCTATTTTCCTGGTTATTCATTTTGCTGTCGTTTCCCTTTTCTCCTAGGATTGTACATTAAATTGTATCAGCAGACTGGGGCAGTCATGCTTGCCATTCTCTATGAAGCTGTGTCTTAAGGCTGCTCAAACTTAAAACAGCCTCCTAGGGTTGCTAATTAGCTGCTTCACAGCCCAGAACAAACTATAGAACTTAACACTGTGGCCACAGAAGTTCTTGCCTGTAGTCTCACTGTGGCACATCCCCACACTGAAGGCTCTGGACAGGGGATGAATACAACAGCCCTACACAGTTACTGCACTAGGGTGACCAGATATTCTGATTTTATAGGGACAGTCCCAATTTTGGGAGCTTTTTCTTATATAGGCACCTATTACCCCCATTCCCCTCCCAATTTTTTACACTTGTAGTCTGGTCACCCTATCCTGCACCAGAAGTATTCTCCACAATGCTGATGCAGCACCTTTATGCCACCTTCAGTCTCCTTCCTCGATTGAATTCTCACATTCACACCTACTCCGGGGAGCTTGGAATTTTGATGTATTCTGAACATTTCTTTTGCCTTCAATATCTTCCAGGGTCTGTACATTTGCTTCTTCCTGAACATAATTTAACTTTACACTAACTTGGTTACTCCTCTGCTGGCACTCTTTTCTCTTCACATTCAATACTGTATTTTCCCCCCCTTTAAGACCTCTCTCTTCACACTTCAATTTTTCCATTATATGACATTGCATCTTCTCAGTTGTCACTGGTTTGCTGTTGATTTCAGAATTCATTATAAGAATCTCACTTATTGTATTCTAGATCTATTCTGGGCTTTATCCTTCCACTTCCTTCTTTTTTCAATGTCTCCTCCAACAGTACTTTGATACCACTGTGAAAAGAGTCTGAGAAATGTTCAGCACTAAGATACACCGCTTTTCATTTTCTTCTACAGTCCAGTCACTGCATTACTCCAATGCCAGCCTTTTAAAAATATCTTTCTTATCTCTGCTGTGGTAGATATACCTCCCAGCTAGAACATTCTTTTTTCTCTAAATAAATTCCTTACTCTTTTCACATACTATTTCAAAATTCATCTATTTTCATGGATATTGACTAAAAATTATATAAAAACAAAAACATGATTGAATTTTATTCCTCTACCATCCCTATTCCCCTTTGTCCATTCATTATCACTGAAACTTGACCTTTGTTCTCCTCTTTGCCTCTGTCTTACTAAATCAATAGATATTACCTGTTTGAGAATTGACATGTAAATGTATATATAACTAAATCAGCTCTTCATAGCAAAAGGATCACAGAACACAGCATATAAAATAAACTGTTGTATTTTAGAGCAAGTATCTTTATGGTGATTCATATGATTAGGCAATCTATGCAAAGTCTGTATATTTATGAACCTTTAAAATAGTGAAATGGCTTTTTTGTACTTTTCCTACATCTCAGTCAGAAGCCTCCAAAAAAAGAAAAGAAAAGAAAAGTTTATCTGGAAGGGTATCAAAAAGATACTGTGTACACATAGACTGGTCCCAAGCATAGTATGCCTCTGGCTTTTTAGTAAAAAAAAAAAAAAAATCCATCACAAGATATTCAGGTCAGGCAGTTATAAAGGAAAATTGTAGTTAGGATGGCCATAAACTGGTACAAGTTAATATACATTTTGCAGACTGCAGTTGCAAGTTAAACCTTCAATCTGAACAAAGATTTTTCTGTCTGAATAGAACACATCAAGGCTAGCAGCCAGGAAAGCAAACATTCCAACTCTGCTTTTACAGTAAATTATGTAATTTCAGTTATGGATTCCTATTAGCAGATGACATCATAGAGCTGAATGAGTGCTTGAAACAGCTGGCTGAAATCTACTATTTTGAGCATAAAGTCATGAGTCTTTAAAGGTACTTGGTAGAATGTTATAGTTTCTTCAACAGTCTATGATTTAATGCACAAATATTAACATAAAAGCTCAATTTTGCCCCTGAAATCAGGAGGTACTAGAGAAAGATATAAATTGTCTGGAAACTAACTAAAAATCCCACCTAAAATATAAACAGTGTTACTTGTTTCACACAATGTTGGGGAAAAGAAAGCAAAACTAAATGGAAGTAATTACATACCTTAAAATCCATGCAGCTATACACAAGAAGAGTGGGACTACATCTAAATGTATAATAAATATATTCACCTGATTTTGCAAAAACTTGTTCACATGCTTAACTTTCTGTACATGAATTGTCCTCTTCTAACTACTTATAACTATTATATATGGTATACATGGATGCATCTACATGACAATTGGGATCATGGTTCCCAGCGAGGGTATACAGGCACGTGCTATCTCTGCTCAAGCTAGCATACTAAAAACAGCTGTGTGGCTGTGGCAGCAAGGGCAAGTGGGTACAAACCCACTGGACTCCCATGGTACCAGGGTGGCAAGGCTGAGCTACTGCCCATTTTACCCCTGGTTATTTTTAGTGTGCTAGCTTAAGCAGAGCTAACACATCCATCTACCCATGATGGGAAGCACACTCCCAGCTGCACCGTAGACATACCCTGGATCAGGGGTTGGCAACCTATGGCACACGTGCCAAAGGCAGCACACGAGCTGATTTTCAGTGGCACTCACACTGCCTGGGTCCTGGCCACTGGTCCGAGCGGCTCTGCATTTTCATTTAATTTTAAATGAAGCTTCATAAACATTTTTAAAACTTTATTTACTTTACATACAACAATAGTTTAGTTATATATTACAGACTTATAAAAAGAGACCTTCTGAAAACGTTAAAATGCATTACTGGCATGCAAAACCTTAAATTAGAGGGAATAAATGAAGAACTGGCACGCCACTTCTGAAAGGTTGCTGACCCCTGGCCTAGATGTTAGAGAATTTATTTTTTGTGGTCTTATTTCCCAAGTCCCAATACCAGACACAAGCAAGGCTCTTTTGCTGTCACAAAAATACACAAAAAGACTCTAGCTGATATTTGTTACCATGAAAGAATGTGCTATTGTGCACGTAGATGGTCTCATCAGAAAAGGGAATGAAGGACACACTGAGGTTACATAAGTATAGGTACCAGTTGGTATGTGTGGGATATGTACTACAGTTTGCTGCCAAAGGAATGATTTTTCTAGGAAAGTTGTATTTTATGACCAGTTTTTTTATTTCTCCCCTGGTAGGTACAGAGTAGTTACTTTGAGTGAAAGCAAAGACATTTCTCATGTACTACTAACGTGGCTAAACCACAATGTAACATTGTCCATTCTGAAATCATGCATGTATCTGTGCTACTAGTTAAATGTATGTGCCAAATACATGTCACCAAACAGACTCTGCTTAGTTATGCTGCTCTAATCCTTCTCTCACGCAGCTTTTTAAGCATCTGCTGCTGCTCTCAATTCTCCTCCCTCACATTCTCACTCAAAGAACTTGGCATGCAGCTCCACACAAATGACCAACAGATGCTATATACAATATACAGTAGACTCTCGATTATCCTGTCGATAGGAAGGATGATAGGAAAAAAAATAATCCTGGTTCAAATCCCATATAATCACCATCCATAGGAAATATGGGGGAGGAAGGTTGGTTCACTGGCTGCCTTGCACCCTGGTGGGTTTTGTTGTTTTTTTTGTGCTTGGGACGGCAACAAACAGCCCTGCGAGTTGTGCGCATTTATTTATTTTTTGACATCCTGGTTAATCCACAACCTGTTTAACCCAATCCTGAATAATTGAGAGTCTACTGTATGTTAGAGCTGCAAGTGCGTCCTACCTTGTTCTCCTCTTTAGATATTGCTCAAGGACACGAAACTAGTCAGGTTATAACAATTGCAATCATAACGAAGAAAGTGAATTTCTTCACAATGGACACTAAGGCATTTCAGTGCAAAATATAGGTCTGATGCCCTTAGAATAGACTTGCTCAATAACTTCAATTATGGAACAGATCTAAAAGAATGGTTAATAGCTTCATCTTTACAAAGTGGGCTACTGAAGGCAATGTAAGAAGAGTGAGATATCAATCTATGGAAACTCTAATACATTTTTCAGCTATGATGCCGATGGAAGACCATTTCTTAATATTCATCATATTGCTGGTGGTAGCAGTAGCTCTCCCTATAGTTGTCAGGGACAGGTCAAAAATTCATGGGAAATGCCTTTAATTTTAAAGCTAAGGAACATCTGTATCTGCTCTTCACATCACTTGTTCCCTTGAAGACTGCTACAAAACCTTGCTCATGGTTTCTCGGTGCTTCTTGGTAACGTTTATTGTCTGTTTTGTACAGTGGAAAAATCTAAGTTAGCCTTTTGAAGAATACATGTAGAGAAAGACCTGTTACATGTGCATCATTAAGTGGTAGAAGGCCACAAAATTAAACTAACTGAAGATACAAGAGTTTTGGCTTTGTATGAATCCTGCATATTGTGTACAGCAATTTGTTCTAACATATCCCTAAAAGATTTTAGAGTTCTGAACACAAGAGACGAATGACCAGGAAACCACTTTCCTGTGCTTGGCTGGGTAAATTGACGAATCACTTTTTTTTTTCCAGTTCATGCAGTTTGTTACTCCTCAGAGCTGAGTTGTTGATTTCAAGTCCTGTGGGAATGTTTCAACTTGCTCAGGATAAATGTCATATCACCGGTATACGAAGACCACGTATCAGCTGAACTATGTATACCTACCAGCTCAGTATGGTACTTTTCCCACTTTTTTTTTTTTTGGCACCACTACTAGGGTCATCTTTGTCATAAATTAGGCTTAATCCTTACAGACTGCTCCAAGTTTCTCCATTCAATTTTTTCCAATAAATGGATTACTGAATGTTTCCAATAATGAAAACATATGCTTCAGCTTTTCCATCCATAACTTCAACATTAAAGTCAAATGATATATTGTTTTCTATGCAGATGATAAAATATGAGCCCTTTTGCGAATTCTGATCTATATTGTTTCACTAATGTCAAAACTATCACTGGATTCCTCTCACTGAAGCAACCAGAAAGTATTTGTACAAAAGCTTCATGCACTTCTGCCATATGTGGAATATTCAGTTATTCTCAGATAAAATATCTCATTAAGAGAACTGCAAATACATTTCACTTATTAAATATTAATAAAATGTTTTTGCAAAAATAACACCAGAAAGTGAGAAAATACTTTCAGTACCTAGTGAAACCTTTACTCTGCCTAACACATTTATCTCAATCACTCCAATATTATAGACCAGAGAAGCCAACATACTCTCAATATGTGGCAGACACCCCCATATGTGCCACCCTCTCAGTAAAGATCACAGATACAGGCCTCTCACTGAAGATACAGACCAAAAACCGTAACCATTAATTAATAATAGTCTTCATTTCAATGTAGCAGAAATAGCTCTATGATCAGTTCTCACTGATGATTAATGTATAAATCAAGCATGAATTTTTTACATCAAGTTGTTTGGGAGTTAGAAGTGGACAAAAAGTGTTAAAACAATTTTCAAAACATAAAAGTAAAAAACTTCCAGCTGTTCAAAGTAAAAAACGCCATATTGAATAAACCTCAAACTGAAAGAAAATTCTCTAAGAGAGACTACATGAAAAATGTTCATGAAGTTATTTTCCCAAGAAAGTTAAAGTGGGTAGGGAGGTCTCAAAACTGGGTTTTAAATGGAAACCGTCTTACATCTTTCATTGCAGAGTCAATCCTGTGACTACAATAAGCTGGTTACTTGATCAAATTTCAAACACCAAAAAAAAATAGCATTCCAGCTATTCCAAGAGCTAGAGAAGTGGCCAAGACGTTGATTTTGCCAAGTTATCATGTGCAGTGAACTGGCTGTTATAAGACCAGAGCTGAAAATCAATAGTACTAACAAATGGACATGACTTTATTATTTTTTTAACTGTAATAACTACTAATCTCTACAAGGTATGGTTGGTGTCTTATTAAGCATTTGTATTTCATCCAGTACAACAAGGGCCTTCTTTGGTTAGTGTCTCTGGGTACTGCCATAAGAGAAATAAAGAAAACCACCAGGCATGTCTACAGTACCCATTATCCAAGATTTTTTAAACCCACTCTATAAACATTCTGTGTAAATTCTGTGTAGAGACCATTTCACTAATCCAGGATGCCACCAAAGAGAGAAAGACAGGGCTTAAAGGAGGGACCCAACTTCATAGTGTCCCAGTCAGCTGAGCTGTGCACATGTGCACATTAACAGTCTTTTAGCCTTGGTAGTGCAGCTGCTGCAACAGCAGGTCTATCTGGTGTCTGTTGCTGCCAAGGCGAGCCAGCATGTAGCTGGAGCAAAGGAGATGGTACAAAAAGACCCAAGTGGAGCCATGAACAGTGCTCCTCATAGTCCTTCTATGAGATTATTAAAGTAGAATGAGGAGATGGGAAAAAATGAGAGGGAGTGAGGCAGAGAAGGGTGAGTGAAAGAAAAGTGACAAGGAATGTGCAGCAGAGATCATGGGGAGGAAAAGGGGTGGCCCAGGTTAGAAAAATTACAAGGGGTGAAAAGCCAGGCTAGGGAGAGAACACACACTGGTGGAGGGAGATGAAGAAAGCAGAAAAGATGGGGGTGTGGTATCTTTAGAACCAGCAAGACTGAAATGCTGAAAAAAGACAAAAAAATCAAAACAGAAATTAAAACAAGTGTCACAAAATGATTTTCAGTGTAGGGAAAGTGTTGTACAACTAAAATTATCTTCATACATGCTACTGTATTATTCTCCAAAAAACCCACCTCACTACAATCATTCTTTGTTGTATACTTATGAGACCTCAGAGAGGCCAGGAAGAGGCTATAGGGGCCCAGTAAATCATGCCAGAGGGCCCATTTTTCACCATTCTGGCCCCAGTATATCATGCAGCCCTCAAATGTAATTGAAAGACAGACAGCTACAGTGTGCAAGGCAACAGCTATTTAATGAACTTCATCAATAACCTGTTAGTCAAAAAGAGAAAAATACTTTGGATACTGTATGGGAAACTTTGGTAAGTAGACCATCATTACCATAGCTGAAATTTGAGTAGGACAACACCTATCCCCTGATGATCAGTGAAAAACAACAAGAAATCTTTTCATGCCCCAAATTATAAGGATCTTGGTTTTAAATATCATCCCAAAGATGCCATGACAGACACCTTCTAGCCCCAAAATTAAGCCTACTATTTAAAGTGTAAAACAGCTATGTCACCACAAACCCCAAAGACATGTCCCTTACCATGTTAACAAAATAAAGTTGTGTACCATTTACAGTGCACCATATTTAACTCTAACCTATAGACCACTTCTTATTTAATTTATATTTTTTAAACTTACTGAATCTTTTTTGTTATTCCCCCTTTTCATTCCCGGCTTCATTCACTGTTTGTTTTCTGTTATAGATCATGATGCATGTTTTCCTGAGATGTCTTCAGTATCTGTCTGTTCTCTCATCCCCATGTGTCTGCACTTTCTTCTCCTACACTGTGTTCTCTCTCCTCACATATTTTCTCTCCTTTCTCCTCCTCCCCCACAAAATCTCTTGCACTTCCCTGTACTTTTTCTAACTTATCCCATCTCTCTCTCTCCATATCTTACAAATATCTATTATCAATACTACCATACTAAATGCAATGTTAAGGCTGAGAAATAAACCACCCAGGAGTCAGGAAATGAACAGCTGATGTTACAATATTAACTAACTTACCCCATCTTGATTATTTGTCAATTAATACAATAAATAATAAAAGTTCAATTTTTTCTTTTTATACAGATTTACTTACAGTACAGTTCACTCTCCAAACTTGGCTTGATCTTTAAGTTTTGGTCATATCAACAAAAGCAAGTTTGAAAAAAACAGTGGTGTTATGCAGATGGTCACTGTTGCTTGGCACCTAATCCACTGGGCAAGCATCCAACTAACGTATGAGTGGGCACCATCCTAGCCAAACAGATGGCCACAAGAATAAGTAACCAAGAGACCATTTATCATTTTTGTTCACAAAGTATATTAAGAGCAGAAATCCTAGACCACAACTTTTGAATGTTTATTGAATCATCAATCTTGAGTTAAAAATTGTCAGTGATAGAGAAATGACCAAAGGTCCTGCATTAATTGTTCCAGTGGTTAAACTACTTTACTGTTAACAAAAAAAAAGTGCCACTGTTGTACCTTATTTTCAGTCAGAATGTATCTAGCTTCAACCTCCAGCCACTGGATCTTCCTATATCTTTGTCTGCTAGACTGAAATGCCTATTGTCAAATATTTATTCCTCATGGAGGAATATGAAGTTCTCAGTGTTGAGCACTGGCAAGACTGGGCCTCAAATGTAATAATATATGAAGACCCATTTCCTATTGATACTCATTCCCTATTAGGCTAGTGTCCTTTTCTTCCTATAGTTACCATCTCTCACTTTTGTGGAGGTATCAAGAGACATTCAAACGTATAAAAAGCTTGCTTCAATTACCCTAATTATTGAAAGTAGAATTGCACCATTAAACAAATTGTTTAATTTAGCCTCTAATACTGGCTGCCATACGACATTTCATAATATGCACAGTTGAATCTTAAAAATCAGTAACATAGTAAACTAATACTTAGGTACTAGGCCAGGTTAATTGATACTTTATGAATAATAATACAGGGAAAACCATAAATATCTTGACAGAAAGTAAAGCATCCTAGTGACATAACAACAAATAGGCACCAAAAACTGGAGGACAGACGTGGAACGATCCTGGATGAGGATGCTGCAACTGTTTTGGAAGAGTTCACAACAAATAAATGTTGCTGGTTTGGCACATTTTATCATCATTAACATCTATGTGCTGGTCTTCACTATGGGGGAGGATGATCGACTGCAGATACGCAACTTCAGCTACATGAATCGCGTAGCTGAAGTTTGTGTATCTGCAGCCGACTTACCTGCCGTCCTCACGGCGGCGGCATTCGGCGGCACGCTCCCCCGTCGACTCCAGCTTGCGCCTCCTGGCAAGCTGGAGTTCCAGAGTCGACGGGGGTGCCACGAGCGATCAATTTCTCCCCTCTTCACCAGACGCGAGAAATTGATCGCTAACAGATCGATCGCTACCCGCCAGTTTGGCAGGTAGTGAAGACCAGCCCTATATTGCAGCAGCATCCAAACTGTGCTATGCACTTTTCAAATGCAGAGGAAGCCTGTCCCTTCCCTACAGAACTTAAACAAAGGTTGAGCAAAGAGATAGAACATACAAGTATAGCGAACTGGGGAATGACTGGCGCACAGTTTGCTAGTCACAAATGGTTATAGTCAACCCATTAAATCCCCCCTCTATAATTCCTCCCTCCCCTCTGTTAAACCCCATTGTCTGTCCCTCCACAACTATCTCCAGCTTCAGTTCCACACGCTCTATAGTCCCTCTATCCCAAAATTTAACTCCTTCCCTTTGAATAAATGTGCAGTTCACTCTCATGGTAAATATATACACAACTTAGCTGGTTTCTTCTAGGAATCTAGAATGAGAATACCCTGGTGAGGGGGAGGGAGAAAGGGTGCCCGAGAGCAGCCCCGGCCCATGTCTCAACCCCCTGGGATGCCTCACCCAGGGCAGGTGGAGCATCTGGGACTCCCAACAGTGGCCCGGGATGGCTCTTACTGCTCAGTTGTGGCTTTGACTCAGGCCAGAGGTGGGGCCTCAGAGGGAGAGGAGGTATAGGTTGCATGGCCTCGTGGCGAGGAGGGGCTAAGCTCCACCTGATCCCCCCCCCCCCCCGGGAAGAGGCTGACACCACCCCTAGGCCTCAGGCAGGCACAAACCAACACCGCATGGAATCTGGGCCAAATATTGTTCCAGAGACATTCAGCCCAGGACCTGGATTTGAACTTGCATTCGGGACTATCCCACCTAATTCTGGATCAGTGGTTACCCTAACCATATACTGTGTGTATATTTTGGAGCAAAACATTGTTTAACATGTTAAATGACTACTCATTCTAATTAAAAAATGGGTGGTTTATGAACACTGGAATTCTCCACCTGGAAATCGTTAGCTTAAGAGTCCCAGCTGAGGAAGAGTTCTCCCCTGCCTGAAGCTGGCCAATGTGATCCCATCCAACCCACAATACAGCCTTTGCAATTGCAGATGGGGCCTGAAGAAGCCAGATGCATTATGACCTGGAGGAATTCTTATTCTGAAGAGTCTAGTTCTGTCAGCTACTGGAGACAAGCTGCACTAATGACTAGTTCTGCTTTCTCAGTTTTATGTAATTTTTGATGTGACTGACTTTCTTTTTAAAAGTTGTGAACTTGCCACTCTTTCTATCATTTTCTCAGCAGCAGGAAATGAGACAGAGCAGTTGGAGGGGGGCCCAAGTCAATAAGTCTATCCATTTAGCAAGTCCATGGGTGAGAAAAGGAGGTGCCATGGCATTCCTCACAGTGGCCTTCACAGTATCAGTACCAGTGCCACCCTCTCACTGCAGCACAAACCCCACTAATCTGCACTCACAGAAGTTCTGTCTCATTTGCTGCTGCTGAGAAAATGGTAGATTCATACAAAAAATTACATAAACCTGAAAAATCAGAACTAACCATTAGTCTAGCTTGTCTCCCATAGCTGTCAATACCAGACCTCGTGGGCTAGCATCCACAGAATATTGTTTCTGTTTGAAGTCTGCCAGGGCAAGGCCAGATGGCTATAGAGGAAAGTAGTGGGAGACAGATATATTAGCCCCAAGCTAAACAAATGCCTGTTACCAGGGTAAGCAAATGGCAGTTGCTCCAGGTCAGTTAAGATACTGGGGCCAGCTGAAACAATAGAAACCACTGTCCAAAGCCCTAGCCACATGGAAGGCATGAGAAAGAACTAAGAAATAAGAGGCAACTGGGAATGGATTGCAAACTCAAAGGCATTGATCAGACTGCAGCTCTGTGTGACGATGTATGTATCATTATCAGAAAGGAGAAACCAAAGAAGCACTGGTAATGTGGCCCTGATAGTAAGCCAAGACAGTGCTGTCTGTTGGTAGAAAAAGTATTTGTGGAATTCTCAGCAAGGAAACTGCCTCTTGTTCTTTGTTCCTATTGTTTTCAATGAAATAAGACTGTGTACATTCTTTGTACATATACAGAATTGCACCAAAGAAATACCTGACATCATCAATTTCTTCTTCTAAAGGAAACACCCAGCAACATCTCAAACACTGGCTAACCGCTCACACTAAAAGGGGAAACATATTCTTTCTTCTGTTGTTCCTTTCGAGAGGGAGAGGTGGGAGTAATAATTTGAATTATTCATTTTATACCATATAATGAAGTGGCAGCAGAAAAGTAATCCATGTAAGGTTGCCTAGTAAATAAAAATCCTTTATTTTATGGTGTGTGTGTGCAAATAAACATAAAGAAAGGTGATACTGTCTAACAAGTTCTTATCACAATCTTATCACAATTTGTCACTTTTCCAAACAGCAATTTCATACTGGAGATCCAAAATGCTATGAAAACAAATTTATCCTTATACTTATTCTTTGTTACAACAGCTGGTTGTAATGGTACATCTACTCAGATAAACATATGCATTGCATTTACAAAAATCACACCAAGTTATTCCTATTAATTAGACCACAGCATACATAATGAAGGCATAAATTTACATCTGGGGCACAAGGAAGAGAAACCAAAAAGTTGTATCGATAGCATAAGTTTTATGGTGGATATTATAATAAATCAATGTAGAAAGCCATAAGCACTCCATTTATCATCTGGTAAGATTCAAGCAATAATTCTTGATCTACACAAAATCAAATTTTCAGGATCATTACAGTTTTATTATTAATCAGAGAAAATCATTTTTAACATCAAATTCTCCAAGCTAGACAAGGTTTTTACTTAAGCTGTATGGTTCAATACAAGACTTCCAAACTCTTGTGTGTAAATCAGATCTACAAGTATTAGTCTATGTTGACTCTGCTGATACACTTTAACATACTGCTGTTTGAAAAGTAAAGCGAAATGTTTAGAGCACACCAACAGATTTACATGGACTAATTCACCAGCAATATATTAGTGTGCTTTAGAAAACTCCCTCACCCATTCACTCCTTCCCCAGGTAGAGTGCATTTCTCCACCATGTAGACAAGCCCTAAAGATTTTACTGTTACTTTTTTAAAAAGGTATAACATATTTATTTGGTGTCATCTTGTAATAAAAAAATGTAAATACAGACAATCAGTCTTATTTTGAAGTGCAGAATAAAGCCAGGCACCTAAGAATATTACTGTCCACTCTTTGCAAGAATGGGGCCTGGACTTCAATGGGAGTTTGAATTGATTAAGGACTGCTGGATTTCTTTAATTAATTTAAAGTAATGAAAAACACAAGCTCTTTTCTCTAGATGTATTTTGTCAGCAGAATTGCCCAGTGGAATGAATCCTGTTTTGTTCAGCTGACATACAATTGCTAATAGTATAGGTTCAGACTAGGCTGTTATAAGCGAATGTTTATGCATTGGAGGCAATAGAGCTCCATCTGCACAGAGCTCACTGCAGAACTGGGAACTAAATGTATCCATTTGGATTTTTATTATTTTACAATTTTAGAAAAAGTGTGTATACAATGCTCTGGGCACTCCTAATAACCTTATAAAATACACTAACATAGCCATTAATTACCTTTGAAGAAATCAAATAAACCAGTAACAAATAGAAAATAATTCATTTCCTCCCCCTACTTCACCATTCCCTAACTCTACCCAATGCAATTTTCTTACAGAAAAGAGAGCAACAGTGGGACGTGTAGTGCTGAACGTGAAGAAATTTGGGCAGTTATATACCAGAGAGGTAAGCATGTTTCAAAGTTTGCACTGTCGGATTTAACACACATTTTAAAAAATTAAATCCAAACCTCAAATTACGTAAATATGTGCCCTTATTTATTATATATAAATCATGCAGCGCAAACATTCTCAAGTTACAGTACTTAAAGACCTTTGCACTACTAAAAGCACAAGAATCACTCTACAAGCTATTATCTCCCTACTACATTCTTTGTTTTCTCTCCAATTAATTTTTGATTATGTATTTTAGGGACATTTCAGTCTTATATACCTTCTGTGGTGAAAAATTTCATAAGTACACAAACAGCTCATTACAAGCTTCCATGTAAAACAGAATAATTATTTGTAGCTCACTGAGGCATCATTGTTTAAAGGTCAGATAGGCTGATTTTTCTTGAAACCCTAAGAGAATTTACCTCCTGGTGCAAATATTACACCTTCTTCTAAAACATCAGAAAGGTTTTAACAATAAGTTGTGAAGTCCATAGCTAGGTGGCACTAAAATGTACTACAATTTTCTGTTCAGTTACCCATGACCAGCTGCTAGAATTTTAAGTGTTTAATATAAATAAAGTAAAATAGAAACACTTCAGTAAGCAGTCAAAAAGGATGACTTTTCAATTCTAGCTTTGACTGATTTAATTTAAGACATATGTTTCATTACCTTTGGAAAATTAACATTTAATTGATTTCTTTGGAATAAGATTCTGCTAGAGAGCTTGATAATATTGTTTACAGTTATAATGATCAGAAAGACATTTCCATATTCAGTGTAAGAGAGCTCTAATATCTTTCCAAATAAAACCGATGGGGGAAGTGGTACAATTGCAAATTAATTTTTATTCATTTTGGATATGTAATTTACAATAGATATGGATGTATTTATTAAACTGGCATGTTTCTATTTACTGAGAAACATATGCAGCCATAATTACCATAACACTGGAGTGTTTCAAAAGCATGTAATATATTTATCCTTGAAACACCCATGTTAAATAGGGAAGTATTATCATCTCGGTTTTACAGATGGGGTACTGAGAGACTAGGACTATTGCAGAGCAGAGAACTGAATCTGGGACTCCTAAATTACATTTAGCCATATTCAAATACAAATACATACATCTAGGAATACAGAGCATAGGCCATACTTACAATATGAGGGACTCTATCCTGGGACACACTGACTTTAAAAAAGATTTGGGGGTCACGGTGGATAATCAGATGAACACGAGCTCCCAGTGCGATGTTGCGGCCAAAAGCTAATGTGATCCTGGGATGAGTAAAAAGGGGACTCAAGTAGGAGTAGAGAGGTTATTTCACCTCTATAGTTGGCACTGGTGTGATGACTGCTGGAATACTTTGTCCAGTTCTGGTGCCCACAATTCAAGAAGGATGTTGATAAATTAAAGACGATAGAAGCTTCACAAAAATAATTAAAGGATTATAAAACTAGCTTATATTGATAGATTCAAAGACCTCTCTCTCTTTAGCTTAACAGAGATAAGGTTAAAGGGTGACTTGACTACAGTCTATAAGTGTCTACATAGGGAACAAATATTTAATAATGGGGTCTTCAATGTAGCTGAGAAAGATAAGCACAATACAATGGCTGGAAGCTGAAGCTATACAAATTCACTTGGAAATAAAGAGTGATTTTTTAATGGTGAGAGTAATTAACCATTGGAACAATTTACCGAGAGTCATGGTGGATTCTCCATCACTGACAATTTTAAATCAACATTAGATGTTTTTCTAGATCTGCTCTAGGAATGATTTTGGGAAGTTCTCTGACCTGTGTGAGACAGGAGGTCAGACAAGATTATCACAATCATCCATTCTGGTCTCGGAGTCTATGAATCTATTAATTTAAATTCCAGGCTAGCACCTTGAACTTAAACTGTATTCACAACTTCAGTGGTGTAATACAATGTGTTTGTATGATGCAATAGTGCTTTCCCCTCCAAACTGAGCCCATGGTCAGCAGTGCTCAGTAACAAGCATAGTGAATTGGGGCTAAAAATCTGTGTATATGTCAGTCTAGAAGGGAGAACCTGGACTTCCTGTTCAAGACAAAGATCTTCAAAGCGATCTATGCTGACAGACAGCAATGGATAACCATATCAATGGGAGGTCCACATATGGAAAACTACATCTTCCATCATAATGAGCCCTATTTAAACTTGTCCAAAGAGAATTGATTTCAATCATTTGTTAAATTGCATTTTTGTCTTGTGCTAGTTTTTACTAAATTCATTGCATTTTCTCTTTTTTAATTAGGTATCCCCATTTCCCTTCACATTGCTGTTCCTGCCCCATGCAGCTCTCCTTGTTTCCAATTTCTTTTTTAGGAGATTTCTTCATTCCTCTCCCTCTATTTTTATCCTCACCATAGTTCTGCCAGTATGGATTATTTTTCACAGCTTTAGTTAATATACTTTTCTTTCCTTAGCTTCAGTAGCTGCTAATTCAGTTATGTATCCTGACTTTGTACTTGTTTCCCTTATTGGAATTCTAAGATACTACATTCCTCGTTTGAAGTAAAAATCTTCCTGCTATTTTTTTTTATTGTGGTTTGTAACATTCAGAGACCCAAAGTTAACAGTTACACCAATGAGAACAAGAAAAAAGAAAAAAGAATAAATGGAGCTGAATTTTAAAATAATCTTGAATTTATCACTCGAGCCAGCAAATATATTTTGGCCATCAATCAGTGCATCTACATGATGGGAAAAGTGTATATTTCTCAGATATGTCATTCTGAGAGCACACACTTTAGGATTGCTGGCAGAGTAGACATATTACACTTCAGATAGACACTGACACACATGACAACAGTTCCCATTGCAGGGACTGGGACACCAAGAAAATACAACTATTTGCACCAACATGTTAATACAAAAGCTTTCCATGAATCATTGCTGTGCACTAATTAAAGCGTCTTTCCTGTTTGGTGAGTTACACAATTGCAGAGGTTTACAATGCAAACACTTAATATAACTTTATACCACTGGCTAGATCAATACATGCAGCATCCTACAAATATTTAATAAAGTCTAACCTGTAAACACATTCTTATAACTCTAATATCTATTTTAACAATACTAACACCACAGGTGAGCCAGACTGGTTTCTAGCTAGGCATTTGTCGGTGTTCAATGAGGCCTGGGGGTCTTGGCATGAGCAGGCACCTGATCTGCCAGCATCGCTAAAGCTTTAACAGGTTCTACAAGGGAAGAATAAAATAAATTTCACCAAACACAATTTTGAATGTCAAAGATTATTTACAACAATACCTGTGACACTAAGTTATTGTGTATTTTTCTGTACATATTTAAAATACTGCAAATACTATAACCTACAAATACAAAAAAAAATCAGAATTTTGTCTTGTAATTATCATTTGGACCTATGAAACTCTACATTCCTCAAAGAACAAGTTGTAGAAAATTAATGCAACTTATTTGCAATGTTTTTTCACCTATAAAAGGTGCTTGATTCAGAAAGCCTTTATTTAATAGTGAATTTTTACAGTGGTGAGTGGGGAATAACGCATAGAAATTCCATTATGGATAATGTGATTTTACATACCAATCTAAAAATTTACTCTTTTAGGCATTTACCTCATTTGCATATTGTGGGTTTCATGAGGTTGTACAAGCACTTCAATTATAGTGACTTATGACGAAAGTTGTAATTAATATTCTGATGCACTACAAAATACATATTTCTGTATTGCCTACACATAAAAGAAATATAGTTTTAAATATATTTATTATATCTCAGTGATAGATAAATGTGAAATTGAATCTAGATGAAGTCATGTAACAATGTGGTGGTATATGCAGACAACTCAGGCTCAAATTCAGCAAAGCACAGTATCTGCTTAAATTTAAAAATATGTTTAAATCCTGATTGCTTAAAGGTAGCAATATGCTTAACTTATTTCCATAAATTAGAACAGCAATTAGGATCTGACATTGCAAAAGCAAAAATCCTCAGAGTTTATGAAAGAACCCTGTTCAACTTCTCCATTTTCTTTAGGTTTCACAATACACTAGATGGTGTCCCTGTAATCTATAAGAGTTACAGAATCAATTAAAAGGGTACCCAAATAGTATGGCTTGGTTGTGGCACCTTAGAGACTAGACTATTTATTATTTGTTTTGTTCCTCTTCCTGCTTCTAAAGATTAAGCCATAACTGAAAATGGTTTATGTTTTTATTGTGAATGTATACCATAATTCTTACTATGACAAATTCTTTCTAAAACATATTCTTTAAAAAGCTATCGGAAATCTTAATAATTTCATATGAAATTAGAACAGATATTTTAATTTAATTTCATATTATTGGAATATGTCATACTGTAATTATTATACATTCTCTGAAGAATAATCCAATAAAATTCAGCAAAATATAATAAGTGCACAACAAAACTGTAATAAGATTCAAATGCAAGAATGCTATTAATGGCATAATTATGGGTTTAGACTAAGGGCTGGTCTCCACTACGGGGGTGAGGAGGGGGGAGGATCGACTGCAGATACGCAACTTCAGCTACGTGAATCACACAGCTGAAGTTTGCGTATCTGCAGCCGACTTACCTCTCGTCCCCACGGCGGCAGCAGTCGGCGGCGCGCTCCCCCATCAACTCCAGCTTGCGCCTCCTGGCAAGCTGGAGTTACGCAGTCGACAGGGGAGCCGCGATCGATTTCTCATGTCCTCATCAGACGCGAGAAATCGATCGCCAGAAAATCGATCGCTACCCGCCGATTCGGCGGGTAGTGAAGACGTACCCTTAACAGGGACAAGGTGGGTGAGGTAATATCTTTTATTGGACCAACTTCTGTTGGTGAAAGAGACAAGCTTTTTGAGCAACACAAAGCTCCCCTTCAGGTCTGGGAAAGGTACTCAGAGTGTAACAGCTAAATACAAGGTGGAACAGATTGTTTCTGATGATCAGCTTGGCAAGGTTGGGGGCTTGTTTGAAGGCCAGAAGAGCAAGATACATCTCTGCAGTTTTATAATATTGGAGTTTACACAGAATAAAAAGAGAGGCTTTGGAATTTAGTCAGTTTGTGGTAATATTTCTGAGATCCTTGAGGATCATGAGTCTCCAACATACCCAGTGCAACATAATTTAGTAGAGTCCCATAATGGTAAGTACATAGCCATATATACTTATTTATATTCTACAGCCACAGGAAGGCAGCTTCAACAGACATCCTCTAAAATCAAGGGCTTAATGTATGAACACTATTAAGATAATAAACTTTTATCAAATCACTTTCAGTGCAAGGTAAGAGTACTTTGCACACAGGGATCTGATTGCTATTGTCTCTAATATATTTGGGGTAATTGTTGGATAAATAACCACTATATTTACTAAGAATCAGAGAGGTAGCCGTGTTAGTCTGGAATAGCAGAGGTAACAAAGTCCTGTGGCACCTTAAAGACTAACTATAAAGTTTTGAAGCATAAGCTTTCATGGGCTAATACCCACTTTGTTGGATGTCCACTGCTTGCAGTTTTAGGGCCCGTCATTACTACAGATACCGAGTGCTAGCCTTTTCTGCCCACCAATCCATCTGCACTGGGGGTATTTTTAATTGTTCGGCACCTCAAAGTTGCTTCAGATATTTTAAAAACACAATGTTTTGAAAAAATATATCTTCTTCCTTCCAGGAAAGGAATTATTCCTTTTCCCTACATCCTCCCAACCCAAGTGACCCTGGTCTGAGGTACAAGACAAGTAATAATAGATAGTCCTGAATTTGTGAATTGTCTTCAATTAACCAGCATATTGGAATTCATTAAAGGATTGTTTTAGTTTGAAGATGAAGTGACAACTTGAATACATAGGGCAACAAAGCAGGAAGAAGAGCAAATGTTATCAGTATATTTACAAATACAAGATTGACATATAGAAACAGTGTTCCTCACTAACTATGCAATTCTACTATCATGATTAACTTTCAGCAGAACTACCCAATGTTTACTTGTAATTCTAAATAAAAAGGAAGAATGAGTTTTCCTGTTATCCACTGCTGGCTGTGATCAAGTTGATGAAACAACACAGAATATGTTTTGTCATATGAATATTTATAACAAGTCAGTTGAGAGTAAAAAAATTAAGGAGTCTTCATATTACAGTTCAAATAATGATTTGACAAATAGAAATCAAGGGTCCATTAATTACACTATTTACACCACCATCATCCGTCTACCTCTCAAAGTGAAATCCTTAGTTCCCTCATGAAGTCTCTTCTCAGATCAAGGCTCTTCCCAAACTTATCTCTTTTACCTCTGCAGCATTCCTAAAGTGAGCTTGCTCTTTGCTACCTCCTTTGCAAGAACAGTAGTTTGTGCCATGGTTCCTCTCTCATACATAGTCCTGAAATCGCAAGCCCCTAAATGGCGAGACAGCCTAGATAGCAGAGCTGGAACATAATGGGAGCAGACAGAGGAGGGAGAAAGAGAGACATACAAAGAAAAGGGAGAGGCTGGGTTAGGGAAAAGATACTTAGAGGAAGACAAAGAGGTAAGTGTGGAGACCTACTGGAGGAGAAAAAGCTAAGAAAAAGGAGAAAATGGGGCAGTGAGGGAAGAAATCCAGAGGATAAGGAAAATAGAGGGAGAAATAAAAGAAATAGGATAGCTAGAAAGAGTTTTAGGCCCTGTCATTACTACAGATACCGAGTGCTAGCCTTTTCTGCCCGCCAATCCATCTGCACTGGGGGTATTTTTAATTGTTCGGCACCTCAAAGTTGCTTCAGATATTTTAAAAACACAATGTTTTGAAAAAATATCTTCTTCCTTCCAGGAAAGGAATTATTCCTTTTCCCTACATCCTCCCAACCCAAGTGACCCTGGTCTGAGGTACAAGACAAGTAATAATAGATAGTCCTGAATTTGTGAATGGCTTAATGTCTGACATCATGTGACCTATACTTACTTACTTACTTATGCCCGTCACCCCAGTTGGGGTATGGGCCACCAACCACAGATCTCCAGAGTCCTCTATCCTGGACCATTCTCTCTAGCTGGTTCGAGGTGTAGCCCACTTTTGTGGTGTCAGCCTGAAGGTCACGTCGCCAGGTGTTTCTTGGACGGCCTCTTTTCCGCTTGCCTTGGGGGTTCCACCGCAGTGCCTGTCTGGTGATGTTGGTTGGCTGTTTGCGTAGTGTGTGTCCTATCCAGCCCCACCTTCTCCTTCTGATTTCTTCCTCTGCTGGGAGTTGACGGGTCCTCTCCAAGAGGTGGATGTTGCTGATGGTGTCTGGCCAGAGGATTTGAAGAATCCTTCTGAGGCAGCTGTTGATGAAGGTCTGGATCTTCCTGGTGGTTGTTTTGGTTGTCCTCCAGGTTTCAGCTCCATACAGTAGGATTGATTTCACGTTGGAGTTGAACAGTAGAATCTTTATTGCCAAAGACAGCTCTCTGGAGCTCCAGATGTTCTTGAGCTGTAAGAAGGCCGCTCTTGCCTTACCAATCCTTGCTTTGATGTCTGTGTCTGTGCCACCCTGCTGGTCGATGATGCTGCCTAGGTAGGTGAAGGACTGCACTTCTTCCAGGGGGCTTCCATTGAGTGTGACTGGGTCACTGCTAATGGAGTTGATCTTGAGGATCTTGGTCTTGTCCTTGTGGATGTTGAGGCCAACCTGTGATGACGTGGCTGCCACTACGTTGGTCTTCTCTTGCATCTGCTCTTTGCTGTGCGAAAGGAGTGCAAGGTCGTTGGCAAAGTCCAGGTCATCGAGCTGGGTCCACAACGTCCACTGGATTCCATTCCTGCGCTCGTAAGTGGATGTCTTCATAATCCAATTGATGACAAGGAGAAAGAGAAATGGTGACAACAAGCATCCTTGTCTGACTCCGGTTCACACCTGGAAGCTGTTTGTGAGCTGCCCTCCATGGATCACTCTGCAGTGTACGCCGTCGTATGAGTTCTTGATCAGGTTGACCACCTTTGCTGGGATGCCGTAGTGCCTAAGGAGCTTCCAGAGGGTCTCTCGATCCACGCTATCGAACGCTTTCTCATAGTCAACAAAAGTTGATGTACAACGAGGAGTTCCACTCCATGGACTGCTCGACTATGATGCGGAGCGTTGCTATCTGGTCTGTGCAAGATCTGTTCTGCCGGAAGCCTGCCTGCTCATCTCGTAGCTGTGGATCGACGGCATCGTTCATTCTCTCTTGGTTGAAGACCTTCCCTGGCACCGAAAGGAGTGTGATTCCTCTGTAGTTGGCACAGTTGCTGAGGTCTCCTTTCTTGGGGATTTTGATGAGGTATCCCTCTTTCCAGTCTGCCAGAATCACTTCTTCTTCCCATATCTTCTCAAAGAGAGGGTACAGCATTTCCACTGAAGCATCCAGGTCTGCTTTCAGGGCCTCTGCTGGGATGTCGTCAGGTCCAGCCGCCTTCCTGTTCTTCATCATGGTGATGGCTTTTCTGATCTCGTCTCTGGTTGGTTTGTTGCAATTGGTTGGGAGGTCCTCGTTGGCTGGGTCGATGTCTGGTGGATTTGGTGGTGCTGGTCTGTTCAGGAGTTCCTCAAAGTGCTCCGCCCATCTGTTCATCTGTTGTTCTATTCCTGTTATAGACTTTCCCGGCTTATCTTTGACGGGACGTTCTGGCTTGCTGAACTTTCCAGACAGTCGCTTGGTGGTGTCGTGCAGCTGTTTCATGTTGCCGCTGTATGGTGCCTGCTCCACTTCTGCTGCCAGTCCATCCACATAGTCTCTCTTATCCTTCCTAATATTCCTCTTCACTGCTCTGTGGGCTTCAGCATACTCTTTTTGAGCTTTGGCCTTTGCTGCTCTAGTCCTGATGTTGTTGACTGCTGCTTTCTTCTTCTTTCTGTCTTCTATCTTAGTCAAGGTCTCTGCTGTGATCCACTCTTTCTGCTGGTGTTTCTTGATTCCAAGCACTTCCTGGCATGCTGACCTAAGTGTGTCTCTCACTTTCTGCCAGCTGTTGAGTACACTGTCTTCCTCTTCCTCAAACCGATCCTGTAGTACTGAAAACTTATTCTTCAGCATCAGCCCAAAATCTTCCTTGGTCTTGTGGTCCTTCAGAAGGCTGACGTACTTCGCTCTTCTGTCTGACGCATCTATCCAGTTGTTCTTCAGCTTCAGCTTCAATCTGGCCACCACTAATTGATGGTCGGACGCCGCGTCTGCTCCTCTTCTAACTCTAACATCCTGCAGGGACCTTCTGAACTTCTTGCTAATGCAGACATGGTCGATCTGGTTTTCTGTCGTGCCTGCTGGCGATATCCAGGTACTCTTGTGGATCCGCTTGTGAGGAAAGATGCTGCCTCCTATGACCAGGTTGTTAAGTGAACACAGATCCACAAATCTCTCTCCATTCTCACCTCATCTCTCCCAGCGTGTGGGTCCCCATGACTTGTTCATATCCTGTGTTGTCAGGTCCAATTTTGGCATTGAAGTCTCCCATAAGGATGGTGATGTCTTTGTCTGGGAGAGTCTCTAATATTTTCTGAAGTCTGTTGTAAAAGTAGTCTTTGTCCTCCTCTTCACTGTCATTGGTTGGAGCGTAGCACTGAACAACATTCATCTTAATCCTCTTCATTTTAGTTCTGAAGGATGCTGTGATGATCCTGGGGCCGTGTGCCTCCCAACCAATCAGTGCTCTCTGTGCCTGCTTGGACAACATGAAGCCTACTCCCTGTGTGGGGTGCGTCGCTCTCTTCATGTCCAGAATACAGCAACAGCTCTCCTGTCAACAGTCGTCTCTGCCAACTTGCGTCCATCTTGTCTCGCTAATGCCTAGTAGGGTCAGGTTGTTGCTCCTCATCTCTGTTGCAACCTGTGCCGTCTTTCCTGACTCGTACATGGTCCTCAAGTTCCATGTGCTGATGGTGATCCTCCTGGTTGCAAGAAGGGTGATCGGCTTAGTGGCTTCCTCGCGGCTTTCACCACCCAGCATCATGCATCTTCGAGTTGCAGACCCTTCTTTTTCCAGGCTAAAAGTCTCTGTTATCTCTATTTCTGTTGTTGGTGTTTCTGTAGCAAGTTGATTTTTTACAGGGTGGAGTTGCTAGCCCTATGCCCAACCCTCTTCCTTTACCCTGACTTGGGACAGGCAGATGGCCCCGAAGGACTTCTCTGGTGGAGTTATGAAACCTATGAAGACTACAAAATGGGAGCTTTATTTTCTACCATAATAATGAGAGCTTCCCAGTTTGCAATGGGAGAAATAGCACTTGCTTCTTGCCCTATATCATGTGATACCGATTTTGATATTTTAAAATAACAAGAATCAGGGAGGTAGCCATGTTAGTCTGGATTTGCAGAAGTGACAGAGTCCTGTGGCACCTTAAAGACTAACAAAAGTATTGAAGCATAAGCTTTCGTGGGCTAATACCCATGTCGCATCCGATGAAGTGGGTATTAGCCCACGAAAGCTTATGCTTCAATGCTTTTGTTAGTACTGTTAGTAAAGAAATGGGTCACTACAATCACACAGAAGAGAGAGAGGCCAGTTTCCAGAAGCAGCAAGTGAGAAAAAACTCAGCAAGTAGAGAGAAGAAATGAAGGTGAAGTAAACAAGATTACCCTCTGTCATTTGAAAAGATTAAGTTAGCAAAAAAAGATGTGGAAACGCTGAAGAAAAAAATAATGGCATAGAAAAGTGAAAAGGGAGCCAACTCCTGGAGATCCATCCCTCATTGTCGCATCTTCAAGGTATTTAATTATTTTCCAGTCACAAAATATAATTTGTTTTGTTAGAAAAAAAGTTAATGGATTTGACTTTCAAAATTTTATTAAAAAAACAGTTCTTCAAGTTACTCTCAGTCCTAAATTATGCAATCCTGTAACTATTCTCCTAAATCAGAATGCTTAAGACATCAATCTATTACTATGGCCCTATCCTGCAAGGTGCTGAACTCTCTTCTCTTTAGAGTTTGGCAAGAAGGTGCTAAAGATGGTGTTTTGCAACTCACAGGATTAGGACATTCTTGATTTCAAGATAACACACAATATGATACACTACCATGTATTTTTGTAGAAATGTTGTATCCTTTATAGTTTCCTGCTATTTATAAAATAGAAAAATTGAACTATAGACCCAGTGTGTCAGGAAAATAAAGGGTTTTCTATAGAATAACCTACAAACTCAGTCTAATTGGGAGACATGACAGGCAGAATTGGAGAAAGATTAAAGCAAAGATGTTTATATAACAGGAACTTCTGTCAACTCACACCATTGTCTGCACTACATTTAGGAAAGTTATTATGAGGTCTGACAAGATAGGTGCTACCTAGAGTTTTGTTCTCAGAAATAAAAGCCCGTTTTGATTTAGTGTGTAACCCTTCTGCCCATCAGAGTTGGCAGCAACAAGGGCCGGGTTCAGTATCCAGGGGTTCCATTCTAATGACACAATACAAAACCGGCTCGATCCCCCACCCAGTGACATGGGACAACCATATACCACCCTTCTGGGTGCCTCTAAGAGGCAATACTTCCCCTCTCGCAAGCACAGAGTCTGAGTGTATCAAAACCCTTTTAATAACAGAGAGAAGCACTGTGGCATATTATTGGGTAAACACCACAAACAAAAGTCACTAACCAAACCATGAACCAGAATCCCCCTCCTTCCCCCCCCCACACACGCAAATGGGCTGTGTCCTTTCCCTTGGGTTCTTGAGTCCCACAAGCCCCAAAGTCACCCAAAGTCCCAAAAGTCCAACAGCCCCAGCAGAGATCAAAAGTTCATTTGCAGAGTTGTACCTCCCCACCGGGGTGGAAAGGGGGGGCAGGTTATGGGGCACCTTACGTGGTCAGAGGCCGACTGCCCCGCCTCTCCAGTCGTGCTGCAGTCCTCACCATGGGCCGTTCCATCAGGTGCTCAGGAACTGCTCTGCTTTCTCCAGGCGCTCTGCTCTGTCAGCCGCTGTACGCCGTCAGCCACTCCACTAGCGGTGACCCAAATGGCTCCGCTCCATCCATGGGTGGCAGCGGCTGCTGCTGCACATTGCCAGCCATTCTGCTAGCAGTCACCCAAACTGCTCCCGCTCGGTCTGCTGCAGCATCTGCGTCTGCATCTGCTGCTGCTCATCGCCAGCTACTCTGCTAGTGGTGACCCAGACAGCTCCGCTCCATCCACTGCTGCTCATCACCAGCTACTCTGCTAGTGGTGATCCAACTGGCTCTACTCCATCCACTGCTCAGCAATACAATTTCAGCCCCCCTACAGGGCTTAGTGATCTCAGCTCTTAAGGGATTTCAGCTCATAGAGGGGCCTTACTGCAGAGGCACCACCAGACCCAAAATGACTTCAGCTCAGTGGGCTGAAGTTAGATGCCTAATGGAAGCAAAAGTCAGCTCTAACATTCCACAGGGGAGAGAGGCCCTCAGACAAGGCCCTCACCACAAGGTATAGAAGCCTGTACTCTCTCTCAATTCAGTGGGTTTTGGAACCCCTGTCCCTTGTCTAGTGAGCGCTACCCAGCTGATGGCGAGTCCCTCCAGCATGCCAAAGGCCAAATACATGTCCCAATCCCTCATTCACATAAACAGGTTAATCAACACTTTATCATTCTTGCCCCAATACCAGAGAAAATGGGGATCCCTCAGTAGCCAAAGTGACCATTTGGGCTGTTAGAGTGCAGGCTAGGTGCGGTGGGTGTGTCTATAGAATAAGATGTTATTTTCCAAAAGTCACTGCAATTCCTGCAATTCACCACCAGATGTCACTCATCCTGAAACTGCTTACAAGTGTGAAATCTATTTTTTTTGAAATAACTCAGCTGTGAAGAATTCTGGTTGCTGCAATTGAGTGCACACTAAGATCTAATTTGTGGCTCTCCCGCAGTACAAATGACAGCATGATCTGATATTCTGAATATTCTTGAGACCAGCAATACAACTGCTTAATCAACAAATGGGGCATAGTTTAACTCCGTCCTCTCCAGGGCCTAAATGTTCTGCCACCAGAATTACAGAGAATAAGAGACTAGGTCTTCCTATGGCAGCCTCAGAATCTTTTAAACTGACTTTCCTTTTAGCACACTGATTACAGTGGTTTGTGATACTACAGTAGTACACCTCCCATTAATTACAGTAGAGACATTACAAATCTATTTAATTACATTTAGGCCAGAAGCCACTTTTTGTTTTATTTGTATGTATATTACCCCTTCCATTTAGGATCTCAGAGCCCTTTACAAACATTAATTTTAGCCTCACAATATACTTGAGAGGTAGCTAAGTATTTTTTTCTCCCATATTGCAGTTCTCCTGAGTCCCAATCCTATGCTTTAGCCTGTCTGGAAGGAGTTGTCAGTTTAAGGTGTTCTGATCACTCTAACTTTAACGTCTAGGTTTCTGTAGCTTTACAAGGATCCCCTCCCCCTCAACAAATATACAGTACCACATCTATCCTGTGAAATGACAATTCTAGAAAAATGATTTCTGCTTCCAGAAATGCCATTGTAGGAGGCAGGTAGGTTATATGGATAATGGATGCCTACCAGTACTATTTTTTCCTATTCATTTATTTCTAATCTCCTACCTATTAAAAGATAGGGGAGTATGTATCATGTTAAAATATATCCTGCAGCAATCATGAATTCTCATACCTAGTGTCTCTATATATTTAAAACAGATCTTTTGCCTGCAACATTGAGTAACCATCTTATTTAAAAAAATACAACTTGAAAAATGTTTGGGGTTTTGAGATCGTAGAAGATATGGTTTTGTATTAGCCTATCAAAAAGTTTTCATTCCAATCTATTCCTCTGTATAATCAAATAAAAGAAAAGTGCCTGTAAGTGTCAAAGAAGGGAGGGGAAAAACGGTAGAACTTGACAGGAATTCAAGACCTTAAAAGTACCCACAATAGTCTCAGTCTAAAAAACTCTAGAAATATAATTAGAGTTGACTGATTAGCTCCTTTGGGTCAGCTTTATACAAAGTTCACCTACATTTGCTTCTTAGAACAGTATATGTGTAACTGTATGCAAATGCAAAATTTGCAGAAATGATTTTTGGAGTGCAACTCTTATAAAAGAAGCTAGTCATACTATTTTCTCAGTAATGTAAAGGGAATTTAGTAATGTTGTTTTTTCTTTTCACAGGAAAAGGGTCATTAGACAAGCAAGATCTCTTACCCAATCCCATGGGCTAGGACTCAAAGAGGTGTCCTTTTCTGCTTGTGAATTACCTGCTCTCATTTCAAGGAGGTAGACATTTGATCAGACTACAGGGAGAATGTATTGTGCCCAGAAAGGAAGTTATGCAGGAGATCCCATGCCTGAAAAAAATGCTTCTCCTGCCTCATGGTGTCAGAGGAGTGCTGTGAACTGGGCGTTCTAAGGGGATGCACTGGTAACAGGAGGAAAAGGGAGAGCACATGTTCAAGCCACTCTCTCTCTTCCACCTGGTTTTGCTGCATCATATTGGCTGGCCACGGGAGAAGGGTAGCAGCTCTGATAATTTAAATCTTTCTCTGCACTATTCCAGCCTCTTTCTTGCTTCTTCAGCTGTCTCGCCCACTCTCCCTGTTGCTATAATGAGTGTTTCCAGGATGCTGTAGGTCTGATCAATGGGCTGTTTTTTGGGGACTGGGAAGGAATGTTTTACATTGAACCAAACTGGAGTTCAGTAGGTTTTTTGCCTTCCTTGCAGCACTGAGGAAGTACAGACTAGAATTTAGAAGCCAAATATTAACAAATAGAAATGTGCAGTTGTCATAGCTTGCAGTCAGCGTCCAGAGCAATTAAAGCTAAGGCTCCCATTCCCAAAGGTTAGAGTTTGTGCCGGAAAAGGCTTCAGATTCCAGTGGCACTGTCTATCTCCCTCTTTCCACATGGGAGAGGGTTAGGGGACTTAGAAATAGAGCTGGGTGAAATTCTTTCTGACTCAATTTCTTTTTTCAAAACATGCATATTTGAGTCCATTGAAACATTCTGCAAATTTGTGTTTAATTTGCTAAATGTTTGTTTTCAACAGAAACAAAACAAACAAACCCTATTTTCAAAAAGTTGACATGTTACATTTTAACATCTTCAAAATGAAATGTTTTAACTTTTCCATTCAAAATGAATTTTCATATAAAATTTTACTTCAGTTTTATTAATTTTTGTTTACATTACCTGCAATAATGAAATGAAATATTTAGTGTTGGGTTGAACATAATGTTTACTTTGGTCTACCAAAGTATTGATTGCAGTGGGAGTCAAGTAACCCTGAATGGTATAAGATGCTGAATCCATGGGTGCTCCAAAAAAATTAGCTGGTGCTTAGTACCCACCAGGGAGGGAGGAGGAGAGATGGGACATGCTTTGGGGAGGGGCAGGGAGAGGTAGGGTGGCAGTAGGGGCTTGGTGGAAGGGATGGAGTAGGGGCAGAGCCTGGAGCAGGGTGAGGGTGGTAAGAGGTGAGGGCTTGAAGGAAGGAGTGGAGTGGGGCAGAGGCAAGAAGAAAGATGTACACCACCCCTACCCAGTCTTAAGTCAAAGTCGCAGCCTAGTGCTAAAATCCATTCCAGTGTCTATTTTTCATTCACCTTCATGTCCTGAGCAATCCATCTAGTGATTCAAGGGACCCAAATTCATGACCAAATCACCAGGATAGCATAGTTAAATTATGATTAATGCTGAGACTATGAGATGCAGGGGCAGCCTTAGGGAAAATGGTGTCTGGGCAAACATATATTTTGATGCTCCCGGGCTCTGGGCATTGCCCCTGGGCATCACTGCCTCCCTGGGGCTCCCCTGCATCACCGCCGGGCCCTGCTAGCTCTCCATTCATCCCCCCTCCCCCAGCCCTCATTGCCTCCCTAAGCTTCCCACCCCTCCATTTCCCCCAGTCCCCGCTGCTCCCCCCTACCAATTGTCCCAAGATCCCTTCTGTGGCCTTGTACCTCAGGCCCTCCCTGCTCCTTGCCTCTTGACCCTGATTTCCCCCAACCATGGCACTCTGGTTGGCCACCATAAGGCTGGCCTGGTAGGGATGTGATTTACCTGCTTGTGTACACATACTTGTGGTAACCTGATGAGAGCTAACGAGTATAAATTGCAGGATATCCACAGAAGCATGGGAAGTGATAGTGGAGACTTGGCTGAGCTATGCCAAGTACAAACCCGCCTGAAAATGGTGGGTATGTACTTGGCATGACTCAGCCCATGCTACCATGGCTACCTACTATTTACACCCATGGTAGCTCTCAGAGTTGACATATGTGAGCACGAACAAGGGAATTACAGCCCTAGCTCACAGTGTGTATATATAGTGGTATACGCATTTGTACCTCCTCACCAATAATGTAGATTGCTTTGATAGGTCCCAACTATCCAAGCATCTTTCTACTTAAAAATAAGGAGGTTCAGGATATTCATATAGTAAATGAGGTCTGAGTCATGGAAAGGGTGAGGTAAGATAAAAGAAATACTGTATTTGTAACTAAACAGAACAAAAAAGTTCTGAAAAAGAAACTTCCTCCTCTTGGCGACATTCCAAATCCTCTAAAACGTATCTTCTGGTAAAATAGGAATGATAAATATTTCATAAGCAGGCCTTCCAACTGCATTTCAAATGTTGACAAAAATAATCTGGGAAATATTGTTTGCAATAATACATCAGATATAAAGTTTATACTACTTGCATACAACAAAGCTGTTTAAACTTGATTGAAGGTCATCTTGTAGTACAGTGCTAACAATTGCATATGTACCCAAAGTGATCTGTAGGGTTCTCTGTGCTCAGCTATATACCTGTAGGACACAGCAAAATGAGTTTTCATACTTATAACTTGTTTTCACCATAGCTCTCAAAGTTCCTCTAAACATATATATCAATTTGCTGATGACAAACACAAACCACCTGAGCTTTATTCTTACTGGGTATAATAAGTGAAACATGATGTTTCTAGCCTTATAGAGTATCTCCTTCACATCAGCATTCTTTAAAAATATTTTTACTGAATTATAAATTGTTTACCTTTACCATATGTGATGGAGTCAGACCAGAAGGGTACAGGAGAGTGCTGGAAGGCAGGTATATCAGCCTCAGGATATGCAGGTCTCTGTTCCCTGGATAGCCAAACAAAGGCTACTCCAGGCCAATCAAGACACCTGGGGCCAATTAAGAAGATTCTAGAAGGCAGTGGAAATAGCTAGCCTGATTGGGACACCTGAAGCCAATCAGGGACTGGCTGAAACCAGTTAAAAACCCTCCTAGTTAGTCAGGTGGGTGTGGATGTCAGAAGTTGTGAGAAGAGGTTGTGCTATTGGTTTGACTGAGTGGTAGACAACATATATGCACGGAAGGAGACTTGAGGTAAAGGTGAAGAGAAGTTTGAAGAAGTGGGGGGACTGATGTGGGGAAGTAGCCCAGGAATTGTATTGTGTTTGGTGCCTAAAAGGTCAGCCATCTTAGCTGATACTATTAGGGTCCCTGGGCTGGAACCCGGAGTAGAGGGTGGGCCCAGGCTCTCCCCCCCCCCTTTCTACCTCCCCTAACTAATCACAGTGAGCCTCTGAGGCTAGCACAAACCACCTGGAAGTGCAGTACTCACAGGGACAAGGCCAAAGCTCTGCCACACATGGTATTCTCTGTACTTGGCCTAAATAAACTATAAATTGAACTTCTGAGGGTGGTAAATGTCCAGTTTTCAAGTGGCATTCCCCCCAGTACAGGGTACTTGATCAAATATGCACTAACACAGCCTTGTAAAGATAAGATATCTATAGAGAGAATGAGATTTGCATATAATTAAACATTTGAATATCAGAGTGCAGAAAGACTCAATGAGAGCTATTTCCTCCTGTTAGGTGAAAACCTTCGGAGAAAGGCCATAATTCAGCCTATTTAACTTTATAATGTAATGGCTGCTACTTTTCTAGCTTAGCTGTTTTATTGATATTGTAGGTGACGTAGGTAGTGCTACCTTATAATGAAGGTTGCCTGACACTTCCCAGGGTATGGTAAGGCAAAGGAGAAGGCTCAAGGCTCTGTAATCCCTAGAGAACACTCCGCTCAGAACCTGGAATAAAATCCAGGATTGCTCAACATAACTGCTGCTGACAATTAATGGTGAAACTCAGTGTCAAAATGTGTGCCTTTTTTCCCTTTAATGCAGGGGTTCCCAACCTTGGTTCGCGGCTTGTTCAGCATAAGCCCCTGGTGGGCCATGAGACGCTTTGTTTACCTGAGCATCCACAGGTATGGCCGCTTGCAGCTCCTAGTGGCCACGATTCGCTGTTCCTGGCCAACTGGAGCTGTGGGAAGTGGCGGCCTGGCCCGTGCCACTTCCCACGTCTTCCACTGGCCGGGAACGGAAAACTGCGGCCACTGGGAGCTGTGAGTGGCCTGACCTGTAGACGCTCAGGTAAACAAAGCGTCTCACGGCCCACCAGGGGCTTACCCTGAACAAGCCATGAACCAAATTTGGGAAACCCTTCTCTAGTTGTTGGCTTACATAGAGAAATAAAACCAGTTACTGCTATCAATTACCAGGTTAGCTCAAATGACACAGGTCTGTACTGCAGATCTAAAAGCTGCCTGAAACCCTGCTAATGAACCATGTGAGAATCAATATAGTTCTATCTGATGAAATCTGGTTTTTCTTTTCAGTTAGTCATTAAAAAAAAATTATTAGGTACAACCTTAATGTTCTTTTACAACACCTTTGTGTAAAGTAATCATCCCAGTTCAAAAATGCCAGAAGTAAGGTTGCCTGTGCAAGCTTAATTCAGCTGCCTTCTGCATACACATTACAATACATGATCACATACCATTTTTCCCCCCACAGGACCAGCGCTTCATTCAGTGCATAGGATGGACAGTGCTCACTGAATGAGTAGCTATTTAATATTTCCTTTATTCCTCAATGTTCAATATGTTCATTGTCTTATTTAGTGCTCACCACTCAAACTCAGATTCAAATACAGAACTATACATTTCTTCAGGGGCTTTAAGGGTGCTCCTCACTGCAATATGAGCACTTCACAAATGATAATGATTTATCCAGCATCACACAGGAACTCTGTGGCAGAGGCAGAGATAGAATTCAGTTGTTCAGAGTGGCATTTAAATACCTCAAATCAGGAGACAATCTTCTCTCTTCCTGCAATCCCCAGCCTAATTCTAATTCCAAATTCTCCCCCATTCACATCATTTGTTGCAGAGGGAAAAGGGAAACACAGAGGGAGACATGAGACAAAAGCCTCCATCACTATTCAATCCTGATGCATTCCCTGAGCAGTATTTGTTCTGTGTACTGAATGAGGCAAGGGTCTGGGGAAAAAACAATGTGAAATTAAGTGATTAAATGATTATCATGCATGTATACAAGGGGGCAAAATAAGTTGAAAGGGCAATCTAAATTTTAGTATTTCCTAACATTTGGATTGCTTGAGTTTGCAACGTTAATATTCTTTAAATATACATAAAAGTACAAACTAGTGTCTTTCATTATTCTTATAATTTATTAATTTCTGAAACAAGAGTTCAGAATAGAAATGTCCTACAGCAGGATGATTAGTACCTATGTTTTATATTGAGATAATGAAAAATATTCCTCTCATTCCTGCATCAATAAATGATAGGGGTATTGAGCTGCATCATGCATGACATACTCCTATTTAAATCAATGGGTTATAAGTGACCATTTAAAATTTTATTTGAACAGTTCAGTGTTTTTTAATCAGAACAGCAGTCAAAGCAAAACTGTTATCCTGGGATACTGAATAGACTCTAGGTTAACTCAGCAGAGAACTACTTAAAGCCAGGAAAGAAGTATAGTCTTTAACAAAATAAATAAAATAAAACCATTTTTCTGTAGAAAGCATTTGGCAAACTTCTGTATTTAAAGACTGTAATAGTTTTAAAACAACATAATTGGGTCTTAAAAAAAAACACCAAAATATTTGGATGCCTCAGGAGCAAACATTTTTAAGGAAAAAATATAAAAATCTTATATTAATAATACAAAGGCATCTTAGAAGGATTTAGACCCCAATATTTATCTCTGTTAAATAAACTGATACTCATGTTTATTTTACTCCACTCCAATCGTGTGTTAATAGAGCATATTAATATTAAATTCTTTACATTAAAAATTACTCAGTTATTTTATACATTACAGAAATTGCATAAATCTTTTTCCTGTAGAAACACTGTTAGCAATGGGGCGAGTCATTGACACCATACTTCAAAGTGAATTAAATAAATTATTCTCATTTTTAAATTAAATTTAATATTTTAATTATTAAATGAAATATTAAATATTAAAAGTTCATTAAAGCCAATGGAAATTGCTCTAAGGAAGAAAATTAGAATAAATAAACAGTTTTATTTCTGAGATGTGAAAGAAATTATGTACTATTTTTTACATTAACCATTATATCTAGCAAGGATACTTTTGTAAATGGTAGAGGCCAATGATGATGATGAACACAGAGTATATTTGGACAAATAACCGCAAATGTAAAACATATGTTAAAGCAAACTAATACCTAAAAGCAAGCTGTCCTGACAGCAGCATAAAGGAGCCTAACCAGCCTGCTTAAACTCAAAATCCTGATGACTATAGCAATTCCAACACTAGCCAAACCCTATAGCTCCATACAGGTTACTGCATGGAAAAACCCCAAACTTCAGAAGAATGGGTAAAATCCTTTTCAGCACACAAAATGGCTTGATGTTTAATCCACAGGAAAGGATATTTACTCAATCTTCTTACCAAATCTAACCATGCGAAACGGTATCTAATTTCCCAAGGCGAACCAACAAGAGTTGCAACCCTGAGAAAAACAAACCCATAAATTAACTGAAAGCTTAACTTCCACACTTGTATATTGAATTTTCCCTGAAAAACCCAATGACTACACTTGTAATATCTGAATGACAAGCAGAACAGTGTCAAGATAAACCCTTTATTATGAACAGGAACTATGTACAGAAATGAGGCAACAAACTTTCTACTTGTCTGTGTAGCTGCAGCTTTTGACTGCGTCCTGGGCTGCTTTATGTCTGTCTCAGCAACATGTCACAGAATATCCAAAGACTGAATGAAAAGTGTACAAGAAGTGTCTGTAAACTTCCTGGAAGACTCACACTATAGCACAACATATTCCAAGATTACCCAAAATGTAACAACCTAACACCATATTAAGAAACGTGATAGTATAGGTACAGGGCCAGATTTACACCTTCCATGCCCTTAGACACAGCATCTTCACCCCTTTCTCCCTTCCCACTCCCACCTACAGCTGACCTTCAAGTTTTCGGTAAAAAAATGAAACTTTTAACCCACTTTTAACTTTTAGGTGCCCCCTATGCATGTGTCTACTCTGCCTAATTGGAAATCCGGCCCTATGTATGTATAAGCATTAAATCAAAGGGTGAAAGGTAGGATAAATGCTGATGCAGGAAGCCCGACCAGGGAGAGAGTCTTGCTTTCAATTAGCATCAACCAGTAGCAAATCCTGGTACCATGTACAACAGAAGAGGGCTATGTTTATAAGCATATGCTTCATCTTCCTGACCTCATTGTGTAGAGTGACCAGATGTCCTGTTTTTAGAGGGATGGTCCCATTTTTTGGCACTTTTTCTTATATTGGCGCCTATTACCCCCGACCCCCTGTCCCGTTTTCTCAAAGTTGCTATCTGGTCACCCTATCACTGTGTAATCTGCTGTCTGCTGAAATGGTCAGTGCCCTTATCAGAACTACAATCCAGTGGTACCAGTCAGACTGTAGATAATTCAGAAACTATGAGGAAAACAGAACGGTTAAAGAATCCAGGGTATACATCAACCTATGGAACATTACATACTGTATACAAAATACATATCAGTTTAAATCAACTTAAATGTGAACAAAAATCTAACAATTAGATATACTAAAACCTGGTTAAAAGAACCCATTCAAGCAAAATTTTAATCACCTCTCCGATAGGTCTGGTAGGTAAAATGTATCAACATTTTCATCAGCAAAAAGTTTCTTGGTAGACAAAATCATTTTTCTTCTCTGCTCTCCTGGCAATGATGGGGTCAGAGAAGATCAATATTTGATGTCCCTTTATGGTACATCTCTTTAAAATTTTATCCAGAATTTTAGATGAAAAATCTAAAGAAGGGAGGCCTGAGAGAGAATTATTAAAGAGGCTATTTGGAGTTCTCATTAGTATTATGGAAGAAGATTGTCTTCCACATTTAGATCTAAGAACTAGGAGATTATTCTTTCCATAACTACAAGAACCTTTACTGGCTGGAGTTCACGGTAGAATTTTTTTTTGTCTAAAATTCTAGTATTTCATTCTTGTTATTGGTAGCAATACAATTCTGTCAGTGGCATTTAAAAGAATACAAACTCTGAAATTGATTTCCCATATGATTTCTCGTGTTGTTTCCATATGTCCAAGTTTATTTCTCCATTCTTTCCATCGAAATGATCAATTCTATTAAATTACTGACCTAAGGTGAAAGAGACACATTTTCCATTAAGATATGGTGCTGTATCCTACAGTCTATAAGTGCATGCATTCCTCTATTCCATAGGTACGAAACAGATCCAAATCATGTTAAGCCTGCAGAATTTTTTTGGATGGGGCATATAGATAGAAATGTTAAACTTGTTTAATTTTAACTATGTAATTAAACAAGGAAGGTAAAATATTAGTTTTCAGATTTGAATATGTAATTAAATATACTGCAACTTCAAAATAATTTGCTTCAGTATCCAGTTGTTTGCTTACTGTACACTATACTTCAGAATGTCTCAGGAAGATCTTTTTTTCTCTGAATTTTTCTCCAGTAAATGTGCACATTTTATTTATTACAGTTATATAAAATCTAGCCCAGTTTTACAACATCAGCTAAGAAAAAGTATAGATTTTTAATACTGTTAAAGTGTAACAGGGGAAAATGCCAATCAGTTATGAAGTGATTGTCTGGTTACACTGCCAGGAGAACAGGAGACGCTTGTTATAGATTTTAATCAGGCCGCAGATAGACTATCAAGCAGATAAAGTGTACAGTGGCCAGGTGGCAAGGCAGCATTGCATTAAATATTCTCTTAAATAATATTAGACTTTAAAATGTAGACATTTATAAACTGAAGTAAAATGTTTAACTGTAATCTGCAAAAATATTCATGTTTATGTAGCAGGCCTGGCCTATACTTCAAATTTGTACCAGTATAACTATTCACGTTAGGGAATGATATTTTACTGATCTAGTTATACTTGGTAAACCCTGCTCTGGATGCAGTTATAATGGTATAAAAGGTGACCTCAACCATTATAACTCATTCCCTTACTCCCAAATGGCACTGACTGTTAAGCCCCTTTAACAGATATAACTGTCCACTCTAAGGCGGGGGAGGGTTGTGGCACTAACATTTTCATGGTATGACTTTCTAGTATAGACAGGCCTTAGCCTCTGCATGCTGCAGTCATTAATGTGTTTGTGATCACATACACAAGAGCTGGACATGCATTCCACCCAGCAGAGGGCAGTGGTACATAAGCATACTGTAGCATGGGTAACCAACAAGCCAACTGTACAGTTATCATACAGTAGAGATTTAAGATGTTTTCCAAATGAAATTGCTTTGTCCAGCATAAAGAAAGGGTAAAGGCAACACAAAAAAAGGTATTTAAACACCTTCCAAATCTAATTAACGTTTTCAACTATGTTCTGAAGGTGTGGACTATAATATATAGAAGAGTAGTGACTTTTAGATGGAGCATCCTCTTTTCCAAACCTATATTTAATATTGATATTACTTCAGTTGTTGTAGCTTCGTTGGGGAACATCATCCATATAAAACAAATATTAAGTAATACTTTGTTATACCTCATTCAGGAAGTATATTAAATTTTATTCCTTCGAATTTAAGCAGGACAAAACATTACCTGCAGTTCAGTGGAAGAAATTCTCAAGCTCTCAAGCTCTCTGGAGACCAGAATAGACATTAACAGCTATGTGAGATGGAGACAGTAAAGAGGATGTCACTGGGAGCTGCTTATACTAACTCAAGGGAAAAAGCACAGTCTAAGCATTCTCCTTTGCTGTGGAAAGGGCAAATAAACCTGTGATGCCCAGAGAAGTGAAAATCCCTCTCTGAGAAATCCAAATTGTTAAAAAGGGGTCCTCAAACATTGTCATGATGTTGACCACTCTTAAAAAGAGACCATCTTGTGAATCACCTCCCTTCTCTGGCCTCCCAGTAATCCATTCACAGTACTTCACTTCTCTATGTAGCTATAATGCTTGGCAAGTTTGCACACACACTGTTAAGATTAACCTAAAATTACTTTAGTTTCATTTTTCTAGCTGCACTTTATCCTAGCTGTCCCCCACAACATCTCAATGGGAAGTTTATGGTTCTGATATGCCTATCTTTGGCCCTTTGGTTTTACTAGTACTATCTAGCTCTTTTCCTGCTATCAACTCTTCTCATTTTGGCAACTACAAGCTTCTTACCCTCTCTTTGTTTGATTGCAGAGGCTATTAGGCATCCTCCCCCTCCTCCACTACAGCTAACTCTACAGGGTTCTTGTTGAAGAGCCTGGTGGTCCATATAGTGACATACATAAAAAAGGAAGAGGAGGAAAAGAAAGAATTGACAACACAAGCGCTCTGTGGACCACAAATATGGCCTACAATCTTATTACAGCAGAGGTATCAAAAAACGCAACACAGGAATTCACCAGCAATTACAAAATCTTTTCAGGCAGAGAGAAAATAAATCATGTTGAGTTCTGCTATATTTTTTAATTGTTCTTAGTACATTCAGATCTGCTTTCAGTAGGAAATGCAACAGCAAATCAGGAGAAATAACTATATTTGGTGTTGTTTATACAGAAAACAGATAACTACACGAAGAGGATAATACCTTATGTAATAGCAACTCATTCAGAATATAAATGTAACCTGGACATTTTTGACCTTGTGCACACACAAAGGATCATTAATGTGCCACATGGAAAGTGAATCAGATCAGTGGTTCCTCTAGGCCACTGCCAAATGCTTCAGAAGAAGGTGCAAGAAACCTTTTTGTGCACAACTCTGAAAGAACATGTTCATAAAGGACATTTCTAAATTTCCCTCTCTTTTACAGTCTGGCTTATACTTTGAAGCAGAAGTTAATATCCCTCCTTTCAAAAAAATCACCCATATAATGTAAATTGGATGTTTTCATTATCTATATAATGGTCTAATCTTTTTTTATTTTTTAATCCCACTAAACTTGTGACTTCAGTGATGTGTATGACTGAGTTCCATAGGTTTACAATACCCATTTTCTTAATGGAGCTAATTGCTAGTCTTCTTCTTTGTCTCTTCGCTGCCTCCCAACTAACTTGTGTTCAAGTTCTTCTTCATCCACTATTTTGATGATATGCTCAAAGAATTAGAGTAGATTAGAGAGGTAGGGTTTACTAATCATAGGAGCTATGCTGCTTTGTACCTTATATGTCTTGCTAATGGAGATGCTTTATTCTGTTCTTAATTATTTTGACCAATGTTTCTGGTATTAAAATGAAGATTACTGATCTCTAATTCCCATAAGCATTGCTAATTTCTGCGTCTCCAGTACAGTACATGATTTAATGAAAGAGGGCATATTTTCATTACCAACTTCAGAACTTTTGGATGTGCAGGTTCAGAGGTTGTACAACTAATTCTTACAAGATTATTCTAAAATTCTCTCTTGAGCAATGGCAAATCTACTGGATGAACAACTTTAACAAGCTAATATGCACAAAACAGCTAAGGATTTGTCTTCACTACCTGCCGGATCGGCGGGTAGTGATCGATCTTCTGGCGATCGATTTCTTGCATCTTGTGAAGATGCGAGAAATCGATGGCTCGCGGCGCCCCCTTCAACTCCGTAACTCCAGCTTGCCGGGAGGCGCAAGCTGGAGTCAACGGGGGAGTGCGCTGCCGACTGCCGCCGTCGTGAGGATGGATGGTAAGTTGGCTGCAGAAACGCCAACTTCAGCTACGTAATTCACGTAGCTGAAGTTGCGTATCTGCAGTCGATCCCCCCCCCCCTGTAGTGGGGACCAGCCCTAAGAGTGGGAAGGCAGGTGGTTGATCGCCTAATAAAGAGAAGCCCAAGAAATGTTATCAATGTACAGAAGCTTACCCTCTTCACTGAGCAAAGACATGGGAATCTATTCTGGATGACTTGAAGCATTAACCCTCCATTCGAGCATTCAGTTGCCGTGCACACTCTCTACTCTGACCAAGACATTTAGATGGCTTGATGGCTTAAAGTGCACATTATTCACATACCCTGCACATTTTGTTGATGCATATTTTGCTCCGCATGGAAATGGTGAAGGACATTGTGATCATTTGTTTGCTTTTTCAGAAGCTGACTGAAGTCTGGAAGAGGGAAAAATTTGACAGGGAAGACAAAAGGTATAAAATGATCCGATGGCTGTAGGTTAAAGCTAGACAGATTCAGACTGGAATTAAGACAATGTGATAACCAGGGAGACTAATTAACCATTGGAACAATTTACCAAGGGTTGTGGTGAATTCTCTCATCAATGACCATTTTTAAATCAAGCTAGGGTGTTTTTCTCAAAGATCTGCTCTAGGAATGATGTTGGGGGAAGTTCTATGGACTGTGTTATACAAGAGGCCAAACTACATGATCACATCGGAATCTTCTGGCTTTGGAATCTATGAATAATCTAGTAGTTTGTCTAAAACAAACCATACTGTTATAAGAACATTTCATTTACCAATAACTTATTCTTTCTGTAGTAAGTATTGCAAATAAATTTGCTGTTTCTCTTGTTCCACTAAAATGTGTTGGCTTCTTATCAGTGTGCATATATTAATTGGATTGCTACGTATTTTTAATCAGAATAGATACAACTTTAGTTAAGGGGATTCAAAAGACAGAAAATATCTGATCACTTTACTCTACACAGTTTTGAAGTTTTTCTTTTTGAGGGATAAGTTTTTTTTCACTCTGTAGACAGAGGCTGAGTCAGCAGGGCACCAATACTAGTGTTGCCCAGCTAGAAGTTACAATTTCCCAGTAGGAGATGGATAAAGTTCCAGGATTATTCCTTTTATGTCTTTTAGCATGCAATAGTTCTGCTAAATTTCACTTTTGTTGTAATCCCTTTGTAAAATTTACTTTATCAGTTCAATGTGCACACATTTTACATTTAGTCTATGTACTTTGAATTTATGTACACCACATCCCACTGTGATTTAAATCTTAAAACTCCTTCTGTTACTCTGCTTAATTTTTGACTTTGAAGGTCTACCCCATACGCTGATGAGTTTTTATGTGATATTGAATCTACCTAAAAATCTCACTAGAGACAAAAAATTAAATACAATGAATTAATGCAATGCAATTAAAATGAACCCAAGCAGACATACAAAGCAATGTTACTGTGAAGATTCTAATATACATATGCAAATTATGACTGTTTAAGACAATAGCCAAACAAGGCTTTTACTTCAGCATTTTGAAGAATTTCATAAATCAAGCTTTTCAACATTCATTCTAGTAGTTCTCATTTTAATTATTTCAATCATGGAGATAAAAGGCACACTAAAACAAACTTGTAATAAGAGTGATAATATTTTATGCTTTATCAACTTTAAGATTTATAGTATCTCTGTGAATTAATAAATATACCCATTTGCTGGATTCACTGAAGCCCAAAGAGATTAAGTGATTTGCCCAAGTAATTCATCAAGACAACTGTAGAGTTAGAAATAGCATGTAAGAGTCCCGATTCCCAAGTCCTTTCTAAAAGCTAGGTCCCAGGGAAGGGGAGTGGTTATGGTGGAGGGGCTACTGTGTGTAACCAACCTTACTGTTCAGAATAGTATGTATTCTATCCAGCAAAGAAACTGAACAAAGACTCCGAATCTGAAGTGTAAATGTTTAAGGCTCTTTTCTGTCATTGAAAGACAAATTATCCCAGTAGTATCAGTGGATGTTACACCCTTATGGAATGGAAAATAGACCCCATACACTAAAAAGGACGCATTTTCTGACATATTTATTATTGACTATCTGATGCAGTGACACTCCCCTTTCCCAACCAGATTACTCAATAAGGTCATGCTGACTCAGTATTTTCATGGTGTCACCCAATACGGTGCTCTAGTCACTGAACCCCATCTTTTAGCTAGTTGGGAATTGCGTGGGACCAGGCCAAAACTGGCCTAGGATATCCTGAGAGCGCCCTGAACAGCTAATATCATGGTGGTCAACATAATCACTTACCATATGGGAGATCCAGGTTCAAATCCCTGCTCAAAATCTGACAGAGCAAGGTTTCAAATATTGGTCTCTTACATCACAAATGAGCAAGCTAACCATCAGGCTATTGGCTTTCCTGGTGTGGGTGGGCCTGGATCTGTCTGTGTCTCTCTCGTTTGATCAGGGATGCTACTGTGGACTCAAGAAACCTTCACAATTAAAATTAAAAAGACTGATCTGTTTCCATTCAAAGTTTTGGTTCCAATGAAAAAACATAAATTGAAAAATTCCTTACCAGCTTCTAATGAGAGGTTCCTGGTGCAGGTTAAGACTGTCAACTAATACTATCTGTTTTGATTACGGGAGCTATTGGAAGCAAAAATCGACATTTGAATTTGCAGGAACTCTATAGTGCATAGGACCCACAAGCAGGCAGCCAGGTTGGGAAGTAGATCACAGTTGAGGTTGAAGGCTAAGGCTCTCTGCCTTCAATGGTTCAGCAGAATGGGCATGCTGTGGGATCACCTCCAGTGTTTCTGTACTTGCTGATGGGAGAACTTCAACCAACTAATGTCCTGGTTATTCATCTTGGGGCCTACACTGGAGTAAATCAGAGAGAAATGTAGGAAGGATTAGGCAATCATGGCCGAACACAAGATTGGTTTGGTCTGAAATGTCCGTGAGCGGAGTGTAACTGCCAAATCAGTCCAAAGAATGTGAACTGGGAGGTTGCCAGAATCATTTGAGATGCAGAGTGCTCAGTGATCAAACATCTGGTACATCCAATACAATGCACAGGAGCCTTTTAGGGACAATGGAGTGCACCTCTTGCATGCAAGGGCTGACATTTGGCTGCAGGACCTTAGGGACTGATCAGGAAAGAAACTGCTTCCAGGCAGAGTGAGTGGGGAGGTGACCAATCCAACTGCTGCACCTCTAGTAGCTAGTGGCCAGTGGAGATAAAGAGTAAAAGGGCCAGAGGTAAAATTTACCCAGAGATAAATGAGACCTGGGATTTTAGCTAGTGGATCTTGTGCCTGTAAGGACAGGCTTGAAGTTTTTCAAGCAGTGATCCCCTTGACGGTCTCTACCTCAGAAATGAGCTGATTCCTGGGGAGAGAGGCCCTGGGATCTCTCTCATGTTATTGCTTAAATGGTGGAAGCCCTGTACCACCAAGCTGGACTCAGTTAAATGCCGGGTGAGATGGGTGGGCCTATACTGCTCCTACCTAGTGTAATGTTAATAAAGTTGTGGTCTGGCATTTAAAATCTATTTCAGCGTCTGTTTTTCATTCACAGGTGTGTCCAAAGCAACATTATTTCCCCTCCTCCCTCACCCAGATTTTGCAGTTGGCCTGAACAGACTTGGAGTTCAAGACCTGACAATGACATCATCCATAAGATTTTAAGGAGTTTATTAACATAATAAATATAGTGATCTAGGACATGTAATTTCACATTCAATATGCATGATGCATCTTTTAGACTAGAGGTTTATTGTTAACTCAATGTTTTCTGTGTTATCTGCCATATCTACTATGCTGCACTCTCTACTGATTTTGTAGATGCAACATATAACCACTATTAAGTCATCTCCGTATGTAACATTCCAAGGTTGTAAATAATGATTTTTACAGCCTGCTCTAAATGTCAGAATTTTTATAAGCTGAGCATATAGAATGCTTTCCACCCACTATATTGGTAGAGCATGTGCTTTTCCAATGATGAATATAGAATTTAAATTGTGAAGGCAAGAATAAGAATTACAAAGAAGGCCATTTGTTCTGTGGCACTTACATCTGTTGCCTGAACAGTAGCAAAACAATGGACTTTTGCCAGACTAATGAGTTATAGATTCAAGTTCTATTCACACCATATGTAGCAAGGAAAATTAGTCAATAAGAAATCAAAAAAGAAAAAACACCCTCTATTGCAACTCTAGCCAATGATCTCTGGTGCATGTAAAATGGAAAGTCCACTGTTCCTTGTTCACAACAGCCAATCAGATTTTCTCCAATGATCTGACTTGCTCAGATATCAGACTGCCAGGTGTGTAAGAAAAACTCTCTGGTTCAGCCGGAGTTAATCACACTCTGTGGGCTGGGCATGTTCCAGTTGGAACCAAGGTATAAAAGAGTAGTTCAGCTCAGTCTGACCTGGCTTCCCAAGGGAGTGGCATGTGCTGCAGGCTCCTGCAAAAGGATTGCTGGAGCTCCAAGATGTAGAAGCCAGTTGGACTGAGGCTCCAGCCAACCCCTAGCTTCTCACCACTACCAACAGAGAAGAGACAACAGAAGCCTGAAGATTACCAAAGCCAGAAGGAAGGGTAGGAAGTAACCCAAGGGAACTACACATTAATCCAGTTGCTCCCCCTGCTTCGACCACCCCGATCCTTTAAATAGCCCCCAGAGCCCTGGAGTAGCGGCAGCAGGGCTCCAGCGGCTATTTAAAGGGCCGGGGTGGTAGAAGCAGAGGAGCCCTGGGCCCTTTAAATAGTCTCTGGAGCCCTGCTGGTGCTACCCCAGGACTCCAGCAGCGGGGCTCTGCTTGGAGCCTCAGGCCCTTTAAATTGCCCCCAGGGGAAGCTGGGCTGCCTCAGTACAGCCCACCAGCTCTTGCTGGTACGCCATACTGGGGCATACTGGCTTACTTTCACCTCTGAGCCCTGCTGAGCCTGTGATGGATACAGCTGCCATACACCGGGCTATGGGCTGTGACCTGGTGGAATATGGTAAGCCTGGGTCCTCCTACCCTGGCTGCCATCCATCCCTGAGTGATGGCCCATTCCCCTAAGGCCTCTAAGCCACTAGCCCTGAACAGAAAGATGGTCTTATTGAATCTGTCCATTGGGCCACGCTGTCCTGCATCAATGGGTAGCGTTATTGACCTTATCCATTGGGCAATACTGCCTGCCTCAAGGAATAGTTCTGTTGACTAGCTATTGGGCTACATTTCCCTGCATTGAGAGGTAGTTCTGTTGATTCTGGCCACCAGGAGCCAGGGCTGCTACGATCACATGGGAGATTAAACCATTTAGGCTACCAAATCCCTACTTTAATTCCCTCACAATCCAGAATTCACCTGTGACACTCTGTACCTCATAGTAGCAACCTGGAAAACCCATATTCACCACTCTTATAATTATGATTGGTATGTTTGGTACAAAGTATGTCTTGTGAGGTATCAGAAACGGCATACAATGGAGATTTCTCAGATGGGACACGTAGACAACGGCAAATGCTTGAACCCTTTTCACAGCAACAGATCTTTCCAATGAGCTGGAGGAAACTAATAAAAAAGAGGAAGTGACATCATCACTTGGCCTCACTCCTCCCCCACAACTTGATTAAAATCCTGTTCAATTTGTAGAATTTAGGCTGTGAATTTATTTTTGTTTCTCTGATCTCTATGCCTAATACTTATAATCACTCAAAATCTATCTTTCCATAGTTAATAAACCTGTTATATATTTTATCTAAAACAGTGGTCATGCTTCTGACCAGTGCAAGACGGTACAGTTCTGGGGTGGAAGGCTGGTGAGATGGGGGGAACTGTATTGTTAGTTCACAAGTGCTGGGAGAGAAAGCATTCATGTAACTCAGTTCATGTTTCCTGTCTGTGGATGGCTATGTAAGTGCAATGCCAGCCTATCAGAGGTTTGTAGCTTAACATCAGTATCATCACAGGATGAGAGGCAACTCAGACTGGCAGGAAAAAGGGGCTCAGCTGTTCCACAGCCTCTGTTGCACCCTGGGGACCTCATCACACCTCCTGACAGAGATACCTACCCTGCAACACACCTCACTTTCTCACCTTTTCTCATGATCACTCTCCCTAAAAAACACAAGCCCACCAGAATTACACAATACTGCTAGAAAAGAAGAACCCCCATCTTTATAGAAGATTATGAGAATTGCTCCTTCAAACAAAAACGATAAACTAAAATTGTGAAACAAAATTGTCATCACTATTCTGACTTTCTGTAAAAGCCAGACACATGCTTGGACATCGACACCATAGTCTTAATGATCTTACAACATTATAGATGGTTGTATTGTCACACTAACAGAGTTAGTTGTTGAGGAAATTATTCTTGTTATTAAATATTTATATATATGTATTCTTATTCTACACACCATTTTTCACAAAGCTGTGTTGTGGTTAATGCAAATAATATCCAACTCCGAGTTACTACAAATAGAAGCAAATGTTAGAGCTGCTTTAAGACTATTTCAACCTAATCACCTATCATACTCAGTTGGGCCAGACCATGTAATTTTTTGTTTTTTCACCAACACTGTTTAAGCATGCATCATTCACTCCAATAAGACAAACCAAAGTGTGAGGGTGGGGAAGAAAACAGACACAGTGATTTATAACAATACTGTTGCTTATAAGGTGTTAAAATCCAAAATAAAAAGTAAAATGGAGGTAAGAGGATTTTCATTATCTATGAAAACCAGCCCAGCAACTCCCAGGGTGGTAGAAAATTAAACGCCATAAAAATAATCGCAATAAGCCCTGAAATGGACAACAGATGAGTTTAAAATACTGCATGTGTACATCATGAAACTATGAAAAGGGTACCTAAAATGCTTCCTAAATAAAGAGATTAAAGTGAAACCTGAGTAGCCATTCCAAAAGGTGGCATCAATATATTTTACAAAGTTACTAAATATATGAAATATAGTTACAAAAGTAAAAAATAATATGTCATTTGTACTTCTTTTGGGGCCTTGCATCCCAAATCTTTAGAATAAGGAATAACAGTGATAACTAAGTTGTTGGTGAAGGTTTTATTAATGGAAGCTTTAGTATATTGTATTTATTGAAGTGTGTTATTACTTACTTAATTTAAAAAGCTGTTCCATTAACATCACACTTGGCTAATGAATCTTGACCAATGCAGCCATACTAATACAATTGCAAATGAAAACCTTGTTACTTCCTTTTACGTTCATTTTATTTAAATGAATACAAGCACCGTACATCTCTTCAAATTGGTGTGTAATATTAAACCATAAAAGTTCTTAAAAACTGAGCTCAGTAAAAATAATCTGGTTTCTTTACTGTGAAAATCTCCACCCAAAACACAATTTTTCATAACTTTAATAGTTCTTCTGCATTGAAGTCACAGTAAGTTTTTATTGAAACGGGCTCTTTAAAAACAGCAACATACAAGTAAAATATATTGTACTAGCAAAATACCGGTGTTGCTCGGGGTATTTGTAATTGGAAACTGGGATGTAAAAAGACTACAATGTTTTTTATTAATACAAATTTTGTTCAGAAGTCTCATTTTGTCTAAGTAATTTCATTCTCTTGCATTTACATGTGGTTTCTCCGATTCATTTTCGCTTTTTATGCGGCATAACGAATAGGGTTCTTTTTAAGGAAAAAACAGTGTATTTAATTATGTTTGCACTACACAGTGCAGGGTCCGTTGAGGGGGGGGAAAGGGGGAGAGAGCTGAGCGAGTGGGGGGGGGCGTTGGAGTGGGAGGAGGGGGGAGATTTTAAAAAAGTTCGATTCTTACCTGAGGGGGGAGAGAGCTGAGCGAGTGGGGGGGGGGGCGTTGGAGTAGGGGGGAGGGGGGAGAGCTGAGCGAGTGCAGGGTCCATTGAGGGGGGAGGGGGAGAGAGTTCAGCGAGTGGGGGGGGCGTTGGAGGGGGGTGAGATTTTTAAAAATTTCAGTTCTTACCTGAGGGGGGAGAGAGCTGAGCGGGTGGGGGGGCTGCCGGAGGGGGGGAGAGGGGAGAGAGCTGAGCGAGTGCGGGGTCCATTGGAGGGGGGTATTATTACATCATAACTATGTCACGGAGAACAGCAGGTGTTAACCTGCTGCCCAGCTGATGTGAATGGGCTTTAAAGAATTTCACCCCTAGGGGGCATCAGAGGTGAGAGTCTTACCCTGATTAGGACCCTAAAGCCTATAACTGTACCAAATTTCAAGTCTCTAGCTCAAACGGTGTGGAAGGAGTAAGGGAACGTACATACACGCATGCACCATTTGACTTTTTTATATATAGAGACTAGCGGAAATACCCAGCGTTGCTCGGGTCCGTCGGAGGTGGGGAGGGGGCAGAGAGCTGAGCGAGTGCGGGGTCTGTTGGAGGGGGGAGAGGGCAGAGAGCAACCTGACACCCCCCACCTCACCCCCCGACCAAACCCGACACCCCCACCTCACTTACCCCTCGACCAACCCCGACCCCCCTCCTCACCCCCCCAAACAAACCCAACACCCCCACTTTACCCCCCCACCAACCCCAACACCCCTGACCAACCCCAAAACCCACACCTCACCCCTCACCCACCCCGACACCTTCCCACCCCCCCAGACCAAACCCAACACCCCCGGCTCACTTACCCCCCGACCAAACCCGACACCCCCACCTCACTTACCCTCCAACCAAACCCAACTCGGGTCCATCGGAGGTGGGGAGGGGGCAGAGAGCTGAGCGAGTGCGAGGTCCGTTGGAGGGGGGAGGGGGCAGAGAGCTGAGCGAATGCAGGGTCCGTTGGATCAATGGTCAATGGGCTCTGTGGCAGCGGTGCTTGTGGGGGCAGGCAGTGCACACCGCACAGAACTGCCTGGCTGTGCATCCACCTAGGGGCCAGACGTGGTGGCCGCTTCCAGGAGTGGCACGAAGCCAGTGTGGGCAAGGAGCATCCCTTAGCCCCACTTAACAGGAGCTGCCTGAGGTAAATACTGCCCAGCTGGAGCCTGAACTCCCACATGCATCTCAACCCCCCGCCCAGGGCAGAACCCCCTCCTACACCCACACATCCTCCCACAGTCCACACCCCAACCACCCCACCCATACTCCTGCCTGGAATCTGCACCACAAACCCCCTTCCGCACCCCAGAACCAGCCCTGAGCCCATCTTGGAGCCCACACTCTGCACCACAAACCCCCTCCCGCATCTGAACTCTCTGCCCCAACCTAGAGCCGTCTCCTGCACCTGAACCGCTCACTTCTGGTCCCACCCTGGAGCTCACGCCCCTTCCTGCATCCCAACCTGCTGCCCCACCCCAGTGAAATCAAGTGAGAATGAGCGACGGAGGGAAGAGAGCTGGAGTGAATGAGGAGTGGGGCCTGAGAGAAGGGGCGGGACAAGGGTGTTCAGTTTTGTGCTGTTAGAAAAATGGCAATCCTAGCTCAACTGAGGACAGCGATTGCAATCAGAACAGGCTGTTAACATAAGCAGGGAGAACTATTTCATGGTCCCCACACTGTGAACCTGTGAAAAGGCCTGTCATAATCTGGCATTTAGCTTTCAACTCAGTTTTTGCTTAAAATTACATATTAACTGAGGAGGAAAAAAGATTGTCCCTACAGGGTTGAATAGGCAACCATTTAGTAAGGCATAATTAAAATAGTGTGAGAAAGTAATAGATGTTATGTGCATATGAATCTCAGTAAATAAGTATGACTCCAGCTGTCCAGGAAGAAAAATCACAGGCCTCTAGTATTTCCAGGAGATAGGGCAACTACACTTCCAAAACCGAAGACAAGATCTTTGCTATTCTCAGATAATTGTTAAAAATGCATGTCAGATCAATTTTGTGTGGCGTCTTAAAACCACCAATGCTCTACTGTCCAGTAGCATTGTGTTTAAAGTCAGAATATTGGATAGTACAAATAGACAATTTTTCCAGGTTTTAATGTGAAGTTTAAGACAACTGCACTGTGGGGGGTGAAAAAGGAAGGTGAGAATAGAAGAATGACATAGTGAAATGTCTCAGCAGAGCTGAATCTAGTCCCTTGCCATGAAGTCATAACATAGCTAATATTGACAAGGCAATTACTTTTTCTTCTTCTGCCAAAGGTGGAAATATTCAACAAACAAGAGTAGTATTTGAAAAATACTGGATTAAAAGGGAGTAGCAAGACAAAGATGCAAATGTTAAGGGCTTTTGTTAGGACTTTTTGGATGGTAGAAATTAAGACCCTGATTATTAAGAGCACTTATGTACTGTTTTAAATCCAGCCTGAGTTAGAAAAGCACTTTACAGGTGCTTAAATCTCAAATTAAAACTAGAGCATAGCTATATGATTCCTATCCGAAGATAATGCGGTAAAATTAATATGAGCTATTACACAGTTATATTTAACATATAGTGGCCTCACTTCTTTTGAGGAAACTTTATGCTGCCACAATCCCTCCAAAAAATGAGGGATTTTGCAAAATAAAAGTTGATTCCAAATGTAGTTTATCAAAGTTGTCAATTGGGTTCCATACAGTAATTCCATAATACAGTGGTGGACAAACTGAGCCCTATCAGGGTAATCGGATTGAGGACTGCGAGATACTTTGCAGACATTGACCATCGGCAGTCATGGCCCCCGGCAGCTTCCACTGGCTGTGGTTTGCCATTGGGAGCTGCAGGATGCAGTGGGCCACAGGGACGCAGGTTGCCCACCACTGCTATATTACATAGCTAATAAAATATGATTGAAAAGGAATAATTCCAGAATAAAAGACTAGGGCAACAATGCTGCTGCACCAAATTGTAAGTGGATAGGAAAAGGTGCAGGTGGGGTGGAAAGCAAGCTGTCACCAAAACCAAGAAAATTTTAAAGATTAAAGTAACATTTTGTTTAAACACTATGGTGCTAACAAATTTGTAAAATGAGAGTGAGCACATATATGCACAAATAAAAGAAACAGAGAACCCTATGATATTTCAACAACGCAGCAGGATATTTTAAGTTTGCATGAATACCGTGCAGATTTTGTTCTCTCATGGTGGGACACAGATTCAACCAATGTAAACAGACAGTTTCCTTGAAGTGTCCAATAGCAGAGATCACGAACTTTCTGGGTCAATGGAGTTGCACCCACCTTGGAGAAGTTAGGATATACACAGAAGAGAAATTACAGTATGGGATTTTCAAAACAAACAGCATGTCTCTCAATACAAACATAATAGGATTCTGAAAAAGGGTAAAAGAGGTAGGAAACCAATCTATGTTTTCAACTGTTTATGCTAAAGCAATTAACCATCAATTAAACTGCTGTCAACTAACTTTTATGGATACAGACAAATTAAGCAATTTCATTGTACACACATAGCTGAGAATCATTTTTACTACAATATTCGTTTCCTCTATTCCTTTTCATGGCAGCCATCCATGCAAAAGGAGTTATGTGAGTAATACAACCCACCATGCCCTCAGATGCCAAGCACATCATCTCAAAATTCCCAGTCTCTGCTGGCCTGGAGCCTAGAAAACAGAGTCCACTCCTAATTAGATTCTTCTGACTGCTAATGTATTGGACTAATGCTGTGCCACAAAACTACCCATACAAAATTTCCTTTAATTCATCATTTATTACACGAAGAAGAAACAGGAGAAGCAATTAGTATACTTGTATCTTCTAGCTTCACTGTACTATCACAGTCTGTGGACAACTGATTCCATTAAAGTAACTGAGACAGCTCTAACAATTAAGGGCAATTAAGTGTAAATGGATGAATTTTAAGTAGCTTCCCTCACACTGTTAGAGCAGTACAGCCTAATCACTACTCATGGCATCCCACTTTCTGTAGATTTATTTAGATATCTACATCCGTTTACTTAGAAGTACTTAGCTACATTCAGACCACTTTTCATTTCTAGGCATAAGCAAACATCAACGATGCAAAAGTAGAATTAGTATGATCTCATATTCCAACTCATCCAGCACCAGGTGCTATTTCTTGCTGGGGCAGGAATTATTTATGAAAAATGGTGCAATGTGGTCAAGCAGCAGGGGTGAAAGTAGCTATAGGCACTTACTGGTATGGGGTTGGCCTGGGGCCGGCGCCTCGGGCTGAAGGGACAGGGCTGGGGGGTCAGAGCCAGGCCCGGCCCACCCTGTCCTGTTCCCTTTGTGCCTCCCCCCTTGCCGTTGGCCAAAAGGGGCAGGGACATTAAAGCGCTACCGCTAATGGGGGGGGGGCAGCAATGTTAAAGTGCTGCTGTGGTAAAGGACCATCCTTAGAGCACTACCGCGGCAGCGCTTTAACATCCCTGCCCCTTCCCTCCCATCCCAAGTCGGCACCCTGCCGGTAGGGTCTGTAGTGGCAGAGCCCCCGACAGGGGAGGCAAAAGGGGCAGGGATGTTAAAGCGCTGCCGTGGTGAATGCAGGCCGGTACGGGTTCTTACTGGTACGCTGTACCAGTCTGTACAGGCCCACTTTCACCCCATCAAGCAGCATCAATCCCCAGAATTTGGTAACCAGGCTCCTCTGCCTATAACTGACCAACATCCTTACCCAATTCATAGCTCTGACCATGAAATACACGTAGACTAAACCTTACAGGTTTATGCCTCAAATTTTGGTGGAAAATATTCATATTAATGAATTCATATTCATAGGTCATGGTAATTAGAAATTTTTATCAAGAACAGTACTCCAATCACCCCTAATCAGACATTTAAAAAAAATCACTACTCAAAAAATGTTAGCTTTAGAATATTGATCCATATACACTTTGTGTGTTTTTACAAAAAAAGACTAAGGCCTCAATCCTGCAAACACTTAAGTATCTGCTTAACTTTAAGAATGTGAATAATCCTATTGATTACATTGGCTCTTTTCATGTGTTTAACTTTAAATATATACACAAATCTTTGCTGGGAGAGAATCTTTGGCACCTCAGGTGAAATCCTGCCCTATTAAAGTCAATGAGAGTTTTGCTATTGACTTCATTAGACCAGGATTTCACTCCAAGAGTTCTAGTAATCTGCTTTAAAGCATATACATCAATTACATTTAGAAATACCTATCCTATACAATTTAAAGTGACATGAGTAGGGTTGGCAGAATTCAGGGTTTTGGGGTTTGGTTTTTTTAGAATTTTGACAGATACGGATAATTATTTTCCAGCATCTTGCAAAATTTATCAATTCAAATGTCCACAGTGTGCACAATTATGGATTTTTTTCTTTTTAATAATTTAAATTTGCATAGCTACTGAAAACTATGGAATCAAAAAATATGTGTAATGGCAGTTGATATTAAGATTAAAAAGTTAAAATTTTAACCATAACACAAATTATCATAATCAAATGTCAAAATATACAAAGTAAATATCCTTTGTATAGTAAGTTATTGCATAGCATTTTTATTATTTTGCCTGTCTGCCAATTTTGATAATCATTAATGGAAATGTTTCTATTTGTGTATGTACGGTAAAATCAATGTTTACTGATGTTTATTGATAATCTAATATTTCCCAAACCTATGTTGATGAAATTTTAACACCATATCCAGTGGATTAGTCAATCAATGTACTAGTAATAACAGAAACTGAACTCTGAGGAGTTGCTCTGTGAAACGACTGTCAACAGCAGTACCACTACAACTTTAACACTTCTTAATGAATGTTAGTTAAGTATTAGTATGGAATTAAAAGCATTTACATTTCCAAGCAAGATACTGTGTGTTTTAATGTTTAAAAAGCCACTTGTGTGTCTCATTTAATGTGCTTCATTTAAAATAGCCTCTATTGCACTCTGATTCTTTTGAAGCAGTTTACACTGTGTGAGTAGAATATAAGACTGGAAAAAAGACAAGTGTTTTAAAAGCAAACAAAAAAACAACAAAGGGATATATTTACAATACTCAAACAGGGTCAGAACTGTAGGTTATCATTGAAAAGGAATAGGAACTATAAACCCCCCAATTTGTAGGGAGCAAACAAATACATCACGTTACTCAATACTATATGAACATATAGTGAAATTCATATAATAGAGCACATGGATGAAATTAATGTTTTCCTGAAACTGGTGAAACTACTTATTTTTGAAATGATTAAAATTACTCTCAAAATTTGTATGAATTATTCTTTATTTAAAAATCTACATCCAGTACTCAACTTATCACAATATCAGATTCATGGTAGGTATTTCTTATGGTATTCATGAATTTGGCAGGAAAGGGCCCAAACAATCCAAGAAAGATGTGAAGGAAATTCTGATCTGAATTGTACTGTGTGTACTTTAAATCTTCATAATGATTTCTTGAGAAATATTAGTGAGCTGTAGAAAACAAACTAGTGTAAACTTGGACCTATCAGCTTCACTGCGATTTTGACATGAATAACTGCAACAACAAGCAGAACTGCATTATACCAAAACATCTATTTTATGGAACAGTTAGAGTAATGACTGCAGAACTGTGAAGAATTAACTGCATAACTTTTGCAATTTTGGCTTATAATTGAAAATGAGGTTTGTAAATTGTCTTCACACAGGGCCATCATAAGACCTACACACCATTAAGTCTTGAAAAGAAGACTTACATGGGTTATCTAGTGTTACATAGTCCTTGCACTGACCCCCTGTAAAGACCTTAAGATGAACTTTAGAATGAACAAATACTGAAGTATGATTCACCTTGCATTTCCATAATAAATTAGTTTTAAAATAAATATCACATACACATGTGCAAGCTTAAAAGATTATAACCCATGTTATCTCCTGCATCACAACTATCAAATATGTAGATTCTGAAAAAAATATTTTGGACATCTAGACATTAAATTCCTGGCCTCTCTCCACTGCCAAGATTGATCTTCAAAATGGAATGAGTATTTTCTCTTACCTATTGAAAAAGAGCAATGATATTAATCTCTTCTCAGAAGGCAGTGGGTATCTCCTTTCTCTTAAACACAGAAGTAAAGAAGGGCGAGTCAAGCAGTTGTATTGGAACTAAAGTAAGTCCTAGATCAAATGAGCTTGACACACATTGACCTAATTTTATGTAACCTCCAGTGTGTAACAAGCCACTGGAGCAGAAGACCATTAGAAACCTACATTACTCACTCCATTATCTGGTCTTCTATTCTGAAAGAACTGCTGACACTACTGGTCTTGTGAATTCAACTCCTGATTATTTTAACACTTTTATATATTTTATATTACATCAGTGTCAGAGTTGTTAAGGTCATCAGGACTCACACATTTTTCCCCCGCAGAAGTCATTCTGACACAGCAGCAATTGCTATTTCCTCACTGTTACGCAATAGGTATTGCTTCACTATTTTAATAGAATGCTACAACTTTAAAGAAAGCCAAGCAAGATTTTTAAATCACCTTTTAAAATGTCGTAACCACCCATGGCTTTAACATTCTGGCACCTGAAGGTCTTGGCCTATATGTAACATGATAGTTCTTTGTTCTTTTCATTGTTTTGTGCAAGCTATCTGGATACAAAAATCAAAGGACACACACAGCTTTAACAAGTTATTTCCTCACACTGAAGAAGTTTCAGTATACAAGGCTACCCCCATCGTCACTTAGGGCTTGGTTAGACTGGCGCTTTATATCATTAAAACCCTCCAGGAGCGCTATAACTCTCTAACCTTACACACTGTCAAGGCACATTTTGTGCAAAAAGTCTCTGTTTAAAGCGCAACTATAAAACCACCTCTCCGAGGGTGATAAGGGCTTTTGCGTATTCCCTGTAGCGCGTTAGGGCCAGTGTAATCAGACATTACGCCATAAGGGATCTCTGGCACGCCTCCGAGCCATTTAAGGCAATTAACAAGGCATTAAAGGCAAATGACTGAGTGTTGTTTTTAAAACGGGAGGAAAAATGCGGAAGTACCTTTTCAGTTTCTCTCTTACAACTCACAGCAAATAACCACTGGAAATGCTTACGGATGGAGCTGTGGAACTTAAATACAGAGCCTGTCAGTTTTCTCTAAGGAAAAGTCACTGACAGCCTGAAGTTCCCTCCCTATGCACACGTTCCCACTAACCCCCCTCGTTTCAAAAGCACGTTGGACCCAGCTGAATGCTGGGATAGCTGCCCAGAATGCACCACTCCCTGTGCCGCAACAACTGCTGCAAATGTGGCCACGCCAGTCATCCTATAGCGCAATACCTATTGCGGTATATGGGTACCGCTACAACCAAAAGTGCTATAATCCAGTAAGTGTAACCTTACCCTTAAAGAGAATCTTATTTTGTCTTTCTGTCTCTGAAGTGCATAATAATACAACTTTTCTTGAGTTAATTTCTGCCTAGTCAAAAAAATGATTTGCCAGTTGAAAGAAAATACAGAGTCCTTTTCCCATTGTTGCCTGAGGCTTGCCCTTTGACCCGTGACACAACTGAAAGTATAATATGGTGTAAGTTTAGCATGGTATAATGTCCAAGGAGGGGAAAGAAGCCAGCTTCAGGGCTCATTAAAATTCAGAAATATTATATTCTGAAGAAAACAAAATCTCTACTATCCTTTAAAAGATTTCACAGAGATCACATATATGTGAGCAGGACGCCAACAATAACAAATGAAGAGTTTGGGAAAACATTCTAACTAATTTCTCAGATATCAGAGTGTGTTGTAACTGTTGACATTTTAAATAGCAACCATGGTAGAAGAATTGCCCACATATGACTATGTTAAATTATCATAATCAAGTTATATATAGAGAGATTTTTAAAGGCACACAGAGGGCAGTTTTTGCAGATCCTGCACTTGTCCTTTATAAAACTCCCCCAAGCACTTTAAACAGTTGTCATGGAGTTCACGAACAGGCATCTGCCCCAAGCATAGGCGCCGACTCCTTGGGAGCTCTGGGGCAGGAGCACCCACAGGCAAAAATTGGTGGGTCCAAAAGCACCCACCGGCAGCTTCCCAGCCCACCACCCTGCTCCAAGTTCACCTTCGCTCGGCCTTCTCCCCTGAGCTCACCACCCCGTCCTGCTTCTCTCCCCTCCCAAAACATGTGCCGCGAAACAGCTTTCATGTGACGAGCCTGGGAGGAGGGGGAACGCGGCATGCTGGGAGAAGGAGGTGGGGCCAGAGCGGGGATTTGGGGAGGGGTCCAATAGGGGCAGGGAGGGGCAGAGGTTGGGTGGGGACTTTGGTGGCAGGGGTGGAGTCGGGCTGGGGAGGTGTGAGCCCCTACCAGTGCTAGCAAAAGTTGGTGCCTGTGGCTGCAAGATAAGCATGGTTTGAAGCCAGGGGAACAGGAAATGCCCTACTCTAGGGCGAAGTCCCAGCTGGGACTCTAATTAATCTAATACTTTACTTAATGGTTTAACTAAGTACCTACAAACTACATACAAAAGGTAGAACAATGGGTTGTAAAGAATGGCTAACGCACTTGCAATGCAAGAGGAGGCACTCCTACCAACCATTATGGGCAGTAAGAAGGAAATGACAGGGAGTAGGGCCAGTAACATCTAATATACTAGTTCGTGAGCAAGGCACTCCATGGGGCACTACAGCCAATCCTAGGGATACTGCTAAGGCAAAAAATCTCCAACCAGTCTGCACAAGACTTGCATTTGAAGATAAATACCTTTCATTATCTTCAAAGACTTAATGAGCTCCATTGAGTATGCCAGACTCACATGAATATCTTCATTTTCTAAATTAAGATCTCCAAAGCATTGTATTATGACTCAGGAGCTCAACTCAGACACTGAGCATCAACATCCTGGGTCAAACAAAGTATAAGGAAGTCAGGAGCTTTGCCAAGGTCAAATATAGAATGTGTACCTTCACCAGAATTTTATTTGTGAAATACTTTAGGGTGTAAATAATAAAACTGCTCTTAAAAACACCAAGATTAATTTCAGAAGATCTGTACATGTAGCCCAGTGAAAAACAGAGATCAAAATTAAAAGGTGACACAACATGTAATTGGACAAAGACAAGGGTCCAGATCCTGAAACTAGATATCGAAAGGCAGATCTCTGAGACAACATGGATCCACTTGCAGGAACAGGTCCTAAAATTGCAAAACACAGTTTTTAGATAAAAGGATCAGAGAGGTAGCTGTGTTAGTCTGGACTAGCAGAGGTAACAAAGTCCTGTGGCACCTTAAAGACTAACTATAAAGTTTTGAAGCATGAGCTTTCGTGGGCTAATACCCACTTCGTCGGATGCAAGCAGTGGAAGTGTCCAGAGGCAGGTACGGAAAAGTAGGCAAGAACTAGGTGGGAGGTAAAGAGGTTAGTCCAATTAGGCTGAACCAGCTTGTTATCTCCGATCAGGGAGGGTGGGTTGTTCTTCTAGCATTTGAATGGGGGGTGTGGACATGGAGAGAGGAGAAACTAGTTCTGTAATGAGCGAGCCATTGTAGGTCTTTGTTCAATCCGAGATTGTTTGTGTTGAATTTGCAAATGAATTGTAGCTCTGGCACTCTCACTGAAGGACTGTCTGGATATGTAGACTCTCTACTCAGACCCTATGCCACCAGCACTCCCAGCTAGTCCTGATGTCAGATTTAACAAAGAGTCCTGTGGCACCTTAAAGACTAAAGTATTGGAGCATAAGCTTTCGTGGGCTAATACCCACTTCGTCGGATGACGAAGTGGGTATTAGCCCACAAAAGCTTATGCTCCAATACTTTAGTTAGTCTTTAAGGTGCCACAGGACTCTGTTACCTCTGCTATTCCAGACTAACATGGCTACCTCTCTGATTCTGGATGTCAGATGTGTGTCCATTTATTCTTTTGCATAGAGACTGGCCAGTTTGTCCAATGTACATAGCAGAGGGGCATTGCTGGCATTTAACAGCCCTCTTAGAATTGGTATGCTAATGTACAATTTTTTTTTCTTTTTTGTTTTTGTTTTCTTTCTTTCTTTCTGTGTTTACATGGCAATGGCAAAGAACTACGCTCACTTTTTTTTAAACAAGGAAGCTTATTAAAATAAACAACACAGTAGTATCCCTAAACTCCTTAAGAGCACCTTATTTTAGAGCAGTAAAATCACAGTACTTAATGGCCTCACAGCTTGATATTTTGTTACTTTTTTTGCCTTTGCCCACCTGGTTATTTCTGTGCTAATGACCTAAAAACATATGCATCCGATGAAGTGAGCTATAGCCCACGAAAGCTTATGCTGAAATAAACTAGTTAGTCTCTAAGGTGCTCTAATATTCCTCGCTTTCTTTATTAATATTTCAGTCCCTCCAGCAAATTTTTCTTCATATAGCCACCTGCCAGCCATATAAGCAGGGATATTTTGCACCCTAGACAAAAATTCAACTTTGCACCTCCCTCTTCCCCCCCTTCCCCCTCCCCGAGCATCACTTATTATAAACTTTCAAAATACTTTTAAAAATACACTTTTTAATCATGTATATTTCCTTCCTTCATATCAAACTCTACATTTTATTCTACCTTTAGAATATCCAATTATTGTTATTAATAAAATTTATAAAATTAGAGTGGCAGATACTCCGTCATACAACTGACAATATCAATGACAAATTTCAACAATCTACACACGTGTACTCGTACATAAACATATACTCATATACCTAACATACACATACAATTGACAGAAAGAATTAGTGAAATGATGCAGCAGCACTTGACGGAGTATTAGATCTGAAATAACAAAAATAGTTAGTCTCAGTCGACAACCTCCAAAAACTAGTCAACTTAGCATTATAAACAGCCTGTCCGAATGGGTAACGGCTGTGTTTCATCTATAAAAGTTCCCAAATTTTCATGAGAACTAATTGTTTCTAATAAGTTGTCATTTATATTGCTCTCAGGCCTACATTTTACAATTGAAAATGCATTTTCTGATCATAACTAATGTCTCATCTATTCAGTAGCCTCCTCTTTTGATTACTTAGTTCTAACAACAGCTCCTTGAAGTCTAGCCGGACAATTCCAGTGGATTCAACTGTGAATCACATACTGTTTAAATAACATCCTTAGCATGCAAACTCTTCTGGACAATGTTTACCCACCTGAACAATGTGTGGCCTGTTTAAACCTAATACTACCTTGTATGTCTGCCACCTCAAAAAGCATCTCACAGCTCAAAACCATATGATTATATCCAAAACTATACTGAGATAATCATGAAAATTCAGTGCAAGAGGGAAATACAGCTGGGAATTAAGCAGAACAAACCAATTTATCTTGCTCACTCTGTTTACATATCATGCAATGAATTCTAATTAAGAAAAATCTGATTTATATAATCTGCCTCCTAAAGAATCCTCAGTAGCTGAAAATCACCCTTATATAAAAACAGTATTACAAATATTAACAAGGTTGAAATTCTGTCTCCTCCCCAAAGAGGAAAAAAATATATTTTTAAATCATTGTAAGCATTCATTAGACACTTCACTTCTAGTATTTATAAGACTATGGCAAACTTAATAATGGCCTAGTAGCCCATTTGAAAAAGATTCAATAGTTTTATGTTAAAAAAAGATCAGTTTCATACAAATCAAAACTATACTGAAATATTAATAAAGAAAGTGAGGAATATTAGAGCACCTTAGAGACTAACTAGTTTTTCAGGAACAGGTATATCAATTTTTTTAATGGGAAAAAGTTAAGATGTTTAATTTCAACTTTGTTATTTTAATTAATTTTGTTTATATATTTATATATTTTCATTAATGTAATATGTACAACATATAAATAGAATATATTAAAATATTTAAGAAACAAACTAAACATGTCAGCATTATTATAACAAAATGCTATGATGGTCCCAAATCAATTTTTACCCTAATTTTAATTTTGCAGGAAATTACAAAGTGTCTTTAAAGGTACCACAGGACTTTGTCACTTCTACAAAATGTTGGCTCTTGTTCCAATTCATAATGATATTTTTCTTCAAATGTTGGAAATTCCTGTCAAATGAAAATGCCAGTTCCCAACCATCCGGATTATAGTTTAGATTAAAATAAAAATAATTACTAAAACATTTTTTTTCATACAATTATAATTAGTAACACCTTCACATTTCCAAATCTCATGATGTAAAAATTCTACACGTAACAGAAGAGCATGTTAAGGATTTGCACAATCACTTTATGGAAATTTAAGGAAGTTGTCAAACTTTTATAACCTGTTAAAACAGATACAGCCTTCTGACCCATCTAAATCCCAGATATTGTAAATTTGGCTCTGTATCATATTATTAAAAGAGCCACCGTGGCTTAACAACCATGTTAAAGAAGCAGTGAGAGATAAAAAGGCATCTTTTTAAAAGTGGAAGTAAAATTCTAGTGTGGTATATAGAAGGGAGCATAAACACTGCCAAATTAAATGTAATAATGTAAGAAAAGCCAAAAAGGAGTTTGAAGAACTGCTAGCCAAAAACTCAAAAGATAACAAAATATTTTTTAAGTACATCAGAAGCAGGAAGCTTCTGTGGGGCACCTGGATGATCAAGATACAAAAGGAGCATTTAAAGATGATAAAGTCATTGCAGAGAAGCTAAATGAATTCTTTGCTTCAGTCTTCACAGCTGAGGGTGTTAGGAAGATTCCTAAACCTGAGCTGTCTTTTGTAGGTGACAAATCTGAGGAATTGTCACAGATTGAAGTGTCACTAGAGGAGGTTTTGGAACTAACTCATAGATTTAACTGCAACAAGTCACTGGGACCAGATGGTATTCACCCAAGAGTTCTGAAGGAACTAAAATGTGAAACTGAGGAACTGTTAACTATGGTTTGGAACCTGTCCTTTAAATTAGCTTCTATAAACAATGACTGGAAGATAGCTAATGTAACGCCAATATTTAAAAAGGGCTCTAGAAGCAATCCTGGCAATTACAGATCGGTAAGTCTAACATCTGTACTGAGCAAATTAGTTGAAAAAATAGTAAAGAATGAAATTGTCAGGCACATAAAAGAACATAAATTATTGGGCAAAAGTCAACATGATTTCTGTAAAGGGAAATCATGTTTTAGTAATCTATGAGAGTTCTTTGAAGGGCTCAACAAACGTGTGGACAAGGGGAATCCAGTGGACATAGTGTCCTTAGATTTCCAGAAAGCCTTTGACAAGATCTCTCACCAAAGGCTCTTACATAAATTAAGTTCCATGGGATAAAAGGGAAGATCCTTTCATAGATTGAGAACGGGTTAAAAGACAGGGAACAAAGGGTGGGAATAAATGGTAAATTTTCAGAATGGAGAGGCATAACTAGTGATATTTCACAAGGGTCAGTCCTATAAATTCAACTTATTCATAAATGATTTGGAGAAAGGGGTAAACAGTGAGGGTGCAAAATTTGCAGACTATACTAAACTGATCAAGATAGTTAAGACCAAAGCAGACTGAAGAACTTCAAAAAGATCTCTCAAAATTAGGTGACTGGCAACAAAATGGCAAATGAAATTTAATGTGGATAAATGTAAAGTAATGCACATTGGAAAAAGTAACTGCAACTATACATACAATATGATAAGGGCTAATTTAGCTACAACTAATCAGGAAAAAAGATCTTGGAGTCATCATGGATAATTCTCTAAAGACATCCACGCAGTGTGCAGCGGCAATCAAAAATGCAAACAGGATGTTAGGAATCATTAAAAAATGGACAGAGAAGAAAATGGAGAATATCTTATTGCCCTTATATAAATCCATGGAGCGCCCACATCTGGAATACTACATACAGATGTGGTTGCCGCATCTCTAAAAAGATATACTGGCATTAGAAAAGGTTCAGAGAAGGGCAACTAAAATGATTAGGGGTTTGGAACAGGTCCTATATGAGGAGAGATTAAAGAGGCTGGGATTTTTCAGCTTGGAGAAGAGGAGATTAAGGGAGGATATGATAGAGGTATCTAAAATCAGGAGTGGTATACAGAAAGTGAATAAGGAAAAGTTATTTACTTGTTCCCATAATATAAGAACTAGGGGCCACCAAATGAAATTAATGGGCAGCAGGTTTAAAAACAAATAAAATGAAGTTCTTCTTCACACAGCACAGTCAACCTGTGGAACTCTTTGTCTGAGGAGGCTGTGAAGTCTAGGACTATAACAGGGTTTAAAAGAGAACTGGATCAATTCATGAAGGTTAAGTCCATTAACGGCTAGTAGCCAGGATGGGTAAGGAATGGTGTCCCTAGCCTCTGTTTGTCAGACGGGGTGATAGATGGCAGGAGAGAGATCACTGGATCATTACCTGTTAGGTTCACTCACTCCGGGACACCTGGCCACTGTCGGTAGACAGGATACTGGGCTGGATGGACCTTTGGTCTGACCCAGTACGGCCATTCTTATGTGGACCTATCATCCTAAATTACACTTTAACAGGATATCTTTACTGGTGAAATAAAAGGCACATTAGAAGTTTGTGTGTATGTTTTGTGGAATGTATAGCATTGCTGAGGAACTTCTGCACTGATGACAAATTGTGATGTAAATGCTCTTGTAATTTTATACACTAATGATTTTTTTTGAGAGAGACAAGCAATAGCTTGCTGTTTTCAAAATGCATAGGTATCTCTGGGAATAAACCATATTTCTGTTAATGATACCATGGAGAACTAATTCCTTGTACCAGTGATTAATGTGCTCTGGTATTGAACTATTGGTTTATACATTCCTTTCTGAAGTTAAAATTAGAAGTGCTGGTACTCAGAGTACACCTCGTTAGCTTAAGGTTACTACAAAAAAAATCTTTTGACTTAAATCCATAGTAAAAACACAAGAAAAATCTCTACTGTTCTGTTCTGGCAGCATTTCTGTATTTTTATATTGCATCTAGTTTACAGCTGTTATTGCTATTATGTACACATAGTACAATACCATTGTGACATAGAATCAAAAAATATTTTGTAAACTAAATGCTTTGCACAATCACAACACAACTGGGGCAGTTCAGAGCTGGAGGACTGGAAAAGCAAGGTAAATTTAAACTAAGGGTGCACTGTATTTTACACATTTTTCATTCATTACTGCAGTGGCCCAGTCATCTTCAGAAACAGAGAGTTCTGTGTGTTATGTTTATACAAAAATCTACTATGTGGTAAAGCACGCTTATAAATGCTGCAGCAATCCAAATGGAATACTTGTGTCCTTTTCTGTGTACAGTTCGGACATTAAAAAAAGTTCAAACGCATTTTCATTTTTTCTCATGTTGTTTTTTAATTGTCAAAGCTGAGCATTTCAACAAGAGACTTGGTCCCTCATTCAACATGGCCCTTTATTGGATCGGGCAGTGAAGTCACAATACAGAAATTATTAAGTTTCCATGGCTACAAACTGATTCATAAACCAGGATTATTTAGGACATGGACCATCTTTTTTTTTTTTTTTTACGTTTGTACAGCATACAACACAAGTCCTGATGGGGGCCTTTAGGCAGTACGCTGATACAAACAACAATGACCTCCCTATAGAGCAAAGCAGAAGATGACAACTGAGATGAAATGGAGAAGACCCCTAGTAAGCAATAGTTATATCTTCTATATCAGCTATATCAGGTAATATAAAAATGCCAGATGGGTACTGCTTTTTGTTTTAATAAACATTCTCCATTTTGCAATCAACTGAATAAAGAAACCATAGAAATTTGACTGTGAATATATAGTAATACATTTCAAAGAACATGTTTATCTGGCAATGTTCAAATGTTTGTTCTTGAGGAGAACTCATCCAGGTTTTCTTGGGTTTTTAGTTTTTAGACTTTTGAATAATAAAGTAATGTTCTATAAAACTAAACTAAAACAAAATGAACAACTACTTTGTTACAAAGTAGAGTACTTAAAACAGATCAACTAGCTTCCATTCCGATATAAATCCAAATGTAGCTCTGTAGTTCTGTATATCTAATGTGATTCAATAACTCAAATCACACTATGAATAAAGTCATAAACAACAAATTGCTCCTTAAAAGACAATCCAGTATAATTGTTGGTTTTAATATTGAACCAAATTAAGTTATTAATTATTAAAACAAAAATATTGGTTTTAATATTTATAAAAAATCTTAAAAAGATACTTTTCTTCAGTAGTCATTGAGAATAAAAATCTGAAAACATATTTACAAAATAAGATACACACATTAGGCAGGGCTGGTAGCTCTGCCTATTAAGAAAATTGTAATGAATTGTGTTAGTTAAAATGTATATTGAATAATGTTAGAGAAACAAATATATATATTTACGAAAATATAAGGAAGTTTTGCTCTTTGTATGTCTCCGCTGATGCTGCATTTCAGACCTCTGAAACAGCTTCAGGGTTGTATAAACCATGAAACCCAATTTATGTATCTTAGCTGTAAAATCCTTGGCCCAAGTAAATAACAGGGTGGAGCAGTGTCATGAATGAACTGTTACGTTCCAGGTACACCCTCAACCTTCCTCCTAACAAAATCCGCTAACAAGTAAAAATTTAAAGTCACAAAAACAAACCAGTAAGAAAAATAAACAATTTCTGCAAGATAAAACAACTGGATGGAGCCAGTGGGATTGACAGCACAGAACAGAAGACAAGACAGATAAAAGTAAGTCTTAGCAGGATAAGCAAAAATTATTAGTTTAGGTTAGTTATTGTGATTTATGCATGAGAATGTTTTAATTGGGGGTTTAGAATTGAAGGCACACAGATGAGAACATGGTAAACGGAGTCTATGGAAAAAGTGGATAAAAGATATGTGATTGACAACAGGAAAGTGGAGAAGACACAGGTGAACACTGCAGACACTCAGGTTAGAAGAAAGTCAATCTGTCCCCAGGAGAGGTAACTTGATCAATTATCTTTCTTCCCTTATCTGTTTTTGCATGTATTGTAATACATGGGTGATAGTACCATTGTCTTAAAGGGCAAAATAAAGGCTAAAAGAAACAGTTTAAGAGTAAATTGAAGTGGATCTAATTTTTGACCCAATAAGGGAGCCTGACAATTCCCATTATAAGAATCTGATTTCAACTGCTTCTAACTTTTCCAACCTTTAATTGTCTCAGACATTCCTTCTATCATCATTGACAATCGAAACAATTTCTCGGTTGTTCCACTTTCTTGTAATTGCTACATTTAATTTTAAAAAGGTAAATAAAAAGGTTGTTTGACATGTTCAGATGAAAAACAGGGCATTTCTAATACATTAAAATATATACTATTATTTTCTTTCACCAGACTTATACTGCATGCAGATATGGAGAATACCCACTGATACTATCAGAACAAGGGTTAGGATGCAAAATTGCAAAAAGATTCTGTTTAACTTCCTAATACTGCATTGTTTGCAACAGCTACATGAAGGAGTCGTTTTCACAAGCTCTACAGTATATCTCAGAGGAAGGTATATTTTACTCTCTAGAGATTTTTTACTACTTAGATATTCCAATTCTCCCTTAATAGTCTGGGAGCATGTATAATTCTGTGGGCAAGTTAATGATAGAGAGGAAAGGGAGGTGTCATTTGTTTCTCAAAAACAATAGGATAATAATTTCAGTGGTGTCACCCTCTGCAGTATAGCAGGGGTACTCACACACCCATCCACTATTTCACACCCATCCCCAGCTCCTGGTTCTCCAGTTTGTAGAAATTTTGATAATACAATTTCATCAGAAATGGGTCAAATTGGGTCAAATACCCTTTCTCCCATGAACACTATACCAAACATGACAAACCTAGAACAATAGTAAAGATATATATGCACATTACTCAGCCCACACCACTTCCCGCAGTCGCCATTGGCCTGGAAAGGCAAATCACGGCCAAACCTGCGGATTCTGCAGGTAAACAAACCTCCCAGCCCACCAGCTGATTTCCCTGATGGGCCTCATGAAAAAGGTTGCTGATCCCTGGTGAAAAAACACATTGATTTTTGATAATCCTAGGGAAGTTAGTCTAAAATGTAGGTCTGAAAACGTTTATAAAAGTCATCATCAACCTCTGGAATAAGATTTTACTGTATTACTCTCCCAGACTATAATGAATGCTCAGATTTCTGGGAGATCCCTTCGAATTTACAGAGCTTTTGCTGCACGTTTTCTCATGAAGAATCCTATAGACTTGATATGCAGGATTTTCTGATTAACTTCACAGGGAATAAACTCTCAAAAACAAGCTTATTAAATGCTCACACTTAAAATAATTAACATTTATTTATTAGCCAATATTTATATTGAAATGACAAATGAATATGAATATTTTACACACTAAACAGAAGGAGAGGCTTCTCTGGAATTATTACTATCAGCAAAATATCAAGGGAATAATTCTGCCCTAGGATAAGAGAGCTGGACTCCCACTGACTCTGCTCTTAAATGTTTTTTAAAAAAAGATATGTTCTTAAACTGCTAGATTAGGTCTCCTCCACAATTCCAAAGGATGGGTTACATTCTATTATGTAAATAGCACACAATTTTTAAAGTATCCAATTATATATAATCAAAGCTGGCTTCGACATGTAAGCAGAATACACCAGAGAGGTTGTTGGATAGATTTTTGCTGCATCAAGCAATCTAAATTATTTTGAAATAAAGTAAATCTACAAAGAAACCTTACACATTAAAAAAAACTGGTCTTAAATTAGCCAAGAAATTAAGTATTAGGGTTGAAACTGCATCCTTTGCTCATAATTTTGTGCCTAGCTAAAATCCCATCTCCCCCCTTAGATTCTAATTATGTCACTCCTCTCTTCAAGTCCCTTCACTCTTTGCATTTCAATGGGTTACCTAGGGAGGTGGTAGAATTACCTTCCTTAGAGGTTTTTAAGGTCAGGCTTGATAAAGCCCTGGCTGGAATGATTTAGGTGGGGATTGGTCCTGCTTTAAGCAGGGGGTTGGACTAGATGACCTCTAGAGGTTCCTTCCAACCCTAATATTCTATGATTCTATGATCTCTTCTCTCGTCTTCCTCCTTTCTTCTTCAGTCGAACGCTTCCGCTGTCAGCTCTGCCCTTTCCATGGATTGCCCAGAGGAGTCTACCTTCAAGGTCCTCCCATTGTTCTATAGAATATCTATTCTGGTGGCAGCGGATTCTGATGTTTCTATTTTGCCTGTTGCTAGTGTGTTGCTGGGTAAAGATATGACAACCTTGTCTGATCAGGTTAATATTTTGACTTGGAACACAGAAAGTATTGTTTCTTCGGTGAATTGGTTATATTACTCAATGATGGTGTGGAAACCTGTAACAAGGAAGAGAATACCGCAAACCTTTTAACTATGGAGTCTAGCAGCTTGCCCAAAAGGAAATTGTGTGTAAATCTTCTTGATGTACCAGAGGTAGTTCTGGATTTGAGTGAAACTTGAAAGGAAGTTGTAATTTGTCTGTTTTACCAAAGTTGGTTTTGGATACAGCTAAAACTCAGAAAGAATCTGTAGCAGTTCATAATATGGCAGAAAGAAAGGAATTTCTTAGTGAAGTCTTTGAAGTCTATGAAAAGTCAATAGCTGTGCCTAATGGGGGGTGAAAAGGAATTGCTTCCATTAACTCTTAATGGGCCATTGTTGGTAGTAAACAGTTTGCCATTGTTGGTAGTAAACAGACTAAGAGAAGTGTATTGGTGACTAATGACCAAAGTCTTTCAAATGAAGATGAATCCGCTGAATTTGCTTTGGAGAAATCTATTGTGAATAGTTTAATGGAACTCTGGATTCTTAGCTTTACACAGCAGAGCAGCCTTGTGAATAGACCCATAGACACTTTGAATATCTCATGTGATTACTTAGTAAACTCAGATACATCTAATGCCTTGTGAATGCAAAAAATGGTAGTTAAAAAGCAGAACTATACTTTAGACATGATGACAGAAAATGTTTGTGTTTTTTTAAGGCACCGTGTCTATGCAAACCATCTAGCTAACAAGGGAGGAACAAATTTGCCTTTAGCTGCTGGCAGTAAGAATAAAGCCGGCCAGACCATAGATTATGGTTTAACAGAAATCTCAGATTTCAACCCTCTGAGAAAAGAAAAGAAGAAAGGCAAGTTGACCCTTAAAAGGCAAAGTGCCCTTACAAACTTACCTCACTCATCTTTAAAATACAAAACCCCAAGGATGTGGTTAAACTAAAGGCCTATGTTAAGGAAAACCCTGAGGTAAAGGAAAAGCTACAAAGGTTCAGAAGGCATATTGAACAAGTTAACTTAAAGAATGATTTATCTCAATAAAAGGCAAAAGTGATTGTGATTGTACAATTGTGATAGATTTGTTGTTAATATTAATGCTAATGTTAACTCTTGTAACTAGTTCATGGCTGATGCCAAAAACTGTAAACATTTACAATGTGCATGGTCTTTTGAAAAAACCCTTGAACATGTTGGGTATGGTTAGACTGGCGCTTTGTAGCGCTAAAACCCTCCAGGAGCGCTATAATTATCTAACCCTACACACTTGCAAGTAACATTTTGCACAATAAGTCACCGTTTAAAGCGCAAATATAAAACCACCTCTCTGAGAGTCAGAAGGCTTTTTGCGTGTTCCCTGCAGCATGTTAGGGCCAGTGTATTCACTTATTACACGATAAGGGATCTCTGGCACCCCTCCGAGCCACCCAAAAAAAACCCCCCAAAAAACACGCGGACGCCCCGGCCCGGGTCCTGGGTCCGCCCGGGTCCCCCGTCCCCGCCGTGGGCAGGCTGCTGGGTCCCCGCCGCTGCGGGCGGGCTGCCGGGTTCGCCCCGTTCCCCCATCCCCACCATAGGGACAGGGGAACGGGGCGAACCCGGCAGCCCGCCCGCAGCGGGGACAGGGGAACGGGGCGAACCCGGCAGCACGCCCGCAGCGGCAGGGACCCAGGTGGACCCGGCAGCCCACCTGCAGCGGCAGGGGGGAGGGGTGGGTGACTTGGGGCTGGGGGGGGGGAAGACAGGGGCGTCCGCGCTTTTTTTAAAAAAAAATTCTGCTGCTTTTCAGGGTCGCGGGGAATGCTTGCAGAGGGAGCTGTGTGGAGCCTGTCAGTTTGAAAAGTCACTGACAGCCTGAACTTGTCTCCCTGCTGAATTCTGGGATACCTGCCCTATCGCGCGACTCTCACTGCTGCCAGAAGCGCTGCAAATGTGTCCATTCTTTAGCGCTGCAGGGTTTAAATGTGCACATGCTCTAGTGCAGTGGTCGCCAACCTTTCGGACCTCAGGGACCACTAAACTCACAATTTTGAATCCCGCGGACCACTAACATGATTTTTTTTAAAAAGGCCCGGGGGGGAGGGGGAGATGGCGGGGGGGGGGGGGGGTGTTTAACTTTTAAATGACTTTTGTATTATGCCTTTTCATAGAACCTTGTTTTAGAAACTCTGTATTGAACTTTGGTAATCTGTTATAGCCCCCAAGGTAGTATAATTATGGTAAAAGAAAAATGTCTCTGCTAGAAGTAGAATAAGATCTCTCCCCCACACACACTTTATAATCAAGTGCCCTGTTGAATGAATGAGGTGTGAATGAGGAAGGAGAGACAGATCAAGGACAATCAAACTTGTCAAGTGGGCTAAGAGCAGACATAACCCTCAGGGGTTAGCACCAGACCAGAGAGAAGCAGCAAAAAGGAGCAATGGACACAGACCCAGATTTGCAGGAGAGGGAAGATTTGCTGGGGTGTGGGGCCAATTATGGACTCAGTGGGGGAGGAGGGGCACAGGAGTGGCCACCGTAGCTGGAGGCTCTCTGTCTTGGCGGCCCTTAAGCCTCATATCTCATACCTACTGATGAATGGCTCTAATTAAGGAATGAAATCAAGCATGTGAAGACAGGGGATCGCTTTAGGTCCTTGTTTGGTAGTTTTCTCTTCCTGGCACACAACTCATCTAATATCACTGCTCTTTCATTTATTACAGAAAAAAGTTTTTAAATGCCCTGAAAACTATTTAAAATGCAATTTGCTAATTTAAAAATAGAGCTGATGGTAGCTATTCCCTGCAAAGTGGGAAAGCACCCTGCTCCCAGCAGGCATGCGGGGCTCCCGCCACTTACCTCCTCTCCCCCCCCCTTCCGTTCGCCTCGCCTCGCCTAGCCTAGCCTCTTCTCTTCTCCTCCCCCGGCCCCCGCTCTTCTCCCCCCCCCTCCCGGTTCGCCTTGCCTAGCCTCTTCTCTTCTCCTCCCCTGGCCCCGCTCTTCTCTCCCCCCCCCGCCCCGGCTCGCCTCACCTCGCCTCAAATCGCCTCTTCTCCTGCCCGGCCCCGGCTCCGCCTCCGCTCTTCTCCCCACCCCGCTTGCCTCTTCTCCTCTCCCGGCCCCGGCTCAGTCTCCGGACCCGCTCTTCTCCCCCTCCCCAGCTCGTCTCTCTTACTGACCCCGCCCCTCTCCTCCGGCTGCGGCTCCGCGGACCACCCAAATTTTCTCGCGGACCACCAGTGGTCCGCGGACCACTGGTTGGCGACCGCTGCCTAGCGCAAAACCTATTGCGCTAAATGGGATGTGCGATAAACAAAACGCGCTATAATCTTGTAGTCTAGCCATACCCGTGAAGAGTGCTATATGAAAATACACTATGTAATAGAAATCCTTATGATTATGCTATTTGGTTCAGTACAAACATACTTTGAATTTTAAAAACCTAATAATGTTAAGGTTTCATAGCCAATGCCAATGCACAATCCTAAAACTTTCCATAGCAGAAAAACTATTACAACCTTAAACTGCTGTGCAAGAAGGGAAACACAGCCTTCATGGCCAACTGTCAAAGTAAATGCTCTTTGAAAAACATTGATGGCAAGGGGCAGTTCTGAGTTCAAGTCCCTCCTCCAGAATGAAGATTCAAATGTGGGTCTGCTACATTCTAGGAAAACGCCCTTACCCATAGACAGAGATTACACGTGGTTTTCTGATAATGAAAAACTCTTCCCCAGCTGAAACTATCAGGTTAAATTTGAAAATAGTTTCAGAGTGAATGAAATAGTATTTTTCAGCAAATAAACAATTCATTAGAAAAATTCTGCCCAGCTCTACTCTTGACACTTGTCCATTCTACTTCGTAAAACTTCATAGAATGTCATACAACTATTACAATTAATCAGACTGTTTTGTATCAGTTCATTGCAGAGAAAGGGTGATTGGTTGAGTTTTCTGATGTCAAATTGACCTCACTTAAGCATTACCTTAGCTGTTGACCTGACCCTGAGGTAGTATATATAATAACAATTAGATAGAACAGTTAATTAACCAGGGCTATATTTGCAGAAATTAGATTGTGATTTAGCAATGTGCAAGATTTCTAATAATTTTATCTTCTGAGGCATCTGTTATTCTGTTGCCAAGATCATTGGGACTAAAGAAAAGACTGCAAACATTTTTATAGGACACAGTGTTTAATTTTAAACTGAAACTAATAAATGGATGGAATATAACTGGAATAGAGGAATGCTAAAATGATACAAATGGCAACATATAGCATATGATGTCATGGATTTCAGAGCTTTTTTTAAAAAAACGTAACAAGTCTTTCTCGACTCTTCTTATCAAAAGTTTAATGTTTATATCTAACAAAATGCTCCGCACACAGCTCACATATGTGTGTGCAGCAGCAGGTGAGAATCTATCACACCGATGCTGCATAGTACAATGAGATTCTGAATTTCCTTCAAGTTCTAACACAGAATATTGTAAAGCAATATTCTGGAAGCAAAAGCAGATGTTTGATGTGTATACTAAGAAACTATTTGTATGATATAAGGATAATGTTTTCCAATTACACTGCACTTTCGGTATTTAAGAGATAAAGGGCACAGTTCTGATGTCAGTTACAATGGTTTTACAAAGATGCAACTTTCTTGACTATAATGGTGTTTCTGCTGATTTACAAATGTGAGAAGTCAGAATCTGGCCCTAAAACTTTAAATTATGTCACAGTATAATGTTATAATTTAAGCCATCAAAAGAGAAACTGAAAAGCATTATAAAAATCTTTCCAGCATAGAGGATAAAATGGTGACAGTTAATAAGGACAAGTAGGTGAATATCGGTTGGATTGTATAGCCAACAAGTGCAAATTAGGTGAATGTTTCAGACATTTTTGATTTTGATCCCTCAAGTGTCACCTACAGAACTGTCATGAAAAGGAAAGGCCTAGAAATCTAGGTAGACATCCTGGACTCTGAAGTCAATGGGAGTTTGTCCACGGATTTCAATGGGGCCAGTACAGGGCAGACAGAAACTTTTGCAATGTGGAAGCAATAATGTGCAAGTTCTCACAAGGAACCTGCATAATTAAGATCCATAATGGTAGCTCCATCCACATTCATCCACAGATGAAGACTGTATAAACTGAAAAATTAAAGATGTAAAAGAAATGACACCGTAGTCAAGAAATCAAGGAAGATGACAATAGAGAATATTCTCACAGATCAGTATGATTGCTTTTTCTCTACCAATACCTATGCTTTCAAGAGCGTCCACTTTGGGAACAACCCTTACTTGTTTTAATTCAATGCTCAGTATTATTTAAAAAAAAACAACACAGCCACATTTAATTTCTAAAGATAATTATCAGCTAACTTTAATTAAATTTCTAGTTATCTTAATCTGTTTTCTATTTGCTCTTGACATTGAGAGTGCTGATATTTTTAATATCACACAAGTAACAAATATCTATTCAGAATGCTAGATAGCATATCTCGGTAGCATTAAAAATACAGTTTTGAAAAAATAATGCTTTCCAGCCTATCTGTAAGAACTGAAGAGACTGACAAACTATATGTGGTTGATGGATTAAGCAATTAATGAAGCATAATGCTGTCTTACAAGGGTCATAAGAAGGAGCCTGGTATCTCTCCCAGCTAAAATAAAAGGTAATTCAGTGTGGAAATAAGAAACATAATAGCTAGAAAAGCAAGAGAATTAAAAGTGAAAGTTGTGAAATCTATTGGTATAGTAGAGTTTGGTTTTTTAAATTTATGAAAGAAATAATATAACAATAATTGATGAACAAGATTTGAAGAGTAGCTGAAATCCTAAATGCCAGACCCTCCAAACCTCAGTACTGCATTTGAAAGTAAAGCAGACTTCTTTCCCATAAGTGGCTTTGCTTTTGAGGTGTAAAATGACCTTAAGGATGACTCAAACACACGGAGTGGGCAGATGTTCAGTTGACATTTAGATCAAGGCATAGTGATTTCCAGTTTGTTTGTATATCTTTGTAAGAAATTAGTTTAGAGGAGAGCATTCACTGGGACCTGCTGCATGATAATCTACATAGCAATGTTTTATACATCCAAGAGACACCTAAAATGTGATTCTGCCCCTCAGTGTTAATATAATTGTGAAGTTAATGCTCCCTTATAGGGTGACCAGACAGCAAATGTGGAAAATCAGGAGAGAGGGGTGGGGGATATATAGGCTCCTACCGTGTTTCCCCGAAAATAAGACAGTGTCTTATATTAATTTTTGCTCCCAAAATTACATTACATTATATTACAGCAAGAGGCAAAACTGGAAGTATGTTTTATTTTCGGGGGATGTCTTACTTTCGGGGAAACAGGGTATTAAGAAAAAAGACCCAAAAAATCAGGATGGTCAGGGGTGAAAGTAAAGCCGGTTCAGCGTACCAGTAAAAAGCCTGTCCAGCCCCTACTGCCTTACTTTAAAGGAGCAGCTACCCAGCCCCAGCAGCCGGGGGAGCGAGGGAGGGAGGTGTCCCTGCCCCTGCTGTGCCCCCCACTGGCAGCAGGGACATCGCAGGGCCACCGATGGGGAGAAGGGGGGAGCACAAAAAGAGTAGCAGTGTTAAAGCAGTGCTGTAGCAGTGCTTTAAGTCGGGTCCTTTTTTAAAGCACTGCTGTGGCAGCACTTTAAGGTCCCTGTCCCTTTTGCTTCAGCGCCTTGGCTTTCCACCAGCAGAGAGGGGCAAAAGGAGCTGCTACCCAGCCCTGGGCGGCATTGGGGGGGGCTACGGATACCCCAGTCCCACCCCTTTCACCTGAGGCCCCGCCCCTTCTGTGGGAAGCTACCTCCCCCCCCCCCCCCGCACAAATAAAACTGGGACATCTGGTCCTCCTACCCCCTTATTCGTTAATATTAGCTACCAACTGTCACAGCAGATTTTTATATAAGCAGGGTTCACAACCAACAGCCAGTTTATGTTATCAGTCAGTAAACATGAAAATGATTTAATTGCTGCCTTTCCTGAAGAAACTCAAATTAAGACACTAAACATTTTTAATCTGGGAAGCACACTTAAAATGGATTGAGGTCTGATTTTCAGAGTACTGAGCACCTATAAATTCAGTTAAGTCAAAGCAAGATGGTTTGCTCAGCACCTCTGAAAAAGAAATCAAGCCTCTAAGGGGTAAGCTTGAAATCCAATCATATTTCAGTAACAAAATAATTAAAAGTAGTTTCAAATACTTAACCTGCTCCCGAGTCTCCCTACAAAATTTTTCTGGGTTCATGACCACATTCTTTTATTTTTTTAAAATGTTTTCTCTCTTTTTTATTGGAGTACAGAATACCCCAACAGACAAAAAAAGAGGAAGTTGACTGATTACATTAAAATTCTATTCACAAACTGCTGTCCAATGCAGAGAGTAAAATAGAAAAACCAAAAGAAAACAAATAAAAAACAACAAAAAAATAAAACTGGCAGTTATGGTAATCTTTAGGAGTTATTTTTTAAAAAGCAGGTATAATATTTTCCTATAAACAAGCATTTCAATGTGCAGTAAAAGCTCTACTGTTACAAGTACTTGTATCATGTTTCATATTATCTAGGTATGTTATGTTATAGATTTTGTATTTTGTCAGTTTAAAGAGGTTTACACATTAAATATGAATTACATTACAAAATACCTCTTTCACAAATAACTATGTACAGTGATAAGCAGCAGCTCTTCATACTCAGACATATGAGCCTAAATTTTCCAAAATGAATAGCAATTTTGAATATCTCCATTTTTGAGGTCACCCAACTTCAGATCCCTTAATGGGCCTGATTTTGAGAGGGTGGGTGTTCAGCCATGTATGAAAATCTGGTACTTTAAAAGTACCTCAAGTTGAGCACCCAAAAATGGAGGCGCTCAATCTCACTACTTGCTTTTAAAATTTTGGATGTTTTTCTTTATAAACATACTTGGGTTTACCAAATAAATTTAATTTTAGTGTCAATGCCTCAAATAAAGTATTTTATACTATATAATGGTAAATCATTTTATATCTAAATCAGTTTATATTAGTATCCTTACTTTTCCCTGACAAACTTACTCTTGGCAGGACAGCTACTCACTACCAACCTGCTATAATATTGTTGCAGGTATTGAGAAAGCAGTGATCAAGCGACCATTAGTTCAGCAGTAAAAGCTCACCCAGACCTTCCACCTTACCCTTTTGTTTTTCCTTCTAGAAATACTTTCCTTGCACTCTCCTGTTTTTAGATCAATGGCTTATTAATAGCTGAAACTGCATTGCCCAGCTAGTGTATATGTTTCGTAGTTAGCCACCCCATTTTCTGTCAATGATGCCGTTCTCAGCCAAGCCTATGTGATTTATACATTTCAGGCAAGATGTTATCAGCTCCTATATTAAAAGTTAGGTAAACTGGCCAGATCTTGGTGCCTGCCCTGTCCACAGCCTCCCTTGCAGCCCGTGGTCCACATGTCCCAGCACTTCTATCACTTGCTGCAGCCCTGGCTGGAGTTTTCCATATGGACGGGGGGCACTAGGGATTGTGTGGCTGCAGATAAAACGGAAAAAAAAGTTGTCAATAGCCACCACGCATGTTGCCAGTCTCAGGGCTGATTAACATTATAGTCACTTGGATGGTATCAGTTTCAGGAAAAACGTTTCCACAATCCAAAAGTTTTTCTTACCCAGAATATTATTAAGCAGCATCTAATGTATTTCATTTATACACACTCACAGTGCAATATATATATTCTATTTGTATTTTTTTTCTTAATTGCATGTTTATGTTACTGAAAATGTATTCATTTTATTTATTTTCTAAATTGCACTGTCAGTAGACAGCATGAACTAGCAAATGTGGATTTCCCATAAATAACACAGTTAATAAGGCACAGCATACTTGCAGACATCTTAATAAAAAAATATACACTGCATTGTATGTCTTTCCAACATGAAAACATATTACAATATAACTCACAGGGTATTTTGTAACAGCCTATCAGCACCATTTATACCTTTGGAGGGATATTTCATTAGAGAGAGCTCTCTAACTTTTGTCAGTCTTCATCTGAAACCATATTTGTTGTTTTTCTGCTACTATGAACAAATCTATAATGCAGATTTTAAGATAAATTACTTGACACTAAATTCAATTAACAGAAGAAATCCAAACACTAATGGTGATTCTAGACTGTACCCATTTAAACCTTTATCGTGGCAGTCTAAACACTTGGGCAAATTAATTAAGGCCTGTCAGATACAATGAATAATGCTTAAGGACACAGATTTAAAACAGAGTTTGTCTTTGAATTATCCTTTACATTCGTTCCCTCTGTCCTGTATAATTAATAGCCACTATACAAAATCATAATTCACTTACTCAGATGCAGATACAAGCATAAAGGTCTCTACTGCAATTCTGTTTTAGTGATAATCAATATCTCTTTGCTGATGAACTCCAGATGCATTTGGCTTGCTCTAATAGTTAGAATGGGTTTACTGCCTCTGAAGAATAGCCATGGGTGGCAAATAAAGAATCGTTTAATAAATGCTGGATTTAGGAAGGAAGAAATCTGCATTTATGAACAACTATTCAGGTCCTCAGTTTATTTCTCAGTTATGGTAATTAACCATATATGAAAAACACTAGCTATTCATTGGTACCGTATGTTCCGGCGTATTGGACGACGGGGCGTATAAGACGACCCCCCAATTTTTGCTATAAAAAGCCGGATTTAAAAAAAAAAAAAAAAAAAGCGCGTGCGCCCCGCTCTCCCGTCCCGGGCGCTCCCAGTGGAGCTGCTGATCGCTTGCGCGCCTGTCCTCCCGGGGCGCCCCGGGGCCCGAGCTGCTCCCGTTCCCCGCCGGCCCCGGACACCTGCGGGTGGGCTCGGGGGGGAAGCGCCGCCCCGCCCGCCGGCTCACCTTTAGCCGGCCCAGCTCCCGGACCCTGAGCACCGGGAAGCTGAAGGTGCGGAAGCCGCAGGGACTGGGCGGCAGCTCCTCGGCCTCCTCCATTCCCCCCGCCCGGACTCGCTCCCCCTCCTCCCACAGGAGCAGCCGCCGCCATTTTGAAAACCGTAATACCCGGCGTATAAGACGACCCCCTAATTTTGAGACGACTTTTCCGGGGTTAAAAAGTCGTCTTATACGCCGGAATATACGGTATATACTCAAGATATGAAGATTTACGTCTTTGAAGACATACTGTAAAAGCCAAACAAACACTTTCAATTTAATTATTATGTTCCCATTGTAAAAAACTATACCACCATACATTACAAAAGCTCAAAATTTTAGGGACTCTGAATTATGCCCTTAACCTGGCTTCAATTTTGTACCAGTTTTGATAAACTGTATTTTAAGAGTTCTATTATATCCAAAGACTTCAAATGATCTATTTTTTTGATTTTACAGCATGGGCTATGTGGTTAGCATGTACATTGCCAAGGATATTCGAAATTAGAAAAAAATGGCTTAGTAAGATTCTTAGAAAGTATTGCACCTGCAAATGAATACTGATTTTATCATGAGGAATACAGATTTTTATAGGCTTACAGGAATCAGCGGATTGGATTGATGCAAGTTAGATCCAATGTACACATGGCATGTAGCAAGGCAGACAGATATGTGTGAAACAGACAACAAAAGTAAAGGGAGCTTCTATCCAAAGAGATCTTGAGAGAGTGACAGGAACTGGCTAACAAATTACTAATGAAATTTAGTATGTAAAAAATGTAGAGTAATAAGTACATAAGAACAGCCATACTGGGTCAGACCAAAGGTCCATCTAGCCCAGTATCCTGTCTTGACAGTGGCCAATGCCAGGCGCTCCAGAGGGAATTAATGGAACTGGTAATCATCAAGTGATCCATCCCCATCTTCCAGCAAACAGAAGCTAAGGACACCACCCCTGCCCATCCTGGCTGATAGCCACTGATGGATCTATCCTCCATAAATTTATCTACAGTAATTCCTCATTTAATGTTGTAGTTATGTTCCTGAAAAATGTGATTTTAACTGAAACGATGTTAAGCAAATCTAATTCCCCCATAATAATTAACGTAAATGGTGTGTGTGTGTGTGGGGGGGGGGGGATAGCAAAGTGGCGACTCACCCTGTGGCACCTCCTACTAGTCTTCCAGGGAATTAGGTCATTTTCAGCCTCTGGAGTGCCCTCAGCAGGCCGGTGTCCCGCTTGCCTCTGGCCCTGTGTCCCTCCCTGGACCCCAGTGCCCTCTTCCCTGGGGTGCTGCACCCCTGCATTATCCCCACAATCTCAGATTCTCCCCCCCCCCCCCAGGGAACCCCCACCCTCTATCCCCACCTTGCCTCAGTCTAGGCGACTGCAAGTCACCACTTACCCCCGTTCACTGGGGCAGTACAATTGCCACTCATCACCGGCAAGGAGGGTTTGGCCTGCTGCCTCTGTAGCCATGGGCTGCCCCCTGCAATCCCAGTACCCTTTGTTGGGCTGTCCCTTAGGCACTGCAGCCTAGGGGTTTCCAGGCCGGAGTTCCTCCAGCTCCTCTTGCCATGCCCCAGCCCTGCTCCACTCTAGATACCCTGTCAAGCTCCCCAGCAGCTAGGCCTGTCTACCTTCACAGACAGAGGAGACACTGTCTTTTTTTCAGCTCCTGGCTTCCCTGGCCTTTATATGGCCAGATAACGTATCGTAGATTAAACTTAGTTTGAAATACTGCAGTATGTTTCATAACAAAAAGTTGAAATAGCTACTTCAAATAACACTAAGTGTTTAAGGTGCCACAGAACTCTCTGTCACTTCTTGTATAACACTGATTCTCACTAATAGGACAAAAGCATCAGAGAAAACATTTAAAAAAAAAACTCAATAAAAATCCCTACATGTATGCTAAAAATCTTACCACAGGGCTCTCGTAGATGCCATCCTTTCAAACCACTCAGCTGGGTTTGCTCTCTTGGCATATGTCTAGACTGCAATTAAAAAACCCCAGCTGTCCTGCACCAACTGACTCAGTCTCATGGGGCTGTTTAATTGTGGTGTAGATGTTCAGGCTCAGACAGGAGTCTGTGCTTTAGAACCCTGGGAGTTGGGAGGGCTCCAGAGCTTGGGCCCAAGCCTGAAAATCTACACCACTTAGCCTGAGCCGTTAGCCCGAGCGAGCTGGCTCGGGACAACCACGGGTGTCTAATTACAGTGAAGACATATTCTCAGTTACAAGTTCAAGTCAGTTCCACAGTTTTCTTTATACAGTTTGGGCATCCTAAAACATGCAATGGCCTTGTCTTCAGGGCTGAAGCTTCAAAAGGTTGACTTTTTGCATAACTAGCACTGGGGAATTTGCGTTAACTCTCTTCCCAACCGCTCCCCTCCTCAGATCCCTCAGGAATCCAGCTCAGCAAGCCAGGACCCTGAAAATACATTTAACATATATTGTCCCAAAAATCCATGTCTGTCCAACATTTCAATGTAACTGTCTTTTGGCAACCTCACTCTTCACAGGTCTCACATATGTCACAGGTGCAATGCCTCTAAAATATTTAGATCAGCTCCAAGCCCTCTGCCAAAGTAGGATTAGCCTTTAGAACCTGGAGAGAGATTTGAATAAGCCCTTTGGAATTCCTGGCTTGATGCAACCATGGTTGCCTAGCTATACCAAAAGGACAGGAAACACTTCATATGTGAAGATGTGAAGAGTTTAACGAAAGGAGCCCATTTTCCTTGGTTTTGTAAAAGGAATAACAGTCTGGGAAGAGGGACCGTAATCTGATGAAGTAGCCTCTTAGTTGCAGATAACACCTATTTATACTTTCATCTGAACTCACTGGTTGAAGAGGGGGTCAATCTTTCATCCCAATGAAGTCTGAGAAAAATGCACAGGAGAAAGGAAAAGACTGACAGTATAGCAACTTTTCATGGTACTTTCTCTAAGAGGATGAGTCTTATAAAACATTGGGCTGAACCATAATATTACCTAGCAGACAAAATATTCCTTTCACCTGCCCTGAAACTTCTGTAGATGTTATTGTACTCTACCCACAATCCAGAGACATGGATTTATTTTCTACCAGAGAGCAGGGTCTGATGGCTCCTTCTTGGAATAGGCTGTGACTTGGGTTGTACAGATGATATTCACGTTGTGCTGGTGGCAGCAGTGGAAAAGCAACCTGAACCTTTGATCTGCCACCAGAAGCTACTACTCTGACAGATGTGGGGCCAGAGCAAGAATAGAAAGAATTTGTGAAAGAAGCATGAAAAGTTCAGACACCCACAGCAGGAGCATTTGCAGCCAGCTGTCTTTAGTGGGTGGGTTTCAGTGCTGCTCATTTTACGTAAAAAAGTAAAAACTGGAGGAACAGTTTTTGATAGCTGCACCGGAAAGGCCAGAATAGCAGCTGTCTCTGCTGCTCTGTTCTCCCACATCACTGAAGTGTGACCAGGAAGAAAGAGCGGGAAAAGGGGAAAAGACCGGATGGCTGAAGGGAGTCTAAACTAGAGATTCTTATTGATTGCTAACCTGCCTGTCAAGAAAGAGAGAGCTGCCCATCCTATATTTGTGGCGATCATGGCACAGAACTTCAAGCTTTCTATATCTTCTTTTTCCAGCCCAGAAAAGAGAATTATAGAAACTTGATAAACTATTGCCATAATTCTGATAAAACCACCAAGACTTGTTCCAAATATTTTTAAACAAAATCCTTAGGCTAGGACAAAGGTTCCAAGTTAAGAAGTGCCATACTACAGAAATTAATGTACAAATATATCGGGGTGGACCTAAACATTATATTTTGCACATAAACTACACATAACCTTGCAAATTATTGACACAAAAATATATATTGCAAGATTATGTACTAAATGTATAAATTACAAAGATAAGTAACAAATGGTGTTCAACAGATAAGTGAATTTAGTGGGGGGGGGGGGTACGTCCCCTGAAATCATGATCAACTCTGTCTCAAATTTCTATGATAACTTCACAGCTACCACAGAATCCTGCCAGTGCTCTGAACCAGCATACATGGGGAAGTGTTCAGCAACTGACTGTTTTAGTATATTGTGCAAGCTTATGAACTTAATGGAGTGTTATTGCTAGTGCTTTTAGCAAAGATCAGAAAGCCCAGAAATTTGCATTTTATTCCCAGTTATGCCAGTAAATTGCTCTGCGACATTCCTTATTCTGCACCTTATTTTCCTCATCTTGGTTTACTTACTTCACTGAAACGTTGTCAGATTAAATTAATTTTTGTTCAATTATTTGAGAACTTCAGATAAAAGGAACCAACATGCTAAGGTAACAAAGAGTCCAGTGGCACCTTACAGACGAACTATAAAGTATAGAAGCATAAGCTTTCGTGAGCTAATACCCACTTCGTCGGCTTGCATCCGACAAATATCATCTGTACAACCCAAGTCACAGCCTATTCCAAGAAGGAGCCATCAGACCCTGCTTGCATCCGACAAAGTGGGTATTAGCCCACGAAAGCTTATGCTTCTATACTTTATAGTTCGTCTTTAAGGTGCCACAGGACTCTGTTACCTCTGCTATTCCAGACTAACACGGCTACCTCTCTGATTCTTGACAACATGCTAAATTTTGTAATAGTAATGCCACCAACTTTTGGACTATAGAGCACTTTGCAAACCATGCCAACATAATATTTCTTATTATTTCTATTGTGACAGTACCCAGACACCTCAGGACCACATTGTGCCATACAAACGGAAAGGCAGACAATGTTCTCTGCCCAAATAGCTTACAACCTATTAAAAAGGCTACCTGACTTGTTTTGCATGTCAGTGGGATTCCAGGGCAGTTGGCTGGACCATTAAAATGTACAGATTAAAAATTAAAACATACAATTCTATACGGAACTATCTTCACTGTTGAGGGAATTCAGTACATAACACTGCAATTAACTCACCATTAAATATATATATCCAAGTCCCCATTCATCTTTTTAGCATAAGTGTATAAAATCGATCCTCTTAAAAGATAATATTTTATTAAAGGAATTACAATATAGGGAATTATACGCTCTCCCTCTACCACTAATGACACACTAGTAAATTTTGTCACTTGAATAGATAAAACATGAGAACTTTTATAGTATTTATTGTATATTAGTTCATTATTCTGACAACTGAATTGTCTTCTTAGTCAACCAGAACGCAGAAGTGCTATAAACGTTATTTCTTACTCATACAAAGATTTTATATTCTGATCAGCTACAAACTTCACAATTCTACATACGCATACAAACAGAGGCATTGGAACACTCTGTCCTGCACCATAGCCTCTTAGTCCACATACTCTTATTCCCCCAACTACTTCTTCCTCTTGTCTTGAGGAAGGCCAAGCTGTTAGCCCAGACTAAATTATAAGTATACCCAGGCTGAGGCTGAAATTTTAGCAGAGGTTATAGTTATTATTAAGTTAATATGAATCAATTTAAGCTTGTTGTATTAGGCAACCTTGTACATATTTTATGAAAGTGAAAAATCCCACAATAACTTACAAATGATCAGTAAAATTGCCAAAGGAATTCTTTGAAACCTTTATGGCCCTTCCTTACCTCACTCATCATCTTATTCTGCCTCTTTCTTTATCTGTTTTCCTCATTCATTTCCCTGTCCTTCCAATTTACCAGGTTATTCTCTCTAGAATATTGTTGTGCTTAAAAACTGAATTGGGAGACAAAGATTCTCACTGGACAAAACAATTTAAAGAAAAATGTACTGTGTTTATTCCACAGACAAAAGCTTTGCAGATTCGGTGACACAGTGAAAGAACGAACTTAAAATTCTTTAATCAAAAGTAAATCTTTTCAGTTTTGCTTTTTTTGTGTTATATCTACCCTGTCCAACACCCTTTACTTTCATGAAAACCATAGAGCTATTCTGCTTCAGCTGAAAAGAATGATAAGCTGATCAGAACCTTTTTTTTGCTGGCAAACTACTTGAAAATTTTGAGTGCGGGAACCAGAAGAGATGGTTTATAGCAGTCAAAATAGAGATTTACATAGTCACTATGAAGTTATTGTGAAAGAATAATACAGTGATTATGCACATTGTAGACAAGCCCTTCACCACTCAACACAGGAATGAGCCAAGACCATGCAGTTTACCACAACAGTGCCCCTTTTATTCCCTTGTGCAAAGTCCACCGCCACCTATATACAAGTCTATATACAAGTATGCTTACTCAGCTGCTTGGGGGACAGCTAGCTCCTGCAGCTAGCCAGGAACACCAGCCAGTTGCTCCTCCTCTTCCTGTTCCCCCCTGTGCAGGTTTTTCATTCTTTTTTTAGTCTGCAAAGTTACAAAACTTTTTGTAGGGTTACAAATGTAGTTGACAGACAGTTCCTGAGAAGTGCACTCCCTGCCTGCCAGCTTTATCCCTCTGGCCCCAGAGGCACACAGGTGCTTTGCCTTAAGCCCTCCTGGCTAAGGGCCACACCCTGCCAACTCCAATTACTCCCCTGCCTGGGGCCTGCTAGCAGGAGCTGAGCTAACAGGGGCTGGCTCGGGGCTTCTCAGCCAGCACCCTGTTGCACAAATATTGGCATTCTGACTGGCTAATTATGGCTGTCAAGCCAGTTCAGAAGGATTTGCATACTACACAGTTACTAAGAAATCTATGATTGTGCAAATCAGACTCAGACAACTTCAGTGCAAGGAATTGCATAACTAATTGTAGTTATGGATTAGTTATCTGTACAGTATCCTTGCAAATTAACTAGAGATATAGTCTCATTTCAGGACAATTATTCATAATCAGGGTGCACCCTCAATCATCTCAATAATAGACCTATGAGGAAGGCATTTGTTTTTTCTTTAGCTGATAGGAAGTTTCAAATGCTACAGGCTCCCCTGAAATTTAGTATTTGTATTACCTTTTTAATAAATATTAAAAACAGATATGCTAGAATCCAGTCCATTAAGTTATTTATAATGAGAAAAAGCTCAAAAGATTTAAAGATGTTTTAGAACACTACTGATCTGTCCTCTATCCAAAACTGCAACATCAGATAACATAAAATAACCTAAATCTATAAGATGTGCTTCTTTTTGGTATATTGACTTCGGTATACCAACAACCATATTGCCAGCTCTCTTTTTTACTGCTTAGAGAGGAATGTAAATCAGACTGATTGCATTGACCAAAGCAACACATTTCAAATTGTGGAGTTAAGAAGTTAATTCTACCAAAGCACAGAGTAATACAGGAAAATGCACAGTCCATGTTAATTCAATGGCGTAGTATCAGTGAGGGATATTAGTTTAGAAATTAAAATATCCAATTTCCTATGCAGTAGTATGCCCACGGAAAGTGATTACAATGGCAGAATTGATACCTTTCAAACTCTTGTCAGTATCACCCCCACAATGGTTGTATTACACAAGAAGAAAATAAGTAAATAGTACAATGCAGCTTTTCAATATGGCACCATCAAATGTGTGTATTCCATCAAAGAGATTACAAGTTATTAGACTGAAGGAAATTTAAAGGTATTCACATTATACCCTGTAAATTCCATGTCAAATACAATAGCTCCCATGAAAAACTGAGCATCCAAAGTAGAAAACATTAAATATTGATCGATTACAGACAGTACTCAGATTAGATAAGTACTCAGTTCTTACAACCAGCAATTGAAAAGAAAGGAAGAAAGGCTGGGGGAAAGGAACAAAATGAATGTGAGGGAAGTAAAGCTTTACTTTTATTTCCAACATGTGGCACTGACTACAGTTACTTGTGGTCTATTAAAAAGGAAAAATGTAATTACTTTCAAGATTTATTTTAAAACTGAAGAGCTCTATGGGCTGGTCTCCACTACGGGGGGGGGGATCGACTGCAGATATGCAACTTCAGCTACGTGAATCACATAGCTGAAGTTTGCGTATCTGCAGCCGACTTACCATCCGTCCTCATGGCGGCGGCGGGTGGCGGCGGCGCGCTCCCCCGTCGACTCCAGCTTGCGCCTCCCGGCAAGCTGGAGTTACGCAGTCGACGGGGGAGCCGCCAGCGATCGATTTCTCGCGTCCTCATCAGACGCGAGAAATCGATCGCCAGAAGACATACCCTATGTATCCACATAACAGATACAGCAAGATAAGATGTAGTATAAGCATCTCCACACTACTTTGCAAGTGTGCCACATACCTATTTCAGAGGAACCAAGGAATGAGAAGGTAGTTTAAACTTCATGACCATTTATTCCTCCTCTGAAAAGACACCTACAAGGATATTAAGCTGACAAGAACATTTCTCCCTTATGATCATAACCAATGTCTAACAACAATAAAATGACTCATCAGTTAAAGGCAACTAGAAAGATCAAATCAATGAAGATGGGAACAGATGCTTGTAAATCAAAGGGTGATACTTACAATAACCAAGCCATTGTGCAAGTAACACAGGCACATAGATAGTACATATGATTTTAAGATAACAGTTTTTGAGGGAAAGAGAATTTATATTTTTGCTTCCCTGCATCACAGATCAGGTTTAGCAACTACTGCCGAAATAATCCTGAACAAATTGCTATATCTCAATTTGACTTGCCGCTTGTCACTGTCTGAAAGTGGTGTTGTGGTTCTTAATGCTGAAGAGAAGAATATGAGGGGAGAAATATTAAAATATGGAAAGCAAAATGGAATGGTAAAAATATATCACTGTCTTATGAGACACTGGGAAGAGTATTTCAAAGATTACAACAAAATTGGGGAAGATGTTCTATATGCTTTTACTTACTGTAATACACAATGTACACTCCTGATAACAGTGGATTGCTGAAAACAGAACTGCAAAAATTTCTTCTCCTGCAGAGGAAATATCAACACAGTTCAAATGCATAAATATTTTATGTTCAAGAATCTATTCAAACCAATATAACCATGGTTATGGTTTGAAGTTATGTGAGCTATATTAAGGTATTGAAAGCCACCTGCCAAACAGAAACACTTTTCATTCTTCTCATTTTAGTAATGCAACACTAGATAATCATCACTAAAGTTTTTTGTCTTGTTTCCAGAGCTGACTATATGGTATACATTTTACAGAGACATACTAACCACCAAAACAAATACTCAGACACAGCACATCTAAATGAAAGAGGTCTATATTTAATGTGCTGCACTATACTACAAAGACTGTTAAAAGTCTAAGATCACAAACTGTTTGGTATGCTCTCTTATGACACTGGCAGTGTAGCAGTTGACATGCTATTATTCATGTAGAGAAAGAAGTATAGTACATTCTTAAATCCTACTGATAATTGCTTATCACTTTCTCCTTTACTATGCCCATTACCAGCATGGAAATGGATTTAAAAAAATATAAAAAAAACTTTTACAAGTAACAAATACCATCAATAATTTTTGAGTTATCTGAATGGGGATGGATTGGAATATTTTCACCTTTTTAGAACCCCTTCGGATACTGTTTGTTTCTTATTATATTACACTTCAAATTTGACATAGATTGAGCACTAGAAAAAAATTAGTGCCTGTCACGTTACTGAAATAATTTGGGATCCTATAGATCATTGGTGGAACCAAGGTCCTATAGTGGCACCCAATCTTATGTAAAGGGGGTCATATAAGGTGTCTACAACCAGTTTATGGATTGCTGATTATGAGTATGCCATTGATATGTGTGTATCAATTTTGTAGTTGAAGTTATGAATATTGGCTCTGGACTGTCTGTCTTTCCAAATATCGTGCTCTGCTGGGGGGGACATTCCAGAATATTGGGCGTCAGCTTTGCTTGAGCTGCCTGATGGCGCATTAAGGACCATCAACTACAGAATGAACTTTGTCCACACCTGAGCTTCTCCAGGAACATGACCTGCCTGGTCAGAAACTGAATCTTGGAGAGTCTGGTAATTGGATCATGTGGCTATGAACCTCCATTTTGCAATTGGACTCTGCATAAGAAGGAGGGGGGGGTCTTTTCCCACAAGAGGAAGTCTATAAAACCTGGGAGAAACTTCCTCCATTTTGTCTTCAATCTCCAGCCTTCAGCTAGCACCTACCTCTGATGGGATTTTGCTACACGTGGAAGTTCTGGCCAACGGATTGATGACCCATCCCTGGAGGGGATGCATTCCAGAGACTTTTATTTGAACCTGCAGTTTATTTTACAACTGCAAGCCTGAACCAAGAGATTTGCCATTACTGCATGTAATTGATTTCTTTTAACCATTCCTAACCCTCACCTATACCTTTTTCCTTGTGTAATAAACCTTTAGATTTTAGATTCTAAAGGATTGGCAACAGCGTGATTTGTGGTAAGATCTGATTTGTATATTGACCTGAGTCTGGGGCCTGATTCTTGGGAGTTGGGGAGAACCATTTTCTTTGTTTGGGGTATTGGTTTTCATAACCATTGGTCCCTGGGACAGCTGGCTGCTGGTGGTGATACTGGGAAGCTGGAGTGTCTAAGGGAATTGCTTGTGTGACTTGTAGTTAGCCAGTGGGGCGAAACCAAAGTCTTTTTTGTTCAGCTGGTTTTGTTCGCATTAGAGTGGAAAACCCCCAGCTTTGGGCTTTAGTTGCCTTTTGGAAGCAATTTGTCCTGACTTGGCATTCACAGTTGTCCACACCCGAGGAACAGCACCGTCACAGTGCCTTTGACATATTTGAAACTATTTGATTTTGAAGTAATGCATACAGCCATTTGAAAATTGTCTAACACATGCACAGTAGGTTATTTTTTCTAACTTCTTAAGCACATACAGAAGTTCAGTGTTCTATAACTGAATACAGAGTGATGGGGGAAAAGGTGATTTTTTAATAAGCAAATTTTCAGATCTGGAGATTTTTTAAGTGAAATATAGCAAGTCAATATGCCATTCAAGAACTTAGATTTTACAATCAGAGTAAGCACTGTTCATCATACTTCAGAAACAATAATCTTTAACTTTTCAGTTTGTTAGTTTAGCAGTAGTTTTACATGTTTAAAGCACAACACAAATAGTATAGTAGAAGTACCATATAAATGCATCATGAACAATAGTAAATACTTGTACAGTGTTCTGAAAGTAAGTCTTTATGTAAGCACTCAATGTTATTAAAATCATAGAACACAGCAGTTGAAAACTATCTAAATGCTTTTATGCAAACAGATGTTGCTTACATGGTTCAAAAGCATGCAGAGAGTAAAAAAAGATTCTCATTTAGCACAACAGAGACTTTCCAGTTGTAAACATCCTGGCTTCATTTATTGTCTTTTAACAGGTGCTTCATAAATTAGATAAAACTAAATTGATTTGCAGTAACTACAATTCACATAGTCACTTGCAAGGCCAGCCACCTCCAATCTCTTGCATACACATAGCAGTTCCTAGCTGTGGCATAACATAACTGAGAAATGAGAATTCTTCAACGGGTTTACTGTATTGTATACCATCTTGTACTGTCTAGTGCTGACATTTAGAAATGGCAATCTACATTTTTATTGCCAAGGTGCACTTATTTATTAGCTGCTTTTATAAAAATATATAAATTTAAATGATATTTCCATTGAAAGCCTCTATTTACAATCCCCTGTAACTTTTTCAAAACAATTATCTTTTGGGTTGCCATATCACTGTAGGTGTAGCACTGCTTATATTTAACATTGCTTAAAACTCTCCATTATAAAGTCTTCTTGAAAATTGTTTATAATTTTGCCAATCTAACCATTCAAGTGGAATTTTTCATGCTGGGTGTCTGCTTGAGGCTGTTTTTTTTTCAATTTACTTTAACTTAATTTAATTTATGAAGTTTCAGCAAAAACTGCTCAGACATTTCCAAAACTGAGATGACATGAAAAAATGTGTAAATGTGAAAAAAATATGTTGGGAAACACTAGTGCCTCCATGCTTTGGAGGAGGGACCTGAAATTTAGATAAGGGGGTCACCCTAGGGGAAATGTCTTTAATTGTGTGCTTACATACATACAACTTTTTCCACAGGACTCCCATCTCATTCAACGCACAGGACAGACAGTGCTGTGGGGATGAACTGGGTTGTGAACTGAATGAGACTTGCCTGTAGGACTTCTGCTTCATTTGTTGTAGAAGTTGAAAGATGTGTAGCAAATGAGGAAGAGGACTGCAGAAAGAGAGAGGACGATCACATGGCTAAGGCAGTTGAATGCCACCATTCAATAATGTGTTCTCGCTCTATCTTTGCCTTAGAGTACTACTTACACAGGGCAAGTAATGTAATCAACATTTTCACAGATTTCCTCATTTTTTGGTGCTCAATTTGGGACATCCAGAGTCAGATCTGCAGAGGTGCTAAGCACTCACAACTGTAGATAAAGTGAGTGAGAGTTATGATTTCATCAGAGAGAAAACAACCTTAGCCACTCCCAAATCTACCTCATCCTACCTTCAACTCCCATAACATTGCTTTGAGTTCCCCACTGAACTGCTCCCTCCCTGCCCTATTTAGCAAAAGCATCATTGTTCTACCTTGCTTTAAGTTCCTTTTTAGGTGCTGAGGGTGGGGAGGGAATCAGAAGATTTTTGCCCAACAAAATTTAAAACATTCTATTTACTGAAAAGACGTTATTGACAATGTTACTATCTCCACATAGAAATGCCTTGTTTCTCTTTATATACATGTTGCTTAGACTAAGGAATATTTTTTACACAAATCAAACCTTACTGTTTGTATATATTTTTCCAAATTACAAATATCTTACCGGACAGACCTATAACATCTGAGGGAAGAAGAGATATGTTGATTAATAAGTTCTTTATATACTCATGCTCAAAACTATATCAACACCAGATCCACTTCAGGCAGTTTGCACAAGTTTGGGTGCTGTAAAATAGTGAATTACTATTATTTAAGCTAAAACTATGTAGTTAAACCTTAATTCACCGTTCCACTCTTTGAAATACATTTTTGATAAGTTATACTTTACATGAGTATATAGCTTAATTGATAGTAAATATGGTCATTCATTTTTTCCCAATGTGATCATTAACTACATATTACAGTAAAACCTCCATTTAACGGACTAATTCGGGCGAGCGGGTGTCCGTTAAATCAAAAAGTCCGTTATTTAATTTAAAAAAAAAAAAACGAGCTGTCGGAGCAGCAGCCCGCTCGCCACAGGGTCAGGGCGGCAGCTCCGCAGCCCGCCCGCTGCCGGGACCCGGGCAACAGCTGGGAGCCAGCAGCCAGCCCACCCGCTGCCAGGTCCTGGGCGGCAGCCGGGAGCCGGCAGCCAGCCCGCCCGCTGCCGGGATCGGGGCGGGAGCCGGCAGCCAGACCGCCCGCTGCCGGGATCTGGGCGGCAGCCGGGAGCCGGCAGCCAGACCACCAGCGGCTGGGACCGGGACACCAGCCGGGAGCCGACAGCCAGCCGCCTGCTAAGGGGACCGGGGCCGCAGCCAGGAGGGGTCGCGGTCTGATATGGATCAGAAATTTTGTCCGTTGCATCCGAAGTCCGTTAAATCGAGGTCCGTTAAATCGAGGTTTTACTGTACTCAGAGTCAGAAACTTTCAATGGTTACTTAACATATATACATCTTTTATAACAAGACAGATTACCCAGGTTAGTCTCTCTATTTCAAGTTCGTGAGACATTTATTGTGCATTATTCAAGTTTATTATTTATTATTAGTAGTAATAATAAAATGCCACCTTCAAATAAAAGACAACAGTCAGAACCTTTTATACTGGATTGGCCAATTAAGCATTCTTAGTCTTTTTCCAGTTTGCATTGCCCCATACATCAGCCCATTTTAAACTTTCCTTCACTCTCCAGAGGGAGCCATGTCATGGTAAGAAAACAACAAAGTGCTGGTTTGTTTATTCCATGAATGATACAATCCATATCGTGTATTTCACTGGGCTCTTCTCTTTTCCCTACACTACACGAATAGATTTGTTACCAGTATACCTAATCTCCTGCTTTGTCCCATTTGAAAACAGGTTTCTTTATGACAGTATCACACATTAAATCTAACAAAACGGAAATCCCTGTGCAATCACAGTAGGTTAACCTATTTTTCCAGTATTTCCCTAAATAGTTTACTGTTCCTTTTCAATGCACAAATGGAATTTATTTTCATTATTTTACTTAGACAAGTGGGTATTTATAAGTATTCTTGCTACCTTGAAACCAGCAAGCAAGCACATTTTATGAACTATGTGTAAGTGGCTCATAAATTAATGGATAGTACATAAAAACATAAGAATGGCCCTACTGGGTCAGACCAAAGGTCCACCTAGCCCAATATCCTATCTTCTGACAGTGGCCAATGCCAGGTGTCCCATAGGGAATTAACAGAACAGATAATCAGCAAGTAATCCATCCCCTGTTGCTCATTCCTAGCTTCAGGCAAACAGAGGAGAGGGACACCATTCCTACCTATCATGGCTAATAGCCATTGATGGACCTATCCTCCACGAAATTATCTAGCTCTTTTGTGAACCCTGTTATGGTCTTGGCCTTCACAACATTCTCTGGCAAGGAGATTCACAGGTTGACTGTGCATCGTGTGAAGAAATACTTCCTTTTATTTTATTTATTTTAAACCTGCTCCCTATTAATTTCATTTGGTAACCCTAGGGTGAGCAGATGTCCCAATTTTATAGGGAGTTCTGATTCTGGGGTCTTTTTCTTGCATAGGCTCCTATTACCCCCACCCCTTACTGTGGTCCCGATTTTTCACATTTGCTGTCTGATCACCCTAGGTAACCCCTAGTGCTTGTGTTATAAGTAGTAAACAACACTTCTGTATCTACTTTCTCTACACCAGTCATGATTTTATAGACCTCAATCATATCTCCCCTTAGCCGTCTTTTTTCCAAGCTAAAAAGTCCCAAACTTATTAATCTCTCCTCATACCGAAGCCATTTCATATCCCATTACATTATTAAAATGATTAGTTTCCCACACTATATTGCTGTGAATCAGATTCTACAAATATTTATTTGTTGTAAACTCTATAAATGAATTAGTTACATCAAATATAAGAAAGCTGTCTCAATTTCTTTTTATGCAATAGCTCTCCATATACTTAATCAACTGTAAAGGAATATTTATTTGTGAGGGCAAGAATTACTGATTTTCTGTATCATAAGCCTAAACAATTTTAATTTCTTTTCTCACAGAAGGTGTCCTTAGGTGATATTCATCTGGGCACAAGTTAGAACAGACATGAGGCCACCTTATCCCCAGGGGCAGGGCGGGAAGGGAAGGATGGAGGAGACGGCACACTGGCGGTGGAGGGAGGGGGGAGGCCTAAAGGGTCGCATATTGACACATTTACCCTCTCCCCTACTGCTCTTATGCACAGCAGAACTCTGCCAGTTCATAGGATCTAGTAACACACCATACCACTGCTGTCACTAGGAGTATGACTACATTGCAGCAAGTCTCCCAGCCTGGTTGTGACATTCCCCATTATCTAACAGAACTGGAGGTAATTTGGTAAAAATGAAAAACTAAGCTGAAAATTTTACTCTGTCCTGTAATGACACTATATGTGGGGTGGAAAATTTCCTGTGTCCTTAAAGATAAATTTCATCTGGGACCACAAACACTCAATTCCTTAATCATAATCACATAGTTATTGCAATGTCACTATAGGGTAGAGTTAAAGTTGTTTGCGTTAACCATATGCCTTAACTGTTCATTTCTATATGGTAACATATTTGAATTTCCTGGGAATAGAAAGATTGGTGCAGGGACAATTGCAAGATCTCTAGAATGTGTTTTACCCTAAATTGTTTATATGTACTCTCAACCTTAAGGTGGATAAAATACATGATAAAAATAAACACTTAAAATAATTAAAACAGATGCTTTATTTACACATAGCTAATTCATTCTTTTATTCCCATTTTATAATCTTAAAGGGCTATAATGGATCTCTCATATATATATTAATTAGTAGTGTTGTTGCTATTTCGAGGCAGTCGGGGGAAGGTCACCACTACTAAGAAATCCTTATTTGTGCTGTAAAAGATAAGTCATACTTCCTGGGCTGGTGGAAAGAAGTTAACAAAAAAAACCCAACCCACCCAGATATATTTAAGAAAGAAACACTCCTTCCAAGCCCCAGAAAGGTTCAGTTTTCATAGGATGTCCAAAAACAGTCCTACCCTAATCCCAAGGTGAGGAGCTTTGCCTCTCAGGTGAAGAATGGGTCTCAGGCTGGGGGATGGGCTTATAAACTCCCCTTACTTGTGCAGAAAGCCAACAGGCTTTTGCTGCACCCTTCTCTACAGCCAATTAACCAGATCCTCCATTCCTAAAGCCCAAGCAGAAGGGCGGAAGAATGTAATTTTAGCCACTGATGCTGCAAACACCAATGTCTGAACTTTAATGACCTGTAAATAACGTTATGATATTTTGGTTTTTGCCCACAGAAATTTTTAAAATTCAAGTAAGATACTTTAACAACCATAGCATTTAAAAAAAATTAGCTCAGTATACATTTTAATCTAAAAAGTTTCAATAGCCAATTTTTCAAACTAATTATATGAAGCCTCAACCTGATTTAAAACAATTACGGGAAAACTAAATCGCTCCACCCTGCTCAAAATTAACTACATTTTAATGTATTTTTGTCTGGGATCAAATACAGGCAGTAAATACTTTCATTTTTCATTGGACTTTTGGCAGTATATATTAAGTCCTTGCATAAGTATTGGTTGGTTGTTTGGTTTTTGGGGTGGAGGGGAGAGTGTTTTTCTATTTCGTTTCTTGTTTTGATTAAAGCATCAGTAACTACAGAAAACAACTGTTTCTTTGCCATCATTGAATACATTATTTTCTACAACAATAGTTATTTTACCGACAAGTCTATTACTATGCAGGTACTTATAGAATATGCTGTGATATTTGGGAGCCTGGGCGTGGGCCAGCAGAGGAGTCCCCTGGATGGGTTGTCAGGGAGCTGAACCCTGAGTGTGGGGCTGGCAGCCGAGATCCCAGGCATGTGGCCGGCAGCAGAATCCAGGGCACGCAGGCCAGGAGTGGAGCCTAACGGTTACACATATAACCAGTAAAATTGTAATAATTAAAACATTTACTTTTCTTAAATACTATTTACATCCCTAGTTTGGCCCTGAATCTGAGCAATTCACAACTCGGATACCTCTTCAGCACAGGGCAGCATTCCAGAATATCACTGGCAAGGATCAATATTTTACATCTCCTTGGTGTAAGTCAAAGCGTTAATACCTGCACATACAGTAGTGAGCTGTTGCCTAGTTGATGTAATACCTTAACTATAGCTGCACACAGCATCAAAGTGGAAATTAGGCCTCTTGAACAGAAGGTGGGCCAAATCAAAACTTTGCAAGGGACCCGCAAAGCATTTTGTCATGAGGGCACACAAGCCTTAGAATGTTGTCGTCGTCACTGATGTTTGTCATGACGATAACATCCTAACAAAAAAACCAATTACAAAAACAATCAGCCTTTTAATATTAAAATAGGAAAGAAAAAAATTTCTGTCTTAAAACAATCCAGCATAAACTTCTGCACAAACCGCTCTCTTTCTCATGAAATGAAAAAAGGCAGCAGCTGGAGGTTATGGCATCCCCGCACCCCACCTCCCATGTGCCCCTCTCTCAAGTCAAGTCAAGTCAGTCATGGCCCGGCCTCTTTTAAAAGCTAAAAGACCAGGATGAAGACTGTGGTTGATAACTTCACTCTTCGGGTATAATGGAACTTTCAACAATAAGAGCAAAGCTCATCTGTGCAGGACACAGAATCTTCTCCATGGATGGTTTGAGAATGTGGAATTAACTCCCCCAGGAAATAAAAACCATCAAAAACCTCATCACTTGTCACTCCAATTGCAAGGCGCATTTATTTGACCTTTCCTTCTCTAATATAAGCATATATCAACAGTATGTTTAAATAAACCCCTACTGAAACAAGACACTCCACAGTGCATATTTCTCCATCTGGGAAGACGATGAGGAGACAAACAATACATAACAGATGCCTAGTTACTTAATACACTACTGGAAGGTGCTACGTTGATTAACATTGTATAAAAACCTTTACAGAATAGAACAGATAAGTAATGCTCAATAGTTCCGAATTATTTTAGTTTGCTAATTACCATCCAAATCCCACACCTTAGGCATGAAACCCAAGAGTGTGACTTTACCATTGATGAAATTCTGTTATTTGTCCCACTTTTTCTGACAAGCCCCTTTTAAATTTATAGGTCCACATGGTTTGAAAAAGAAAATTTTTAAAAAGTACATTTTTAAACAAGAATTGACACCAACGCAGTCATTTTCATTCATTATGTTAATAAAATAAAATAAGCCACACACAAACACCAGAGCAGTTTCACACTTCCTTTCCAAAAGGACTTAACAAAAAGATTCCTCCAATTTCCTTTTACTTCATTTCCTTCTCCCAAAAGGAGGAGTGTTAGACTGACCCATCCATCTATCCAAGGAGTAGGAACAAGTCTCTGTCCAGATCCAAGCAACTCTGCTCTTGAACAGGATGTATAAAAGTCAGTTCATTATTTTAATCACATTTTTATGTGAATCAACTAAATATTTCTTTTTTAAATGAATCCTATTTAAAATTAAGTTTTACATTATGACAATTTATGTCAAGACCTAAACTTATCATCTATTAAAATAATTTAAATAAAATACTTTTTAAAATAGTATTCAAGAAATACATTTTCCCCAAAGTTTTAAAGGAAGTCAAAGCACCGAATTGCAGAAGTCACTGTCTAGACACCTAGAATCAGAGTTTGCGGAAACGATTAACTATCTTTTGATAGCAATAGCCTCTTCTGCAAATACAGAGAGATTGTTTTCTTCATTTTAGTTTATTAAACTAATTCATTTCAATGATAAGTTCACTCCAAACTGAGAAACTAATTGAGAGTTGAAAAAGCAGAAAAAGCTCATTTTTCTTCTTCCACTCTATGAATAAAAGAGAGAATGAAATCTACCAGTTCTAAAATCTCAAAAGACAGTGACCACAAACAATCAATTCAATTCACTAACTATGGCTAATACTGCCCTTGTTTAATAAATCAGTTAGTTTTAAATGCAAAACTGGTCTGATTAAAAATGTTTTTTCTTATGTAACCAGCACTTTAAGGTAGTTTAATTTAATTAACATATTAAATGGGGTTCATTTTAATTGAATTCTTATTTCCATTCAAATGCAGTTTGACACAAATCACAAATAAAATAGTATTGTCACCTAGTAAATCAGAAATGTGTCATTCACCATTTTCTAACAATCAAAAAATAAAAATTAAGAATCTGAATAAATGTAAATTAAGCTATATACCGTATTTTTCGTCTTATAGGACGCTCCGGCCTATAAGACGCCCCCTCGTTTTTTAATAAAAAAATCCGGACCCAAAAAAAAAAAAAAAAAAAAAAAAGTTGGTGCGTCTTATAGGGCGAATGTCTTATAGGGGAAAAAAAAAAAAAAAAGCGCCTCGCGCTCCCGGCAGCCCGCCCGCGGCGGGGAGGGGGGAACCGGGACGCTCCCGGCAGCCCGCCCGCGGTGGGGAGGGGGGAACCTCGGCAGCCCGCCCGCGCGGCGGGGACGGGAGAGCGAGGCGCCTTTTTTTTTTTTTTTTTTTTTTTTTCCCTATAAGACATTCACCCTATAAGACGCACCAACTTTTTCCCCCCCGTTTTGGGGAAGAAAAAGTGCGTCTTATAGGGCGAAAAATACGGTAACTACTTAAATAAACATGCAGTTACATTCATCTGATGAAGTGGGTCTTAGCCCACGAAAGCTCATGATCCCCCAAATCTGTTAGTCTATATAAGGTGCTACAAGACTCTTTGTCACTTATGCAGTTATAGTGTATCCTCCTGGGTAGCAAAACAAAAGGCAATATTTAGTTGCCAAGCAATATGCTTAAAGGGCTACCATCAATAAGACTGATACGTTTCTTTATGAAAATAACTAAAAAGTACAAATGCAATGCAAGATTAAAATCATAGGGACAGTAATCCAATCATTTTAAATGCACAACGACATGGTAAAATTATATTAGTCACATCCTAGTTTAATAACAGACTTCTGAAATATGACTAACAGCCTTTGGATTTCTACGTTGAAATCAGATAAGTTAAATAAATCCACCTTGCTTTAATATTTGATGCAAAAAAATTCTAATATAAAAATGAACACTAAAGAGAGTCTTTTAGAAAAAGCGAGCTGTTAAAATAGTTGTGAATATATTTCCTACTATGAAGAAGTTAAGATATTAAAATACCCATTTGAGACAAGGAGTTCTCTTGCTCCTGGCTACCATCTTGATCACAAAATAAATGCATACATACATAAACATTTTCTGACAAAGCAAAGTAATCATGTTGTTTTTTCCTTATTGCAGGTAGACAAAAGTATACTATATTATTTCATTCAAAGACCCAAACAGCTTTAAATAGTCAATATGCTTGATCAAAAAGTATCTTTAATAATTATTCCATGTGAACATACAAGGTCTACTGTATCTTTCTTTTAGAAATGTTAAAAGACTATCTTGCACACACAGCTTGAAAAATCTGATGAAGCAGTTTATGCCAAGTATCTTAATTAAGAACACAAACACTTCCTGAAAATATTTGTTGATAGTCAGGTAACCCAACATTTCCAGGAACACATCAAAAATCTAAGTCTCATTTAATACTAATAAAAAAGACTGTCTTTGAAAGTAAGATTGAGGGAGAAAGTGAGAGAAATATAGATAGAAAATGAATATTGAACCTGTAGTAAAGCTTGAATCAATTCCTTTCTTACTCAGAGAACTAGAATTTGCTGTCCTTACTCACTCCACAAGTAATAACAAAATGCAGCTAATTTGCAGAGTAAGAAATTTTAGCAATGCACAAAAGTGGCTGTTAGAGTTTATTCCAAGCCTCACTACCGAATACAAAATCTAAGCTGACTATGTTGTAAGGGAGAAAACAATGCCCAACTTCTCTGGTTTCTCCTATTATCTTCAGTGTACAAGCAAATGTAAAATTTACAGACAAATATCACAGGGCAGAGGTTTCCACATATAATTAAATTGTTTAGTGCTCTGTCTGTCCCCAAGCCTGTAGCCCGTGAAGGTCAGAAGAAAATGAAGAGAAATCATAAAATAACTTGATATTCAGAAATTGAGTTAACCCTTTCAGGTTTTCATTCAATTTTTTTGTTTCCATCCTCACCCCTTATCAGTAAACGTTGATCTAGTTTCCAGGGTTTATGCTATTAAGGAAGTTTATATTAGAAGAACCATTGGTCTGACCCCGTATGGCCATTCTTATGTTAAACAATGATATTTCCCAATGGAAAAATTAGAATGAAGAAAATGTCTCCATAATTGTATCAATTCACTGAAAATTTTTATAATGTCCAATTTTGCTCTCATGCTGATTTTACAGGGATATAATTCCACTACCATCCATTAAGTTATCTTGATTTATACCAGTACGAGTGAGTATAGAATCATGTGTAAATTAAAAATAGTTGAGATGTATTGATTTTTCCCAGTTTGGGGATATTTTAAAGGTTACATATAGTTTTATAAGGCACAGAGAAACAATGTCTCAAATTGTGTCCTTTTGTTACATTATACTTCCTTACTCACTAATGCCCCTTCTCCACAATCAGTGGGGAGGGGCTTTGAAGGACCCCAGGGGATGGAGAGTACTCAGATGGCAGAGAGCATGAAGCACCAATGCAAGAGTGCATGTCTGGCTAGGGAGGAAGGGCTGTCCCCTCCTATGCTCCAGTGGCTGGAAACAAGGGAATAGGTTAGCCAGCAGGCCTTTGAGAGCCCCTCCCCCATTGCCTATTTAAGCCTACCCAGTCTCTTCAAAAAGCCTCGTTTCAGCCCCTCACCACCACCACCCCATTAGTATAGTGTTAGTGCTGTGTTATTTAGGATAGCATGGGTCTGACCATTTGTCCGTTTTTCCCATTGGACCAAACTGGTAGGGATCCAGTGAGTTTTTTTCACCTTCCTCACATCATGCAGGCACAATTTGGTTATAGCATTAAGACTTAAAAAGACTTAACATTAGGAAAAGTAACACTGTGTTAGCTTGTTGTTAAGTGAAAGGATAACTGCTCCTTAGCCATCAAGAGTCTTTTGGGTGGCAGGGAGGAGCAAATGATTTGCCTAAATTCAAGTAGAATATTGTTACATGAGTAATTTTTAATCTGTGCTACTAGCCAACTAATTTTTCCGTTATATTCCATTATAATACACAATTCTTAATCTTTTCAGGTATGTCTACAATCATTCTTATAGTTTAGTATATTTACAGTACAGATTTGTAAATCTGTATTAAAGGAACACTAAGTGTGTGATGTAATCAAACAAAAATAAGAAAACCCACAACTAATAGGAAAAAACCATACAGGCTGACACACATTGTTCTCATGAAAGCTCTCAAGAACCTAACTAGATATGTAGATTTGTAAAATACATAGATATTGTTTGTATTACAAGGTACATCCGGAAGGTGAAACCCTGTTGAGATTAGGTATTGTTACTGTTGGCATGTTTCTTACCTGCATTTTTTACTTTTAACCATTTATTTCATAATCTGATTTATTTTTTTTTAACATGGTTGGACTCTATTAGTAGTGGTGTGTGAAGAAGCTCTTTGGGTTACAAAACCTCTTAGAAGGTTTTATCATGATATCATCAGTTCTTTTGGAACATAGCAAAAGTTCACATAGTAGTAAATTATAAACCTGGTTACTTTAAAAATATGATGATCTAATCACAATATTAAAGTTTTTAGAAAACTTGGATGCATTACCAATGAACTGATCTTATCACAATGGAAGTCTCTAAGAAAGTGGGATGTGTTAATATGCACACAAAAAATCTAATTGTAGCAGAAGTCTATTGCACTGAGGTAGTCACTCAGTTAAGTTTAATTTCAGGACATCAAACATTTTCCTAATGCCAGAGGGCTAAGTTTACTTGCCAACAACATAAATACTTGTGATCCCAACTCCATTCCCTCTATCAAATGTAAGAAAATAAAATAGTTGTGTCCCTTGATTGTGTACTGTGATTAATTCCAATAATCAAATTCAATTCTGTACATATGTTATTATTATAAAATGTAAATTACTATATATCATTTTAAAAACTCAAATCAAAGTCAACAATTTATACTAAGATTTATCTGGAGAGATAAGGCATTAAAATATCTATAGGGGGAGAAAGAAATATACCTAAAACTCAATCAGTAATGTTCATTGCTTAGATTGGCATAAGAATAATAATTAAATAGGTTGTGAGACAACTGACTTTAATCTAATAAAGAGTCTGACTGACAGGACTACATTTTTTAATTTGTGCAGCAAGAGTTTTACACCAGACTGAAAAAAAGTTTTTGGAACATTTCTGATCTTCCACCTAAGATTAACAGGAAATAAGAAAAAGCAGATAAAAATAAAAGCAGCAAATTCTGCCTTAAGCAGGGGCAATCTGGTCAGCTCTTTCTCTGGTACTGTTTGGGAAAGCTATGAAGAGCAACAGAGGAACTGGAATTAACTGTCTAGAGACAATGTATCAGTTTACATTTGGTTCTCAGTCAAAAATAATGTTTTTGAAAACATACAATCTGGAAACCAAATATTTTGTTTCTTTGTGAATGAAAGCTTGCAAGTAATGTACTCTCTGAGTAAGGAATTGGTCAACATAATGGCAGAATATGCCCCATGGACACACCTGGCTAGTTTTAGGGACCTAAATATACAACATACTGGCCTAAGTAGAGAGATTTTTCCCAGCTCTGCAATCTCATGAAAATTTCCTGGTTCAAGTCAGAGGAAAAGACTAGAAGGTGAAAACTTTGAGAACTATTTGGGGAGTGAGGAGAGAAGGGGGTGGGGAAAACAATCCCAGTCCATACACAGGAGAGGCTGAAGAGTCAAGGAAATAGTGACTTATCACTACTGGTTATTGTTTATTAAAGAGATACTAGGAACCACTCCATCAGTGTGGATTTATGAACCCACTGGACAAAAATGCTGTCAGGTATTTCTCAGCATTAGTTTTCCAATTTTGTACAGGAATCCTGCATTCTATGAGTAACTTCTGAGCCTCTCTGTGCTACAATGTGATTACAGTCATGTAATTATATCAGTGAAAACTCCTACAATGTGATTATAGTCATGTAATTATATCAGTGAAAACTCCTACAATTAGATGTATTGCGCTAAAGAAAAGTGGGGCTTACATCAGTACAACCTGGCTACACTACAGAGCTTACAGCGGTGCAGATGCACTGCTGTAGCATGGCTAGTGCAGACACTCTAAGCCAACTGGAGAGAGTTGTTCTGTCAATTTAATTACTCCAGCCCTACTGAGTAGGGGTAGCTATGTCAGCGGGAAGCTTCTCTTGACAACATAGTGGTGTCCACACCAGCGCTTTGGTTGAAGTAATTTATGTTGCTCAGGGGGGTGGTTTATTCACCCCTCCCCAAGCAACATAATTTATATCGACCTAAACTGTAGTATGTTCATAGCCTTAATCCCATTTCAAACAGAACTACGTTAACACACACATGGCACCTTTTAATCAGTGCTACTATGATCTACACAGGGGAGCTAGGGTGTAATATTTTAGAGTATCTACCATTCACATCCCTGTAGTCCGCACTGTGGTACCCTTGCCGGATGCTATTAATGTAGAAAGGGCCTTACAGCATTGACTGTGGGAACATACTTTAGGAAACTCCAAACAAATGGGAAAAATATCTTGCATGCACAACAGATAGGTTTATTGAATTAAAAAAATTATGAGACAAAACAACATGGATTTTCAATAGTTAAATAATGTCTCTATTAGGAAAAATACATTGGAGAGAGAGGGGGGGAAAAATCTGTTCTTGTAAAAAAAAGGTTCCCTTGTAAGATTACCAAGGGTAAACCTTCGGCTACTTGCTATGCAAACTGTAATTACTTAAAGATAAAAGGGTTGTAAGGACAAAAAAATTAAGCCTGGAGCAAATTATACATTTTTTTAAATCAATGGTCATTATATTTATCTATAATGGAACAACTACCAGACATTAATTAAGATAGAGAGAAAGTTCCCATTTTCCTTCTCTCTCTTCCTCCATGCAAAACGTTAAAAGCTATTTTATAATAACTATTACTAATTGTTCCTCTACTATCACTGACTAGCAAAAATACCCGGCGTTGCTCAGGGTATTTGTAATTGGAAACTGGGATGTAAAAAGACTACAATGTTTTTTATTAATACAAATTTTGTTCAGAAGTCTCATTTTGTCTAATTAATTTCATTCTCTTGCATTTAGATGTGGGGGGGAGGGGGAGAGAGCTGAGCGAGTGCGGTGGCCGTTGGAAGGGGGAAGGGGGATGAGATTTTAAAAATTTTCTATTCTTACCTGAGGGGGGAGAGAGCTGAGAGTGCGGGGGCCATTGGAGGGGGGAGGGGGGGGAAGAGAGCTGAGCGAGTGCGGGGTCCGTTGGAGGGGGTATTATTACATCATAACTATGTCACAGAGAACAGCAAGTGTTAATCTGCTGCCCAGCTGATGTTAATGGGCTTTAAAGAATTTCACCCCTAGGGGGTGTCAGAGGTGAGATTTGAAAAATTTTCGATTCTTACCTGATTAGGACCCTAAAGCCTATAACTGTACCAAATTTCAAGTCTCTAGCTCAAACGGTGTGGAAGAAGGAGTAAGGGAACGTACATACACGCACGCATACACCATTTGACTTTTATATATATAGATTAACAGGGGCATCCAAAAAACCTCACCTTACAGTGGGAGAGCAAAAATAAAACTTTCTAAATGCTTCCAAGAAAAACTTAACTAAATCTGGTAAGTAGACAGAAGCTAGAAACATGAGGGACCCCTAGCTGAGGTTCAGGGACAGTTCTCTAAGGAGAAACCCAACTGCTGTGAAGAGAGACCGTGCTCTCTCTGGACCCCTCTTAGTTTTCAATTGTTCACATTAGCTTCTGGTGTAGTGCTGATAAATGTGCTTGAAACCTGTTAGCACCCATTTCCAGCTGTTGGAAAGGAAACAGCTCACTCTCTTCTTCCTCCTACAGCCTTCTAACTGGTGGAGACAGCAGGCCTCTCCCAACCCCTCTATGCCCCTTCTATTACTCACGCACACAGTTAGTGAATTTTTCCCTTTATCGACTGGCAAAAAAAGATTTTTCAAGCCTTGACCTTATTAATACAAGTGTTATTTAAGTTTGCTAGATAAGAAACTTAGGACAAACTAAATTCACTTGCTTTCCTCCAGTAATACACACTACTAATTTAATTGTGTGAATTTTCCAAATTACCAAGTGGTCCTTTTCTTATCAATTTGACCCCTAGTACTCAGGCAGAGACTAATCTTACTTTTATTAAATGACTCTATTAGAATTGGGAATGGCACTGTTAAATCCATATCTGTTGTCTAGTAAGTATTTGGACAAGATTTCCATAGTTTGTTACCTGCATGGCTCCACTAATTAGGTGGGTGACCCTTCATTGTCATGTGTGCGGCCCCCCAGGCATGTACCTTAGAGAGAACTGTCCGTGGACCACCCGAATGGAGGGTCCATGGACCACAGTTTAAGAACCTCTGGTCTACTCTACTTTCCAGAAGTTATTTTCATTAATGAATCATTCCTTGTTTATACAGATCCATCCATTTCACATCTGTTTTGATGCTCTAAGAACAGTACTCTAAGAATGTCCCATTGAGAGATATAGAAGATATTGAAAACACACAATTTTTAATAAGTTACACAGGGAATTTATTTCCCTACATAATTGATAAAAAATTCAAGTTACACTAGAGGTCATCATAAAGGATCCCTTAAAGAAATACAAGATTCAGCATGATGATCTTTCTCCCACTATACTCAGTCTCTTAAATTCAACTAATTCCTCTTTTATTTCACCAAAAACCTTTATTAATCTCTCAGCTATCTTTTGCCTTGATTATTGTAGCCTTCCAGCATCTCCCCTTTTCACTTGATCTCCCTTTGTTGGGAATAGGGTGACCAGAGGTCCGGAGTTTATAGGGACAGTCCCGATTTTTGGGTCTTTATTATATAGGTTCCTATTACCCCCCACCTCCTGTCCCAATTTTTCACACTTGCTCTCTGGTCACCCTAGTTGGGAACAAATCACTCCATCCCTCAAATCTCTTCATTGGTTTCCTGTCTCTGATAGCATCCAATTCAAGACCTCAACTTCAAGCCTCTATAAAACCTCACCCCAGGCTTCGTCTTTGTTCTCATTTCCTCCTATTCCTCTACACTTTTCTTTTTGTCTCCTTTTCACACATTCAGTTTAGGTCATGTCATATTCTGTCCTTCTACCTGTAACAGTCTGGATTCCCCTCCACTAAGACCCCCGCTCTCTAGCGACTCCTCCAAATCCATGTTTATGGATCTACTTCTTTCAGGAAGACTTCTTTGCTTATTCATTTATTTCTCCTTTCCCCATGCCTTGACTTGTTTTGTCTTATGTTATGCCTCAATTCTGCAAGTGACTCAGTGCTGGAGGACCTCCTAGTAGCCTTTGTGGAGCTCTGCACAGGTGTAGGAGTTCGGCAGTACAGAGTCACCTGCTGTAGCAGAGCCTTAAACTGGACATTCATTGGAAACAAAGAAAGAAGCATTTCTTGTCCCCTAAATGCTATGTAAATTTTCAGTGCTATATACAAATAATTAAATAGGCACTACCCAGTACAAATGCAAAAAAGTTAGTTTTTCTTAGAGTTTGTGGTATGAATGCTATGGACCCTATACTGACAAAGAGCTACCAACTACAGTGCTTGCATGTTAATTGAACAGTTTTAATCCTACCAAATCAAAGAGGATCCATGGTGTTATACACAACAATAACCTATTCCATTGTGATTGGGGAGGAGGTTTTGCTCCCCCATAATGACTTACTTTAAAAAAAATAATTGTATATACACCTATACACATTTACTAAAAGAACAGACTGAATTAGGTAAAGTCCATACAATCCATTGTTATCTTTGCATATACAAATATGTGTGAAAATTTCAAAGAAAACACTAGTTACACATTTGATATACTTCTTTTAAAAAGTGAATTTAAAGATCACTTTAAAATATTTTCTTAACACACTCTGGAGCCTGCTCCTAAATGAAATTTGTGTATCAACAATTCAAAATCAGAACAGATCTGCTTACCTAAGCATCTCATAGGTTATGTGGTGTTTAAATTGCTCACAAGCACATCATAATGAAACAGAATAACCAAGGAGTAGGTCATACATTCAGCAATCAGAGCATTATAGAGAACTTTCTAATAAAGGAATTCAGTCCTCCTATGGGGTAGATATTTACTTACCACCAAGATGAGTGGGCTGTTTAAAAGCATATGCCACCATTTCACGCATTACAACAGATAGATTTAGGTGGGTTGGATATCAAATTACCTATGCCAAGAATTCATCTGTTAGAAAGATCACCAGGGTTGCCAATATCTCTATTTTACATCTCATCTAAAGACAGCAACTCCAGAAGCACAGTGGCCTACCTCTTACCACTATAATGGGGTATTAATTCTATGCTGATTCAGAGGAAAAAATACAATCTATGATACTGCTAACACCATTTCCTGAAGCTATCTACCTTCTTCCTGGATGACTCCTAGCCCAATACTGCTCAGACAGAATCATATTTAGCTGCTTGAATCTGACAGAATCACAACCATTAAATGTCTTCAGGCATTCAAAGAGAATCTTTAAAAAGAAAGTCACATAGCCATAGGCTTTCAGCATTATAATCAGACTCCTTTATTGAAAGGACATTAGTATATTAGTACATGAGAAATTATTAAATCTTAAAAGTGTTTTCTATAGCTACTACTCCCCTCAACAAAGGTCCATTCAAAAGACAACTTCCCCCCAGTAGTAACAGACTTCTGCTTTCAAAAAGTTGTAACAGAGAATAAATTATGGTTTTAAAACACATTTTGCAGTAGAAGCATCAAAAAGTGCTAAGCATACTATGTATTAACACTTACTATAGTTGCACTTTATATGTAGTGGCTAATGAATAAAATAAGATTTCAACACTGATTTGCTAAGCTTCCTATTCTCTTTCTTTAAAAAAGTCCACTGATTATATGATTAGTGTAGAAGCTTAACAGTGACAAAAATATTCTATAAGCCTCTCTGCTGCATATTTGGAATTTTATTTTAACATAAGTTTTTATTAAACACCAATATCAATTTGTAAATCCATGTTGCTAAAACCTATATAATGCAAAGTAGACCAGCACTGGGAAAGCCTAGGATGATGCAACAAATGGCTTATGCCCACATATAGCCCCTACTTAGCAACAACGTCCTCTTCAATCCTATAATGTTTCAACAACAGGAAATACAAACACTGAAAATCAGTGACTGGCTAGCTATTCCACATTTATTTTTAAGCCAAATGTGAAACTGCTTTGGCTGAAGCATCAAATGTCTCACATAAATCCAAAACTGCTATGTATATGAAGTTTGAAATTTTGCTTCTGCCCCATCTCCAATTTCTGTAAAAACACATATACAGAAGTCTCCTCAGAGAGTATCTTTCTCTCCACAATGACACCTCCTGCAATTGCACTAACAGGCAAAGCATGTCCTTTCCCTATTCTTTTAGGATGGTTCACATCCATTTGAAGATAATAAATTCAACAGCCATGAAGATGCTGCCAAGTCTATTTAAGTGCATATTTATTGGTCTGAATCCACAAGAGAAACGAAAGCGCCTCCTATTGACCATTTGGAAAAGGCTCAATCAGGACACATTAGAAAAAACATGGTTCATATTTTCAGTACATACGATATGCTTTTAGCATTCCATACACTGAACTTATGAAAGGAAGTTGAATCCTGCACATGGATTGATAGCACAATAGTTTTACACAATAGTAAAGACAACAATAGTCTTCCCTTCCCAGCTATTTTCAACTCTTCATGAAAAGCTTATTTAACATAATACGCCTCTTGCCTGTTTGCCCTAACTACTTTGTGCCTGTCTTTTATTTACTAATATATTTACTTCTTTTTGACAGACTGCTGGTGGTATTTGTCTTATCACCTGTCTCATCCAATGTACCTGATGCAGAGACTATTATTTATTTATAGTGTTATGAGTGTTCATGACACTTTCAAGGCAGAGAAAAACAGGTTGATCTAAATTAGATTAAGAATGCAAAAAAGATAGCAACAGACCATAGTGGGTAGAGTTCAAGAAAGAGTGAAGAAAATGTTTTCACCATAATTGAATACAGTGGATCTTTGCCTGACAGAGGAAGAAAAGAGGTTGGGGCTCCTTTAAGAGTTGGAGTGGAAAGGGAGACTTGGGAGCAGAACCAAGGAGGCCAAGAGGGGAATAGGAAGTGGTCAGATGAGGTGGAGGCACTGACTCTACCACCTGCTTCAGGTTGGGGAGACAGTACTTATATCTCCTGCATTCCAGAAGGAACCGCCTATTTCATGGATCACCAGGACCCATCATCTCACCTGTGAGACCAAAGTAGGATTGCATTTTGTGATCTGCAGTTGACATTGCACTTTTTGCCTTTTTTCTTTTGGGACGGGGAAGGAATTTTCCCCTCACTGCCAATTTGGCCAATGCAGGATTTTTTCACCTTCCACACAGCAGTCAGGGACCGAGTGGGATAGGTAAGCAGGTCACAGCTTAGTAGGTAGCAGGTAACCAGTGAGCTTACTCCTTATAGAGGGAACAAGGCTTCCTGATAAAAAGCAATTGGGGTTGGATTTATGGAAAGGTATCCATTAAGGATGCTGGGAAAAGGGGGCTGGGGCTCCTAATATCTAGTACAGCAGCAGGACAACCCTCCCTTTCTTCTGAGCCTCCTCTTCCCCTTAATACTTAAAAGAGGGGAGGGTAGCAGAGTCCCAGAATTAGGTTAGGATCAAGTTGAGAAGGGGCAATCCTCCCAAACAGGTGGAAAGAATGATGCTCTGCTGTATAAACTTATCTCTGGGTATTCCCCATTTGTTAAGTGAATAAAGTTGCAGCTTAATGAAACCACATCCACTAAAACTGATCTTTCTTTCTGCATGGCTGGTACGTTTGTGTAGAAACGGCAAAAACCAGGAGTCAAATAATGCTCAAGCAAGCACCATTTCCTTGTAGAGAGCAGTTAGTTTGACTTGATTAATGTCACTTTTAAAAAAATTTAAAATTCTACTTTTAGTGGCTTATTGTTGAAAGGCTTTACAGAGAAATAAATTAATAGATTAGACAGACACATGGATACAAAGACTGGGGTCTGTGCCTATGCATAAGTAAAGGAAGCAGCATGAAAAAAGGAACAAAGGAGTGTAGGAGGATAAAGAAGGAATGAGCAGGAGGAAGGCTGGAGGAGAGCAAAGGCAGTGGTGATAGGTGGACACACAAAGAGAGAGATCAAATATACAGGCACTGAGTTTTGCAATGCAAGTTTTGCCTAAGTAAGGACTACAAGACTCAGTTTGCTATGTTCGTGTAAGGAATACATGAATAAGTATTTGACTAGGCTGTATTTTGAAATAACATGATCATTTTTCCTGCATTCAAGTTTACATTACAGCTAGCTGAACATTACAACAAACTAAGAAATTGTAGGCAAGATTCCTAAGATTCAGGTATCTAAGCCCCCTTGAGGCATATCTGAAAGTGTCAGAACTCAAGTATGCTAATTGCCTCATAATTAATATGGTATCCAAAGATCCTAATATATGCCTTAAGTCAGGACAAAATGAGACACATGGAGTTCTTCCAAAATTGATAAGTATAATAAAATGTCAGGGTAAGACGGGACAGAGTTCTAACAGAACTGTAACTGAAGAACTGCCCTACCATAAGTGAGCACACAATCCACATAGCCATTGTTCTGGTAGTGTGTGTGACTACCACCAATGGGTAACTAATTGATGTTAGATGGTACATAGAGGAAAGTTTCTGGCTAGCACAGTGGTTCTCAACCTTTTTTCATTAGCAGACCCCTAAAAAATTTCAAAGAGAGGTGCAGACACCTTTGGAAATCTTACACATAGTGGGGTTCACAGACCACAGGTTGAGAACCACTGATTTAGATGGTGTGTGGAGAGACAATGTGACCCTGATGGCTGTCTGCACATCATATAAAGCAACTGGAAAACTTAAGTAGTTCTTTGGTCCTGTTAAGATCATATGCTAGAGTTCTCTTAGAATCTAAAGTACATGACTGATTCCCTTACGTGAGCATGAAAAATTGGCATATTAATAATTTGATTAATGTGGACGTCACCTGCCACACCCAAGGAAAGAATCCAGGGGTTAGGATAAAGCAGCATATCCCTGTGAAAGATAGTGAATGGTGATCGGCCATGAGGGCATGGAGTTTTCTTATTCACATAGCGGACACCAAAATGCCATTTTAATAGGTAGGAAACCAGAGAACAAATGGAGGCTTCAGGAGCTGCATTAGAGGTCCCATTATAGTACTTTTAAAGAGTGCTACATATTGACGAGTTCCTTCATAAAATTTCTTAACCATATAATGTGCAAAGACAGAATTATCTATTAGTACATGGTAGGCTAATACAGCTGCTTGATGCACTTCCAAGGGGGAAATGGAAAGACCTGCAAGCTTCAACTGAAGCAAGTTTTCAAGAATGTACTGACCTGGATCCAACAGTTGATCTATGTACCTTGTTTATCCAAATTTAGTTCACTTGAGATACAATGCTTTCTAGTCAATTGCTTCCTGAAGTTAATCAATATCTGGTGCACTTCTAAAAGGGCAAGATTTTTTTCAAAGTCCATTAGAATCCCAGACCTCAGTGCTATCAAGTGCAGTGACAGAGGCCTAGGTGATAAGTTTAGTAATAGAAAAGTCTATACACTCCCTGGAGGGAGTTGAAAAGAGTCTATGTATTGTTGTTACCCCAGTCATGCTGGGGCAACTGGAATTATCTGACCCCTTCTTGTCTTATCTTCTTAATCAATTTCTGGATGAAAGGAACTGACAGGAAAGCAAAGAAGAGACCTCATTCCCCCGTTCAGGGAAAAGCAACCAATGTGGACAGACTGTCTTTCCCTGCATGTGAGCAAAAGCAAAGAGACTTCAAATTCCGTCAGATGGCAAAGAGGTCTATGTACAGGAACCCCCACAAGTTGAACATTCTTTATTGGGTGTTTGTGCAGTTCCATTACATCTCTGCTCAGCTGACCTGATAGGCTATTGTCCTTATCTACTAAACATAGATCTATGGGATAAGAGCTGTGCTGGATACACCAGCTCCACAACTTGATTGCTTCCTTGCAGCTAGAAGACCAACTCCCTCTCTGCTTGTTCACATAATACATTGCTGTGGTACTGTCTGTGAAAAGTTGCATTTCTTCTGGTCTGGTCTGTGAATATATTGCCTCTACTTGTGTGAAATTTAACAAAATCCAGTGTTGCAGACTTCTCAACATAAAGTAAGACATATGCAGGTGATGACATGTGGCCTATGAGTTAGAAAAAACACTACTTCTTGATTTTGATGGAGCAGCACCCTTATGGAGGGTTCGGAAATCTTTCTTCTTGACACTAAGACTCTCCCCTCTTGAGAGTTAAGAAACTTACCTATAAAGGCTAGATTTTGGACAATGTGTGTAGGAAGAAGGGATTTTTTCGCCCATGTTTCTTGAAAGTCCTAACTGGTCAAAGAAAAAAATTGTGCATTATATGTCTTTGAAAAAGCTATTTTCTGATGAGACTTTGATGAGCCAATTGTCTAAATAAAGATATGGAAAAAAAACTTTTTAAACGAACTGCTACCACAGATCAGAAACTTTGTAAAAACTCTGTGGGCAGAAAACAAGTCAAAGGTAGATGTCACAGACCCTAATGAGCACCCCTCATTGACACTCATTAGGACTGCTGTGCAGGGAATCCAAGCCTCTCCTGTTTGGACACCATGGCTGTTTCAACCTTCTGAAGCCTCAGCAGGCTGAAACAGTGGCTCTTCCCTTGACTTCTCTGGCCTATTTCCAGGGCACTGACTCTTAGTCTGCTATCCCTTCTCAGAAATGGAACTCCTCATCCCATCTTCCATAAGTCCCCAGAGCCAGTGCTGACCTAAGATACCCCTGTTTCTTAAACACATCCCTTGCCCAGAATTCCACCTCAAAGTTGTTATGGTTAGTCCAACTTTTTCAGGGGCATACAGCAGTTGTGAAGAAGTTACACACACAAACGCTTTGCACAGAGTCTAACATTTATGCTCTTAGTCATTCAAAGCACATGAGAGTAGAGATCATACAAAACAACAAACATTTTAAAATGTAGGGTCCCTCACTATCTCATACTTCCCTTGTGAGTCACTGCGGAACCATCTGGATCCAGGTAGGCAGCTAGTTAGGCCCCTACTTCATGAAGTTTTGTGTGCTGTGTTCTCTCTCTCTCATGGACTGGAGAAAATGGCCCCAAAGCAGAACAGCTTCATTGTTTAAAATCTTCCCCTCCCCATGTCACATGACCTCTTACCAAGGTGACTCCTCAACTGGCTAAACCAGTTGTTCTGGGCAGAGACCAGTCTTTGTCTTCAGTGACTAGATTTTGGACAATGGTACATAGAGTCAATTACCCTGTATTGTTATTCTTTTGCTGCCAACCTTTGGAATCTCAATCCAACAGGGAGGCAAAAAGACTATAGAGAAGGCAAAACAATTTACTGATTAGAGGCCTTTACAGAACATTCAGCATAATGATATCTGGGCACATCAGACATCATTTAAGTTGGGAGCAATTAGCATTATATTAATATAGTCTCTATTACTACAAAACACGCAAACACATATTTAGAGTTAATTACATTTTTGAGTGCTTTGCTGAATCAGGGACACGAGTAAACTAAAGATCGTTCACCACAACTACTTTAACGGCAGAGATGGAGGAAAACGGTCAGTAAGCTAAAAGTCAACAATTCCAGAGTCTACATTTAATGAAAAAATTAGACAAAGATGCTCCTTGTAACTCACTTATGACATATTTCCAATAGAATCAAATCCAGAGGCTAGAGCCTTTTACTGACAAAGTCCTACCTGGCTCCCATGAACTTCATCCTCAGTAGCTTAAACTGTAATTGAATTTTACTTATTTTATACTGATCCACTACTCAATTATTTTCCAGAAAGATCAAGCTGTATTAATAAATAATCTAGAACAGACAAAAAATGTAGTTTGTTGACAACATGAAGCACCCAATTTTTCAAAATGAAGCCACCCACTTTCCCTTTTGTTATCCTAAATGCATGGTTCTTGAACACAATTTAGTCAGACACTGTAAAATAAGGCCTATGTATGTGAATTTAACATTAAAATACAAAATTATGAACAGAATACCTACATAATAAAAAGTTATGTCTATAAAATACACCATACTATACAAATGTCTGTATAATATGAAATACTGACAGCACTGGCATATGGTACACCTCGAATGATAGTTCTTTCTAGCCAATTTAGTCTCCCAATTGGAATACAAGCAACAATTCAATGACACTGAACTGAATTTATCCAAATTGCTTTGAGTTGCAAATCTCATAAGAACAGGTTCTTGGAATATACCTGGAGTTTCCTAGTTTCAGCCAGGTCAGAAATACTATGGAAAGAAGGGCAAAGATAGGTTAAGTGACTCATCTAAGCTCATGCAAATCAATACTCAGATTTCCTAGCTTCCATTCCCATTAGACCATTTTCTGTGTGAAAACATATAAACATCTATATATATAAAAGTCAAATGGTGTATGCGTGTATGCATGTGTGTATGTATGTATGTGCGCTTACTCTTTCCACACCGTTTGAGCTAGAGACTTGAAATTTGGTACAGTTAGAGGTCTTAGGGTCCTAATCAGGGTAAGAGTCGAAAATTTTTCAAATCTCACCTCTGACGCCCCCCAGGGGTGAAATTATTTAAAGGCCAATCACATCAGCTGGGCAGCTGCTGTTCTCTGTGACATTGTTATGATGTCATAATACCCCCTCCAACGGACCCTGCATTCGCTCAGCTCTCTGCCCCCCCCTCCAACGGACCCCGCACTCACTCAGCTCTCTGCCCCCTTCCCACCTCCGACGGACCCGAGTTGGGTTTGGTTGGAGGGTAAGTGAGGTAGGGGTGTCGGGTTTGGTCGGGGGGGGGGGTAAGTGAGCCGGGGGTGTCGGGTTTGGTCTGGGGGGGTAAGAAGGTGTTGGGGTGGGTGAGGGGTGAGGTGTGGGTGTTGGGGTTGGTCAGGGGGTGTTGGGTTTGGTGGGGGGGTAAGGTCGGGTGTTGAGTTTGTTTGGGGGGTGAGCGGGGGGGGCGGGGTTGGTCGAGGGGTAAGAGGTGTGGGTGTCGGGTTTGTTTGTGGTGGTAGGTAGGGGTGTCGGGTTTGGTTGGGAGGGAAAGTGGGGTGGGTGTGTCAGGTTTGGTCTACGGGGGGTGAGATGTGGGTGTTCGTCAGGGGGTGTTGGTAGAGGGGTGACGTGGGGGTGTTGGGTTTGGGTGGGGGGTGAAAATGTGAATCGGCATTGGTCGAGGGGTAAGTGAGGTGGAGGTGTCGGGTTTGGTCAGGGGGGTGAGGTGGGGGTGTCAGGTTTGCTCTCTGCCCCCTCCAACAGACCCCGCATTCACTCCGCCCTCTGGCCCCTCCCCACCTCCGACGGACCCAAGCAACGCCGGGTATTTTCGCTAGTATAAATATAAAAATGTCTGGAGGAAATAAAGTTGGAAATACTAAAATAATTGTTCCCAGAACTGCCCTGAAACTGAATATATATTCTTGCTATAATAAATCAAAAGTGAACTTAGAAATTAGTTTGAGGAGCCAATATGTTTAAGGATACAATCAAATATGCTGAAAAACAAGTCTTATTGTATTCATTTCAAACAAATATTAGTAAACAGCATTGAATGAAAATATCCCTTTGGTGTATTAAAAGAAGATGCAAACAAAAGAAACTTTACTAAACAAAGAGAAAAATATCAATGGAGAGAAGTCATAATAAACATACAGTGGATCTAAATTTCACCATTTAAAAAAGAAGCCAAACCTGGAAAAATAGTATCTTTTACAGACACAAACATATACACTACAGTGAAATAGGGATATATTGCTGTGTAGAGAATTCTTTGGGGAAAACCATCATTATTGCAAAAAAGTCAACTACATGCCATTTTAGGCAGTCTCATTATACCATCCCCTCCATAAACCTATCAAGCTCAGTCTTGAAACCAGTTAGGTTTCCTGCCCACTGTTCACCTTGGAAAGATGTTCCAGAACTTCACCCTCCTAATGGTTAGAAATGTTCATGCAATTTCAAGTCTAAACTTGTTGATGACCAGTTTATATCCATTTGTTCTTGTGTCCTTAAATAACTCCTCTCCCTCCCTGGTATTTACCTCTCTGATGTATTTATAGAGAGCCTCCTTTTGGTTAGGCTAAACATGAAAAACACATTGAGTCTCCTCTCATAAGGTAGGATTTCCATTCCTTGGATGACCCTAGTAGCCCTTCTCTGCATCTGCTCCGGTTAAAATTAATCTTTCTTAAAAATAGAAGACCAGAACTGCAGTGTTCCAGATAAGGTCTCACCAGACCTTGTGTAATAGAAGGTGGTGTCATGCAGGATCACATGACAGTTCTCACGCCCTCCCCCTGATTTCTGCAAGCACCAAGCTGCCCTGAAGGCTCTGATGCCTCCCCATCCCTCCCCTCATCCCACCCTCCTCCAGCACATTTTGGCACATGGATAGCTGTGTAGGCAGCGGCACTGAGCAGCTGTTTTCCTGCACCCGAGGTTGCTGCCTTGGCACCTAGATGCCACCTCCTGGACCTTAATACAGTAAAACCCCGATTTAACGGACTTCGGATGCAACGGACAAAATTTCCGATGCATCCCAAATCCTTTTTTCGTGGGCTGGCTGCCGACTCCCGCCCGGGTCCCGGCAGCGGGCGGGCTGGCTGCCGGCTCCCGCCCAGGTCCCGCCTGCAGGCGGGCTGCCGGCTCCCGCCCGGCTCTCACCTGCAGGCGGGCTGGCGGCTCCCGCCTGCGGGCGGGCTGCCGGCTCCCAGCTCCCGCCTGCGGGCGGGCTGGCTGGCTGCGGGTCCCGCCCGCGGGCGGGCTGCCGGCTGCCGGCTGCCAGGTCCCGCCCGCGGGCGGGCTGCCGGCTGCCGGCTGCCAGGTCCCGCCCGCGGGCGGGCTGCCGGGTCCCGCCCGCGGGCGGGCTGCCGGTTGCCGGGTTCCAAACACTATTTTTGCCATTACAATACAATCTCAATTTTGTTTAATTTTTTTGCTTCAGTACAGTAAACAAAATTGAGATTGTATTGTAATGGCAAAAATAGTGTTTGGAACTTTTGAAAAAGGTGAATAATATATAGTGCAGCAATAAAGAATTAGGCCTGGGGAAGTCTAAAACAATAGACTAGGGTGGCCAAAAATAGTACATTGAACTTATACAACTTTTTTTCTTTTCTTCTTTGTTTGTATAAATGCATCTTTCTTCTGCTCCATTCTATGCATCTGATGAAGTGGGCTATAGCCCACGAAAGCTTATGCTTCAAAACTTTATAGTTAGTCTTTAAGGTGCCACAGGACTTTGTTACCAATACACTCAGGTCTTTCTTCTTCTCTGGCATTTCCAATTGACAAGTCCCCAGCTTATAGCAAAAATTCTTGCCGTTAGTCCCTAAGCATTTTGCATTTTGCATTCATAGACTTGTAGACTTCAAGGTCAGAAGGGACTACTATGATCATCTAGTCCAGAGGTGGGCAAACTACAGCCCGTAGGCCCTTCCTGACGGGCCCCTGAGCTCCCGGCACGGGAGGCTGCTCCAGCCCCTTCCCTGTGATCCCCCCTCCCACGCAGCCCCAGCACGCTGCGCCGCCAGCACTCTGGCCCACAGATATGGCCAGGCAGGGCTGAGCTCTTGCCACTTTGAGCGGCATGGTAAGGGGACAGGGCTGCGAGCTCCTGCAGGGCATTGTGTCTCATTCCAGTGGGCCTGAACAGCATAGAAAGGGGCCATGCGAGACCAGGGCCTTGGATAAGGGACAGGGAGTCCCGGGGCTCTGTCAGGGGGCAGAGGTGTGGATAGTGGTCAGGGCCATCTGGACTGGGGCAGGGGCCTTGGGTAAGGGTGGGGTTCTGGAGGGGCAGTTAGGGTGGGGGCGTCTCAGGCGGGGGCAGTCAGGGGAAAAGAAGCAGTGAAGACTGGATGGGTTGAGGATTTTGTGGGTGGTGGAAAGGGGGAGGCGGTCGGATAGGGGGGAGGAACCAGGCTTCCCCACCTTATCTGGCCCTCCATACAATTTTTAACCTCGATGTGGCCCTTGGGCCAAAAAGTTTCTTCACGCTGAACTAGTCTGACCTCCTGCACAATGCAGGCCATAGAATCTCTCCCACCCACTCCTGCAATAAACATATTTACCCCTAATATGGGCATATTTACCCCTAATAGTCAAAGATCAATTAATTGCCAAAATTAGGCTATCCCATCATACCACCCGTACCATAAACCTATCAAGCTTACTCTTGAAGCCAGATATGTCTTTTGCCCCCCACTGCTTCCCTTGGAAGGCTGTTCCAGAACTTCACTCCTCTTATGGTTAGAAACCTTAGTCTAATTTCAAGTCTAAACTTCCTGTTGGCCAGTTAATATGCATTTGTTCTTGTGTCCACATTGGTACTGAGCTTAAATAATTCCTCTCCCTCCCTAGTATTTATCCCTCTGATGTATTTATAGAGAGCAATCATTACACTATTACATTTCATTCCATTTGTATTATCCCTATTTTCTAAGTCATCCAGATCTTCTTAAAGAAAATGGGGAATACTTGTAGCACTTTAGAGATTAACCAGTTTATTTCAGCATAAGCTCTCGTGGGCTATAGTCAACTTCATCGGATGCATAGTGGATCCATTCTGTGCATCCGATGAAGTGGGCTATAGCCCAAGAAAGCTTATGCTGAAATAAACTGGTTAGTCTCTAAGGTGCTACAAGTATTCCTCGTTTTCTTCACGGATACAGACTAACACAGCTGCTATTCTTAAACTTGTCCAGATCTTCCTGTATGATATGCCAGTCCTCCTGCATATTGCCAATACCTCCCTACTTTGTATCACAAAGTTTATTAGCACACTCCCACTTTTTGTACCATGGTCATTAATAAAAATATTAAGTAAGTTTGGTCCCAAGACTGATTCCTGAGGAACTCCACTAGTAATCTCCCTCCAGCATGATGGCTCACTTTTCAGTATGACCCGCTGTAGTCTCCCCTTTAACCAGTTCCTTATCCACCTTTCAATTCTCATATTAATACCCATCTTCTCCAATTTAACTCATAATTTCCCAGGTGGAAATGTCTTACTGACATCCAGGTAGATTAGATCTACCACATTTCTTTTATCTAAAAAATCAGTTACCTTCTCAAAGAAAATCAGGTTGGTTTGGCATGATCAACCTTTTGTAAAACCATTCTATATTTTATCCCAATTACCATTTACCTCTATGTCCTTAACTACTTTCTCTTTCAAAATTACACGAAGATAGAATTTTATGGAAGAAAGGCATGAATTGCTTTGAGTGTTTGGGTCTTTTTGACCGGTAAAGTGAGGTAATGAAGTTTGTAGGAATGTTTGCCAGTGAGAGAAGAGTGACTTTGGTTATACAGCAAAGTGGTGTGTGCATGCCTTCAACAGCTAGGTGTGGGTATTCAAGAGTGTTGAACAAGGCTGCCATGGAGCTGGATATAGGATGCTCTTGAGAGGGTCTAGCTTATATTGAATCTTCAGGTCTTCAGTCTTTGTCATGGTATACGGTGAGAGATGACAAAGTTGCTGACATAGACTCTAAATGCTATATTTAAAATCAATTCAGGATGGACCATCTCTGGTTTTGTCTTGGGAGCCTGGGATATTGGTGAACAGTCCTTTAAAAAAATTAATGATGACCGCTATGGGGGTGGGGGGAGAAGAGATTAATGCTGTTAATGCTACGTCAGTGGCTAATATTATCATTCACAGTTTCATTAGAGCTAGGTGTAAAATTTTCAAAAAGTATTTTAACTTCAGATCATAAGTTTTTTTCTAGGAAAATGTTATGCCTGGCCCTTGCGTTTATGATCAATGGAAGTTGAAGGCATTCAACAGCATGCTGGATCGGACCAAAATTCTCACTGAAAAGGATTTATGTATTAATCACTAAGCACATAAACCTAAGGGCTCACACTTTTAAAAAGATTTTAGAGTGGTAGCCGTGTTAGTCTGTATCAGAAAAAAACGAGGAGTACTTATGGCACCTTAGAGACGAACAAGCCCACAAAAGCTTAAGCCCAAATAAATTTGTTCGTCTCTAAGGTGCCACAAGTACTCCTCATTGTTTTTACTTTTTAAAAGCAGTTTCTACCTCTCCATCCCACAAGTATCTAGACATAGTGATCTTTAGATACTGTACTGTACTTACATACTCCCTCACTGACTGCATAAAGTCAATCATTTGCATAACTATTTGCAGGATCAAAACCTACTTATATTAGCACTCCACAGCTCGAATTGTTAGGCACCCAACAACCTGATTTGTCTGTATAGATACTTGAATGCTTGTTTGAATATTACAGAAAATTTGACCCAAATTTGACCCAACCTGTATTTTGAACAATAAAATATAGATAGACGTAAATAGATTTTTAAGCAGTGTAGAAAAACGAAAGAGGGTGGAATATCTAAAAATAAATCAACCTCTAAACCTCAAGACAGTAATGGTTCAAAACACAAAACACTTAGGAAGTGCCAATTGAATATGTAAACCAAAAATACAATAAAAACTATTAACTAGTAGGTTAAAACATACTTTGACAGATTCCAATAGCCATTTCCAATACTGAAATATGCAGCTTTTCATAGGTAGTGCCAAATTCTACTCTTATGTGCACATACAGAACACTCATTAACATCAACAGGGGACATAAATGTATAGAGAACAAAATTTGTCTCCAAGTATTCAGTCAACCCACTGCTTCTTAAGCAGCTAAAAGGCATAAAAAACTGGTGCATTTACACCTCCTACAAGCTCACTGATTTGTATATATTGTGCAAATAAATATCAATGAGCTTAATAGGGCAAAATACTTTAACACAATATACAGTTTAAATAATTTATTGTATTACTGAAACTGATTAATACCGTATTTTTCGCCCTATAGGACGCTCCGGCCTATAAGACGCCCCCGAGTTTTTCAATAAAAAAGCCGGACAAAAAAAAAAAAAAAAAAAAAAAAAGGCGCCTCGCTCTATCGTCCCCGCCACGCGGGCGGGCTGCCGGGAGTGTCCCGGTTCCCCCCTCCCCGCCGCGGGCGGGCTGCGCTCCCGGCAGCCCGCCCGCGGCGGGGAGGGGGGAACCGGGACGCTCCCGGCAGCCCGCCCGCGGCGGGGAGGGGGGAACCGGGGCGCACATTCGCCCTATAAGACGCACCAACTTTTTCCCCCCCGTTTTGGGGAAGAAAAAGTGCGTCTTATAGGGCGAAAAATACAGTACATGCCACAAAATTCAATATTTTACTATCTGTCTCATTGCAATCTATTTGCCTAATATAGAGTAAGAAATGTACTAAATGTTCGCTAATAATGTTCGAAGAAAACATGGAAAATTTACAAGTAGAACAACATACCGTAGTTCCAGCTTTGTGATTTTTAATAAGGTGGAATGTCTTTTGCAATAGATATTCTAAATTCAGTAGTCTACTTACAGAATGTAACATGTTGCTAGATGCCTGGGAAATAATCCAGAAACAAAAACATCTAGTATGCAGGGAATAGTATCTTATCTGTGTGGGAAGGTCAAACCAAATCAATTTTATTAATCTAGAATTCACTACATCTACCTATCATAAAATAAAATTTTAAAAAATAAAGTTCTGTGTTTTAGTTAAAGTCTTTTATCGGTGGGAGAAGGCGAGGAGAATGCAGCTAGTTTTAAAAGGAAAAGTGTGCACATATGTTACTTCTTCATAGTAGGTGTTTTTTTGTTTTAGTTTGCAAGTTTTTCCAGTTAACTATATTACAGATTTAAAACTGAGACTATATATACACATCTTTCAGGAGAGATTTTCAAATTAAAAGTTAGATGCCTAACTCCCAGGAAACATTTTAATTTTAAATCATACCACTTTTAGTAAGGCAAATTCCAAGTAGCAGCAAATTAAATTATGTTAATTTTCAAAAACTAAATTGTTTTTTAAAAAGTGTTCATTATAATGCAACAGAACTATTTTGGGCACCAAGCTGAAAGAACTCAGGCAGAAAAAATTGCTTAACCATGCATACAATGGTAGAAGTCAGAATTTACATAACAATAACTAACAACAATAGCCTGAATTCTCAACAAGAGGTTTCTACAGTTAGATTCCTGCAGAAATTTTTTTAAAAGCACGTAAATTACTTTAAAATGTTACTACATAATTTGTATTCAAGAACATCCTCGGTAGGCATTAAACAATGATTTCATGGGCTTCAATTAGATTGCTCCTTCTGAATTCATGAATTTGAACCTGCATCCTATCTACAGCACACATGCTTAATGGAAGAATTATTCAGATCAATGTGAAGCCCAAATGATTTTACTGTCCTGTATATACTACCACAATAAAGTAATTAACCCCCAAAGATAAGGGAATATATCTGGCATGTTAGACTATTGTTCTATTAGAAACTTAAGGAACCTTATTAATGAAAAAAAACACACCTACTTGACCTTTTAAAAATGTACTATAGTTACAAATATAACATCTAAAATTGCTGAAACTGAAGGCTGGAAAATATTTTTATTTTTGTTTATTCTGTGCATTATATATCACTTTGTATAATCATTTTCACTTTTTCACTATAGTCAGCCTCCTGTGCTTGTGTACCGTATATACTCGAGTATAGGTCGACCCGAATATAAGCCGATGCACCTAATTTTACCACAAAAAGCTGGAAAAGTTATTGACTCGAGTATAAGCCTACGGTGGGAAATGCAGCAGCTACCGGTAAATTTCAAAAATAAAAATAGATACCGTATCTATCAGGATTTTCACTCACTCCAAATGAAAATACATTTTAAACTTCTTTTAGTAGTTTTCACAAGGTACATCCAGTAAATTACCCACAAAATGTAAGTGAGTGCATCTGATAGTTGGAGACTCTTGAAGCTTCTATAATAAAACTATACTGATTAAAGACTGTTGTATTGATTGCAATCATTATTGGCTCAACCTGCCTAAAGGAGAGTAAATATGCATTACGCCCCGGTTCCTCCCCTCCCCGCCGGAAAAAAAAAAAAAAAAAAAAAAAAAAAAGCGCCTCGCTCTCCCGTCCCCGCCGCGCGGGCGGGCTGCCGGGAGCGTCCCGGTTCCCCCCTTCCCGCCGCGGGCGGGCTGTCCGGTTCCTCCCCTCCCCGCCGGAAAAAAAAAAAAAAGCGCCTCGCTCTCCCGTCCCCGCCGCGCGGGCGGGCTGCCGGGAGCGTCCCGGTTCCCCCCTCCCCGCCGCGGGCGGGCTTTTTTTTCTTTTTCTTTTTTTTTTTTTTTCCGGCGGGGAGGGGAGGAACTGACTCGAGTATAAGCCGAGGCGGCTTTTTTCAGCCCAAAAAGTGGGCTGAAAAACTCGGCTTATACTCGAGTATATACGGTACATATCCCCACACACAAGAGGAGAGAGAAAGATGGTTTTAAAAATAATAAAATGTTGTAAAAAATCAGGAGGTTGGTAAAATAACTTGAACTACCTTTAAAATAATTTTGTTTTTTATTTAGTTTAATTAAATAATTAAGTTCAAGGAGCACTATTAAGCATATCTGCAAGAGTGAAGTCAGAAACTAAATTCATAAGCTCTGTCGGAGAGAAAAGCAAGAAAGCGGTTTCCTGTAGAGCTTAGGAGCTCCAAAGGAGCTTGGAAGCATTGGCTATGTATGTGCTATAAAAACATGCATTTGGCCCAGGCATGCTACATAAAACATACATGGCCTCTGAGTTTTAAGAAGCACACTTGTTCCCCATACAGAGTTGATGGAGCATGCATTGGGTCTGCATGCCTCCTGAAGTGCCCAGACTTATGCTTCAAGGACGGTCAGACTGTATTTGCACAATTGTGTGTGAAAAACAAATGCAACTGCTGAATCCTTGGGGAATGTAAAGTTTTGTGAACAATGAAGATAATGGTGGTACTGAACTAAAACCCTAGTGTATTTATGTTTAGTGATGTTTTCTATTGACAGTGACTTCAAGATAAAGAGAGGGTTGAGTAGGAAAAGCTAGAGAGAATCCAAAAGAAATGAAATATTAGGGAACACATGCTGAGCAGTAAAACAGTGCTTCCTCACCTCCAACCTCAAAATTCCCTTTCTGCAAGACTGTTCATGGAAGATAAGCCTCTTCCATGTTATATAGTGTGACATGCAATGTGAAGAGGGACCTCATAACAGATTTTAAATCAAATCCAATCGGAAATACATTAGTTCTTATGTCACAGTGACCTTAAGGGCATCCTAGAAAGCACTGTGTTTTTTAAACATACTTATCTAGTTTTCTTTAATGGCATCATTGTAATTGTATTATAATGGACATGCCAGTTTATAATGCTCTTTTCAAGGGCTTTTACATTTCTGGCAAGATTTCACCTTTGAGCAGCGAATAAAGATGAGAAATTTTAAGCAAAATGGTGATTGTGAAAATGAAAAAATAGGCCATTTGAACACTAAAAAACCGACAAAATTGTTTTTCCATCAAATATAATCTTTTCAGATGCTTATATGTAAATATAAACCATTTCTGAGTTAAAACAAACATTCCAATGGGTTGTGCTCAAATTGTGTTCATATCTGAAGAAATGTCTTCAAAAACAGTCAAGTTATAAAAACATCAAAATAGAAGAGAAGAGATGCACTTTCTGAGGGTATGGCTAGACTGAAGATTGTAGCGTGTTTATTTGTAGCGCTTCCCAATGTAGCGCTATTGGTATCGTGCTAGAGACTGTACAAATTGAAACCTTGTAGCGCAAAATAATGGCTACATTTGTGGTGCTTCTGCCGGCAGTAGTAGTTGCAGGATAGGGCAGGTATCCCAGCATTCAGCTGGGTGCAACGTGTTTTGCAAAGGACGGGGGCGAGGGGGAACTGGGAAGTTGTTCACAGGGAGATGAGATCTGGCTGTCAGTTAGTTTTCCTTAGCGAAAACTGACAGGCTGTCTATTTCAGACACACAGCTCCGTCTGCAAGCATTTTCACTGGTTATTTGCTGTGTTAATTGTTAGAGAGAAACTGCAAAGCTACTTCCGCCTTTATAAAAACAAAACCTCACGTCATTTGCCTTACATGGCAAGTTCATTGTCTTTAATGGCTTGCTGATGGCCCTCAATGGGTTGCTGATAGCTTTCCATGGCTTGGAGGCATGCAAGAGATCCGATGGGTGTCCACATTCCCACCCTTGCGCTACAACGTTAGCGCAAAAAGGCTTATCCCTCTCGAAAAGGAGGTTTAACACTTGTGCTGTAAACGGGGAGTCATTGCGCTAAATCTCCCTTTGAAGTGTGTTCGGTAGGAAAATTATAGCGCTAAAGGAGGGTTTTGGTGGTGCAAAGCGCCAGTCTAACCATACCCTTAGTCTTTTTAAACACTCTACGAAGATGCAATGCTATGCAAGAATGAGTGCTCCTCCCTAGGAGTAAAACTTACTGAAATAAATGTATCCAAGTTCATTTAGATTATTAGACATCGAAATACACTCACATGGATTCCTCTCTCCTCTTCCTTTATCATTATTCTCTTCTACATATCAGCAAGGGAAAATCTAAGTTAGAATTCCCACATCTATGAAATCATGAAATAAACAAAGCATTTTTCCCTCCAGAAAGGAGCAGTTAGTAGTCCTGTGGAGCAGATAGGACATCCTGTTTGAAAAAATTCATAATAAATCCAAACCCTAACCCCACAGAACTATAGGCATACGTACAGAATGCCTGCCCCCAGCAGCACAACTGGGCCTGTGATCATGCCACCAATATTAACGGTCCACAGATGTGTATGATCCTATGTATATACCTTCAACCTATCTCACCCTATAGCCACAACGAAAAGCTATAAGCATAAATTCGAACATAAAGATTCAAAGAACAATATTGACGTTGATGGGAAAACCTCAGCGTATTTTAAGAGGGGAAGAAGTCCACTTATATGAAACTTTAAGGCCCTTATAAATACCGAGACATCGATCCACTTTCAAGGTGCACTTCCTGAAATGTGCAATTTTTATTTGATTGGGTGTTTGCTTGTACAGACACTTCCCAACTTACGCAATCGTTCCATTCTGGAAAGCCTTGCATAACTCGAATTTTGCATAAGTGAGAAAACTATACCCGTACATTACGCAAAAAATTCAGCAACTCGAAAATCCTATTTCTGGCTCACGGAATTTTTTTCGTAAGTGCGAATTTGCATAAGTCAGGTCTTGTGTAACCCAAGGAGCATCTGTAATACACTTCTACTTTTTAAAAAACAATGGAAGAAGGAACAAAATCCATTTGTGTATTATTAGGACCAATAGAATTTTGAATGTTGTAGGTTTAGTTTTAATTACAGTTCTTATTAGTAGTATAATTCAGCATCCTTACAATACCATAAATTACAGTACATCTTTATCAGAAGGAAGCAAGAAGCAGGCTATTAAACAATCTCAGTCTAACTATTTTTCAACAACATACTAGAACATTTTCATAAAATCATATAAAATGATGGTAAAATGTGCACATAGATATTAGAATTGTGCATTTAGATGTGTAGAGAAAGAAAACACTCAAGCAACTTACAATGTATGTAGTCTAGTCCATATTATACATGCTGTAAAAATTACAATATGTAAATTCAAAAGATCAAAGTACTTGCACCATAAAGTACTTAGTTTCAAGCATGTGCCTTCTCTTGCACTGAAGAAAGAATATAAAATCATATGCAAATTGAATAAACCAAAAGCCTAACCGAGTTATTCCTTGAATGTCCCAAATCGACTTGATAAGATGGGTCTTCGACTTTATATATCTTTCCTGCATATCTTTTTTTAGTTCTGGAAACACTCCTTATCTCGATTGCCACCTCCTGCTCAATTTGATACCCAGTATTTACAACTATGTCTAGTTCCTGATGGGAGTGATGTATGCAGCTATTGAAATCCTGCATTTTATTTTCCTGTTTTATAGTATTAACTATTTTCTATTTTACAGCTAAGGGCTACAAAAAAATTTAAAAATGTTTAGAAAATCAGCATTATAGTTTAAAAAAAAGAAGACACCGCAAACAAGTTATTCAATACAAGCTTCCACAATCAAGTCCCTTTAAAATGATAAAACAAAAAAAATCATGTGTAGTTTTAAAATACTGTAATATTTTATACTCTATAGAATATAAAAAGTTTATAAAACTATGCACCACTAACACCACAGATAATCCCACTAAAATTAAATGGAAGTTTCTAGGCCTCAGTAAAGTTTCTAGATCAAAGAAAGCTGGAAAACATGAACCCTGAAAGGCTCAAAAAACAAAAAACCACAAAAAAACACCACCATAAAAATCACAAGAGAATCACAAGTTTTTCAAAAGCTCAAGTTTGTTTGGGAGCAACGGCTGGAAATACTGCAGTAAATACATAGAGAAAGGATTTACCTTAACCAGATAGATCAGGCTCATTACATATCAATTGGTGTGACATCACAAAAAATTTGAATATAGAATCACTGTGGCATTTGTCTACACTGAAAAAGTAAGCAATGTTTTAAAATACATTAACAGGTTTTTAAAACATCAGGTATTAGCGGAGGTTAAATCCAACAGAAGCAGAAAACACATAGATGGGTTGCCACTTTTACCCATTTTATTTTTGTCACTCAGCACACAGTTCTGATCTTTAACCTTCAAGATGTGCTTCATATAACACAGACTTTTCTGAAGGTAATCTTCATGTATGACTTAAAAAGCACACTGAGAGAAAAACAGCAACTAAGTAAATAAGGCTACAGTATAGAGAACTATGATCTGTTCCTCTGAAAGCTAAGTATATAATCTGTAAAAAGTACTGTTCCATGTCTGCACAAAATAGACATGCACTCACCCCCAAGTTCACCCTCAAGAAATGCAACAATGGGCCTGATTCTGTTCTTGCTTACACCAACTTAAATCCATTAATTACTGTGGAGATATTCCTGATTTACAGTGTTGTATGTTGCTGCCAAATAAGACCCAACAGAAGTGTGGAAAATCATAAAGAAGGATGAAACTTTGCCCTGAAGTCACTCAGTTGGGTCCAGGTATTGCAATCCACCTGGACTCAACATAAGGAGTACAGGACTGGGCCCAGGAGTTGCATGCATTTACCTGAGGGAAAAAATGTGAAGTAGCTTGCTGTATACCATCACATTTTATTACTACAACGAAAAAAGATTCAATGCACTGGGGTGAAAAAGATCACCACACAGGCCAATTTAAATTAACTACTTTCAACAGTAGTATCAATGAAGGTACATTATTGAAGCCTGTACTTGAACAAACTACTATATAATAAAGAAGATGTGAAACTGTTCCAAAGCACATATGATCCCTAGGTTTGTTAAAATATCTAGGGCTTTGCTGAAACTGGAGCATTATGTCTCCAGTTATACTTCATGGCAAAGCTGGAGAGAAGTAAAATCCTAGAAGACCCATTCACGCAGCCATTGTAAAATGTGTTACCAGTAGATCTTAAATGATTCACTAAAACCCTTTTTCATAAAATTAAAAAAATATTTGTCACATTGTGACAAAATATATATGTTGCAGATCTATTCTTTTCTCTTTTTCCATCTTAAAATCCAATCCTATTTCTTAGCACATCTAAATGGCTTAATAGAAAATGTATACATTCCTCATGTCTAAAAATGACTGCACTTTAGTTTGTTTTGCGAATTTTTGCTATTTAACTTCTCCTTTACACCTAACTTTAATATTTAATATATTTATATTAATAAATATTTAATAATTCAGAACTAATGTATGTCTCAAAGTTTGCTTTAATCATATATGTACTTTAGTGCTCTTTCTACATGAAAGTGACAACATTATTCTAATACTATGACACTTTTCAAAATCACCATTTAATATTATAGTATCAAACATTTACTTTCAATTTTTCTTTCTTTAAAATATATATGCCAGTGGCTTCCAAAGGTCCCAGTCAGAATTGGGGATCCTATTATCCTAGATACTGCATAAAACACAGGAACCTATCTCCAAAAAGCAGAGAGTTTAAGGCCACAATCCGGCCCTGAGCCCCAAGCAGGTGGACCTCTCTGCCCATGTGGAGCTCAGTGCAGAATTTGATTGCCAGTTATCTTGGGGGTGAAATTAACCAAGACAACAAAGGAGAATGGGTGAAATGGAATCATCCAAAATAGCACTGTTGGGACTGAGGCACCATCCTGCATTGTATTATGCATGGATTAGACCCCCTGCACCTTCATGAAGCCCTGCCAACTTCAATGGGGTTGTGTGTGGGAGTAGCCCACATAGATCAGAATGTAGGCTCTAGAATCTAAATTTAGTAATTTGATTAAAATAGTGATTAGAGAATCCTAGTCAAAATTTTACATCCATCTCCATGATGCACACAATTATTTAATTATTTTAAGCAATTTTTCTATGCCACTAGTGTATTTTATCCACCGTAACACAACATGTTCTCAAAATAAATCTTCAAAACACACTTAATAATGTGGTTAACTGCAAGACTCCCATCACCTGCAAGCAATATTTTATTAAGCAGACACTTCTAACCATTAAAGAAATACTGTCATTCACCTATTTACATCCACCACATTTTAAAAAAACCCACCACATTTAGCTGAAGCTTTCTGAAAAATAACAACACACAAAACCAATTACTTTACTGCCTTTTTGTCTTTAATGGCACATAACCTCTTTCAGTAGCCTACTGAAATTATGTTTTCCTATTTAACGAGATAGTGTCACAAGGGCAAGCATACATTAAAAATAAAGAACCAGTCAAAATAGCTTAAATCACATTCAACATATCAGCTATGACTCCTGTCCACCTACTCTGAGTCTATATTTTTTCTACAAGCCTAATCTTACACCTAATTATAGCCTCCCTAGTAAAACAGCTATAGAGGTTGATTTAGTTTTATAAAATGTAATATCAGCATTGCAACCAAATTCTCAGTAGCCTAATACTTTACTTTACTTAAAAACTTGACTGAATATTAGAGAAATTTATGTCTTCCTTGAATATGTATGACTTTTACAATTTCTTATGCTTCCTGTATCTCTTGGTGTGATATATTCTTCCTCAAACACCATTTCATTAGACTTCAGAATAAAGTAATCATACCAATTTTGCTTTCTCACATAGCAAGTACATCTGAACCATTAGGAAAACAGTAAATGCTACTAAATTCTGAACACCAAAATAACATTGCTGAAGAACTCATAGGAGGATATAATCTGTTGAATGACTATACAAGACAAAAATATTATGTGCAATCAGAAAAATAGTGATCCAAATGTTAATATGCATGTTTATACAAATTGCAATTTATATAAGAAATTCATATAAACCCATAACCTAGTATTATATTGAGCCATGTTTTATATATACATATTCATATTATATAAAAACATAACATATTTATGATACAGCTTCTTACTGATATGAGCTCATTCTGGCATTCAAAAACAACTTGTATTTATTGGTAGAAATAAATAAACCAAAATATTTTTCAGCGATGAGGCTCTATGAATGTATTTTTCATCTTTTTATGATCAGTAATTTACATCCTGGTATATATGCACTTAAAAATAGTAAAGAGGGGAAAATATAAGAGATACATTTATTTACGATCTCATATAGAAATCTGTATATTAAAGCCATCATGACTTATTCATTACTTCTTACCTCATATGACCAAACGCACTGGGTTCCACCAAACCGTCGGACACATCTTCCCACTTCCACATCCTCATGCGTGGTGTACATTTCTCGAAGACATTCACCAATATGTGGCACCATTCTCCTGAGAACTTCTCGACTGAATATCATTCCTGGCCCTCCCATGCAGAAATTTTCTCCAGGCTCAAGCCCCAGTTTTCCAAGTTCTTCAATATTTCCCAGACCAGTTTGCCCCAAATAGAGAGGTTTACTGCTGTTCAGTGACCTAAGGAACTCCTCCAATTTTTCCCCTAGGAAGAGAAAAGGTGAGCATTATCTCTTCGGCTCTTATAACACTCATCTAGTTTTCTGCATCACAATCATTCTTTAAATGTAAGCACCTTTGTCATAATTTTCTATAATAGTCTAAAGTAGTTTCCTGTGTTCCAATGCACACTTAAAAAGAAAAAAAAATCACACCCAACCAATCTTCCTATTCTGACAAGTTTTAAGGTATTTTACATCAGCAAAAGCATTAGTGTAGACACATTTATACTAGCAAAAAAGTACTTTGGTGGTATAGTTCCTTTCACTTGGACAACTGCTACAAGCTAGATGGCGGGGAAAAACATTTTGCCAGTATAAAATGTGCCTTACATTAGGATGGTTTGCCAGTACAGCTGTACTGGAACAACATTTCCAGTGCAAGTTATCTACAAAAATAAGGAGAAGTATATAGAAGTTATGATTAGACCTGATATCCTAGTAAACTTACATGGACAAAATCTGCATTGATATATTACCACAAATGGAGAAAATCATGCCAGAAATAAATATAATGTGATTAATTAAAAAATACAACGGATATAATTAATGTAAACCTGCTTTTGACAAATATTCTTTCATATTCCCCCAAAGTCTATATCAGAGTTCAGTCACTTGTCCAGATGTTTCCAATGATGCAAAGCAAAAGATGACTGGGTATCAATTTCTCCTTTTCAGAACATTTTCTTTAAATGTAAATTTGGTGTATAAATTTAGCCTTGCAGCAATTTACAAAAATTGGTTGCTTCCAAGTTACAGATGACTACAAAAAAAGAATGGCAGTTTTTCTTTCTCTACTACTTCTATATTGTAAAGTGTGTGTGTATTTTATATATATGTATTTTATATATATAAAAAAACACACACGCTACACTGTAATTCATATATAATTATGAAATGTAGCAAACAAGTTAGTCCATAAAGTCATTTAAAAAAGTGACAAAATTAAACAGGTAGAAAACCATCTCATTCATTAAGCAAAATTGCTACATTCCATAACATCTTTAATAGGCCCTGCAAATTGAGCCATCATCCTAATAATATACATAATCCAATGAAGGTGATAAATTATTGCTTATCAGAACACAAGCATTTTTCCTTACACAGCAGCAAACACTGTAAGGCAGCATGTATCAGAAGGCCATTTTCCAATGGTGCTAAAAATTTGAATAGAAAACATGCTGCAAAAGCTTTTTAGAGATACACTGCAAAGCATGACAATGGCTTAGCAAGGAACCATTGCAACATTAATGAACAAAAATAAGAAAGGAAAATCCTGGATTCAAAGGATGCATGGAATAACAAAAAGTAATTGTTCTATCAAAAAAAATCTATATGTTAAAAATGCAGCAAGAGATGCACTAAAATTGTATTAATTTAAAAAAAAAATTCTTCCAAAAATTGTCAGATCTAAATTCAGTCCTTAATTCATACTGCTATGCCCAAGTAGGATTGGTGTCTGATGTGTAATACTACTTGCATTGTGAGCAGCAATAGTTGTATACAGAGGAGTAAGATGAGGATGGACTGCCACCCTTAGGCTGCACAGCTGAGCTATGTGGGAAGCTTTAAACACACAACAGTGAAAAGCATAACTGAATTCCCATCCGTTTGGTCTTAATCTCTTCTCTAAAGTTCATCTTAAATTCTGCAACTGGTGAAACCTGGCAGATTTCTTTCCTTTGACCAAAGTGCCTAGACTGCAGTAAGGGATTCTCTTTAAGTCAGCCAACCTAGAGGCACATCATTAAAATAATAAATATTTGCTTCAAACAGTGAGACATATGATTGATCCTTAAGTACAATTTCCAGCACATCATCCTCACCGCCCTTAAGGCATTCAAGAATATTGATTTTTCGCCGAAAAAGCCTTGGCTCCTTAATATTAATATCACTAAAAGCTTTGTGGCCCACCAACTGCCTTCACTATGCAATCTGATTACAGTTCCAACTACTGTGCCTTGTATAATATACATCACTTGGAAACCACCCCAGTTCACGCACATGGAATAGAGAAGCGAGGTTAACCCTTAACAAAGAGCAGACACACATCAATTTTCCTCTGGATGTGAACCAACACACCCTTTGGAGGTATTTTAAGAAAAGTGGAACACTTTTTAAAAAGTCCCTGAGACGGGGCATTTCATCCTAATTTATTGCAAAAGACAGATGTATGCTCCCTGTTACTCAGTGGGGGAAGCAACTGACTATATTAGCAAGCAAGTATGTTAATACCAAAAAGTATCTTCTTCCCTTAACTGTTAGCGTCGTGGGTGATAACAGTGCATTAGCATATCTCAGAGCCGAGGATTACTACTGACTTCTATGAGAAGTAACTAGCATCTTGAAGGAATCCGTATTTAAAGATAATATGTAAATTCATACACAATATTACAATCTGCTGCAAATAAAAGTAATCGCATTCAGTTGCTATTGTCTCAGCTTTCGGAGGTGAAAAGGAAAATTGCAGTGGAGAAAAGTAACACCAATCCCTCAAATAATCACGATCTCTGAACTACCCCGGAGATAACATCAAAGAACTCCTCTAAAAGATTATTTAGGGTTCCAGGAGAAAACCCTACATTATACAGTCATTTCTCAAACCCGGGCGAAAGCGAGAGCGGAGATCTCATCCCCTACCCACCCGCAAAACTGAATTCCCTCGAACACCTGTTTCCAGGTATACATCCCCGCCGACGCGTTAGGACTAACGGACAAAAATGGAGATTTAGCTCTTTTAAGCGATCGCTGACAGGGCTCAGCAAAGCCCTGGCTAAGTTTTTCCAACTCCCCAGAGAGAGGCAGACACACAGGTGGTGTGTGTTTGTCAGGCCAGTGGGGACGCGCTGAAGTACACGAGTCAAACCCGCTCTCACTCTTTTTGCGGGGATTCGCACAGAAGGAAGGACGCTCACCTACTAGGTTAGTTTTAAGGGAGTTTTTAAACGGCCTGAGCGGTTTCTATTGTGCGTTTCAATAAGATAGTTACAGTTTCTCCCATTTATGGGACTCTCCCTTACACAGATGGTCCCGGTTTGGGAGCTCCGGAAAGAGGGGGAGAAGAGGGAGGTTATTGCTTTTGACGATTCACGTGGCTTGTCATTGGCCCCAATGGGAATCTCCCCCCCATCCCCCATCCAGCCGGTCCCGGTTTGGCAGCTCTGGGAAGTACCCCGGGAGGGGTTGGGCATTGGGGGACGGGTGATGGGTGCCCAGCATCACCTTTGATGTAGACGTCGTCGTCCGCCCGCATGAACCACTCGTACTTGTCCAGGTAGTGGTCGTGCATGTACTTGATCATCATGAAGGATTTCTTCTGGGGTGGGTAGGAATCGTCCACCCCGGGCAGGGCGACGACCGGCAGCGGCGGTAGCCCGGGCCCCGCGAGCGGGGCGGTGGAGCCCTGGCTGGAGAAGAACTCCACCCTGCCCGGGATGAAGCGCGCCCAGGTCCGCTGCGCCGCCACCGCCCGGCTGCCCAGGTACTTCTGGGCCGTCATCACCCCCACGTAGAGGAAGTTGCGGGGCTTGGCGCAGCCCGCGGGACCCCCCCAGTCCCCGCTCCCGTTGTGGCTGCTCCCGTGCCTGCCGCTCCGCTTCTCCCCGGCTTCCTCCTCCTCCTCCGGCTCCCCTTCCCCGCCGCCCGCGGCTGGAGGGCTGGGAACGGTGCCCTCCTCCGCCGGGGGCTGCAGCTCCCAGGGGCTGCTCCTGAAGCCGGTGCCCCCCAGCATGACCGCCGCCGCCTCCTGCTGCGCCCGGGCGCCCCCCGCCGCGCGGCCGTAGTAGGAGCAAAGGCTGGAGGCGCGTCTCTTCCTCTCGCTCATCTCGGCCACTTTGGGGGCGATGAGCCAGGAGGCGGCGGTGAAGCCCAGCACCAGCCCCAGCGCCACGCTCCACCAGGGTCTGCGGGACCGCGCTGCCATGGTGCGGGCGGGGCGGCTGCGAGGAGGGGAGGGTCCCGCACACGAGCTGCGGGGCGAGGAGGCTGCTGCCGGGGGTCCCTGTGCCGAGTTAGCGTCGGGCGGCCCAGCCCCGGCGCCTCCTCCCGCTCCGGCGGCGGCTGCTGGCGTCTGTTGCTCGGAGCTAAACTTCTCCCGGCGGCGGCGGCTGCAGCGAGAAGCCAGGCGGCGGCGGCGGCCCCTCCACTGCTGGCACCTTGTCACCGCCGCGCGGCTGGTCCCTCCCCGCCCCTCCCACCGCTCAGCCTCCTCCACGCGGCGGCGGCGGCCCCAGCTCGCCGCTCATCCCACTCCCGCCGCGGCCGCCGAGCGCCTCACCCCGGAGGGAGCAGCCGCCGCCGCCTGGACCCCGGGCAGGGCGAATCCCCGCCGCGGCTGCTTCTCCGGAAGGAAACGATTTTTTTACGGGCCGCCCCCTTTCCCCAGATCTTCCTCCCCATCCTCCTCCCGCGGCGCCCCCTGCCCGGGGCCCCCACCCACTTCACTGCCCCTGGCGCCCCGTCCTGCTGCACTCCTGACGGGGGCAGGCGAGGGACCTTGCACAGCAGCACCCGTGTCCTTCCTCCCGGCTCCAGCTGCCCTGCTCAGCCGCACTACCCAGCTGCGGGACCGGAGTGCAGTGGAGGGGTCAGGAAAATCCGAAAGCAGCAGGCTGGGTTAGACTAGCAGCCACGCTGTCCCTCCGCCTCCTGGGAGCATCGGGCTGCTTAACACTAGTGAGGGAAATGCCCCTTCCACCGGCAGCTGCTGTCCAATCAAGCATGTAGGCATTGAGGGGCTTAACATTGAATCCCCACCTTTACTCATCCCCTACCCCTAGAACAGGGAGAGCGGTAAAGAGCTGTGGCATCACACCTGCTCTTTAGCTGAAAGAGGTCACAGGACTTTGCAAAAAGAGAGAAGTGCCTGGTTTTCCCTTCAAAAGGATAATTACTAAAGGCAAAGTGGTGATATATTTTTTGAGGGAGGCGGTAGAAACTTCAATCCTCTACCTCCCCCCCCCCCCTTTGAACATTTAATAACTTTCAAGCCAGGAAATGTATTCTTCCCCTCTTCTGTGGCTTGCTTCATAACGCCTAAGAGCCCCAAAATCATTAGGTAGCTTCCCTCATCGGAATTTCTCCAATCATTAAGAAAGATAATTGTTCAAACTAGAATATTAGAATGTAAAAGCTGGTTCCTTCAAAGGCATAAGGGTTAAAATAATGGAGAGGTAAACTATTTTCAGTTCACATCTATCAACAGAGTTTTTAAACTTAACATTTATCTTCCCATTGATACTTGCCCAAAATATTTACATGCACTAGTAATATCACCATAGACTCAGATTTAAGGTCAGAAGGGACCATTATGATCATCTAGTCTGACCTCCTGCACAACACAGGCCACAGTATCTCACCCATCCACTCCTGCAATAAACCTCTCTAAGGTATGTCTAAGCTACTGAAATCTTCAAATCCATGGTTTAAAGACTTCAAAGTGTAGAGAATCCTCCAGCAAGTGACCCATGCCCCATGCTGCAGAGGAAGGTGTAAAACCACCCAGGGCCTCTGCCAATCTGCCCTGGAGAAAAATTCCTTCCTGACCCCAAATATGGGGATCAGCTAAACCCTGAGCAGGTTGGCAAGAGTCACCAGCCAGACACCCATGAAAGAATTCTCTGCAGTAACCCAGATCCCACCCCATCTAGCATCTCATCGGGCATATTTACCACTCCATTCATCAAAACTACACAACACAAGCACTGAAATTAAGTTGTTTCTAACACCCAATTATCATTGCACTGAAATAATTCTTGACGCTCCAGTGGTGCATATGTAATAGTTTTTCCCTCAAACGCACCTAATTTTGTGTAGCTCTTAAATTCGGTGGCAGGAGGGTACATTTGATGGCTCTGTTTATTATACATCAGATGTAAAGAAGGCAAGACTGAGCGACATTGAGGTGGGGAGGAGAGAAGGCTGGTACAACCAGATAAAAGCAATAGAAGAGTGGGATAAAGAAGATATTTTATAGAATATTTTTTCCAAAATGGAAAATCTCACATTATTCTCAGCTCAAAGAATGAAACTCCTTTTCCATTTGTGTTTGATGAAAGTCAGTACAGATATTTTGCATCTTAATTGTAGAATGTATAAGCCTTATTCCCACAGTGTATTTTGCATACTAAATAGAAGAACTCACTCTGCATAGTCATCACCTACAGAGAGGTTACTTCCAAGGTAACTTTTGTTCTCAAACTGTACTGTTTCCACAGAGCTACAGCATAGAAGCTTATCGATGTTTTAAAGAAGTGACTCTTAGGATCAAGAGATATCTATGGGCTCTAAATTTCCACCCTTTGTTAGCCATCCATAAGAACAGCCATACTGGCTCAGACCAAAGGTCCCAATATCCTAACCCAATTCCAGGGGGCCCTGCGTGAATGAACAGAACAGGTAATCATCAAGTGATCCATCCCATCACTCATTCCTAGCTTCTAGCACACAGCAGCAGGAGTCACCATCCCTGACAGTCCTATCTAATAGCCATTGATGGACCTATCCTCCATGAATTTATCTAGGTTGTTTTTTTTTTAACTCTGTTATAGTCTTGGCCTTCATACCATCCTCTGGCAAAGAGTCCCACAGGTTGACTGTGGGTTGTGTGAAGAAATACTGTACCTCCTTTTGTTTTAAACCTGCTGCCTGTTAATTTCATTGGGTGACCTCTTGTTCTGTTATAATAAAAAGGGAGTAAACACTACTACTTCACTTTCTCACAGCAGTCATGGTTTTATAGGCCTATATCAGGTTCCCCCTCTCCCCTTACTCATCTCTTTTCCAAGCTGAAAAAATCTGTTTTATTAATCTCTCCTCAGATGGAAGCTGTTCCATTCCCCTAGTCATTTTTGTTGCCTTCTGTACCTTTTCTAATTCCAATACATTTTTTGAGATATCCCTCAGTTCTTCTCTACCTGCTTGCCATTTTGTAGCCATGTCAGTCCCAGAATGAGAGAAACAAGATAGGTAATGTAATATTTTTTACTGGACCTACTTTTACTGGTGAAAGGTGAAAGCTTTTGAGCTACACTCTCCTTCCTTCCCCAGTCCTGAAGAGCTATGTATCTTCCACCGACAGGAAGATCCAATAAAAGATATTACCTTACCTATCTTGTTTTTTCTACCTGACAGCCCCTATGGTCAGGCTGGAGTATTTAGGTCTTCAGGCAGAAGAATCTCAGTAGGGTGCTTTTGGACCACAAGGGTTGTTAGATGCCACTAAAATAAACAAACAAACAAATAAACAAACAGTTTGGCTGGACACAACTCCCACCCTGAAACTCTTTGAAAACAATGGCACAAATTATTTGGTGAGAAATGTGCTATAATGTTAAGATCACTGAAAAGCAGAAATATATTTAAAATTTCTCTCTCCACTGAAAAAAGTGTTTCTAAAAATGGCACTAGAGCTTTGTATGTCTCAAAGCTTTCTGTCTTCCTCCGCTACCCCAACTGCCACCCTTGCAAATTTAACTTGCTCTCTGAGACATAGGCTAGTTTCTTTCAGTCTTGTGCATCATCAACAGATGTTCATTTACAGCTATTCAACCCCTTTGTCTTCAAATGGTGGCCTCAGCAATAGTAATGCACCTGTATTATCTTCAGTGTGGTTGCTCAGGTTTATTAAGTACTACTCAGTTACACAATTTCGTTCATGATACACAAGATGAAATGACCTCTCAGTCATCAGTTTCAGCTGTTCTGGCTCTTCAGGTCTAAAAGCAGTGGAAACTTGACCAGAATTCATCTCTCTGCTCATTTAATTTAAAAAAGGATATTTTTACATACTTAACTTTAAGGTAGTGTGCACTACTAAAATAATTAGTTAATAAAGAGAACTCTTAAGCAGAAAGAAAAGTGAAGTAAACATGTAGCTAAATATTTAAATAGATTCTGATCATGAAAATGCAGATATACATATATTCTGGACATATAATACATTCTCAAAAAGCCTATGTGGTATATCAAAATTTTGGTACTTTTTTCCTTGACAGATCAGACTCATTAACCACATTTGTATAAAGCAACGGTGGCACCTAATGGTTAATAATCACCACCATGTGTGTGAGAAATATATTGTAACCTAAGTTGTATGTTCAATTTAACATAAAAAATCACCTTGGGATATATTTGTTAAATCAATTCCATTGAAAGTATTAATTTAAATATGAGCAGTTTGCTTGTGAATCTGGTATATCTTGTAATGCACCCAGGATGATATACAAGGTGATGTGATATGCTGAGAACATGTATCACTGGCATCACTCCCATGCTGGTAAGAAATAAGGAATGGGAGAGGCTAAGACTGGAGGGGTCTCGGATGCAAATATTTGATGGTCTTGTAACTAAAGCACTGGATTGGGAATTAGAAGATCTGTGTTCTGTTCCCAGCCTTGCCATAGATTTCTATTATGAAATCTATTGTAGGAGTCACTTATCCATTATTCTCTGGGGGAGAGAGATATAAAGAGGTTAATACTTCTTTCCCTCTTGGCCATTTTGCAAAATATACAGTAATTTCTTGTCTGTAAAGGACCTTCAGATCCTCTGATGGAGTAACTACAGAAATACAAGAGCTTTTAAAAAATTAATAAATAACAATAATAATAATTGATCATTAATAATACTGGTTCTTAACGGAGAAGAATACCCCTGATTGGAGACAACGTAGGATGTGACATTTCCCATCCAAAGAAAGCACCAGTAGATAGTTCCCCATTTCTCAGGCATCTTTCTATTGTCCAGTGAAAATGCCAGATATGCGCTACTAACACTTTGCCTTGCATACTCGGTGCCCAAGTTAACTGTGGTGATTGTTTTTGTTCTCAGCAGCTAGTGTCTCTGGGATTGGTAGGGGGTGCCCTAGTGTTCTATAATGACAGTTATTTTATCATTAACTTAACAGCATCATCAGCAAGCTACCACCAGGCAAGCAATTCTATCTGCTGGGAGATTTCAGCTCTGATCACACAATGTGGTCACCATGAAATGGGAAATATGAATGACAATGGTGAGTTTTACATCCACTAAGGACCATGCATTACCAGCACCTGCTTACAAGACTGACTGCTGGAAGAGTCTTATGGATACACCCTAGATCTAGACACCAATATCAAAACTGATTTGTCACCCATGAAAAACACCTACAGGATGTTCTCCATAATCAGCTTTCCCAGTGCAGAATTTCACACAGACCAACTACTTGTGTACTTCTAAATCAGGCTTTCACTATGGAAATTCCATTATATCAAACAAAGCTGTTACCCATGCATTAATATCAACACTAGAGGGACAAAGGAAGGAGTTTCTGATTCATTGTGAATTTCAGGGAATCTATTTAATCAATTGAACCTTCCCTGAATGCTGATGCAGCATGGAACACACTCAGAATAAATATCCATATAGCTGCAGCCTTAGCTTTTGGTAAAAACACTGTACAATATAAAGACATGTTCGCAGAATGCTTCTAGTTATTGAAGAAAAAAATCACACAGCATATCTGTAATGATGCTGTCTTTGTTGGGACACTTCTGAGAGTACCAATTCTGGACAAATTGCTTAGAGTAGGGCAGTTACAGCCCAAGGCTGGAGTTCCTTTGCACACCAAGGCAAACCAAACCAGCCAAAGAGAAGACTTCAGTTTTACCCCACTGGCTAACCATCAGTCATTCAAGCAATTCCCTTAGATGCTCCAGTTTCCCCACCAGTGCCACTCGTTATAGGGTCAAATGGTTATGAAAATCAATACCACGGTAAAAGAAGAAAAAAAAAGGTTCTCTTGATCCCAAAGGACAAAATCTAATGGTTTATTCTTAAGAGGAAAATGATATAGATGAGAACTAAAATTAGTTAAATGGAATAAATTATATATAGTAATGGCAAAGTTCTTGGTTCAGTGATGAAGTAGACTCCAGGTTCAAATCAGGTCTCTGGAGTACATCCACAGCTGGGATGCAGAGCTTCAATTTGTAGCAAGGTTCCTCCAATCCTGCTTCTTACTTCTGAAGACAAAATGGAGAGATATAGATATCTTTTATAGTCTCTTCCTGTGGAAGGACATCTTTGTTTTTATTGTAGAAAATTGCAGCAGCAAGATAGAGCTTGGAGTCACATGGGCAAGTCACATGTCCATGCATGACTCAGTTTGCAGGCTGACTCTGTTCTCGCATGTTAGTTTGAACGTTCCCATGAAAGCTCAGATGTGGATTGGTGTTTCCAAAAGTCCATGGTCAGCTAAATGTTTTTTGGTTGGGCACTTACTGAGAATAGTACGCTCTCAAGAAGCTGACCAAATGCTTCATTGAGGCTACTTGGACTCAAATACATTTGAGGTACAAGTACATAGCCCATACTCATAACTTCAAATACAAAAATAATACACATACAGATAGCATAATCATAACCGGCAAATCATAGCCTTATCATAGACACCTCACACAACAACCTTGTACGGTATTTGCTGAAAGTATATAACAGGATTGCAGTTCTCCACCACAACATGAACCCCTCTCCTGAGATCTTCTCTCAGAGAATCCAAGAGAATCCATCGCAAATCAACAGGAAAGAAAGGAATGAAAGTTCTTGATCAAGTGGGAACCAAAGCGCCCAACATCAAAACAGTCAAGAAAGCAAAATAGCCAAATCTAAATCACTTTTCTCAAAACACAGATATCTCCATTGGCTTGGCCATCTACCAGATGAATAATGGATGTATTCTAAAAGATTTCCTGTATGGAGAACTTGTGAACGTTCTAAGGCCAGTGGCTGACATAGGCTCAGGTTCAAGGATATCTGCAAGAGGGACATGAAAATATTCAACACTTGCACCATACTCTGGGAAGACCTAGCTAGCAACAGGCTACACTGGAGGGCCATGCTGCACCAGCAGCCAAAGAGGCTGGAGAGAAATGGTTGAGAGATATATTTCCCAAAGTCAAAACGAGACACCACATGGGTCTGGCCCCAGCCCAATGCCACCTGAGACCTGTGCTGCCCAGAGCTCGAGCTGACCACCTAGTCCCATGCTGTCCAAGGCTGACAACCCGAATCCTGCCACGCAGCACCTCATGTTGCCACTTATTTACCTGTCTCTCCCCCCCCCCCCCCCGAGCATACCTTTGCACACCCCACTTTTTTGGCAAAACAGTACAAATGCAGAATTTGCTCTTGATGATCAGTTGGCAAAAGCAAATAGGACAAATGCCCATTTTTGACAAAAAAAAGTTGGGATGTCTGGGACACGGCTTAAAAAGATAGAAGAATGAAGTACAGCAGCCCCAAGCACCATTAGTGTGCCGGCTTCGTCTTCTAACTCTGTGCTTTAGGTCTGCACTATCTATGGCAAGGACTGGAACTTGAAAATTGGACATTTTAGCCACTCGCTGTGCTACGGCATGAGACACAGTAACTGAATTGCTTTGATGTTTACACCACTGTCTTTCAGGATGGACAGGTGCCATACCATAGCTGGGGAGACAAATATTCTAGAGCTGGTTAGTCCAAAATGGTCTCTTAACCTGTTCATTGCTCCTGGTCTTCAAGACACATTTGCCTTATATGCTAGTTCAAAAACCAATGCTAAAATGCAGGAGACAGTTACAAAACATCACCAAAAGAGAGGAGGGGGAAAATCATTTGTACTGTACTCACCCACAGTTGCTTCTTGGCTGTTTCCTTTTATCTTGCTGAGACAGTTCTGAAGTGATACTGGAGAATGGCAGTTCTTAATTTATAAATTGCTAATAAACCTATATTCTTTCTGCATTTTCCTGTTTCCCTTCTCTCTAAATCGGGGTGGGGAACCTCCGGCCCGCGGGCCTTATACGTCCCGCCAAATAATTCTGTCCGGCCCATGGCGGGGCTGGGGACCGCCGCAGCCGCCGGCCAGGAATGCGCACAGGCCGCCAGGCGGGGGCGGCTCACGCCTGGGGGAGCCACCGGCGCCGCACGGCCCCCAGGCGGGGGCGGCTCACACCTACGGGAGCCGCCAGCACCGCGTGGCCACTGTTAGCCAGGTGGCGAATGGAGGAGCCGCAGGGAGCAGATGGTAAAGGGGGTTTGGGGGGAGGCTGGGCTGGGGGGCAGGCAAGGGGGTGGGGGGGAGGCCAGGCTGGGCGGGCGGGGAGGGGGGCAGGAGACTAGGCTGCATGGGGTGGGCGAGGCATGGGTGCGGGAGGGAAGGAGGTTTGGTGGGGGGGAGGCTGGGCTGGGCGGGTCAGGCATGGGGGGCAGGAGGCTGGGTTGGGAGTGGGAGGGGGGAGGAGGTTAGGTTCCGTGGGGTGGGCCGGGCAGGGGTGGGGGAGGAAAGGCGGTTAGATGGGGGGAGACTGGGTGGGGGTAAATGAAGATCATCCCCTACACCCAGGCTGATAGCGGGAGCTGACTGGGGCAGGCAGGACCCTGGCTGGCAAGCACTCCACCTGCCACTGCTTTGGGGTTTCCCCCGCTGGCCCCTTGCCAGCTGGGTCTCAGCTCCCATTGCCAGCCTGGGCTTCCGGGGGGGGGGGGGGAGGGAGCGGCCCGCGAATGAGATTATAAATGTCCAAATAACCCTTGACAGAAAAAAGGTTCCCCACCCCTGCTCTAAATACTACCCTTTGTCTTTTACTCATATGCAAGTCTGATTTTCTCTTTCCAGCATTTCCCTTTAGTTTGTTATGTCTCGGGTTATTGGGAAGCTGCCTAAATCAAGGCACTCATACTAAAAGCTTTATTGATCTTTTCTTCTCAGCACAAGTATCCACACTGACTAAACTCTCAAAGTCCATCCATGGCATGCACTGGGCTCAGTGTAAAACTTGGGATGGTTTCTCTGGATCCTGGATCTTATCTGCTTGTTCCCAAGTTCTGGTCAGGAATCTCTAGAGGGGATGCGCCATGGATTGCTTACACCAGTACAGACATAACATTGTAGAAGAGTGTGTTCATAAGATTATTGCAAAATAGAAAAAAGTTGTTTCCAGTTTGTTAGAAATTTTATTAGGGCTGTCAAACAATTTAAAAAATTGTGATTAATTGCATGATTAATCGGTCTGTTAAGCAATAATAGAATACTATTTATTTAAATATTTGTGGATGTTTTCTACATTTTCAAATATATTGTTTTCAGTTAGAACACAGTGTAGAGTGCTCACTTTTTAAAATACAAATACAGTAGACTCTCGATTATCCAGAATTGGGTTAACCAGGATGTCAAAAAATATACACGTAACTCGCAGGGCTGGCTCTGGCTTTGTTGCCGCCCCAAGGACACACACACACAAAACCCACCAGGGCACAGGGCAGCCAGTGAACCAACACCCCCCTCTTCCCGGCGCAGGGTGGCTAGTGAACCAACCTCTCCCCCCCATATTTCCTATGGATGGTGATTATCCGGGATTTTATTAACCAGGATTAATTCTTTCCCTATGATCCTGGATAATCGAGCGTCTACTGTATTCATACTGTAAAAAACAGTATTTTTCAATTCACCTAATACAAGTATTGTAGTGCAATCTCTATCATGTAGCAAATATAAACTGAATACTATATACTTTGTATTCTGTGTTGTAAATTTAAATCAAACATTTGAAAACATAGAAAAATGTCCAAAATATTTAATACATTTAAATTAGTATTCTATTGTTTAACAATGCAATTAAATCTGTGATTGATTTTTTAAAATGTGATTAATTTTTTTGAGTTAATCGAGTTAAATGTGATTAATTGACAACCCTACATTTTATTCAAACAACAGATTTTCCCTCAATCCTGACATCATGGCCATCAAATAGAATGTTGCTGTAGTCCGCAACTTGAAACAACTGGCAAGACACAAGTAGTAATATTTAAATAAAAAGTTGACTCACCCTTGAATTACAATTCGGTAATAAATTATGTCTTGAAATGAGAACATAAGAATGGCCTTACTGGGTCAGACCAAAGGTCCATGTAGCCCACTATCTGATCTTCCAACAACAGAACAGGTAACCATCAAATGATCATCCCCCGTTGCTTATTCCCAGATTCTGGCAAACAGTGGCTAGGGACACTATTCCTGCCCATCCTGGCTAATAGCCATTGATGGACCAATCCTCTATGAATCTATCCAATTATATGTTGCTGGATTAGGAAGGCAGCCATGCTTATGAAGCCTTCCTAATCCAGTAACATATAATTGGATAGTGACCTGCAATAAAATAGACTCCGTGAAAGTGAAAAAGAAAAGTCAATTCAAACTAAACTAAAGAATATAGAGTAATACCTCTTTGTGAAACAATCCTTTAAATCATCTTTTTTGTAGTTGTAACTATTTTCAATGTCCGTTAAAATCAAATGTATTTCATATATTATTTATTATAATCCACACTGAAGTTAGTGGAAGCTCATAATGGACTTTGGATCAGACTCATGGCATATATTTTCAGTCTACTTTAAACCTCCTGTGTTGTTTTAATATAAATAGGTTGGTTTTAGAACAATTAATGCTACAAAGAGATTTATTTGAAGAGACTACTTAAATAGAGATTAAGAGCTGAAGAGATTCATTCATAAATATTAAGAGTAATTGCGCCACCTTGTGAAACAACATTGTGTTTGCAGGCTGATGCTTTCTGGAGGCATTTCATGCTAATTCAGCTTGTCATCTGAAATATATTTGGCGAAGTTATTTTCTTACCTCAAGGTATATATCCAGTTTAGCAGCAGCAAAGGCATTTTGAAGAAACTATATTTGCTTTGTAATGTTTAGTTGTTGGAAATTCATTAAGCTCTTTGAAATCATTATTTTTTATTTGTTGCTTTCTTGCAGGATGTAGCTAGAGCAAAGTATGTATAAACATTTTTTAAAAAAAGCCTTTTAGGCATAGACATTTTACCATACAGAGTTCCATATTTGGCAAATTATAACATCTTTACTCTGAGGTTCCTTTCCTGGGGAATCTAGAATACTGAAAAGATTCAAATACTCTGTAGGCAAAGGAACATCTGGGGGCGGAGGGAAAAACACACAATCAGTATCTATTTTTAAAAATTCTGCTTAGAATAAATTGCCCTTGGATATTTGTTGTTACTTACTGACTTAATAGGCTTTCTGGGTTTCAGTATTTGATTTGAGGACACAAAGGAGGAGGGAGAAAAGTTGTGGTTTTTAACCTCTGACAAGAAGCAATGGGCTTAAATTGCAGCAAGGGTGGTTTAGGTTGGACATTAGGAAAAACTACCCAACTGTCAGAGTGGTTGAGCACTGGGATAGACTGCCTAGGGAGATTGTGGAATCTCCATCACTGGGGATTTTTAAGTGCAGTTGGGACAAACCTGTCAGGGACGGTCTAGATAATACTTAGTCCTGCCATGAGTGTGGGGGACTGAACTAGATCACCTCTCAAGGTTCCTTCCAGTTCTATGATTCTATACATATTGTGGTAGGGAAACGAAAGTTCAGTGTCTCATTTTAATCATGGAAACAGATTGTTACAGTTTTTTTATTGGAGAATTTGGGTTTTTTTAATCATGGAAAAATAGGATCCCTGCTAATGTGTAACTCAGATTAGAGTGCACCAAAATAAGGCCTCAGCTCTGCAAATTGCCAAGCACTGTCGGCAATCACACAAAGCACCTAGGCATATGCTTTACTTTAGAAGTATGAGTAGTGCTCTTGTTATCAAGAAGTTCTTTCTGCAGACTTCAGGAATATGCAGCAAAGCTTGGAAAGAAGGTAGAGGTTTACTGTGCAACATAACTTTTAAGTATGATATTTAGCCAGAACAGCATCATCAGAAATATCAAAAGATTCTTTAAGGTTCATGCTATACACATTGAAATGTACAGGTACAGAGTCATAGATATATATATATATATATGTGTGTTATGTGTTATGATTATGGAAAGAAAACATTGGAAATGAATCATAGACCTTTAAACTGTTTATAGAAAGAATTTAATGTAGACTCAGCCCTTGAGAAATCATTTAAATACAATTATTTTTAATTAAATGAAGGATAAATTATTAAATTTTCTATTTAAGAGCAAGTTAATATTGAATAGAAAATTTATTATGGAATATTTGTTTATTTTCCATTTTAAATGAAAAATACTCTCCCTGGTACTCTGGAAAGTCCATGGGTTTCATTTTGATGTAGTTTGGTAAGTTTCCGTGTCCATTTCCAGTAGTATGGATAGTGGGAAAAGTTTTTATTTTTTTTTGTGACCATTCAATTAACTTACCGAGAAATTACTATCTACATGTGTGTTTTTTGCATACTGTATAACTGCATACTCAAAGTAGTTCCATCTAGCTTAGGGTTTCACCCTGAGGCTGAATGAATTCCTATTGCTTAACAACTTCACAAGTATCAAAGAGGAATATCACATAGAGGAAAACTTTAAATTAGATTTTTTTATTGAACATTCAATTTTTCTAGGAGGGTGGATGAATGATTCTGGTGGGAAGATGAACCTACCTCCCACTCCCTCCCCAAGACAGCTGTGGTCAAGATGATTTATCCCAGTTAGGTTTAAGATTAGCAGCTGTGTTAGTCTGTATCTGTAAATAAAACGAGGAAGACTTCGTAGCACCTTAGAGACTAACCAGTTTATTTCAGCATAAGCTTTCATGGGCTATAGCCCACTTCATCGGATGCATAGACTGGAACAGAAGTAAGTTGCATTTATACACACACACACAAAAAAAGTTGTACATTAGCATACCAATTCTAAGAGGCTGTTAAATTTAGATGGGCCATTACATACACGTACACACCACCCTATACTGGAAACCTACTAACCGCTACACTTACCTACATGCCTCCAGCTTCTATCCAGAACACACCACTCGATCCATTGTCTACAGCCAAGCTCTCAGAGACAATCACATTTGCTCCAATCCCTCAGACAGAGACAAACACCTACAAGATCTGTACCAAGCATTCTTAAAACTACAATACCCACCTGGGGAAGTGAAAAAACAAATTGTCAGAGCAGAAGAGTACCCAGAAGCCACCTACTACAGGACAGGCCCAACAAAGACAAAAACAGAACACCATTAGCCGTCACCTTCAGCCCCCAACTTAAGCCTCTCCAACGCATCATCAAAGACCTACAACCTATCCTGAAAGATGATCCCTCACTCTCACAAATCTTGGGAGACAGACCAGTCCTCGGTTACAGACAGCCCCCCAACTTGAAACAAATACTCACCAGCAACCGCACACCACACAACAAAAACACTAACCCAGATACCTATCCTTGTAACAAAGCCCAATGCCAACTCTGTCCTCATATCCATTCAACTGACACCATCATAGGACCTAATCACATCAGCCACACCATCACCTGCACATCGACCAATGTGATATATGTCATCATGTGCCAGCAATGCCCCTCTGCTATGTACATTGGCCAAACTGGCCAGTCTCTACGCAAAAGAATAAATGGACACAAATCTGACATCAGGAATCATAACATTCAAAAACGAGTAGGAGAACATTTCAATCTTCCTGGCCATTCCATTAAAGACTTGATGGTGTCAGTTTTGAAACAGAAAAACTTCCAAAACAGACTCCAATGAGAAACTGAGGAACTGAAATTAATTTTCAAATTGGATACAATTAACCAAGGGCTTAACAGAACTTGTGAATGGTTCTCTCATTACACTAATTGATTGCATTTCCCTTGTTAATTTACCTTCAATAGGTGTTATGTCCTGCCTGAAAGATATCCATTTCAAAAGGTATTTTTTTCTCCTACTGATAATGGCCCATCTAAATTTAACAGCCTCTTAGAATTGGTATGCTAATGTATACTTTTTTCCCTTTTTTCTTTTTTATTTCTTTCTATCTGTATAAATGCATCTTACTTCTGTTCCATTCTATGCATCCAATGAAGTGGGCTATAGCCCACGAAAGCTTATGCTGAAATAAACTGGTTAGTCTCTAAGGTGCTACAAAGTCTTCCTCGTTTTATCCCAGTTAGGTCAGCCATTGCTGTGCGAAAGATTACAGCTAGAAAAAGGCTGTAATCTTCACCTAATCTGTTTCTTGATGAGGACCTTTGACTAGTTCTAGGGATGTGGGGAAGGGAATGAGATAAGTGTTTATTGCCAGGTTTAGATCACTAGTAAAAACTGTTTCCGCATACATACATTTAGGGTCTCAGTGTAGACTTTTTAAACTGATGCAGAGTTGCATAAATGGAGCAATGGAGGGGGAGCTGGGTGGAACTCATGGTTGTTATGGATTGCCACGGACTCGCAGGGGCGAGAAAAAATTGCAGGCCTGTTATTTACCAGGTTGCACGTGGCAATAAACTATATAGGTAAGAGACGCAAGGGGAGTGTGGGTCAGGACGTGAGCTGCAGATACACACACACACAAGTAAAAATTAATCAATTTAAAGTTTTACTGGGGATAATTACAAGGGAGCAGTTTTTTGATTAACTAATAGAGTTAATGAAACTTAAAACATGCAATGACTAAAATGCCTGCTAACAATATTTACAAACAAAGATGCAGCATTTAGTAATAATTGATACTTACAAATACAAACCAACGCATAACACGACCGGTAAACGTATAAGCTCTATTTGAAAACACGTGAGCTGAGAGAGAGGCTTCGAGTTGATCAGGCTCGGTTACGTAGGGTACACAGGATACACGGATACACAGGATACACGGATACACAGGATTCGTTTTCCTCTCTCTGTCTGCACATGGCAGGCAGAAACATAAGTATCAACTATGACATCACAAAAGTGTCATAGGGGACGGGGCCAAAACTTGTTTGTGTTCGCTTCTGATTGGCACAAGCAAAATTTACACCAAGTAGGGGAGCAGGTGCCTTAAAGTCTGGCTTCGCCCCCAAAAGGGGAGGAAATGCATATTGTTATAGAATGCATGCGAAACTGAATGACAAAAGACGAGGCCAGGGCAGGAGCAGGTGACCCAAAGTCTGGCTTCACCCCCAAAAGGTGAGAAAACGCACATTGTTATAGAATGTGTGCAAACCTGAATGACAAAAGAAGAGGCCAGGGCAATACCAGGATGGGCAAGTGTTACAGGATGCAGACAGGAACTCATCAGAACAGTTAGTGGTTGGAAGAAGACAGAGAAACCCTGGGGGGTAATAGGATGAATAAATATGGGGAGAAAGAAGCCCCCATGTAATGATCTAGAGATCATTCCCCAAACAAATCCACTAAATCACACATATCAAGTAGCTTTCTCCCTATGTGAGGGGAAGAAGGATGCATGAGGGGAAAATGGGGACTCTGAGTTAGCAGAGGCAGTGTGGGTGTGATGTGGAGAGCATCATGCTAGAGCTTTCAAACCCACCTGGGATTCCAGTCACTGCTTAACCCTTACATGTTTTCAAACAAATGAAAATAGCAAGTAAATTGTGGGGCAAAAACTTCATTAAACTGGAGTTTAGTCTGAAAGTATATATACACACACATGACAGTTTGGGCAATCTGTTTGTACAACTTATGAATTGCCTATGGGATAGAGCTCTATATTTATCCTTACCACATATCAAACACCATTTTGAAGATTCAGCTTCTGTCTTCTGTTGTCCTTTTACTTCCACGTTGGACTAAAATCACAAGTGGATTGACAATAAAGGGTTGTTAAATCAGGATGGGGATCTATTCAAATACAAATATCATAAGCAATAGCCTTGCTTCTACAAAGCAGAAGTTTTTTTGTCCAGGGGAGATCACCTGGCAATGAAGTCACCTGGTAGGGACTGGTGATCACGTTAAGAGACTGATCCAGGCGTAACCTGACTAGGACTGGAAGATCATAAAAAGGTCAAGATCTATGTGTGTGTATGAGGTGTGTCTTTGACCATTTTTGCCAGCTCAAGCAAGGGAAGATGCTGCAGAAGTCTTATGAAGCAGAGGGAAACCTGCCTACCTTACTTCAGATGGTCCCCTAAGAGAAGAGCAAGCTAGAGTGAGAGGATGGTTGTTTTCTGTATTCTATGTGCTCTATGTATTTCTCAGGCTTACGTAAAGAGCAATAGTGATAGAATCCTGTGCAAAGTAAGCCTGGATGTGATATGTACTACACTTACAAGATGCTCTGAAAAGTTAACCTCATTGGTGGGCCCAGATGACCCACTCAGCTGGAGTTCTAGGAGAGGTTTATTTGAGCTAAGGGGGCAGGACCTGAGAGGGTCAGCAGAGGTAACAGGGACTAGTGAGTTAGAATGTGAGGTCTTGGTTCTCAGGAGAGGATTGAGGGGTAAATAGAGCATCTGCCCTTTGAAAGTGAGCCTAGAGTTCCCAAGATATGGGCAGTTCCTGGACTCTGTTTAGACTCCCACAGGCCTAAAATCACACTGAATATGGCAATGGGATTTCCTCACAGGAGTCTGGCCAGCATTCAGAAGAGGTATTTTACTGGATGCATGACAAGATATCAGGTACCAGTGAAAGACCTTAGTAAGAACACTGTAGTTTTTTCATGGACTTTAATACAGCTATTGCAACAAAATTGTTGTTGCTTCAGCTATCTTGGGAGGGAGGCAGGCATTCGATGAAATTCCTTAAATATCTTAAAATTGGGCAGTTTATTAGAGAATGTTTTCTAGAGGATACACATCGCTACTCTAATTTAATGCACTAATCTAAATTTTAATTCAGCTCAGTCTTTACTGAGTACCGACTGTGATTGTTTAATCATATTGGGAAAAGGGTTTCCTGTATATCACAGGGAATGTTAGACAGGACATTATATTTATACATTACATAGAAAATAGAAGCATTATTATAATGTCTGGCATTCAATTTCTAGAAAATTTACCATTTTGGCCTCATTTATTCAGCTTCAGTTTCTTAATTCTTGGAAAAGCATGTCATAGCATTCTTGAATACCCTCAGTGGCTTATCTTATTTGCTGAACATATATTTCAAAGCATCTTCATAATCAAGTGTCCTCACATCACTGCTTTGTATATAAACAGTGTGTGTCAGTTCTGCAATTATAACTGGCTTCCTATTTTGTGGTCACTGTAACAATGCAAACTCAAGGGCAGCAGGGACAGCCCACAACATTTTGGCACGTGAGGCAGGGAGATTAAATGACACCCCTATGCCTCCTCACTTGGGCCAAAACTTTGAAAGGTCTCAATTCTGCTTTCTTCCTGTTCTACTCCTCTCATGGTACTACTCTGCTTCCTACCCCAATAAAGGGGAACTTAAAATGCCTTGTTCAAAAATTTTAAGTAACACTTAACTTGCAAATGCCTGAACAGCAAATAGAATGAGGAGTATTTGTGGCACTTTAGAGACTAACAAATTGATTTGGGCATGAGCTTTTGTGGGCTACAGCCCACTTCATCAGATGCATAGAATGGAATCCAGTAGGACGATTACACAGAGAACACGAAAAGATGGAAGTTGCCATACCAATGCTAAGAGGCTAATTCATTAAGATGAGCTATTGTCAGCAGGAGAAACTTTTGTAGTGGTAATCAGGATGGCCCATTTCAGACAGGTGTGAGTAACAGTAGGGGGATAGTTAACATGGAAAAATAGATTCAATTTGTGTAATGACCCAACCACTCCCAGTCTTTATTCAAGTCTAAATTAATGGTATTCAGTTTGCAAATTAATTCCAATTCAGCAGTTTCTCACTGGAGACTTAAAGAGCTAAACTCAGCAGCAGCTGTTTCTTGCACCTCCACCACATTATTCTCTGATCTACACTGTTCTTCAGGAATGTGCATGGTTACATCCATTTGAAATGTAGATATGGATGCTGCAGTAGCTGCCAGGTTACCTGCACTCGCACTCTAACTGGAAGATCAGGCATCTCCTCACCACTCACATCCTCATTGGGCCAGAAGGTACACCATGAACATTTGTGGGTATGTATCTCAGGAGAGATCCTTCCTGCTTAGATAGAAAAGTTTCCTCTGCTTTCTTCCTTTTTCTGGATGCTGCCCCAGAGGGGCATTTTCTTCTTTCACTCAAGACTGCTGTTCTGTGTCAGCTATAGTGGCTCTCAACACTCAATTGAAGGGGACAAATAAGCAGGCTGGTAGCAGGGCCTGAGTGAAGGAAGATATCAGTGTCTTAAGGGCCTAACTGGCTCCTACTACTTCAGCTGACTGCCTGTTCTCCTCAGGTGGGTTCAGGTAAGCAGCAGAAAAGAGAAGCTGGTCTTATTTAGTCCAAGCTCATAGCGAGGTGCTAGAGAGATACATAAGAGGCTCCTCCTCCTCTCTCTCCCTGCAGCTTTCTGTTATTCCCTCTCACTTTTTCTCCTGCCTGCCTGTTCTGTCTCTTTTTCCCTCCTTCCTCCAGCACAGCACTCCACCATCTCTGTGCGTCTAAAGCAGAGAGAATATATATGCACCAGCAGCAGACACAATTTTCTACATTCTGGGTCCTAGTGGTGCTGCTCACCCCCCCCCTCCCCCCCGAATCTGGCACCTGAGGCAGCCACCTCAGGTCCTGAGGGACAGTTTTTTGTCATGCTGCTGAAGAGATTTTTTTGCCTTGCCTACACTAGCACTAACTGTTTTCAGCACCACACCAAGAAACATTGCAAAGGCTTTGTGTATAACTGCCTGGATTAGTAGGTTAACTTCCTACTGTAGCTAGGCCTATGGGCAGAAGAGAAGGCAAAATAGCCATAGATGAGAGATGAATGCAATCATGCTGTTCAAAACTCTGCATTTAGGAAGGGAGTCTAGCATTTATGCTTGCAAATCCCATAGGACCAGATTCACACATAGGGCCAAATTCATACCTGGGTCAAGGAAGGGATGAGGTAACAGTCTTCTGAGTCCTTCTTAGAGCTTATCAGTGACATTAACAAAAACTGACAGTCAGTTGTGCCCAGTCATTTGCTCCCACCGAAAGAGTGATAAAGCACAGCATGAAAGTGAAGCTCATGTTAGTGAAGTTTGTCTGTTTTGCTAAAAAAAATGCATAATTTTTAAGCCATCACTATATATTCATAAATGAGTCCATTTTAGACGTCACTATACAGCTCTTCCGTTGATGGAGTTAATTAGGAGAGATTTTTTGAAAGCTGGAAAAAGTGACACCTAAAGTCTCTGAAGAGAACACAATGTCATGTAGGTTTCTCTGTAGTTCCAGACAATTCAAAGAATTAATCTTTGAAGGAACATGCCTTTCTAATTTATTGAACACAGGAGGAATGATGCATATGCTCTCGTGATGTGCTGCCAATATTTTGTCAAGGGACTTCCATAAATGTTTCCCTGTAGTCTATGCTAAGCTCTCATGCCTCGGAGCCAAGTATGCAATGGAGATCAGAGGTGAGGGGCAGGGGAATTTCATAACTTCTTGTACTCTATAAACAGAATTGCTTTCTTTGATTTATAACCAGAGAGAGGCTATCCCAATTGACAAACATACTTATATTAGAAGCACCCACAAGAAATGTGCTCCAAAAAGTGTACTGGCTTTATTTTCATTTACACTAAACTCTTTGCCTCACTGACAGTGTAAAGAGGCTTTCGTGTAAATGAAAATCTGGCCCAGTGACTGAAAAGGTGGTGTAAGCATAATGGGGATGAGTGGGAGTAAAGAGCATATACATATGCCAATATACCAGATTGTACCAAATGAGGAGGGGGGAAAATAAAGATTGTTTTTTAGAATTACTTGTAAGCCCCAGAACTAGAAGTCCTATAGGGAGCAAGCTCTCTGCTTCCATCTAAAGTAGAAATATTAACTGCTGGCAATTTATATGTACATAAATTAGTTCTATAGGTGAGCAAAATTAAGTGTGGTGCATTATTTTAAGTTTATTTATGTTCTGATTTTATCAAAGTAGATTTTTAAAAAATTACTGCATTCGTGGAAGGGCACAAGAATTTTACCAGATTTACCATGTACAAAGTTGGTCACCCTGTGTAGTGGGTTCTGTATTTGGCTGGGTAGGGAACCCAATAAGTGCCTGTCTGGAAGACCAAAATCTTTATCTAGTGAGCTACTTCGTTGCAGAGTTTTCACTAATAAACTAAGCCCTCTGCACCGCAAACTCTTGGGGACTAAGCTGGGCCAGTAGAATGGATTTTTGTAGAACCAAATGGTGGAACTCACTTCGTTGATGTTGGAGCAGGGTAGTAGACTAGCTGACCTCATGAAACCGGACCAAATAGCACCAAGGTCTAAGCTACACCTGCTAGTTCAGGTTTTTGCAAGATGGGGTGCGAACCTAGAGCATGCTTGCATGCCATGCCATAGCAGGATCCAAAGGGTCAGTTATGAAAGTTCCTCAGTGTGCTTTAATGTTGAAACACATGAGAATACAAGTTGGGCAAATTAATAATTGTGACAGCAAGGCTGGCTATATCCCTCCATATACTATTTAGGTTTCCTCATTTTTATGCAAATAAGGGCAATATTTTACTCAAATAAATAGTATTTGTGGTTTCATATCTCCGGAATCCTGGATTCCTGTGAGTGGGGAAGAAACACCTGTAAAGGTGAGTAGAGGTGTTATGATTTTAATTCCTAAAACCATTTTCTCTCCCAGGTTATAAGCAGGGACTGGAACCGTAGGGTTTATTTTAAGAAGGATCCCCTGGCCTAACCGGATTATTGAGCCCATCCCTGGTTACTGCCATTGACACCTGGCAAAAGGATTACATGCTTTTATGAACCCAGGAAAAAATCAGTTTTGGGAAGGAGGATTCAGTTGAAGCTAGAGAAGAGGCAAACTTCAGAGAGGCAGATAAATTGCTCAGCCTTTTTTCAGCATTGTGGCAAAAATTTTAAACAAGGATCTTTTGGGAGCCTCCTGTCAGAGCAAATCAGATAAATAGAAGGAATTTGCATCTAAAAATGGAGAAAAATAGCAACCAGGAGGAATGCAAACCATTACATTTCATTTGGACAAGCAAAGTATTCTGAGTTACTGCAGTTAGGAAGGTTGAGTGAGAATTCTCATTGCATATTATATATATGTGTGTAACTATTGAGTGTATAAAAGTACCTAGAGGCACAATTGCAAATAGAGGGAGAATTAACTTCTAAAACCTTATTTTTTTTAGCTGAATATGATTTCCTGTGCTACAACATAGTCACAATAGAATTCAGATCTTGTTAATATGCATAAATGTATAATGAATGCATTCATCATAATCCCATTGATCTATACCTCTCTAATGGATCCTGCAGATATGGTCTCTAAATTTATTCTCAGCCCTTTATATGCATGTCTCAGCAACTTATTTAATGATTAGTAATAAGGCCAATTTTGCACACTAGAAGTGGTTCATGATAATTCACAGAAATTACATATTTATTAAGGTGAGAAATGCTAGGAGCTTACTATATTCCACAGTGCGTACTCTAACAAAAGGAGACAAACAGTTTAAAAAATATAAAATCTTATTTCCAGCAAGCAGCCCATCCTCCATCAAAAAATGTAGAAGTGTTTATAGCTGTACAAATTAATTTGTACAGTCATTGTGTCATCTAGAGATGTTCAAAAGTTTTCTGGTGGAACAGTTTTCCAAGAAAAAATGCTGATTCTACAAAATCAACATGTTCCACAGGGATGTGTTGATTCCCTCAAAACTTTAAACAGAAGCAGGCCGATAAGGTTGGCCTGGCTGCCTCCAAGGATCCCCATTCTCCTGCAGTCTACCTAAGGAGCTTCCCAGGGTCCCCAAGCTGCAAAGCTCCACCTAGCAGGCAACCAGTTCCGAAGGTTCCCAGATTGCTCAGCGCTTTGGGATTCCTTGTTTGCTTGTAGCCCATCTGATTGGCTATGTGTCTCCCAGATTCCATGGGCTGCCTAGATTTCCAGCTACTTGGGCTCCCTACCTACCTGGCAAGTCACTTGGACAGCCAGGGAGTGAAGGATCTTGGGGAGCATGGTTCATTTTCAGAACATTTTGGTGTTTCCACTGTACAAACATTTAAGTGTTTCCAAAATAAAATAATGTGCAATTTCAATTCCACAAAAGGATTTGAGTGGATTTTGATCTTGATTTGAGATGAAGAAAAAAAAAGAAATGTCCAAGTATCAGAGCAGAAATTAACTTTCCTGCCCGACTTTCATGTCATCTCTTCAACCAAGATTTTATCTAAATGGTTGCATATCACTATAATCAGATCAGTTTTATGCACGTCTAGTTATTTTGTCCACTGTTTGTCTATTTTATGTTCTCCCGTACGTTCCCTCTGGTTTCAAATTACATAGAATTTGTGTTCTCTCAAAAAGGGAAGAATTCTGTTCCATACTTTGTATTCTAGCAACTTTTACTCACACATATCATACATGCTATTGCACTCACAAGTTTTAATCCTGATTATGATGAAAAAGAGTTAGGGTTAAGTTGTGTAGAAGGTTGGTACACTGACCTTTGAATGCTACAGACATGGAGCCAGACTCTCAGGTGCACTGGTGCAGTTAGCACAGCCAAGGAGGGAGGAGACAGACAGCTCTCTGCCACCTGGCCTCTGCACAGAACCCCTGGAGTTGCCAGGGACCAGTTCAACCCTTGGCACAGCTGGAAGCAACCACAATGTTTTCGATGCAGGGTCTCTCCATCTGCTCTCAAGATCAGCCAGCTGTATGTGCCATCTGGATAAATGGCAATAAGAGGCTAATGGGCCCTTTTCCCCTTCCCCCTCTTTCCTTTCAAATTCCTCAATATATTAATTTTTAAGTAGATGCCTGTGAAGGTGACAAAGGGTCTAGCTTGGTATAAACAAAGGCAAAAGGAGATGTGATTAAAGAGTTGGTACATAGCGTTAGGTTACACTTACATGATTATAGCGCTTTTGGTTATAGCGGTACCCATATACCGCAATAGCTATAGCGCTATAAGATGTGATGGCGTGGCCACATTTGCTGCAACTGCCGCGGCACAGGGAGTGGTGCATTATGGGCAGATATCCCAGCATTCAGCTGGGTGCAACGTGCTTTCCAAAGGAGGAGGGTGAGGGGGAACGGGGAACTTGTATGGAGGGAGAGCACTCCATGGTGTCAGTGATTTTTATCTACAGAAAAGTATCAGGCTCTGAATTTCACTCAACACAGCTCCATTGGTAAGCATTTTCACTGCTTTAATTGCTGAGTTAAGAGCGGAGTTCTGTAAAGAAACTTCCGCATTCCTAATTCCCTTTGCAAAAAAACACAAAGACGTCAATTGCCTTTAATGGCTTCTTAATTGCCTTAAATGGCTCGGAGGCATGCCAGAGATCCCTTATAGCGTAATGACTGATTACACTTGCCATAACACGCTACAGGGAATACGCAAAAGCTTTTATTCCTTTTGAAAAGGTGGTTTACAAATAGCGCGATAAGATCAGACTTTTAGCGCAAAATGTGCCTTGCCAGTGTGTTCGGGGGCAGCTTCATAGCGCTCCTGGAGACTTTATAACGCTTTAAAGTGCCAGTCTAACCAAGCCCATAATCTTCTACTTCCTTAACACTGGATTACTTTTCACATGGACTTTTAAATGGCTAACAGTTATTTGAATTTTGAAACCATTTCTAGAGGGAGACATAAATGTAACATTAAACTATGGACCTCATGGAACTACAATATGTGTGTTTGTTCAATTATCTTCATTTTTTAAGTTAAAAAACAAAACTAGTGCTATTTAAACAATGGTCTATATAAAATCACGATACTGGGAGTCAGTAAATTAAGTGCCTGTAAATGAGTACAGTGTACTAACTGCACATAATATTTGGTTTTCAAGTAAATTGAAAGTGATTTTGGTAACACTGTATTTTAAATTAATGTAACTGTCGGTGAGTGGGATTTACTATTGCAGCATGAGAAACAGAAATCAAGCAGGTGAAAACTATGTGCATGGATTGGATAAGGGACAGGGGGTTGTGGGGAGCAGTCAGATAACAGGGGGCTGTTGGATGGGGTGGAGACTCAGGGGAAGGGAGTCAGGAAAGGGGGAGTAAGGGGGTGGCATTCCAGAGGGTGGTTGGGGCAAGGGTGTGGATATGTGGCAGGGTGCAAACAGGAAAAAATAGGAATTAATCACCCTTTCCTTCATAGCTTTACTTATAGGAGTAGTTCTTACTTACTCATGTAGTCCCATGGGGGCAATAAGGTAAGGCTTGCCTCAATCAAAGGAAAGAAACTAAACTACAGCTGGCCAATGGCCCCATACCCTAGTGCCCTGACCTCCTGGGTGATTTATATACCTCACCAGGCAGAGACTCAGCAACCCACTGGTAATTTGTTCATTAGCTTTCTTTGGAAGCAACACTTTCTAATTGATCCATGCTGGTTAGCAAAATACAAGGGTAGTTGTATCTGGTGGTGTTTTAATCCACCCCAGCCAGTTTTACCCATATCATTAATTTAAGTGTGAGATGTATGTACAGATACTATTTAAGGAGTTATGTATGTACACTGAAAATATGTTTTTGGGGTCTATATCAGAGCAGAGGTGGAGAAGCAGGTGTTCATTCACCTGTTTCTCTGTTGAAATGTAAATTCAGCATAATCTCACTTATAATAGGTTCCCCATCACCTATGTAAAATGAATGCCAATGAAGGATTGTAAGAAGTTCAGAAAAGAATTAACACTTCTAGAGATACAGGGAGGGAAGAGAACCTTATTTTGAGATACACTTTAAAGATTTTCTGGCCTATATTTGGGAAAAAAGAAAACACCATGTCATCCTGTACCTAAGCAGTAAATGGGGAGTGTGTTTATGTTCATGAAAATGGGATCACAGCCAGCTTTGATTGAATATGCTGCAAAAGACTTTGGTGGGATAAACTTCTTGTGACAGGAGGTTAAACCTAATTGTTAAGTTTAATCTTTAGAAAGCATGTTATGATTGTTTTAAATGTAACCCTTATCCTCACAATCTCCTGAGTCTGTAATGATAAATTCATCCTTGTTTTCACTATAAAGATATTTAATTGCATTGATATTAAGCAAGGGGCTGATCATGAGTTGAACCATATATGCTAGCATTTACACTGTTCCCTTGGGGCCAGCAGTCCTTGTATTTTTATGCAGGTTTACTGGATATGGGGCTGGATGCAACAGGGGAGACTTCAAAAGGGCTTGAGGACTGAGGTACACCTATTGTTAACCTCCAGGGTAATGAAAGAGCTGGCATAGCCCAGAGGAGGGTGTTTGGGTAGTTCACTGGCTGGTGGTGCCAGGGAAATGACACTCAGTTAAGCACACTCCAGTCTCTCTCACACTGGAGAATAACAAGGTGACTCACAGTGCTGGGAACCCACACATGGGCACACCAGTTCATCTGAAGGCAAAGACTTGCACGATTCTTGCAGTCCCATCTGTCTTTTGCTCAGCTGTACAAAAATTGTCTGGCATTTATTTGGGCTTTTTATTTTTTATTTTGAAACCATCGAGATGGAATTCAGCTTGCAAACGTGTCTGAGTGCCATGTATGTTTATTTTGCACAACTGTTTAACAAACCCGTCTATCTTTTATGAAAATACCAAATCACGCCCAGTTCAAGAGGTGAGGTAACTTGTACGTTTTAACACATATATTAATAAATTTGTAGAGGGACTTTGTAACCACTATATAGTGTTCAATGTTTTTCTGACACGTAACGGAAGCCTGGGTGATACCAGTGAAGCATGAAACTTAGGCTAGGTTCATTGATATTTACAAACCTTCTGGGCAAACAGAATTTGGACCAATTTCTAGCTATAACTACTAATAACAACATATTTTTTTAAAAAACAGTCATACTTTTGAATAGAAGCCCTGTGAAATGTATGTTGGCTGAGCCATAAATTCTTATAATTGGCTGCTGCCATAATTAATACTTTCATACAAACTGCAAAATGAGTACATTTAAAAGAAAGGCACATAAATACTAGGATAAATACTCTATTCAGATTTGGTTTGCATCCAAGCCCATGGACAAAGGAGATATTCAGATTATTATGGTGGTGTTTAAATCCACTACAGAGCCATCAGATAGTCAGGTACTGCTGTGAAGATATGTTACGCCTTACCAGCCAAATCCTGTAGTTGGTCTCCAGACATATAAGAGTAACTTATTAGGCAAGCTTTGGCACAAAGACTCTGTCTGGGACACCAAAAACAACAGTAAGTGCAAGATTGTCTGGTACAGCAATTCTCCATTTCTGGTTCTTTGCCCTCCAATTGTCCAAGGATCACTTGCTGATGGTCACCTGGTTCTGGCTCATCTTTGTTTCCAACTGCTAAATCACATTTAAAGATATCTTGAAACATTAAATACTTTCCTAATTACATCTTTACATCTTAGCCATTGGTGCAGTTGCCACAGGGATGCTAACTGATCATGAAGGGAAGAGTAAGAGGTTCACCCAGCCGTGAATTGGAGTGCAGAATTGTCAGTGGGTCAACCTCTTTGTTAAGGTATGGTTCAAACTTGTTAGACTGCAACTTGCTAATACTTAAGTTTCAGTGTTATGTGTTGATTCATAGCTCTTTTGACTTTTTAATTAGGGCTGTCAATCACAGTTAATGCCTGTGATTAACTGAAAACAAAATTAATGTGTTAATTTTTTTAACGGCATTAATTGCATATGTCTGAGTGGAAAGGGAGGCATCGGCTGTGGAGGAACCTGATAGTGTCCAGTCATGTGCAGTAACCTAAGTCACCATCAGAGGGTGGGAAAAGGAGAGAAGAGAAGAAGTGGATCCCATCCCAACTCTGGTGGAAAGGTAGGGCCCTATTGCCCCCCCAGCCAACCCCTCACTCCGGGGACTGATATCCTCCCTCTGTGCTGTTCCCCATTGCCCGCAGCCAGCCTCTGCCTCTGGGGGTATCCCGTAGAGACTGGGAGCTTGGTGAGCTCAGCCTCCCTGCATCAGCCTCTTCTCCCCTGCTGCATGCTAAATTCCTGAGGTAAAACCCACCCTTTCTTGCAAATTTAGGGAGCCTACTTAGCTCAGTAAAATGAGGCAAACCTGGCGAGTTGGGCCTAGTACCAGAAACCACCCCTCCAGAAGTAACAGCAAGATACCTCCCTCACAGTGCTAATATTTGTAATAAAATAATGAAGTAAGCACTGTAGACTTCGTATTCTGTGTTGTAATTGAAATAAATATATTTGAAAATGTAGAAAATATCCAAAAATATTTAAATAGATGGTATTCCATTATTGTTTGCAATTAATTGCAATTAATCACAATTAATTTTTTTCATCACTTGATGGTCCTTTTTAGTATCTATTTTGTGTATAAATGTCAAACATAGTCAAAGATACTATTTTATGAATATCCGAAGTAGTATCATTAGTCTCCTAGACTTTGCATTCTGGACCAACTTCTGCTCAAAACTGCTGTCAATCTGGAGAGATTTCCCTGAAATTAGTGTTACTCCAATTTTACATCAATATAAAGGATAGCAGCTAACGGTTATCTCTAAGACCCTGGTAAAGTAAGGCATTTAAGTACTTACTTAATTTTAAGCACATTTTACCGAACTTACTTAAGCATTTGCTTATATTTAAGCATGTTTGTATTTTGTTGAATAGGAACGGACTGCTGAATTGGGGCTTCAGAGACAATTTAGTGTGGAATTCATGCTGTACAGTGAGTTTATAAAACACAGCCAGGTATGTAGTTTTACTAAATACATTTTAAAAGCACTGCTGGAATAAACTCCGTTTTTAAAATACAGAATATTGTGTTAATCTCAAAATGCACAAATGCTACATGGTGACTTATTATGTCTTGCATTTGATATCCAATGAATAAAAGAAGTGGATTAACAAATAGAGACAGTCACTCCACTATCTACTGCAGTAAAGATATCCATTAATGTAGAGTACATATATTTGCCCCCTTACATTACTTAACATCAGGGCCGGCGACAGAAATTTTGGGGCACCCTACTCTGATCGTTTGTGGGGGGCCCCCCTGCCTCGCCTATTCTCCTTCCCTTGCCTGACCCGGACCACCCAACCTAATCTCCTCCCCCAGCCTAACTTCCTCCCCTCCCCACCCATCCATGCCTGGCCCACCCCGCTGTTGGGGGTGATCTTCCTTTACCCCCGCCCAGCCTCCCCCCATCTACGAGTCTCTCTGACTCCGGCTCCCGCCGCGCCCCCCCCGCCCTGCGCGCTCCCTGGCGGCTGGCCCGCAGGTGTCTTGCCTGCGCCAGCGGCGGCCGCAGCATCGCTCCCGGCTCCGGTGGGCTCAGCGCTCCGCGGCTGCCCCGCCTCCCCCCACTGGGCTGCCATTGACTCCCGGCCTCGGGTCTCCCCAGCCCCGCTCGCTGGCCCCTCCCCCCGCAGAGCGGCGCTCGCTCTCCAGTCGCTCTGGGGAAGGGGATGGAGATGAACGTGGTGCCCTAATACCCACAGCTCTCTGGGGCCGAGCGCAGCCAGGTCTAGAGAACTGCCCCACGGAGAGACCCTGGAGAGGCTGAGCCGGGCCTGGGGACCAGGGGCTGGGGACCCTGCGGGGGTCCAAGGAGCCTGGTTCCCAGCTGGGGCGCAGGGCGCCGCTGGGCTGGTCCCAGGAGAGAGGGACACTTCCCCGGCCGGGGCGTCAGCCAGGGACCGGAGCCCAGCGCCGCCGCTGCCACAGGGTCTTGGGCGGGGCCGATCGGGAGCTCTCCAGCCCGCCCCGGGATCCCTCTTCCCCCAGCCGGCAGCTCCGGGTGCGAACCGGGCCTGGCTCCCCCTTACCTCGGGCTCTGGCTGCGGCAGGCCTGGGCCCGGCTCCGCTCACATCTTCCGCCGGGCCTGGGCGGGCTCCGATCCCCTGGTGCCCCCGCTCCTGGGCCGGCCGCGGCCTCTCCGCAGCTGCCGCCTCTGAGCCCCAGGCTGCGCCGGCAGGCCCGGCAACAAGGGGGGACAACTATGGGTACAGCTGTGTACAGGCCCCCGGTACAGCTCTACCCGTAGTACCCCCCTGTTGCCGGCCCTGCTTAACATTTAACATAATCAAATAATTCAGGGAAATATGTGATATACTCTACATACTTGTCTTCTTAATTTTTATTATTAAGTGTGTCAATGTACTTATTGCAAATTTCAGAGGACCTTCCTATGCTGAAAGAAGCCAAAGGGCTTTCTCTTTGTAGTTGAGACTGCTCTCTTTTTCAAACAGTGGTTCAACTAGTTTTTCCCAAAACTAGAACAGGAGTCACATTTAACAGACAATGAACTACGATCCTACGCTGACCCATCCCAAAGGACCACTATTTCAAATATTCAGGAGTTGTATTCCTACTTAAAGAAACTTGCAGATTTCACTGGGCAGGTTTCTCTTTGTCTACATTTTTAAAAATTCCTGTGTTAAGAATCTACCTGAAGCACAAAACCAAAAAACACTGCACAAAAAGGACTGCCATGAAGCCCTTCAAAATTAACCTAGAGGTAACATATGCAAGACAGAGGGAGAAATTAAAGAGTGTGCTGATTGGCAATTTTGTATTGTGAAGATGAAACAAAGTATCATCCTAGTGTGCATCCTTAGTACTACCGCTAGATGGCAGCAGTGTAATCTAGATTGAAATAGGCACTGGACAAAAAACAGGAACCTTTTCTCACCTTTTGAGAATCTCCACTAGATGACAAGCAAGAACCAGATTAAAACAGCCAGTAATGGTTTTATGGAGAAAACAATTTTATCCTTACTGTTAAACCCACAGAGAGCAGCACAGTTAAGAAACTCTCATTATTGGCCATTTTCCTGGAAATTACAGTACTTTTTGCTTTTAGGCTTCCCGCCCACCAACCTCAATAATTTACAAAAATACATTTCAACATTGTATGCAATGCACTTCAAGCATATGTAATTGGGCTGGAAAAAACAGATAAAACATTATTGTAATGTGAATAATTACTTCACAGTGTAAGCCATTAACCTCCTAAAGTGTTTTGGAACACTTTTTTCATAAACTGAATATTTGTTCTTTCTAACATAGAGATTTTCTACACTAAAACTTCAGTGTGTCAGGAGCCGCAGCTAGTAGATGGTTGTCCCAACACACCTACAACACAGTTCCTTTTTTTGTAGTGTAGACAATTAGTGCATTCCTGATGTATGCTATTGCCTCAAGGTTTTAAAAGACTGCCAAGACTTTAGAGAGACAAGGTGGGTGAGGTCATATCCAATAAAAGTTAATACCTAACTCACCTTGTCTCTTTAATATCCTGGGACCAACATGGCTCCAATTACACTGCATACATAATGCCACGACTTTGTCATTGTTCATGGGTCTTGGTTAAGTTCCTATCTACACTACAGAATGTAACCATGTTGCCGGGTGCCATTGGGGGAGGGGGGGCACGGGAGGGTGATAGGCACCCCCACCACTCATCCCCCTGAGTTTTGTAGGGGAGGTCTAGTCACCCTAGCCCCAAACAGAGCTCTTAACTGCAATGGTGTGAGTGTGGTATGTGATGACTTCAGAAGCTGGAAGCAGCACAGCCTTTAGGCCTGGGAGTTTGTTTATAAACAGGGACAAGTGATTAGAATAACAAAAGATTTGTCATTAAAGTAAATTAAGGATCCTTAGATAATCCTGAAAGCACTGCCAGGCACTTTGGTTAAAAGATAGGAAACAAAGGGTGGGAATAAAAGGTGAGAGTGGAGAGAGGTAAATAGTGGTATCCATCAGGGGTATGTCTGTATTGGGACTAGACCTGTTCAACATATTCATAAATTATCTGGAAAAAGGGGTAAACAGTGAGGTGGAAAAATTTGCAGATGATACAAAATTACTCAAGATAGTTAAGTCCAAAGCACACTGCGAAGAGTTACAAAGGGATCTCACAAAACTAGGTGACTGGGCAACAAAATGGCAAAAGAAATTCAATGTTGATAAATGCAAAGTAATGCACTTGGCAAAATATAATCTCAACTACACATACAAAATGACAGGTTATAAATTAGCGGAACCCGCCAACAAGATCTTGGAGTTATTTGTGGATAGTTCTCTGAAAACATCTGTTCAATGTGCTGTGGCAATTAAAGCTAACAATGTTGGGAATCAATATTGGGAAAGGATAGATAAGAGAAAATATCATATTGCCTCTGTATAAATCCAGGGTACACCAATATATTGAATTAGTGCATGCAGATGTGGTCACCCCATCTCAAAAAAAATATATTGGATTTGGAAAAGGTACAGAGAAGGGCAACAGAAATGATTAGGGGTATAGAATATCTTCTGTAAAAAGACAGACTTTTCAGCTTGGAAGAAAAGATGCCTAAGGGAGGGATATGATAGAGGTCTATAAAATTATGAATAGTGTGGAAAATTGAATAAGGAAATGTTATTTACCCCTCCACATAACACAAGTACTCGGGGTAACCAAATGAAATGTTTGTAATATGGATTAGGCTATGTACATTGTATGTGGCTTGAGAGTTTTCTTTTTCTATACACCTAAATGCACTATTCTAATATGCGCATGCACACTTTACCATCAGTTTTATATGACTTTATGAAAATGTTCTAGTATGTTGTTGAAAAATAGTTACAGGCTGAGATTGTTTAATAGCCCGCTTCTTGCTGCCTTCTGATAAAGATGTACTGTAATTTATGATATTGTAAGCATGAATTATACTAATAATAGGAACTGTAATTAAATATAAAGCCACGACATTCAAGATTCTGTTGGTCATAATATTACACAAATGGCTTTTTTCCTTCTTCCATTATTTTTAAAAAAGTAGAAGTGTATTACAGACGCTTCCCCGGTTATGCAAGACCTGATTTTTGCAAATGGTCTCTGGCTGCAGCAATTTACTCTCCAGTCAAAGCCCCTATTAGTATCTAATTTATTGCTTTGTAAAACACTTTGAAATACCTTGAATGCTACATTGTCACACACTTATGATATAACAACTGGAAGGTGTGATATGGGATTTTGCATAGTATGTGGACAAGTACAGTAGCAAAAATTTCTACGTACTGTCCATATGCATCATGTATCTGAGATTAGAATCTAGCCCAGATCACTGTTCAGAAGAATAAGATGCTAAATGAGCATCTTATTAACAGTGCTATGAATTACACTGATAACATAAAGCAGGTACTGTAGTGCTCTGTGTATTTCTCTCTTTCAAGGACCGATTTCTTATGCTGAATAGGCATTTTGTAAAACTTAGATGTCAAATAAATTACATTCATGACAACAACTTTGAAATTCAGATAAAACCAGGGGAGGAAAGTATTTTCATAAAAACTTTTATTGAAAAACCTCTGTGATTGGATTTAGCTGTATCAAGTAAATAATATGCTAACAGTAACTATTACAATCAAGATGCAGATAGCAAATGCCACAAGCAGTACAATTAGGCAGCATTTGGAATGTTTCTTTTCTCTCACTTTCTTTTTCAGCAAGGTGTCATACCCAGGGGTATAAATATCCCCCATCCAAAATTGTAGATCATTAGGATTTTCCTAAAAGAAAGATCAGAAAATGAACTCAGTTCCTCTGTACTGTATGTAAAGTCACCAGAACATAGTTGGTCAGGAGTATTTTGGTTATCACTTAGTAATTAATTAATTAAAAACATCACAATTCAAATGAGAAAAATTTACACTTGAACTCTACTAGTGCACTAGATGCCAAATACTGTCCCATAGCTTTCAGCCAGGAACCTACTAGAGGACACCAACCATTGAAATGTGATAGAGACCCAGAAGAAACCTCCTGACATTCTCATGCTGACGTAGAGGTACTAATTTACAAATGCAGATGAGTCACTTTTCAGCAAGAACAGTCCGAAACCCGCAAAAAACAACAACCTCCCCCCCTAAGTCATAAACATTAACCCACAAGCTGAAAGGAGTACTGGTTGTGGGGATGTGCTTATGAGAAGTTAGTTAAATATTGGAAAAAGTACATTGAGGCATAATTTATTTATCCAGGTTCTCCTATGGCCACCATCAATATGGTATCTTAGGGCCAGATCCACAAAGGGATTTAGCTGCTGCTGTGCCTAACTTTTAGGTACCTTGCCACCTAATGGAATCCACAGGCCTGAATGAGGCACATGAGGGGAGACACACCTCAGAATGGAATTCTCAGAAGTCATCAAGCTGAGCAAGGAATCACCTAAACTGGTCACTAGGAACTGCTGAGGAGAGAGGCAGGACTTAGGCCAGTGAGAGAGAATGGATGAGTCTCTAGCCCAGTGATTAGGGCACTCAAGTAGAAAAACTGGGTTCCAGGCCCTGCTCCAATGAATGTTTAAGTAATTTTTAAAAAGTAGATCAGGTCCAACAGGTGAGATGGAAACATCCCCCTTTACCTGGTTTTCAAAATACCTGATTCAAGTCTCTGCTCCAAATCAGGCAGAGAGGGGCTTCAAACCTAGGTCTCCCAGGTCTCTTCAAACCCTAATTACTGGGCTTTTGGGGACCACCTCCCCTCAGCTGTCTTTTGTGGGGGCTAGGCATGCTCTAAGAACACCTACCAGATCACACCCTGCAGCCAAGTTAGGCAGGGGAATGCCTAATATGATACCCTGCTGGTGCTTAGATGGGAACTTCGTGTCAAGCAGATCAGCAGCGACAGGACTTAGGCGGCTGTGCGCATGCACACTGGCAAACTTTTGGGCACATATGGGGATTTTACCAGTGGAAACTCAAGTACCTGGTGACTTTAGATACCTATGGAATTAGGCAGCAGCTGAGCAGGGCTTTTGAGGATCTCACTAGTGGCTAAATATTGGACTTAGGTCCCCTAAAGTGGGAGTTAGGCACATAAATCCCTTTGTAGATCTAGCCCTTAATACCTCACAAACAAATGTGAATTTTTCCCCAGATCACCTGGGTGAGAAAGGAAAATATTAGTATACCCCTTTTGACATTAAGTGACTTGCTATAGGTGACAGAGGGCAGCTGTGGCAGAGCCAGGATTAAACTGCAATCTTCAGTGTCTTAACCATTCTACCTCTCATTATTGGATCCATATTGCTATGGAATCCTTACAAAAACATATTCAGATTTACTTCTGAAACCAGAATCACCAGCAAATGAGCAGAGCATTTTATTCAAGTGTAAATACAACGCATAGCATCTGGGTTTGTTCATGTATGAATCTACAGTACAATACCTTTAAGTACTTAGCCAGGTTAGAATGCAGTGAATGCTTGTCATAGTCTTGAACAGTCCAGGAAGGGTTTTTTTTCCTCTCTGCCCAGTCATCATCAGTTCGGATGTCAGGGTACAAGGGATTGCTCTTGATGGTGGATTTCAAGGTGACAGTGCTTATGTGTTTACCAAGAGCTTTGTCAATCATTCTTGGGCTGACCCCACTCAATTCTAAGCCAGGCTGCTCAAAGGCTTTTCTTTTTTCTCTCTGCAGGACAGTCAGGACAAAAAATGGTTATCATCCTCATGACACAGCGGCCCTCACACATTCACAGTCTATTGTGCAGTAGAACTAACTTTAAAATAATAACTGCCTGTTCTTTTTGTTATGGTCAAGAAAGAGACAAGAGGGCTGGTTGCCAAATGCTGCTGTTGGTATGAGCTGTCATGGTAATCCCTGTTGGAAGAGAAGACTGTCATAGAAAACAAGTGCAATGAAATAACTGCCATAAGAACTGGGTTTATAACTGAAGTTGTGATGAAGACAAAGGAGATATATAATGCTGAAGCTCCATTGTGGGGACCAAAATGCATTAGAGAAACATATTTGGTGTAACTGCGCATAGCTTTGTTCCTTCCTTATTCTCTGCAGAAACTGAACAGATTCCACTGATTGTCCTTTCAATGAACCCTTTTATTTTAAGCTCCCTCTACTATTTCCACAACAGTCCCAGTGCAACAGTCCATTTACAGCACTGCCATGATTACTTTTTTTGATCTCTCCTCAGGACCTGAGAAGCACAGAGGTCTCCCTCCCCAAGTCCTCCATGTAACTGGGCTCACTTAGCCCTGACTCCCTTTCTCCTCCCCTAGGCCTTCCATCCTGCCTCTTTATCAACCTTGAGCTGATGGAGTATTTGGCACCTTACCCCAGCCAAGCCAGCCAGCCTGATTGTTTCATTCCCTCCATCAACTTTCTTAAGAGGAATGTCTGAGAGATCAGAGTGCAGACTCACCTGTTTGCTCCCTGCATCTGTCACAGTGGTGTAAATGGATATATCTTGATTGACTTAGCGGAATTACACCATTGGACAGCAAGGGTGAGCTTGTTAACCCAATTCTGGATTCTTTGTCTACATTCTTTGTCCACACTACTGCATGGGGTCAATCTTAGATATGCAACTTCGCTACGTGAATAGCATAGCTGAAGTCAACGTACTTAGATCTACTTACTGTGCTGTCTTCACTGCTGTAAGTTGACAGCTGATGCTCTCCCATTGACTCCACTTGTGCTCCTACTTCTGGTGGACTACTGGAGTCGATGGGAGAGTGCTCAGCGGTTGATTTCGTCTATATGAGATGCAATAAATCGACCAGCGCTGGATTGATCGCAGCCCGCCGATCCAGCGGGTAGTGTAGACAAGCCCTTTATGTCCAGTAAGAGGGGTGGACCAATGAAAAGGGTCTCTAAAAACCCCATATTGGGCTCAAGTAGAATTCTGCTGCTAAGGCACTGTAGAAGCCTAAAACTCTCCAAGAGTTGGCAAAAGTGTTGCAAATATTGTGTAGGCCAATGCTGTTACCAGAAACCTGAACAGCACAATTTCAGCTCACCATAATTCCCTTTTTACTGCTACTTTGAATTAAATGAATTTTAGCAGCCCTGGAAGACACATTTATGATACATTCATCACATCCCTTAAATAAACGCATAGCTGTCCTAAGGCAGTCCCAGAATTGCTCTTACAGCATATGTGCAGTACAAATGAAACTCTCCTGGTTAGAAAATAACATTTCTCTCCTAGTTCCTGAACAGTTCTTTGGACTGGAAACTTTGATTTGAGACAGCTGAAGTCTGAGCCTGGACTGGTGACTGCATCATAGAGAGCACTGGAGAGGAGTTAGAATCACATATTAAAGCAGCCTTATTTTTTAAAAAATACAACCCGGAGAAGCAATCAAAACAGATTTCCAAATACTCCTCCCCACACCTCCGTAAAAGGTCTAAGCAGCTTCAAAATTCATTTACCCAAAAAAGATTTCAGAGGCAAGCAAAACAAGATATTTTTCCAGCCTTCTGAGGGATAAATAAAGAGATTCAATATATACTAAGTCCAGAATCATCATGTGTGGGGGAGAGGGGAGGGTTGAGGGAGTTGGTTTCTTTTAAAATAATGTGAGGGGGAGAGGAAACAGCAGATTCTATATACATAATCCAATAAGGAAGCATCATTCAGGCATTCTTATGCACAAGGAACTAAGTGTGTTTCCCATCCATAATCATCATGATCTGATATTAGAGGGCAGATGGATTCCCAGGACCCACAGCCCATGAGTTAGCTACCTGCAGTTGCCATATGTCAGTATTTAACTTTGACAGAGCTTTCACATCACAGTTATATCTGGCACTAGAGCCATCTGGCTTCTGCTGGCCTGTTTTCAGTTAAGTTGGCATTTTGAACTATCTACTCTTGCTGCCTGTATTTTACTGTGGGTCTTATTTAAAATTCTCCAGTTACTTTAATGATGCTTCCTGCAGGCTTGTGAGATGGATGTACTTGGGGAACATAGCATAAGAAATTAAGAATGGCCATACTGGGTCAGATCGATGGTCCATCTAACCCAGTGTCCTGTCTTCTGACAACAGCTGGTGCCAGGTGCTTCAGAGGAAATGAACAGAACAGGGCAATTGTTGAGTGATCCAGCTCTTGTTGTCCAGTCCCAGCTCCTGACAGTCAGAATCTTAGGAAGACCATTGGGTTGTGTCCACTGCTCATCTTGGCTAAAAGCCACTGAGAGAAAAATTTCTAGCGAACATGCCCAATTCTTTTTTGAACCCAGTCTTCTAAACATCCCATGGCTACAGCTTCACTATGCATTGTGAGAAGAAGCCTTATGTTTGTTTTAAACTTACTGCCTATGTTTCAGTAGGTGGACCCCTGGTTCTTGTGTTACGTGAAGGGGTAAGTAAAACTTCCCTATTCACTTTCTCCACACTATTCATGATTCTATAGATTTCTATCATATCCCTCCTTAGTTACCTCTTTTATAAGCTAAACAGTTCCAGTCTTTTTAAACTCTCCCCATATGGAAGCTGTTCCATAGCCCTAATAATTTTTATTGCCCTTCTCTGTATTTTTCCTATTCCAATATACCTTTTTTTGAGATGGGGCAACCAAAACTGCACACAACATTCAAGGTGTGGACGTACTATGGATTTTAGTGGCATCATGATATCTATCCCTTTCCTAATGATTCCTACCTTTTATTAACTGCTTCTAGATATTGAGCAGATGTTTTCAGTGAGCTATCTACAACTTCAAGATCCCTTTCTTGCATGATAACAAGTATGCTGTATGTACAGTTGGGACTATGTTTTCCAATATTCATTACTTTGGCAGATTAAATTAGATATTGATAAATGCATTTTGTTACCACCTCACTATTTACTCTTTTTTTTACAGATCATTTATGAATATGTTGAACAGCACTGGTCCTGTATAGATCCTTGGGAGATCCCCCTATTTACCTCTTTCCACTGTGAAAACTGCCTGTTTATTCCTATTCTTTGTTTCCTGTCTTTTACTCAAATACTGATCCATGGGTGGACCTTCCCTTTAATCTCATGACTGTTTACTTGGCTTATGAGTATTTGTCAAAAGATTTCTGGAAGTCTAAGAATACTATATCTACTGGATCACCTTGTCCACATGCTTGTTGACCCCCCTCAAAGAATTCTAATAGATTGATGAAGAATAATTTCCTTTTACAAAAGCCATGTTGATTCTTCCCCATTGTGCTCATCTATGTATCTGATAGTTCTGTTCTTTACTTATGATAATTTCTACCAATTTGCCTACGTTCTCACCAGAGGTATGTTAATTCTGCCCAGGCTAAAATATTGTGAAAAGAATGTGCCTTGACAGTGTGAGTTTTAAAGCACTTGTTTTAAATAAAAATATTTCACAATAAAGATAGGCTAATTAGATCAATTTTTTCTCATAAAGCCAATGCATGGTGATTTGGCCACATGTTATTGGTGATTCCCCAAATAATCTAATTACCCCTTCACCCCAGCAATTACTATACCTTCTGCCTTATGGGGAATAATGATGTAGGAATGTGGGCATACAGTACCCATGAGCATGATCAAGGGGAAGAGATCATGGCAGCAGCAGCTAAGATTTTGATGAGAATAGGACTGGTAAACGTCGTGGGAGATTTGCAGAAAAGACATAATGGTGTGGAGGTGATGATGTAATTAACTTGAATTTGCTGAGCATGTTATCTTGGAGATCTGGAAGTAGATGTAGCCCTGAAAATAGAGAATGAGAAGGAAAGATGCTGCCTTACAGAAGTAGAAGTTTAAGTTTAAGGGATAATAAGACAGAGAGATAGCAGGTACCCTGCAAAAAAGATTATGCATCCAAGAAGCAGAGGGGTCAGATGCAGAAAAGGAAAGGAAGAGGGGTCAGATGCAGAAAAATAATACAAATATTAATTCACAATCCCTTTGCATAGACTTTCAGATTGTGTTAATAAGAATGTTCAATGAAAGAGAAAGCATTGTGAATCCTGGTACAAATATGCAAGTACACTAGTACTGATGATATATATAACATAAGTTTGAGAAGGCAGCTTAACAGCTCTTTGTGGATTTGGAATTGATGGGATCTAAAACAGAAATAATAGCATATGACTTAGGTGACTATTCATAAAATACACATAGTGAATTGGGAGCAGTGGTCAAAGCAACCATTATCGTGAAGAACTGAGGAGGAAGCCACAGTCTGAAATGAGTTCACGAAGTATTCATTGAGCAAATATGCAAACCTTGAAGTGTTTGCTTAACAAGTAACTTGCCAACAGAAAAAAGGCAACATTCTTTGACTATTTTTTCATTGTGAATACTTTTTCTACCTCTAAGGAGGATAGAGATCTGGTGTAGAGATTGTGGCCATGCAATGAACCTGAAGACATAGAGAGAATTAAAAATGGCTCCATCCCTGGAATACCTAGTTTCTTGGTGGGGTTTCTAATCCAATCTAGTACTTTTATTATTTCATGACAAACTACAATGTGATCTATTTATTTAGGAAACATTTTTATCACATTGCATGATATGTAATTTTAGGCCTTTTTTCATTAATCATTAGAATTTTTTGAAGTTTCAGCATAGTTTTATCTATTCCTACCTTGAAAAAGAATGTGTTAAAGTAAAGAACATGATCCATCAAAACCAGGAAATTGAGAATTAAGGCAGAAACTTGGTCTCAAGCCCATTTTATTGAAAGTAGGGATGAAAGGGATTTCTATACAAAAGGTGATTTTACATATTATAGGTCAAATTCTGTTTGCTATATATATTATATAACACCTTGTAACAGATGTTTTTTACATCAAGCTACCACATAATTGGTCACTTCACTGAGACACTTGACTAAACTAGAATAATATTTGGTTAGCAATCCTTTGCTCCCACAGTGCATCCTTCCCCTCAGCTTGCTGAGGCCACATGACTTTTATGGCATGGCTGACCTTTACCTTTAGCACCTAGACATGTCAAAGGTGGGATTCCAAATCATGGGCAGGGTGAGGGAATGGACTCTTGTTTGTTTCTTGTTTGTTGATTGGCCCATGTAGACAGCTTTACAGAAATGCAGTCCAGAGGTGACAAAACCCAATAATAACTATGACAAGTTTCCTACTTTGAGGGAAATTTGCAATCTTTGTGCCAGTGATAAATGACTACAAAGTGCTCTTGGCTACAGTTGCACCATGACCATGTATTCAAGAGGCTTATAAATTGCAACCAATGGTAAGGAAATGTGAAAAAACTGCACCTAATGAGGGCCCAGATATCAGTTTCACCATCTCTGCTAGCTGTTCTACACAACCTACTAGCACCACCCTCATCTTGTCTGAACTGAACTTCATCCAGCTAGTCCTAATCCAGGCCCCAATCTTGGCTAAACATTGGAGTGCTGAGCAACTGCCCTGGCTGAGTCCAATGAAAAACAGATGTCGAGCTGAGTGTCATCAACATATCAATGACAATGCAGCCCAAATCAGCACAATATCTCCTCTAGTGGCCTCAAATACAAACTGAAAAGGTAGGGTGACAGAATGGAATATTGGCAGCACCTCACATGAGACAACCCTTGGGGCAGAAGAGCAATCACTCATCACTATACCATCTGGGTCCTCTCAAGAGGAAGGAATGGAGCAATTAAAGTACCACTTCATCTATCCTTGTCAGTGTCCACAACTGTGCCAACAAAACCTCATGGTCAATGGATAGAAAAGCAGGTGGTAAATGTGAACGTGTCAGTGTGTGCACTTGGTCTCTTTCAATTGCCAGGAGGAGATAATTAATGAAAGAGGCAAGGGCTGTCTGTACCTAGCTAAGCCTAAAATCAAATTGATAGTGGTCCAGGGAATTTAAGCACTACATAGATTGCCAACAATTGCTTCATCACAAACTCTTCAATAACAAAGAAAGTGGGTGGCAGGACAACAATTACATTAGCAAATAATTAGCATGAGCATGTGGAAAGTGATAAATGTATTATACACCTCACAGCATTATGTCACACCTCTGAGCCATGCACTAGCACTGACCCTTGTCTTTCTTTAAAGGCAGGCTTCTGGGAAACTAGCTGCGACAGAAAAGGAGCTGCTATGTACTATCTAAGCCTCTGGATATGCAATAATGCTCTGAATATTATATGCAGTGTTGTTGTGGCTGTCAGCCCCAGGCTCTTAGAGACGAGGTGGGTTAGCTTTGCACTGTGCTATCGTTAGGCTGACCATATTTCCTTTAGACAAAAACGGGACATTGGGATGGCAAAAATGGGACAGGGTGGGGGGTGGGCATGGCCCCACCTGGGCCCCCCAGCGCCGGGCGGGGAGGAGGCAGAGGGGGGTCGGGGGGGATGGATGGAGGAATAAGCAGAACAGGGATGGGGGATGAAGAGGATGGAGTGAGAGAGAGAAGGGGGGATGAGGGATGAAGATGATGGAGGGGACGGAGGGAGAGAAGGCACGAAGGTGAGAAGGGAGAGGATGGATGGATGAGAGAAGAGATGGGGGTAGGGAGCAGGGGGGATGGAGGAGGCAAGGGACAGCGAGAAGGAGGGATGGAGAGAAGGGAGATGGAACAGGAGGCAGTGGACGGAGGAGAGAGAGAAGGGAGGAAGGGAGAAGGGGGATAGAGAGAAGGAAGAGAGGGATGGAGGGATGGAGAAGGGGATAGAAGGGATGGAGGGAGCGAGAGGAGGCAGCGGACGGAGGGAGAGAGCAGGGAGGAAGGGAGGGATGGAGAAGGGGGATGGAGAGAAGGGAGGGATGGAGGAATAGAGAGGAGGAGGCGGCAGCGGGCGGCGGGCTGAAGCCGATGGCGGAGCAGAGCTGTCCGGAGCCGCAGCCAGGGGCCAAGCGCACCGGTGGCGGCGGGGGGGAGGGGGGAGGCGGTGGACATTTTATGACTCATAATCACATAACTGAATTTATGTGATTATGAGTCATAAAATCCGGCCGGCAGACCCCCCGCCGGCGCGCTCGGCCCCCGGCTGCGGCTCCAGACAGCTCCGCTCCGCCGTCGGCTTCAGCCCGCCGCCCGCTGCCGCCTCCTCCTCTCTATTCCTCCTTCCCTCCCTCTCTCCATCCCCCTTCTCCATCCCTCTCTTCCTCCCTGCTCTCTCCCTCCGTCCACTGCCTCCTCTCCCTACCTAAGGACTAGTATCAGATGTCAAAGTCTCCGATGAGTGCAGTTTGCTCATCAGAGATTTTGACATCTGATACTAGTCCTTAGGTAGCAAGATCCTTCACCTAAGATCTTGGGAGTCCTGCACCTGCCCCAAAAACGGGACAAAATTAATATTTTTGACAAAAAGACGGGACGGTTCAAAAACATGGAAAAAAACGGGACTGTCCCGTTCAAAACGGGACGTATGGTCAGCCTAGCTATCGTGTTTATTTTAAAGTCTGGAACACATCAGGTATTTAGTTTCTCCTTATTTGCTCATCAGCAGAAAAGGGAAATAAAAATGCACATTGCATTTATGTACTTTAGATGAACTACTTGGATCTACAAATGAACACGATGAAAAGGAGAGTTTGTGCCATAGGTTTCACATTTTAAAAAATAACACTCTTATTTGCTTTCCATGGGAAATGGTGACTTGAGTAGTTTCCTTTTGAGAGGGCCATCCTGGTGCTGGAATGATTTTCTGGAGAATTCTCTCCAGGAGGATTATGAGGAAGATGCCATTTTAAGGGAGAACATTCTCTACAGATTTAATCCTATTGGAAGTTTTCAGTGATAGCTCAATGACAGCTAGTTTTACTTAATTAAAATAGGCTGGGACATTCCCTCCTCAGGAAAGAGTTCTGCGTTTGGACCGCCTCATACCTGCACAAAGTGGTGGGATGGGAAATAAGTCAGCATGACTCCCAGTCTCTTGGATCTTGTGGGCATTTCTTCTTGAGGTTAGTGCACTGTACTGAGGTAGGGAGAAGGTGGTTAATGTGTTACAATCCTACTTGAGGGGAAGAAAAACAGTCCTTTATTGTAAGGATGATCCTTATTTTAATAAAAGAATTGTCTGTCGCATGCTATCAACCATGGGGGGTCACCCCTGGCAATCCCATCATTGTAAATTCACCACCCCTCAATTTGGTCTGGCTGACCAACTGCAGGTGGCCAGGCCTTTGGAGGGGTGGCCAGGCCAAATCTGAATGGGACCAACAGTTCTTCAGGTGTGCTGATAAATGGCCAGAGCTTAGAGAACCATTCAGGGAAATTGGGCTCTCTGGCTGTGTGATTTTCAGGGGCAAAGACGGGGAGTCCAATTCCTGCTCCCCTTAGCACTGGGGCTGAGCCCCTTTTGATGCCTCAGTAATTGGCAGGCTGTGGTTGTGGGTTCCATTGGGGTGGTCCCATGCTGGGCACAGGATACAGAGCAGGAGTCTCAGAGCAGAAAGTGAAGCTTTTAGAGAAGGGTCAAGAGCAGAACCAGGTGGAGAGCATTCACTGGGGGGACATACAGCAGGAAAGGGGAGAGAAGGGTTCCTGGGGACATAGACGTCCCCAAGCACTCTAAAATGGAGAAGTATAGAAGGGCTCGGCCTTATTTAACTTACTCAGAAAGTAGCCAGCCTCCCCTGAGAGGTGACCAGAGGGAGAGGAGTGTCCAAGATACTTGCTTTCAGGACCAGTAGCCTTCTCCCTGGACTAGAGCATCATCGGACACCACAGGAGGTGGAGGGTGACAAGAAGTGAATTATGGGAAGCAGGTTTTCTCCACTGTTTTAAAGTGATTCTTTCATTTTACTTTTTTCCAGGGCTGTGACAGTGAACAGGAAGCAAAAGTATGGGGTGAAGGCAGCACCTTATAGCAAAAGGAACCGATTCACCCTCACACATACAAGAGTTTTCCATGAATCCAAACCCTGATGACTACAGCAATGTCTCACATTATAGTTACCGGTACTCTCACTACAACCATTCCCCTACATGCTGAGCTTTTCTGTTTCTTACTTTGGAAAAAGGAAGTGTTTGGCCATAGCAATAATGTATGTTAAGATGTTTCATGTTGAAGAAGCTGCTGTAGATTTTGTGCATCACTGCACCAAAAGTGTGTGAACTCACCCAGGCAGGGAGGGAGACTGATTTGACCAGTGTCATAGTGAGTCAATGGCAGAGTTGAGGAAAATCTCTTATGGGGAGACAGTAGCTGCTTCTTATATTTAGGGATGTAACGGAGTTTCTATTTTAAGCCTGAATTTTTCTCTTCTAGAATTTTCCTCCCCTCTAGCTCCTATCAGCATGTTGTTCTTGGGAAGTTTCTATATGACCCCATATAATAATAAATACAATTAATGTTACAAAATATCATTCATACACACACTGGGAAATGCTAAAAAATACCACAACCAGGAGCCAGCAGGCCAGTGCCAGTACTAACAGGTGTGAAACTCTATGACAGTGATAGAGTCTGAGCTCATGGTATCAGGAAGATTGTTTTCATGGAGCCTGCTCCTGCTCCCATTGAAGTCTATGGCAAAACTTTCACTGACATCAATGTTGCAGAATCAGAGACATGCAGTGGCTGCAACTACAGCAAAAGGCTTAAACCCAAATTTCATTTGTTTCTGAACCACAAAATCTATAAGGAATAATAAAGAAAGAAGTCAAACATTCAGGTCTTTCCTTTAGACCTTACCTGTAAATAGACTTTGTTGTGCCATTGCTGTGCGCCTGGAAAAGCTGCTTCTGGAAATTTTACTAGGCTGGCTTGTAGAAAGGCAGAGTTTTTCATTAAAGACTTCACATCTAGTTGTAAGAATTTATCAGGATGGTTGTTGTTTGGCAAAACAGAGAAGTCCATATTCCCCTCCCGTTGAGTAATAATGAAAACAGCCCAGTCTTCTGCTTCCTGGCTGCTGCGTGCTCCTTCTATTATTAATGAAGTGAAAAGGATCCTACAGTTGCCTGAAACTGTAACTGACCCCTGCTTGGTGTCACACTTACTTATATCATCTACCAATGATAAAAGATCATTTAGAAGCAGAATAGCAGTCAAGACATACTTCCTCAAGTGCCTAGCTTAAGTTTTCAAGTTTAAGGTCCATTTTGATAGATGTATATGTGCTCATTAAAACTAACAGAGTATCAGTGACTAGATGCATGAGACACTTAAATACATACCAGCATTTCCTTAAGTGACTTGCCAAAGATCTCAGGCTCACAGTATTTCTTTTTCAGCTAATTAGAAGCAGTTCTACCACCACAGGAATGGTGCAAGTCTTTCAGCAATTATTCTCTGGGGATACCAACTCATTTGATTTTGTTACACAGTTCAGCACAATAGTTTGATAGTATAACAGTAACATACCCATTCTCAGATTAAAGGGATATTTCGTCAGTAAGTTTTTCCTCAATATGGGGAATATTAGTTTATTTCATCTATTGATACTGCAAGTGTTCCTTAGGAGCTTGATCTTTCTTCAAGTCAACGGAACATTCTAATTGACTTGAATAATATAAAATCAAGCAATTAATTTTCTTTATTGTATCTGCGATGCTCGTATTTTATTTCAGAGCTTGATACTTTATTTCAGTATTTCATATTTATAAAGACACTGATTTTGACTGATGAAATTTCCTTCCTCCAGTCTAGCCATAACTATAACCAGTACAGGTAATAAAGACACCAAACTTTTACTCTTTGTTTCAATTCAAATTCACATTTCTAATTCTTGTATTTTTTTCAAGATGTCCTTGCCAAGTAGTTTAGCTGCAAAATGTAGGTTTTAAAATAAGATACTTTACAAAAACACTTAAAAATATATCTTAATCTCTTTTTTAATTTAAGAAAACTATTTTGGGTTAGATTAAATATTTGTGGTGATTGCAACATGAACTTCACAGAGTTGTCTTAAAGCATAAAAAGCAGGAAGTGAAAATGACAAAACACAAAAGTTATAGTGACTAATCTGTTCTCAGTCACAAAAATAGGTGAAACAGAAAAAGGTAAACAAACAGTTTTAATAGTGACAGTTTATCAGTTTTAATAATGGAGGGTGTTATTGGTACTAAATAAATAATTTGTAACAATGAATTGATTAAGATGTTTCACCTTCTTTTTGTTCATTGAATGTCCATGACTTTCCCCAAATGTATTTATTATTTGATTGCATTCATGACCTTTGTTTATTCTGTAGCTGCCAGTTGAAATGCCATTATCAGAGCAAAATTGCTTGGTTGTGATTTGTCACAAGCTTGATGACAGTTTCTTTTTGACTGGTTGAGTAAACTCTTGTAGGCCCTGCTTTAGCAAGGTATGCAACTATGCATAACTTTAAGTATGTGACTAGTCCTATTGACTTAAATTTAACTCAAATTAGTGCCTAATTTTAAGCATATGAGGATATTCAGTTCCCATTTAACTAAGCACTAGCAAGGCAGTCATTCACTTTGCAGGACTGGGACCCATATAAATGGATAAACAGAACCCCAGACAATTTATTTGTTATAAAGGTACAGTTTGAAATGATCTGGTTTGTAGAACAGCTCAAGCTGTACTGAAATTATTACTCCCAACAAAATGGCACTGAAATTTAGCTTGACTAAATAATTTTTCATATACCTCTGCAAAGTTGCATAGTTAGGCAAGAGAGTTGCTGCTTCCTTGCAGGACCTACCATTCTCTGGCTGTGATAAAAGACCAAATACAACATGTGACTGAATCATTTATTGCTCTATCTACTATTCCGTTTCTAATTTAGTTTTAGCAGAATAGAGTCATTCAGAATTGGGTCAAATATTACAATTAATCATTCAGTGTAGCCCTAAAAGCTGCATTTGTTACTTCATGGGGCCTGAACTCTCATGCGACTACCTCATTGGAGGGGAAGGATTTAAGCCTACTTTCCTGATACTCTAGTGTTCACTGAGGTTGAAAGTTAATAGAAATGCTCTAGAATGTTAATAGAAGTGACATGCAACTAAAATTTCAGGAGTACTTTACCTGTCAGACAGGTGGAATAAGTGGTAATTGTTGTACTTATGGCCAAGGCTGTGCTTTACAGTGTACATTGGGAGTGACATTTTTCTGGAGCCTCTGAATAGGAGTAAATTTAACCCTTATTGTCCAATTGAACTTGGATAGTTGACATAGGTTGAAGTGTTATTTATCAGCTTAGAAGGAAAACTCGTTCATAGAGAGAGACTGTTAGAAGAACTGAGTAAGTTCTGCTGTAACTATCTACTGCTGGAAGAGTACAACTGCCTCACTGAGCACATCTGGAAAGTACTTCCAGCCAGGGCTGGCGACAGGAATTTTGGGGCCCCGTACGCAGATCGTGCGGGCCCCTCCCCCCCCGGTCTTCCGCCGCCCGCGCCCCCCCCCCCCCCCCGGCCGGTCTCCCGCCGCCCACGGGCCCCAACCCCCGCATGCACTCTGGCCACGTAGCCCCTGCATGCGCTCTGGCCGCATGGCCCGGCCGGGAGAAGCAAAGGGGGGCGGGGGGAGGCTGCTGGGTGCTGGGGGAGGGAGCTGACGAGCGCTGCAGCGGCTGCCCGGAGCCGCGCCTTGCTCACAGGCCCGGTGACAAGGGGGTACAGCTGTGTCCCGGGCCTGCCCCAGATTTAAGGGGGGCCCCCCCTTAAGTCCGGGGCCTGGTATAGCTGTACCCGTTGTACCACCCTGTCGCCGGCCCTGCTTCCAGCCATGAGTCAGATCAGTGTGCTCTCCGGGGTGACAGCGCTGTGCAAGGCAACAAGGCATTTCAAGATCATCATACCTATGCTCACAAACCCAGTGCATTCTTAAAAAAACCTTCTCCCTATTTTTCTAATAAAATGGCACATTGATTTGTATTGTTTCTTTGAATTATAGGGACATGCTTAAATAAAATGCAGCAACCAAATATACATTACTTCATTTTAAATTCACCCAGAGAAGGAAATATGATGCATTTACACTACATGTACACATAATGACTTACAAGTTGCAGACTGCACATACATCTAATCATCAAGTATTACAGCCACTGAAGAAACAAAAGCTGTAACTAAAGTTGCAGGTAAATTTAGATGATAACCCCAGATTTCACTCATTATATCTAGAAAATATTCTCATTTGCCTTTGAAACTTTGCATCCTTGGTGCCAGCCCAAAGGTAATTTTTTTGTATGCATCCCTAGCTACCTATGAATAGCAGCTCCAACCACTCCCATGCCAGACACATTCCTCCTACACCCAGTTTGCAAAGGGGTCTTCAGGAGACAACGTAACAGCTGCCTTCCTCTCCCCTAAACTGCAGGACTTCTCCTCATCAGGCCCAGGGCTGTTAGAGCCCCTTTATGTTGCTCAATCCCATGGATTTGTAGTATAGAGGCAGGGGTGGGGATGTTAACATAAGCCCTGTTTACAATTTTAAAAAGGGAAACAAACGCAGCGATATTTCAGATACACAAAATAGGAAAAACTGAAATAAGGTTTTACTTTTTTATTGAAAATGTAAAAATCATGTGAATCATGTACAATATTTTCTCATAAGGAAAATTTTTGCTGTTTCATAATGTTTCACAAAATTGTAAAACTTTTTTTTTGTATAAAGACTTTCATAAAACAAAGATGAAACTAAAGCAGTATCACAAAGCTATCTTCTAAGTCATCAATGAAGAACTGGAAAATGGTTAACAGATTATGCATCCAAATGGTAGGAACAAGGACTCTTCCATTTGTAGAACTGCAAAGAGGACAGACAAATGCATAAAGAGGCATGGGTCTTTTGCTGAAACATTTAAAATCAAGTGACATGTTAAAACAGTACAGGTGTGTTTCATAGGATGGTACAAATTCTAGAACTTGTGTTTCTCTAAACTACCTCAAACAGTGCAACAGTGAGTGATTCAGTGTAAATCTCTACAGTGTTTCATTGATTCAATACTTGTGTTCAAGTACATGTTCATGAGCACGATCAAAATCCCTAGTTCGCTATTTTGATTATTATTTTTTGTTCATCACAGGTTATATGTTACAGTAGATTCTCTCCTACAGTATGTCTCTAAACCAAAGAGAAACTGATTTCACAATACATTCTGTAATAACCTGTTCAACAACGTTAGCTTAGGCACCTCAACATCTGTTGCAAAATAAACAAGGTCATTCTTACTCTAAATGCCAAAAAATTAAAATAAAAAATGGGCTTTATTTCCAAATACAGCAAAACTATTCAGCTAAATCAAAATAAATTCAAGATAACATGAGGCTTGGGTTTTTTTGGCAACAGAGAGATGACCCTACCAAACATAAACATTTAAAATACTATTTAAAAAAAAATTCTGATATATGTATCCAAAATTGTTCATATAAAAATTATGAAAACCTCAGAGAATAAAACACAAAGGCTGTCTTACCAAAACAATAAAGCATGTCTGGCAGGCAAAAATAAATTAATTTGATTAAATTATATGTAATCTGATAATATTTGGTCTGAAGAAGCTTGTGTGTGTGTGTATAAATAATGAAATTGCAAAGAGCTGAGAGCCAGCCAGCCTGACAGAGGTCAACTCTTTTGTTGCATTTTTTGCGCATAAAAGTCCCTGCATGTCTCACAGCAACGTTGATACCACCTCATGTCCTGACAGAGGTTCTTCTCTCGTATCACTCTGCAGTATATAGGCCACTGGTCTCCCAGGCATTTGAATGTTAAAGCAGCTGTGAAACAACAAACAAAAACCACAACTATATATCTATACACTCAAATAGTTCATCTGATACCTAAGGCAGAGTATAACATTCATTCTATTATTACCTATTACTGAATTTGTTAGTGAAGAATCAGGTATCGGTGGTGTTCTTAAGAGTGTCTAAGGACTCCTGACATAACTGACCTCCCTGCTAGTGACTCCATTTGGTCAAGAACCAAGAGGTGGACTGGGTGAGAGCAGAAGTAGGAATAACTGATAAGGAAGTGGCCAGCAAGCATAGAACGTGGGCGCTGGGGCTCTTTTGAAGGAGGCAGAAGAGAGGAAAGGAAGCTGTGAGGGCACTGGGGCTCTGTCAGTGGGAAGGAATGGGTGGGGGTGAAGCTAGTTTATTTTTCAACCTGGAAAAAAATTTCTATCTTGGTGACATGCTTCCAATATTCTAACAATTAGAATTTTTGAGGGCCAGCTAAGTAGATCCAACAGTTTCCCTGTCACGAATGCCATAAATGTGTATGAAGGCACAATTTTAACCTAACAATTGCAAAACCGTAAATAAAACAAATACCTTTTATCTAGAAAAATGGACACTGCACTACATTAGTAATGACTATCCACACAGAGAGAGATATTTCAGGAATAGGATGGTATACTTGGCCAGACATGATCATATCATATCTTAAATTACTGCAATCTCTTCCTCTCTTGCTTGAACAACTGGAACCTGACCCCCTCAAGTCCATTCAAAATGATGTTGCTAAGATTATTTTCCTGGTCATTGCTCTGCTCATACCACCCTCTTTGAGTCCCCCTTCTCTACTTGTGTCAAACACAATCGTCTCTTCTTTACCTTTAAGACCTTTCATGGCTTACTAGCTCTTCCATTAACACATTATGGTGCTGACTACTGCCTTCACTCTGCCAAAGTTCCTACCATTAAAAACCATTCTATCTCAAAAACCTTTGCACTTACTTTCTCATGACTTCTTATGCATGCCTCAGCAATATCTAAAAAGCCGCTAACTCATTCTCCTTAAAAATCCCTCCTTAAGACTCATCACTCCGGGATGCATACACAGCTTTGTCAGCTGATAATGGTCAGCCAGGTGTTGAGCTCTGACTGCTGTTTACCATACAAACCATGCTTAAAGCACTGTTGCTTCACCCATCCTCCCTCCTCTCCTGTTTGTTCTGTCCACCTGTTCCATCCAGCATGCAGTAACCAAGACTGTAAGCTGTATGGGGCAGGACCTGACCTTTTACTTCACATCTGTATAGTGCCTAACATAATGAGACCCTGATCCCTAATTGGGGCTTATTGTGGGATGGCCACTTACTGAGCACAACCTCAAGGTCAGGGGTCACTTTGCAGGCCCCCCCACCACTCAGAGTCCTAGAGCCCAGGCTACAGCCCGAGCCCAGAAATCTACACAGCAATGAAACAGCCCCACAGCTTGTGGCCTGTGAGTCCGAGCTGGATGGGATAGGCCAGCAGTGGGAAGTACGCCCAAAGCAAGTAATGGGGAGGGGCAGGGGGAGACGCACAGGGGAACCGCTCCCTGGCCCAACTCACCTGCTCTCCACGTCCTCCCCTGAGCACACGCACCTTGCTCTGCTTCTCCTCCCCTCCCAGGCTTGCCACACCAAACAGCTGATTGGCGCTGCAAGCCTGGGAGGCGGGAGAAGTGGAGCGCAGCGGGATGTTCAGGGGAGGAGGAGGAGTGGTGCTGAGCTGGGGCAGGGAGCTGCTGCCTGCAGGGCTCCGCAGGCATGGGGGGAGATCTGAGAGCTGCTCCCCGGGGTGTGTGTGCAAGGTGGAAGTTTCAGCCTAGCAACTCCCCAGGCTGTAGGCCTGAAGTGAGACCTAAGAAAGGTACTGGGCTGCAGGGAAAGGCAGCAGGTCCAAAAGCCCCTTGCCTATGGATGACTGGTTTTTACACTGCAGTCTGCCCCAGGGAGTGGGGACTTGATGATGATTGGCAGTAGCTCTAGACTGAGGCAAGGTGGGGATTAGAGGGTTGGGGGTTCCCCAGGAAGGGGAGACCCAGAGGCAGAGTGTGGGGATATTGCTTTGGGGCAGCAATACCCCTTGGAAAAAGAGCACCAGGGTCCAGGAGGGACACAGGGCCAGCGGACAGCAAGACACCAGCCTGAAGAGAGGGCTCCGACCTGGAAAGAGCTAATTCCTAGACAACTAGCAGGAGGCACTGCAGGGGTAAGTCATTGTGCTATGACAGCCGGTCTTTGAATATATCCCAATCATGCTCAAGGCTCAGACTGACATTCTGAGGAGCTGATGGTAAGAACCTCATCAAAACTCCACTATGGATTTTACTTGGAGGATAATTGGTAGAGTTAACAGATCTCTCTCTACACTATTAGTAGAATTTCTTCCAGACTCTCTAATAGGAATCAGAATTTGAGAAACTTTTGTATTTTAAAAGGGTCCCAATGAGTTTGTCTCTGACCTCTTTATGTTGAAGATTTAAACTCTAATTTTCTACACAATCATGGACAGATGTAGTGATCTGAGTGAAAGACTGGCAGAAGAAACCAGTTGTCCAAGCTCCTTAAACAAGGGCTTTCCTTGGTCCTTTAAGGACCATGAGAATGTTGTTTGGAAAACTTTGCTGAATTAAACTTTATATGTTTTCTCAACTCTATAAAAATGTGTGATGCAATTAAAACAGAAAAATAACTGGCTTGAAATAAATTTCTAACACCAACATAAAGATATTTACATTTTGATGTTTAGTAACAATAAGATGGAATACCACATCATGTCCCCTTTATGGATACCAGTGTGCTTTACAAACATTTATGAATTAAGTTTCATAAAACCCCTGCAAACTATTTTTATCTGCAATTTACCTATGGGGAAACTGAGCCACAGAGATGCTAAAATGACATGCCTAAAATGACACATATTTCTACAGGAGATATAAGGATAGGATCTAGATCTCCTAAATCCCAGCCCTGTGCTTTTAATCACAGGACCATCATTTTCCTTCAAAAGGAAAGACAGAAAAAGATAACTTCTGCACTGTCATATGTCTTTTTTCTTCAGCTTACCTAACCTGGGTGATGTGATCGTGTTTACGTTAATTTTCTCATTGCAGGGTTGAAGATGGCAGGGTCTGTATGCTGCAGGCTTTTCTGAGGAAAAACATTCATTGCCATGCCTTCCTGTGATCTTGTGCATGCATTGTATTACTCGGGATTGCATTCCTTTGCCACAGGTAATGGAACACTACAACAGATAGAAGAAAGGCATGTGTCAGAATTCAGTTTTTTTCCTGTAAAAACTTGGAGTGAAATCCTGATCCACCTGAAGTCAATGGAAGTTTTGACCTCGGCAGGGCTAGGATTTCAGGCAGATTAACAGTACCATAAATTAAAATTGATTTAAAACAAGCAAACTAGAAAATATGGTCATATTTAATACGTACAGCAGCAATTCCCAATCTATGGATTATAGCTCTTCCCCTACCCCTATAAAACCCTTCCAATGTTGGGCATTGATTCCATCTACCTGTTACCATCAGGCACACACATATCATGCTCAACTGAGTTAGCCTGACATTATATTAGCATGGACCATTGGGAAGAAACAGATGTGGTGAAGTGGGAAGAACTTTGCCAGAACACTTATCTTAAATTCCATAGGAAATGTGGAGAAAGTATTTCATTTAAAATCAACCCTAATTTCAACTTACTCTTCATTACTATGTACTATGCTCTTTCGCAACTTTTTTTCCCGCCAAAAAAGAATGTCACACTTGCACACACTGTAGTTCGTTTTTGTGGTGTTCTAGTTATTTGTTCTGACTATTCAGGTGACCTACATTTTGAGGCCATGTAGCTGATTAGCAAAAATTCCCGTAGGACAACTGTGTTTGTAGGTTTAGACTAAATGTTCTAATATGCAGCCAGAGTTTTTTTATGTGGCTGTTAATCTGGCAGTTTTGGACACAGTCCTAAAGGTACTGTAAAACCATTCAAGCTGCAAGTCATGTAAAACATTCCTGTTAAAACCTCTACAAAAAAAAAATCCTGGATAAATATAGTGAAAAGCTATTTTTAAAGTTTTTTTGCATGAAAACTGCACATTCTATATGAATACTGGCCTACCTTTGAACTTCTTTTAAACATAATTAAATAGAATAATCCCTACACTTGGCATGCACAAGGATTACCCGAGATTCCTTCTTTCTGTTCCCTGCCAAAGATATATATTTTGGAGAGAATACATATTCCCATGGCCAACAGCTGAGAAAGGTGCTGTAATGCCTCAGTTGTTTCCAGCTGGCTTCAGTAAGAAGTAGGAATTCCTAAATTAAGGGAAAAATTGTAACTGGCAGTCAGTAATGGTCAAAATGTGTCTCTCAGCCAAAATAATAGGCAATCATTACAGGATCTGATACGATCTACAATAAGAAGCGCGAATCTGTGATAATGTTAACAGAATTGACTTGGACAATTTGTCTTCAAGAATAAATAGATTGATCAAAAAGGCGTTTTACAAGTCTAAGTAACATTAGAAGTGAAGAGAGATGGTCTTATAAGGAAACTCAATGATGAGTTCTACTGGAAATTACTAGCACAGCATTCCTAATCATTTATGTATAGGTTTGTCAGTTCCAGCACTCAAGCAGTTTCAAACTTTTAATAAAGTGAGTATGAAACAAGCATACTGAAGAATCAAAAATTGATAACAGTGCATAAGGTTTGAAGATTTGCAATATTTTTTGTTCACTTTACATTTTTAATGTAGTTTAGTTTTGAGGGATGGTATTAGATCATACAGTGTACTTGTTTGTATAAATGGTTTAGTTTAAATGAGGTTAAAAATATCCACAAAACTTGTCCATCAAGCTAGTCAGCTTTTGCTATCGCTGTCTATCTCCCAAACTATATCTAATGTATTTGTACCAATATTTTTGTGTATCAGTTAATTACAAGGAAGGGGAAATAATGAATCCAAATAAATGACAGTCTGAGTTCCTTCATGCCTTAATTGCAAGAATATCTTTGCCACACTCAATTTGAAGCACACCTATCACCTCAGTATCAAGATGCCAAGTACCTGGCATTAAATTTAGCTGTGAAAATCCTGTTTTGGCCACTTCCTATTTTTAAGCACTTTTACTTGGATTTTTTCATTTCCATTCCCTTTTCTGTACCTTTTTCTGTTTTTTTTGTATTTTCTGTTTTTCACTAGTGCAAGATGACTGCTGCAGAGACGTGTCTTCTATATTGTAGCCAGACTTTGGGCTCCATCTTATCTTGCTAAGTAGTAGTATAGATGCAGCCTATTATGGAATAACTCTGCTTTTGAGAGTTTGAAGCTGGGCTTCATCAATGTTAGCATTCCCATGGAGAAAAGTTGACTTAGTTGTTTGTGGATTAAAAATTGGCCTTTAAAACAGACAAGCACTCTTCCACTAGAGGCTTTGATAGGAGTCAAGAACTTCCTACCATTTTTATTTAAAATGGATCAGTTAAGTGTAGTAGGGTGCAAAATCAGTGAATTAAGTTTCACTCGCTCACTCAAAAATCCTAAACTTGGGGACAACTCACAAAAGACATCAAAAAATAAAGTTCATGGGTCAGTAAGACATAGGATAGAAGGAGGCAATTGTGCGTGATGGGGGCTGATTCTTGGATCTTTGGGTTCAGCAGAGTTTCTTTATAAAAATCCCACAACTGGACATATCAAGATTCATAAAGCCCTGAAGTTAAGATATACCTTGTCTAAGGGCTTTTCTACATGATGCAGTCAAGCGCAGTAGAGAAGCGACCTCTGTAGTGTGCTCTAACATACTGCCTTCTAACTGCCCCATGAGACCTTGCTGGCATGAACTAAAAGGTACCTATCTCACCTTTAATGTAGTCAGGACTACGTTAATGTGAAGTAGATACCATTTAGTCTACGCCTCTGTAATGTGCTTTACAGCATTGTGCAGACAAGCCTTAAAAATGTATTCCAGTCAAGGAAATGAGGAATCACAGCTGAATAAACACTTTTGGAAGATGGTATTGGTCATCTATTACAGTGTCACTTCTCAAGTTCTTCTATCACCTTTTTATTTGACATCTCTATCTCTGACTGGACCTCAGCTTCATTATCTGTAAGCAATAACCTTCTGATAGGTATTTTCCTATTATCCTGTCTGGTGAAGAATGCAAAAGAATGACTTAGCTTAGTTGGACTTAACTTCTTTGATTTGCACTCTGATGCTCTTGTGGATGCATGTGTTCATCATCATCTTTTATTACTGATGTACTTAAAATATCTTTGAAATATTTATCTTTTATACTTGTCTATTCGCTTTTAGAATTTTCCCCAAGCCTTCTTGTAACAGGGTGGCTTGCCCCTTAAGGTCTGGAGGGTCTCGGACTCCCAACCCTGATTACTATATGATTAGCTATTTTCCCTATAAAGGACAGCAGGCAGCTTCAGGGAAGGGTATGCTCAGGAAACTGCAGTTAGTGAGAACGGCTCTTGCAGTGAAGACACTGACACCAGGGGCTTTTGGCGCCAGAGCCCAGGGAGGCCTCGGAAGGAGACTTTGACTGAGTTTGGGTCTGGAACCCAAAGTCAGAAGGCTGAGCACCATCTAGGAAGAGCAAGGAGGACTGGCTGAGAGAACAGTCTGAGACAGAAAAAGAACTCTGGTGACAAGAGAAAACACCAGAGCTAAGTATGAACTTTTGTGTGGTGATAGACTTGTATTTTAGGGCCCTGAGGATTGTTAAGAAACTGTTCCTGTTAATAAACCAGTCCCAGGTAAGGTGGGTGGTAACCCAGAAAATAATTTTTTCTGTTTATAAACCAGCCTCAGGTAGGGGTAGAGGGAGTTAACCCAGAAAACCTGTGTGAAGTGGGAAAAAATCAGAGGCAGAGTGCCATAGGGTGCTTGGCAAGCAACTGACCCTGCTACATTTCCTAAACTACATTCTGTCAAAATTATTTTCTATTAAATTATAATTTCAACTGGACTTCTTTTAAAAAAAATATTTTTGATCTAAATACAGACTTGTGTTTAACCATACTTTCCCCCTCTTTTCCAATTCGTATTTTGCTTTGTTTTGTAACTAGGGTGACCAGATGTCCCGATTTCGGGGTCTTTTTCTTATAGAGGCACACTCCCATCCCGATTTTTCACATTTGTTGTCTGGTCGCCCAGTTGGTAACTATAATAACGTATTCTTTAAACAGCCTTCATGCTGGTTCTAATTTCCTATCTTTTCCCTTCAGGCTATTTCTAATTCCCTTCTTTTTTAAAAGAAGGCAATTTCTTGAGCTTAAAATCACAATGCTATTTAATTATATGAATTTCCCCCCTACAAAGATGTTAAAATTAATTATACTGTAGCTTCTGGCCACTTAGTGGCTCACCCATACTTCCTGGAACAACATCAGTGCGTTACATAGTACAAGATTAGCCTTTCTTCTTGTAGGTCTAGAACAAGCTAGTTTAAGAAGTAATCTTTTACAGTATCATGCATCTCCAATAGTTTTCTTGATATGACCTTCACAGCTTGTATATAGGTAGTTGAAGTAACCCATTTAAAAAAAAACTATTTTAGTATTTTTTTCTTTTCTTTTTGACATCCCAATTTCTCTCAAAATTTGGACTTTGCAATTATGTTTATATAATTCAAGCATATTTTTAAAAAGACAGTGTAACAATATTACTAAAAATGACTATTGTATTCTACATTTTCATGAAAATTGTATTTGTTCTTTGTATGTTTCTTAGTGCTGGCATTATGTATACATTATGTATACATTCAAACTATGCATAATGCTTTGTACCATAAGTTCCACAATGACACACCTTTATTTTATTCTTCAATTAGAAACTTCACAACTTTTGCCATTACAAGTCTACCATCAATAGAAAGGTGAGAATAGGACCTTTTGTGTGAAGCACTAGGACATTATATTAAAAAGATCAATTATGTGTTGTGAGGTATAAAATAAACATGTAGATATTACAATTTGAAGAGAAGACAAGATGTCATACTAATGTACAAATGTGATGACAGTTTAGTATCTACACGTATCTGCAGTGGATCATGAGGAGAAAATTTGCTATGAAGAAGTTAAAACTCATCCCATAAATTAAAGTTACTCAGGGCTATATTTCTTGATTACCTGTTTGAGGTTGATTTTTGTAACAGGAGAATGTGTGTAATTTCTTTGGTTTGTTTAAAGAATACTGTGAAGGGGATCTACAAACCCCACACAAAACACAGGCAGGAAGGGGTTGAGAATCCTATGTTTTTCCTACAAACAGCAAAACTAGTTCCCCACCCCCACCTTAGCTGTGTGAGAAAGGTCATTTATGGAGAGACACATCTCAGCTGCTGCATCAAACAAGCCCACGTATAAAGAGGGAGAAACAGGATGGAAGAGGGCAGAAGAACTTGTGATTTTAAGAGAGCAACAAGTCCCTACCAGATGAGCTAGCACCAGGGTGTCTCTGAGCTGCTTAGATTCCAGAAGTGTAAGAGAAGAAGACAGGGACAAAAACTCTTAGGACAAAGAGCTTTCTTTTGGCCTTATTTATGTTATGTTTATACACTCTGCTTTCTTGTTGATTTCATTTAAGCCAACACTGCCTGGGTCAAGGAATGACCCAGGCTATTCAAACTAGGACTTTGCCCAATACAGTATTCTTGGCTCGGACATGTGGTACCAGCAATGGGATTTTTAGTCCCTGAAAGGGTGGAAATAAACAAACAAAAATCCCCATAGAAGTGAATCAACTCCTACGATGGCTAGCTTATTTGTAATCACAGCAAATGCAGTGACTACAGCAGCTGTTCAAGCAGATGACAATGCACTAACAGTTACTATAATATACAACTGACCTGCTGTCTTTAAAAAGTCATTCAAATCCCTCAATGTCAGGAGACAAACCTCCCGAGATTCAGGAAATGCCCTTAGCCCTGATGCTTCTTCCAGATGATGGCAGATGATGACACAGAATCCTTCCACATAACCTTTGAGAAAGTAGCAACAGCATCGCAATGGCCTCAAAGAAATGGGCTATCAGGCTAGCTGTCTTGCTGATGGGGGAAAGTCAGGCAGCATACCAAGTTCTTGATGGAATGGCTGCCCATTCATCTTGCCCAAGATTACACTGATTAGCTATATTGGATTGATTAGACATAACCTACCATCAGCACTTCCAGAATGAGAATACAGTCCAAAGGCCAGGCCTCAAATGGTGATCCAGAAGCTGAAGGGCTTCTGCTGACTAAAGCTGGAAACTGGACAAGACCCCAGGCTGTGGAGCTGATTATCCTCAAGAAGTTCATATAGATCATCCTACTGGCAGATTGAGCTTGGGTCTGCAGACACCAGCTGGAAAAGCTGTAGGAATCTACTTGCCTCATGGAGGACTCCTTGACTGCTCAAGCTGCTGAGAAGCCAATGGAGAGGAACCATAGACCATTATGAACAGCAAGGAGGAGAAATGTGCATCCAGGGAAAGAAGGGAATGACATTGGATGAGTCCCAAGAAGGCCTTAGCACATTCTGGGGTATCAGGAAGAGCCCACGGTCTGTGATCCTCCTAAGGCTTTCCCAGATAACAGATGGATACCCCCAAACATACAACAGGACCTTTGCTAGCCACCTGCCTAGGCACAAGGACACCCTAAATCTTCAAGGGAGAGATCAAAGTAGCGGGCTGCAACAGGATGCAATTGTCTATTTCTCCTGTGGCCAACTGGGGCATATGTATATGGAGTGCCCATACAATGGGCTTTTGGTCATGCGTATGGTAGAAAATAGGGCCCGGAGAGAGGGCCCAGGAGAACTTATGGTATGGTAAAAGTTAACGACAAGGAAACTCTGGCAATAACCACATTTTGACCTTAAGATAGTCCTATTAAACTAGGTAGATCAAAACCAGCAGATGAAGGAAGTTCAAACACAATTCCTGGTGCCTAGAATATATTGCAGCAAACTCCTTCACTTGGTATATGCTATACCCTTTAAAGGTCATTGGGGAAAACACAAAACTAAGTCCAGAATTTGGGCACTTTTTGTGGCCCGATATCCACAAAGAGACCAAAGATTTCTGTGTCTTCTGCCCTGAATGCCAAGTAATGGCTTCCAAAGGTATCCCTGGGGCTCCACTAGACATGTCTCAGCACTGCTATTGCTAATGAGGATGAGAGATTTGGCTTTCAAGGGAGCAACAATTTGCCATCAGATTGCCAGTGGAGCCAGCATTAGGCTGCCTCTGAGCTAGTTAAAGATTCCCGGATTACAACGGAAGATGATGGGGACAAAAGCCCGGAAGACCAAGGGCTTTCTTTTGGTCTCATTTATGTTATGTTTATAAACTGCCTTTTTGTTGATTTAATTTAAGCCACCACTGTCTGGGTCAAGGACTGACCCAGGCTGTTCAAACTCAGACTTTGCTCAAGGCAGTATCCTTGGCTTCTGAAAAATATTCTCTTTTGCCTCACATACTCATATCTGACAAAACTTGGAGGAACACAGTTTAATTAATTAATATAATGATGATATAAATTACGGTACAAAACTGAATCATGTAACATACTGTATTTTAGCCAAATGAAATGCACCTAATTCTGAGATATACTTTGTGAGACAAAAAATATAGGCTCTAGCTGTTGACAACATTTTTCTTGGTAATTTGTATTGGAAGAAAATCTTTGGCTCACTGGGCTCATTAGCTAGATCTCTGAGTCTAATGCAGCATTAACACAACAACTATCATATTCCAAAAATATGACAGTCCAATAAATAACTAGCAGGATATCTGGACAGAATATAGGAGGACAATTATATTTCGAACTATAGTCAATACAAAATAAAGTCCATCTGATGTTTCTATCTCTAACATATTCACCTTATGATAAACCATATTGTAATAAATATCTTTAAATTCTCATCCACTAATGAAGGGGTTTCTGCTGCTTCTGCTTTACTGCAATCAAAAGTCTGTGTTGGTTATGCAGGCATTTCTACTTAGATCAGTAACACAGAGTCCAATCACTCCTGTCAATGTCAATTTTAAAAAGTGACAAACTTTAGTAGAGAAAATAGAAGCCAGACTACATAGTTTAAAGTTTCAAGCTATAGTTAGAATTCAGGATGTGGCTCTAGCAGACTGGAAGGGACAGTGTAGTAAATTTGTAAAACTGCCCTGTGATTCAAAATGTATATGTATATAGAACGATAAAAAGCTTACATATACTACTATTTACATGTTGTAACAAAGATGCAGTTTAAAAAATCTTCTATACAGCAAAACCTCGATATAACAGACTAATTCGGGCGAGGGGGTGTCCGTTAAAGCCGAAAGTCCGTTATTTAATAATAATAAAAAAAAGAGCTGTGGGAGCAGCAGCCCGCCCGAATTAGTCTGTTATATCGAGTTTTTACTGTATCATGGCAGCTGGGAGCCGTGAGTGAGCCCTCTCGCTGCTGGGACCCAGGCGGAAGCCGGGACCCGGCAGCCAGCCCGCCCGGGTACCGGCTGCTGGAACTCGGGCGGGAGCCGAGAACCAGCAGCCCGCCTGCTGGCGGGACTCGGGTGGGAGCCGGCAGCCAGCCCGCCCGCCTGCTGCCGGGACCCGGGCGGCAGCCGGGACCCGGCAGCCAGTCCGCCCGGGTCCCGGCTGCTGGGACTCGGGTGGGAGCCGAGAACCGGCAGCCCGCCTGCTGCTGGGACCCGGGCGGCAGCCGGGAGCCGGCAGCCCGCCCGCCCGCAGGCGGGACCCGGGAGCCGGCAGCCCGCCCGCAGGTGGGAGCCGGGAGCAGCCAGCCCGCCCGCAGGTGGGACCCGGGCGGGAGCCAGCAGCCAGCCTGCCCGCTGCCGGGACCCGGGCAGCAGCCGGGAGTTGGCAGCCAGCCCGCGAAAAACGGATTTCGGATGCATCGGAAATTTTGTCCGTTGCAACCGAAGTCCGTTAAATCGGGGTTTTACTGTAGACTATTTTTGTAATTTCTCAATTATTTTTCAGTATCCACTCTTATTCTCCTTTGAGTAAAAATACATAGTACCTTCATGTATTCTCAAAACCCCCTATTCCTTGTGTGATCTTATCATGCACTCACATGGCTTCAGCTGTCATCTTTATGCTGATGACTCAGAAGTTTACCTTTTCACTTCTGCCTTGTTTACCGAGATACTATTCTGTATTTCAGCCCGTCTCCCTTACATGATTGAAGTGAACTCAAACTCCATCGCAAAGATCATCCTTTTTGCCTGTTCTGACCATGTCACCCCTTCTTTGAATTTCTCCACTTGTTATCTTTTCCATTAAATCAAGCTCAAGCATCTTTTCTAACCTTTACAGATCTGCCTCTTTGTACTTATCTGCTCTCCTTTCCTTTTGCATTGCCCTGCCTCTTCTCCATGACAATGCTTGCTTTAACCACACGCTTGCCCACTTTTCCCATGGCTGTCTTTGCACCTTTTTTGATGCTGCCCCCTCACACATGGAACACCCTTCCCAAACTGATCTATTGACAGTAACCTGTCCTCCCTCAAATTCCTTTTTGATTCCCACTTTCATGAAGCCTAAAAGAAAGAAGAGAAAATCAGTCAGCTTTATATAGGGTTTTTTCACTATTTTAAAAATATATATAAAATGTATACAAAGAGTATATATCTGATTGACTCCCACCACTCTTAGGGCATGTCTTCACTACGACTTAACGTCGACTTTAACAACATTAAGTCGAAATAAACGTGTACCTGTCTTCACACGCATGCCCTTAAAGTCCATTTAAAGGGCCCTCAAAGTCGACTTTATAACTACTGCCTGACGAGAGAAGTAGCGCTAAAATCGACCTCTCTAGGTCGATTGTGATGTAGTGAAGAGGCATCTGACTTTAAATCTCCGACCTCTGAGCAGCCCCGCGCCGAACCCCCCCGCCCGCCCAAGCAGCCCCGCGCCGAACCCCCCCGCCCGCCCAAGCAGCCCCGCGCCGAACCCCCCCGCCCGCCCAAGCAGCCCCGCGCCAAACCCCCCCGCCCGCCCAAGCAGCCCCGCGCCAAACCCCCCCGCCCGCCCAAGCAGCTCTGCGAACCCCCCCGCTCGCCCAAGCAGCCCCGTGAACCCCCCCGCTTGCCCAAGCAGCCCCGCGCCGCACCCCCCCCACCCAAGCAGTCCCGCGAACCCCCTCGCCCGCCCGAGCAGCCCAGCGCCCCCCCCCTCAGGCGGGGGGGGGGGGGTGTCCGGCGCGGGGCTGCTCGGGTGGGCCGGGGGTCCGCGGGGCTGCTTGGGCGGGCGCGGGGGTTCGCGGAGCTGCTTGGGCGGCTGGTGGGGGGCTCCGGCGTGGGGCTGCTTGGGCGAGCGGGGGGGTCCGGCGTGGGGCTGCTCGGGCGAGCGGGGGAGGTTTCACGAGGCTGCTCGGGCAGGGGGGTTCGCGGGGCTGGGCGGGCGGGGGGGCACGGAGCTGCTCGGGCAGGCGGGGGGGTCCGGCGTGGGGCTGCTTGGGCGGGCGGGGTCCGGCGTGGGGCTGCTTGGGCGAGCGGGGGGGTTCACGGGGCTGCTCGGGCGGAGGGGGTCCGCGGGGCTGCTTGGGCAGGCGGGGGGGGGGGGATCCGGCACTCCCGGCACTGTGGGCTACCTACCCACAGTGCAATGCGGGCTATGTCGACCCCTGCAAAAGTTTAAGGACAGACAGTGTCGACCACTGTCGACCTGCTGTCCTTTGTGGGGACACACTAAGTCGATTTTCTAAAGTAGACTTTAGAAAATCGACTTAAGGGAAATCGACCTACTCCTGTAGTGAAGATATACCCTTAGTATGTCATTTGTCATCAGCCATTCTCAAATTTCATTGCACCAGGACCCCTTCTGACAACAAAAATTACTACATGACGCAAGGAAGGGGGACCAAAGACCGAGCCTGCCTGAGTCCCACTGCTGTGGGTGAGGGGCAAAGCTGAAGCCCAAAGGCTTCTGCCCTTGGTGTTGGGGCTTGGACTTCAGCCCTGGACAGCAGAACTTGGGCTTCAGACTTGCTGAGACCCAGGACTAACACCAGCCTTGGTGACCCCATTAAATGGGGCCATGACACACTCTGAGGTCCTGACCCACAGTTTGAGAACTCCTGCCTTAAATGATAAACCCCTAGGGGTTTATCTTCCTTTGAGTCTTCCTGTGTGTCTGTACAGTTCAGCACACAATGGGTTCCCCTTCCAGATTGGAACCCTGGGACTCTCTCACAACAAAAATGCACAACAATAAAACTCATTTTCCTTACAGATCCAACACAGAGCTATGGCCAGTTCTTACTTTTGGATACTACTTTGTCATTCCTAAAAACCTCAATTTCACTGAGAAGACTTCTAGCAGTAATAGAACACCACATGGTAGCTCCCAGGGTGGTTACTAAGATGAGACTATCAAAATATCCCACTTACCTGTGATTCTGTGGACATATGAAATGGGCACACACTTTTAAAATACTATACAGTTCATCTGTGTGCTGTAGATCTCTCTCTCTCTCTCTCTTTCTTGTTTTGTAATCCAACATGACACTATATTTATTCCAGGAAGAATCTAACAAAGTAGTTTTGAACTGATCCATAAAAAAAGCTTTGTCTAAAACAAATTACGCTAATGTTACAGGATAAATTGAAAATGAACAAACAACTCCCACTTTTATTTGATTGTATGGACAGTTTGTGACTTATTTGCTTATTCATCATTTCTGAAAATAAAGACATACCTAATTGGTTGGTGACTAACTGTATCAGTTAACACAAAAGTTATTAAAACGATGCAAGGGTTATTTTGACTTCTATTATTTCACAAAAGTCACATAATATCTTTCTCCATAAATCTAGTAATAATGTCATATTTTGATATGTGGCCAGCACTGTTCTGTTCCCAGAATTTGAAAGAGCTAATAATTCTGGACTAGGAACCAAAGAAGTAAACAAGGCTAATTATTTTCTCAGTACAACTAATCTCCTAAATAATATTATAAGCCCCATAGTTTCTCTTTATACTTCATCTGCAGGAGACTAAACTATTTGCATCTATTTCATATGGAAGCAATCTGCACCGTTTAAAGGTTGAATTTCGTAGGTTCTTGAACAGGTGGCAAAAACAATGCACTTCTCTTTCACTCTTCCCCGGAACTGTTTCACACACCAAGTATGAAGGCAGTAGATGTCAAGGCTGAATGTTTTTTTCACTCTACAAAGGTTTAAAAATTAAAAGATAACTGGCCAAATCTGGGCCCATTTTACAAAGCAGCAGAGGATGTAGCATCACTACACTGTTGTATAAACTGTCTGCATGTTGCGAGTGGGGCCCTCCTCTCTGCAAGTGATGCCAGCCTTCACTGCCTATTTGTCTGCTGCTTGTGGGAGCAGGAGGTTCGTACACATCCTTCTAACAAGCCTTAACCAATCCCAGTCACATCTCTCCTTCCAGCTCAGGCCATGGTAATTGCAATACTAGTCTATGTGGGCCATTGTAGCAGGGAGTCAGGGCAATTCCTCATTTCTTCATTTTTTCCAGGTACTGGGGAAATCACCTGGTGGTCTCTTGCCCCCGGGAAGACATGGGCCAAAGAGACAATCTGTGGCTCAATGAGCCCTATCATGGGGAGGAGGGATAGCTCAGTAGTTTGAGCATTGGGGATTCCTCTGGGAGGGGAGATCTAGAAAATGGGATTGCTGCTGGGGCAGAACCCTAAGGAAAGGGCACTGGGGTCCATGGAGGACACGGAACCTGAGGCAGGCAAGACACCAGCCAACAAGAGGCCGAAGAGCTAATTCCCAAGACGACCAGCAGAAGGCGCCGTACCAGTGAGTCTTCACATTGTTACACTCCCTTATAACATTGTTTGATAGCTTTGTCCACTACTTTCAGAAAGAGCAGCCCATTGGAGCTAGCTGGAGGGGACTTGGAATCAGGATGGACTGGCAGCCCCCCATCAGCTCCCCCTAAGTTTCCTATGCAGCAACTGTCCAGCAAGCTATTCCTTCACTGTCATGTGCTGCTCCTGACCTCTGCCTTGGAGCTACTCCCGGGAGCCTCCTGCTTGATGTAAGGGCATGGCCGCAGGGGAGGAGGGAAGAGAAGAGGCATGCTTATGTCAGGGTGTTCCCTTCTCCCTGCTCCTGCCCACCATTCCTTTCCATACGACAGGGCACACGACAGGGCTCAGGATGGAAGGAGTTGCAGGCAGCAGCTGCAGTCTCAACTTGCTGATCTACTTAAAAAGGCAATGTACTTAGAGTGAGCTCTGCATAAAGGGGCAATGCGCATCTCTCACACACATGGTCTCTCTCTCTCTCTCTCTCTTACACACACACAATGTGTTTCTGTCTCTTTCTGCTGTGCTGTGTCTCCTCCCTCCATTCGCGCTGTCTTGCAGAGTGTAAGGGTACATTAACAACGTGTTAACCTTTGAGGGCTCAGCCAAATGCTAGTTCATCATTTAGCAGTAAGGCATTCCCTGGGATATATCCCACCCTCTGACTCCTTCACCTCAACCAAGCTTCACAATCATCATTGCTGTGTACAATATTAAATTGTTTGTTTAAAACTTATACTGGGTATACATGTGTGTATGTATGTGTTTTCCCTGGAACTTAACCCTCCCCATTTTCATTCATTCTTATGTGGGAATTGGATTTGCATAACATCGTTTCATTTAAACTAGCTTTTTTCAGGAACATAACTACACCTTTAAGCGAGGAGTTACTGTACTTTCAAAACTCTACCTCTCCCTATTTATCCTCCCTTGTCAAGCTTCATATTGTTCGTCTCTGCATGCCACCTTCTCGTGAGCTTCTTACACAATCAACCCTGGGTCTTCTTCCACACAGCCGCCTTTACATAGTACAACTACTCTAAGCTCATCCACATTTTAGTCCCTCTTAAAACTTACTTTCACAGTGCTACCTATAGTAAATCAAGTTGATCTGAATATAAATGGCATATAAATTGTCCTTTCAGTACCCCTCTGTCTGTTTGGTCATCCTTAGCTTGTGAACTCCTTGAAGCAGGGACCATCCTTTTTAAGTCCTTGGAAAGTACCTAGGACATAGTGGGTCTGAGCTTGGGTAGCACTACCTGGGCAACAATGTCCACACTGCTATTTTTAAGCTAGCAAGGTGAGTTTTTCCTACATGTACTGGGAATCACACACCCCAGTTGCAGTGTTCTCATGCCCCAAGAGCTATTATGAAATTAAATTCAGCATACATTCTAGGAGACTTTAAAACAAAAAGTCAGAATTTTAGTAAAACTGTTGTGTTCATGGACCTTAGTGCAGCTGTTAGTTTTGCCCAGTTTCTTCTTTATCTTGTTGGCATTGTTAAAATGATGAAAACAATAATCATAATCTGATCTTTGTGTGTTTGTTCTTCTAAAATTAATTAAATTCCATTATCATATTCATACTAAATAATAATATATTTTAAGTAATACCCCCAGTTCAATTTTAAAATTATTTTTCAGGAGCTCAAGAGAAGCAGAAAAGCCAGTAAGGACCACATTATACCTCCAGTTTCAACGTGTGAGAAGTGAAATTTAAATTTCTCTGGCCAAGTCTTGGCATAAACTTGGGGGGGAGGGGGAGGATTTGGCTCTGCTCGAAGGAACAGTCTTCTGTCAATGTCAAGAATTATCCTAAAGAGCAAAAGCAGTGAACACAAGAGGCTGCCCTGAACCCTCTGACTCAGAAACCAACAGCAGTGAGCACGAATTAACATTTATCTGAGCTTTCCATTTGTTTCCTTCATTACAGACACATTAATATGTATGACATGACTTCATGTTGCTAAATATTCTAGCAATGGAACAGTAAAACAAGAGGAAAAAATTCAGGAAATCCAAGTAAGGCATATTTTAAACTGATGTCTCTGCAGAGAAATTGAAATCAGGGTTTATATGCTAAATAAATAGTCCACTTCAGATTGTATTGGGAGTTTAGTTAAAGCAACACTAAATGGATACTAGATAAAAATGGATTATGTGAAACTGATTTGAATATTGGTAAATTATGTGGTACAGTAAAGATGTCTTAACCAATCAGGGAGGTTCAACTTACTTATAGGTAGTGTATTTTGGTAGTGTAAATAAATGAAATGTGTAAGATGAGATGCCCAAGCATCCTACAGTGAAGGAAAATGAGTCTAATCGTCCAGAGTTAGATGGTAGGAATCTAAACGAGAAATGGAAATCAGAAAAATAGTATGTCCTGGAGAAAAAAAAGGATTGTTATCAAGGCCAGAGGAAAATATACTCATCCTTCAGTAATGTAAATTAGAATATCCTTACTGCACCAGGTACACTCGCATCACAGTACCAAAGGTCATGCGGCACAACCAGCCAGCATGACAGAATCAGGACACAAAGCATCCAAGACTATACCCACTGATGGACTTGGAAGGCTCAAGGAAATAGGTGACTCACACAAAGAGGCATCTCACAGCAGTATGTTACATTGCATGGCCAAGTGTCTATCCACTAGGTCAGCAGACACTAGGTCAGAAAGTTATTGTGAACAAAAATCTCAGCACATAACAGATTGCATCAGCAGGATGACAAGTCAGATGGTGGCAAGAAAATCTTAATAAATCCTCAGGAAAACTGAACATACATAGAGCGCAAATGAGAGGTAACCACTTCTTTGCCCAACAGTGTGTCAACATCACTGCCAAAAAAGGCAGGAAATTTCAGAGATTTTTATACTTCTTTCTTTTTCTGGTGTCTTTGCACACACACTCCTTTGCTTTTCATGTTTGTGGTTTAGATTGTTGAAAACAGAAAATATTTCCTATCAGCGTTGCTAGTTACACACTTCCATTGATTTCAGCTAAAGCTATACTAGTACAATTACACTTGTGCTACATTACATACTTCAGGCTACCTATTCTACAATTTTCACCTGAATTTTGTCTACACTGGTAAGTAAAAGACAAAACTTTTGTCTTTCAGAGGTGTAAAAAACACACAAACACCCCCAGAAAGACAAAAGTATTGCCCTCTCCTGCTGACAAAGCTAATGCCACTCATTGGGAGTGGAAGTTTATTGTTAGAAGGAGAGCTCACTCCTGCTGATAAACAGTGGTTATACTAGGTGCCTTTTAGCGGCAAGGCTGTAGCAGCACAGCCGTGGTGCTAAAAGCTGTGTAGTGTAGACATAGCATTATACTTGTCTAGCAAATCTACTTTCTATTTAAAGTCTATTCTTTTGCCACAATTTGACTATATAATTCCATTTTATTTGCAGCTGCACTGTTCCTTGACTGTTCCAAAACTGTTGCATATTTGATAAAATTTATTCCAATAAACCCTGTTGGAAAAAGAGTTGTTGTTGTATTACGTGGCATTAGTGTTATATCCCACCTTAGACCAGTCTCCCATTCTCCAGACATAGCATTTGGAATAGTCCTCACAGTCTTCCTCTTCTTTAGGTCTTGTGGACAAAACACACTTCTTCCGGGGATTGGTGCACTTCACAGTCCGATGTCGTACTCCTTTGCCACATTTTACAGAACACTGTAGGATATAGAAAGATGTGAATTACACTTGTATAAGACACAAAAAATATGTGTTGATATTAAATCTAGTGATCTCAACAGTCTCTACTTCCCATGACATAACATTCTGGTAAAAGAATGTTAGACTGAGGGCTTGTCTTTACTACTGGGTAAGTTGACCTAAGTTATGCTACTCCAGCGACATGAATAACATGTGGACCCCAAGCCTAAAAATAACATAAGACATAATAACAAAGACACCAAGTCTAAAAATTCCATCTTGATAAGTGAAAGTTGTGGAAAATTATGATCAGCTGACCATAAAGAGTTATAATAAAATTTTAGGCAACCTTATCTATAAATGGCACTTTTTAATATACATATGTATGAGGAAGAGATACAGACATATATTAAGACGAGGAAGACCTGTGGCACCTTAGAGACTAGCCAGTTTATTTCAGCATAAGCTTTCGTGGGCTATAGCCCACTTCATCTGATTCATAGAATGGAACGGAAGTAAGATGTATTTATATACACAGAAAGAAAAAGAAAAAAAGTTGTACATTAGCATACCAATTCTAAGAGGCTGTTTAATTTGGATGGGCCATTATCAGCAGGAGAAAAAAAACCTTTTGAAGTGGATCTCTGTCTGACAGGAGATAAGAACTATTGAAGGGGGAAATTAATTACGGAAATGCAATCAATTAGTGTAATGAGAGAGCCATTCACAATCCCTGATTAGCCCTTGGTTGATAGTGTCCCATTTGAAAATTAATTCCAGTTCCTCCATTTTTCGTTGGAGTCTGATTTGGAAGTTTTTCAGTTTTAAAATTGACACTTTCAAGTCTTTAAGGGAATGGCCAGGAAGATTGAAGTGTTCTCCTACTCGTTTTTGAATGTTATGATTCCTGATGTCAGATTTGTGTCCATTTGTTCTTTTGCGTAGACCACTGGCCGGTTTGGCCAATGTACATAGCAGAGAGGCATTGCTGGCACATGATGGCAAATATCACATTGGTCAATGTGCACAGGTGAATGAGCCTCTGATGGTGTGGCTGATGTGATTAGGTCCTATGATGGTGTCAGTTGAATGGATATGAGGACAGAGTTGGCATAGGGCCTAATCACATCAGCCACACCATCAGAGGCTCATTGGCCTCCCTGGCCATTCCATATTGCTGATGTCAGGTGTCCAGTCCAGAACAACAGAGTAATATCTTGCTGACTTCAGATCTGTTTGATTTTTGTTGCCAGTAACGGTATGATCTAATTTTGAATTGTTTTTCCAATGTAGTGGTGTGTGTACATTTCTTGGGTGGTGACTCTTCTTAGATACTCCTGGAGTACAGCATCAAACTCAGACATCAGCTCCACAGTTTTAAGGAAGTTTCCATTATTTGGCACATACAGCTGATCTGAAGTCCCACACAGTGCTAGATTTTGGGCAGCAAGCATTCTCACAATGGCAATGAGCCTTTTCAGAACATTTTTCCAGTAAAGAGACTGTGATGCTGATCTATGGTGGCCTTTAACCTTAACTTCATCTCAAGCTCTTTACACCTATGGAATGCTCTCTGGTGATTTGCTGCCTTCTCACGGCATGCCAGATTTCTATCCAGATTTTTCCTGTCCTTTGATCCTGTAGAACTCAGTGTGGCTGGAACATTAGAGTGGGAGAGTTTGCAACAAAAACAATATGCAGATTCTGGGTTTTTGAGTACATAAGCCATGGCCTCTCCAGTAATATGTTGGATGGGAACTTCTATTTTCATTGTCTTTGGGGAACATGAAGTTTTTCACTTGCTGTGGCCCATGCAGTACAAGGAAGTCCCTCAGGCTACTGCTCAAGTGGGTCCACAGTCCTAGATTATCTAGATTTAAGGAAGTAAACTCAGCAGCAGCTGTTTCTTGCACCTCCACCACACTCGTCTCTGATCTACACTTTTTTTCAGGAATGTGCATGATTACATCCATTTGAGATGGAGATATGGATGCTGCAGTAGCTGCCAGGTCACTTGCACTCTGACTAATTGGAAGATCAAGTATCTCCTCACTAATTACATCCTCACTGAGCCAGAGGGTTTGTCGTGACCATTTGTGTCTACGTATCTCAGAAGAGCTCCTTTCTGCTTAGAAAAGCTTCCTTTGCTTCCTTTTTCTGAATGATGCCCCAGAGGGGCGTTTTCTTCTTTCACTCATGACTGCTGTTCTGTGTCAGCTATAGTGGCTCTCAACACTCAGTTGAAGGGGACAAATAAGCAGGCTGGTAGCAGGGCCTGAGTGAAGGAAGATATCAGTGTCTTAAGGGCCTACCTGGCTCCTACTACTTCAGTTGACTGCCTGTTCCCCTCATGTGGGTTCAGGGAAGCAGCAGGAAACAGGAAGCTGGTGTTAACCAGTCCAGGCTTCTAGGGGTGCTAGAGAGGTACACAAGAGGCTCCTCCTCCTCTCTCTCTGCAGCTCCTGATGCTTTCTGTTATTCCCTCTCACCTTTTCTCCTGCCTTTTCTCCCAGATAAAACCAACCAACTAAACAATTTAGGGCTCTTTCTTCTTCCCTGATAAATAAATTCCATTCTCCCAATTGTTCCTCTGCTCTAACCCCACCTCTGCTCCTTCTGAAAATGAGCAGACAGCTCACCCTGCACTCTTCTACTTACCTTTGCACCTCATCCTCACCAGATCATAGCCTCTCCCTTTCAACCACCCACCTCTGCCAGTTCATAGGCCCACCTGCTCATCAGATCATTGACTCGCACTGCTTCACTTCTTTTACTGCCCCATTCCCCAGGTCTCCTTCTCACTCTTTTGTTGCTGAACACAAGCACTACCTGCTCCCTCCTTGCAAACACAGGATGGCCACAACCTACTCCCTCTGCTTCAGATTCCCTCTCTTGGGACTCTCATACTGCTCCTAAGGTGCAGGTAGAGATGTACAACTCGGCCTGTACCTATACTCAGACTCTGGGGCTACCCTCATTTTGCACCACAGGGAATGGAAACACAGCTTCTGAACATGAGCATTGCCCTATACTTAAAATGGAGATTTAACCCCTCTTAGGGGTTACATCTCTATCAGTCTTCTTTGACCATCTCTTTCCTGGCTGAACTCTACAGTTTATGCCACTGAAGAAACTGGGCACTGCCATTCCTGCATCCTCTGATTGTACTCTATGTTGCTGCACTAAAGGACTAGATTCTGCCAACCCCTACTTCCCCTTCCCCAGTCTACTTTCTGTTACTCTCCACTGTGTTGACAGAGAAAGGAGAGAAAAGAAAAGCATATGCAGCAAATGGTTTTGTTTGTTATAAAACAGAAACAAAGTTCAGAGAATTTAATAGATTAGGCTTAGCCCTATTTGTCACTATTAGCTGCTACTTTCAGGGAGTAATAATACCTACCTGGATTTGGGCTCTTGAAAAAGTTTCAGAGCAGCAATTGGTTAAAAGGGGAAAACTCTAGATAATCGGTTTTATTACTTTAATTCCAGAAATATTAGAGCTGTGGCATGAAGGATCAAAATAAAACTTTAATCTGGGATGTGCCACTTGTCAATATGTTCAATATACATCAATTATTCCAAATCCATTAAACTGAGGTGGTTTTCTCCTTGTCTAATTCTGATGCCATATATGTGAGGTAATACTTTTTACCAGTAAAAGTTACAGATAATACTTGGACTGTAGCTTTCTGTATCCCCTATATGGGTGACAACAAAATCTCTAGAAAATTTTAAGAAACAACAGTAGATAGAGAATAATGTATACACTGCACCTCAGACCACACTCCAGCTTCCCACACAGTCATACAATCCTGGCCTTCACAGCGCTGTGCAGATGCAGGTTTTGGGCCAAGACAATCTCTTTCCCTCGCTCTAATCAAAGTTCCATTTCTGAGCTGCTGTGTACAGGCAACTTGTCTATTCTGGGTTCCTTTTCCACATGTCCTTGAACAAGGAGTCCATTCGGTCATCATCCATCTAGAAAGAAATATAAATAATAGAAATCAGGGATGGTAAAGACCAATTAAGTCATCCTGTCTCTTTCCCGGTCAACAGAATTGTTCCCTAATATATATTTTGAGTGTTTTGTGAATTTTAAAATAACTCTAGCTATGACCATCACATTTAGGAGATGAATTTAACTCAACTTACCACACATTTAAGAAATGTATTCAAACATTTAGATTATTTTTTTCTTTCCAATTCTATCAATTATACCTAATTATTCAGAGTCCATTATATAACATAAGTTTCCCCCTCTCCTTCTTTACCATTCTAATTAGAAATGTACCCAACTGTGGAGTTTTAAAAGAAGAAGGTTACTTACCAGTAACTGTTGTACTCTGAATATTTCCCCTTCCAGATATACACTATAGGAATCATATGCCCTGCCACATATCATGGAACTCTTTGAAAGCATTGAACTGTTAGGGGTGTATATACTTGTGCCTCAGACTCACTATTTTGGTGCCGCAGGTATAAAAGTCCCTTCCCTTATGTGTCCTTTAGATCATCTCTAACTCCAGACACATAGTTTATATTTCTGAAGTAGAGCAGAGTAAGAAAGGGTCAGTGTGGATCTGGAGAGCCAACACATTTGGAGAGCTTTACTTGCTAGTAAGTAACCTTTCCAGAATGTTCCAGAGCTCCGGATGATCTCTGTGCATCCCTCAAAAGTCAAAGCTTTCCAGAGGGTTCTGCCTTTTGGTGCAGACTACAGGTGCATCCCAGGCATCTGTAACTGACAGTATTTAGAAAATTGAAGTTTACAGTGGACATTCCAACTTTCTGTCATGCTCACTCTGAGCAAACATCACAAATATTTTAATTAGTTTTTCTTTATGATTAGTTCGAAAGGCTCAATGTCCATATTACAGCTTGTTAAAAGAGACATATAAATAGACATTTAAAAAATGGCAGGTGTCAGTAACAAATAACTAGTAATGCCAGGTAGTGTTTAGAGAATCCCCTAAACCCACGTGAGTGAAATTCCCCCATCGGTGTAATAATGGTTGTTTTGTAATTTTTGTAAAATACAAAATGATTGACTACTATTCTGCACTATGAGATACCTTATAGATTGTTTTATGATTAAAGCTTTACATACTATTTAAATTATACGATACCTCTCCTGTGTGTAAAAACAGTGCAACACATGTAAAAATAATTATAATTAATAGGATCTCAGAAAAGGAGCACTCTTCTGGACATTTTAAAAAATCACTGTGTATAAATTGAAATAAAAATGATCACTCTATAAAGGTGAAGTTCTTCAGCCTATATTATGCAGGAGATCAGAGGAGATGATCATAGTGGTTCCTTCTGACTTTAAAATATATTATATTTTTTACTTTACAGACTTTTTCTGTTAAAGACTTTCTAAGGAAGCTGGTGTTTTTTCAATGTTTTATGTATGTTAATTTAAAATATGTTACTAGTAATTGAATTTGTTTTCTTCTCTCCTTTGCCTTATTTAAAAAAAAAAACTATTCCTCCTGCTATCCATACAATTTTGATCCCAGTCTTGCTAATCTGACACACACACGCCCATTGATGTAAACAGGAATTTTGCCTATGTGTGTGGACTACGGTACTGGAAAAAATCTTCATTTCTCATGATCACAGAAATCTGGTAACACCAGGGATTGAGTCTGATGATGATCATGAAATACCATCTGATACCTTTCCATTTGAATTTCCTTCTCTGAAACATAATAATCACTCCAACTTACATACTTGCTGTATTAAAGTCCAGAGTTTCTCCTTAACAGTACTGCATCAACAACTCAGAGAAAGGAGGGGACTCTCTGAAGTTTAACAAAAGCAGCATTACCAACAGAATGCTGACTGTAGTCATCAGGAGCGAAGGATGCAGAACTATACATTTCCCACAGAAAATCCCCATCATGCACAGAAATGAGCCAGCTATTACACCCCATTAAGGTGGCCAGCTACATTTCCTGTGTGTCCAGTCAAGTCTGCTGACTGGTGAAAAGGGAAGGGCATGGACCTGACTTTTCCCCAACAACGTAGCCAACTGAAGCACTATCAGGGAGCAATCCCTGTGCTCAGAGTACAGGGACTACAGTTGTAATCAGCCCCTTTGCTATGGATGAAATTTAGAAAAAAAGACCAATTGTGCCTTTTCTACCCCTTGCACACAGAATATTAATTCATAGACACTGGTGATGTTCATGCTTCAAGGGAATTGGGAAGATCAGTAAATGAAAAATAGAAAAATTGAAGTATTTACTTTCTAGTGTAACAAGTGTTTAGCCTGTGCTGTTAAGGATTATGATCCCAATTCAACAAAGTTCCTTAAGCGCATCTTTAACTTTAAGCATATGCTTAAATCGATGATTTCCACCACTTAACATGAATACAGTTTAATGTAATTGAATCACTATCACCTTGTTTGGCACGGTTGTTCATTGCACTTTCGGACCTGTGGCTCAGGCTTTGTTAAATATTTGCATTTCTTATTGTCCACAATACTGATATTCTTATTCATAATCTTTGTGCAAGATACTGTTGTCTTTCTTTCTCCTAATAAAACATAAAGCAAAGATACATGGAAAAATGGGAAATGTCCAGCTTTCTTTAAAAAAACTATGTCGAGTCCTGGGTAACTTTATCTGATAAAACTACCACCTTTATGTGCAATTTGGATGTAAAATAAAATACAGTAAAGTATTCTTAGATATAATTCTTAGATGTACAAGTTTTGGTTTCACATGTGAAAATTTACAAACCATTGATTAGAAAAGTAAATATTTTAATTAATCCACTGGCTTAGAAAAATGAAGTATGCCATTTCTACATTTTAGAATGACACTTATGGAAACCAATGATACAAGGAATAATAAAAGGTGGAGGGATCTGGTTGGCTACAAAGGAAGTTGTGATTTATTATTGCACAGAAAAAAATACACATATTAATTATAAATACATTTGCAAAAATCAAATGTACTTTAGGGGTACCTACATATCAAAGCACACATTCTTCTCTACCCAGACACATATTTTTACCACTACCGCAACTACTGTGCTCCACAACCTTATCTCTGCACGCTTGTGATGCCAATCTTCCCCACCACCCTACTTCCTCCTTCCAACACACTAAACAAGCATGCCAAACATCCACAATATTAGTGTAGGGAGCAGGTAGATTAATTGATTTTAAGGCTGTGGGAACTATTGTGATGGTGTTTAGCACAGAGGTTGGCAATCATAAGACTGTGGTGTATGATATTGATAAAGAATGTGCCTGTGGATGCAGGACTAAAGGATGTGCACATATTTTTATATATAATTTCTGTGTGTCCACGATAACTGATTTACATTTTCCTGTGTATGTCCACATGTGTATGTACATGCATACATGTGTGTGTGTATATATATGTGTGTGTCTGTATATATATATATATATTTATATATAAAAATAATATTTGCATGTGATTACCTTAACTATTTTACAGTTTTGTAAGTGTGTATGTATGTGTATCCAAATATGTAGGTATACAGGCATACACCCATACACCAAACTTTTTTGCCAAATAGTTGATTAGACACAAATTAAATATCTAAATATGTATGTACAAAATCACACAGCTTCTCTAATACTTCCTTTTTATTATTCATTTTAAACATTATTTAAATATATGTTGGTAAACTGTTATTTCTTATTAATCAAATGTTGACAATAACAGTTTAAACTCAGATCTTTCCACATCATACAGTCTGTAATATTTTAAATATTTTTTCTGTATATAAGAACAGACAATAAACAGTACAGTTACAATGAATGTTTCTTTTGTCAAAAATAAATAATCTTGAGCTGTAATTTAGAGCATTTGCATTAAAATATGTCAAAAAGAAGAATTTTAGGTTACCTAAACTAATTTTAATAACACCACAAGCTTATTCCAATTACAACCGAAAAGGATGATAAACAGACATAATGAAACACTTTGCTAAATGTTTATCTAAGTTGTCATGTAGAATAAATGACTAGGATTAATGTTACATTTGAGCTTTTCTCAGAAAATGAGAAACACTAGAAATGGTACACTTTTGAGAGTTCATGACAAATGCATGTACTGGAATTATAATAAAAATACAGCAGGAAGTCATTAAAAGTGTTAATATTCTAAAATGAATCTGAGGAGTGGCACTCCTTAGAAAAGGAGATGCTGCTTGTAGCAAGAATAGAATGCTTACAGAGGAGAGTTCTCTTACCAAACCGCAAACATACGTATCCATGGAAACTCGTCTGTAGAGAATTAAGGATTGTTCACAGACTCAAAGTAGCTGGGACAGTGAGTCCTTTAGACTATTATGATGAATAAGTGGTATGTTTCCAGCTTTTACTATTTGAGTCAATAAAAGAAGCACAGCAATTTTCAGGATTAGAAGTGATCATGTCAGGAGAGTGGTGTGAAATGCAGAATACCAAAACAGTTCAACCTTTCCTTTGGAGACTTTCTAAGTAACAAATAAAGGAGTGGGTGGGAAGGGGACAGACATAACAGGAGTCTATGAATATTTAAAGAACATATACAGGACGGTTGAAGATTAATTACTTTTGTTGGTACATGGTGATATAATTAGGAGTTATAAGATCAAATTTTAAAAAGGTGGAATTTGGATGCTATATCAAAAGTACCTTTCTACAATTCTTCTGTTGGTGAGAGAGACAAGCTTTTGAGCCACATATAACTCTTCTTCAGGTCTGGGAAAAGTAATCCCAGTGTAATAGCAAAACACAAGGTGTGAAAGATTGTTTATCATAAGTAGTTAGCACATATTGTATGGGACCATTCAAGATAGAGTGGCCCGATAATATCTCTGCAGTCATAGGACAAAAAGAGGAGGTTAAACGGTTAATACTGTTGTAATAAGCCATAAATCCAGTCTTTTTACTCTCACTGACATAAGTGCCTCTCTAGGCTGATTTAGTAATACCACCTCCCTGAGTGGTGTAGAGTCACGGTCAATGTAGTTAAGCTGATGCAGTCTCAGTGTAGATGCTACACTGCTTATATCAACTGTTATTGGCTTTCAGGAACCATCTCAGAATGTCCCACATTGACACTACAATTGATACAAGCATTCCTAGTGAGTACGCACACTACTGAAACAAAGAGGCAAGTGTGCACACACAAACTATTTAATAGCTGCAATGGATGTATGCCAATGTAAATTAGGTTGACACAATTTTGTAGTATAAATATGGCCTAAGACCTAGGTATGAAATCTGGTTTAAGACTAGATATGGTCTTGAAAGTCAATGGAACTTGGGTTCCTAAGACCTACGGGTAGTTAGGTGCCTAAATCCAAGACTTAAGCACCTAATTCTGGATTGAGGCACGAATGTCCCAATTTTAGGCTCCATTGTGATGCTCAAAACTGCAGCTGAATCCTGTTGGCACCTAAACTCACTTTGTGACTACATTTTTTTCAGTCAAAGATCCCTTAGAGCATTTTTGTGTGCCTCTGGGTAGGCATCTGGGTGCCTATCTCCTGCCTAAGCCCCAGTGCAATGTATGAACCAGGGAAGATAGGCAAATGCCTATCTAACTTGCATGTAGGGGCCAATCTGATTGGTGTACTTTCCAGCATGATAATATTTTTCAGCTTCTAAAGAGATAGTAATTTTTATGGATTTTAAATTCTCTTCCATTTTTGTAGTTTTCTTTTCTAAACTCACATACTTATGATCACAGGAAACATGTATCTCCCAGTTTATTACTGTTTCAGTATTTTCCTATCTGTTGCTATATAGCTTTTGTTTCATTTTGTGAAGCTGACAGCCCAGATGCCAACTCTTGCCCAGGCTGCAGGCATTAGTTAAGACTGACAAGCTCATAGCTGGAGACCAGGTTACCTGTTTCTTAGTTCTACTCAAAATAGATATTAGTCTTTGTAAGAGATCTCCCTTCCCCCACTCTAAACTCTAGGGTAAAAATGTGGGGGTCTCTTATATGCAAGACCAATTAACTTCAAGCTACTTTCCCAGCCTAAATTAAATCTTTCCCCCCAAAACCCAAACTTCTTCAGTTGGGGCTTGGAACCCACTGCCACCATTAACGTGATTTCTCCAAAACTATGGAGTGAGGCACATTAAAACCCCCTATAGTAACACCCCCTTCCCCTTTCCACCTGGGAGAGATAAAGAACACAGACTCCACTCCCCTCCTCCCTCTTGTCGCCTGGGAGAGATTGAGAATTTAGCCTCCAATCCCAAGCTGGGATCGCTCCAATAGAATTACCAGACAATTCTTATAACAAAAAAAGGTTTAATAAAGAAAAGAGACAAGCATACAACTTAGGGCATGTCTTCACTACCACTTTAATTCGACCTTAATGACGTTAGGTCGAAGTAAACGTGTACCTGTCTTCACATACATGCCCTTAACGTCGATGTAAAGGGCCTTAAAGATCGATCTTGGCACTCCAGCCTAACCAGTGGCATAAGGCTAATCTCGACGTTCCAAGCTCGACCGTGGGCTAGTGAAGACGGAACCCGACATTAATAGCCTCCAGAGGCTGTCCCACAATGCTCCATTCTGACCGCTCTGGACTGCCTCACTACTGCTCCACTGTGACCGCTCTGCACTGCACTCTGAACTCGCTGCTCTGGCCAGGTAGATAAGACCCGGGAACATTTGAATGCCATTTCCTGTTTAGTCAGCGTGGCCAGCTCACCTGAACTGATCAGTCGCCATTCAGAGCAATCAGCAGCACTAGCCGCCATGCAGAGCTCAGCATCACAGGAATCCATGCTGAGCTCATCTACCCTGGAGACCAGCCAGAGGAGAAGAGCTCCAGCATGGTCCACTCGTGAGGTGCTGGATCTCATCGCTATCTGGGGAGAGGAATCCGTGATGTTGGAACTCCGCAACAACAAACGGAATGCCAACACCTACGGAAGAGTCTCCAAGGCCATGCTGGAAAGGGGCCACAACAGGGACACCACACAGTGCCGCGTGAAAATTAAGGAGCTGCGGCAATCTTTCCAGAAAGCCAAGGAGGCAAACGGACGATCAGGGGGCGCGCCACGGACATGCAGGTTCTACAATGAACTAAATGCCATAATGGGGGGCGCCCCCACCACCATCGCGCCGGTGTGCGTGGACTCCACCGATGGGATCATCGTCAGGGAGGAGACTGATTCCGAGGAGGACGAGCATGAAGAAGAAAATCTCACGGAGCAGCAGGAGCCCAGCGGAGAACCCTTGTACCCAGAGAGCCAGGAGCTGTTTGTCACCCTGGAGCCAGTACCCTCCCAAGCCTCCCAGGGGGGTAAGTGTTTCTTTTTTAAGTGATTACATGACGCGTGATTTTGTAAAGGAAGTATTTATTAATGCTTGCCCTAAGGCATTAATGCTTGCCCTAAGTAACTTGCCCTAAGGACTTAGCGTGCTTTCATTGCTGGTCAATTTCTACTCAAAGAGTTTGTCAATATACTCCGGGATTGACCATAAGTCCTCCGCGGACATTTCAAGGAAGCTATCCAGGAGGTAGCGATGAATCCAGCGCAGCAGATTTCTGGGGAGAGCTGCCTTATCTGGTCCCCCGTGATAGGACACCAACCCACGCCACGAAAGTAGTAGGTTTTCTGGTATCATTGAGCAGGCTAGCATTGCGGCGTATGGACCAGGACTTTGCATGGACTCAAGGAGCATGCGCTCCCTATCTCTCCGAGAAATTCTCAGCAAAGTGATGTCATTCAGGGTTGCCTGTTTGAGATACGGACTGCAATTAGTCGGGAGATAAAGAGTCCCAGCTGCAAAGTACTCTTTTCTGCTGAGGACCGACGAACCGAACCCGCCCCTCCCCCCCCCCCCCACGAACGCTGACCGCCGCCCGCCCCCCCCCCCCAGCCCGTAGCGTTAGCTGGCAGGGAATCTGAGCCGTCTGCACGCGGTCTGAAGAGCCCCAAAAAGACCTTAGCCCTTAGGCATTTGCTTTGCAGTTTGCGGTTTCAGTGGGAGCCAGCCACGCGGTGGGGGGAAGGGGGCGGGGTTGCTCTACAGTATGCAGGCGCCACTTTTAACTTACCATGGCCGGCTGCACGGTGATTTCAGAAGCCGTCTTGGGCTGAGGCACGCATATGTGTCTGAGATGCTCTGACTTTTCTGTGAGCTCTCCTCTCCTTTTAGGTGTAGAACATGACCTTGTACAGAAATCATATCAGGCCTCTGAATACTGAGGTTGCAAACAGCATACTACTCCCATTGTGTACCGTCCGAGTGCCTCCTAACCTTGAATGTATCTGTCTCATAACTTTCAACCTTTTTTTTCCCACACACTTGCCCACAGATGAACAACAACAGTTGAACTCCCGCCCTGCACCGCAGAAAAGAAAGCGTAAAAAGAAAACGCGAACGCGCGATGAGATGTTCACTGAACTCCTGGAGAACTCGCGCGCTGAGGCAGCCCGCCAGACGGACTGGAGGGAAAAAATGATACAGGCAAGGGAACGAGACAGAGAGGAAAGGAATCGAGAGAGAGAGGAAAGGAGAGCCGCTGCAGAAAAGAGGGAAGCCGCTGCAGCAAAGAGGGAAGCCGCTGCAGAAAGGAGGGAAGCCGCTGCAGAAAGGAGAGTAGAACGTGAGGAAAGACGCATGGATGCTTTCCTCCGCATAATGGAGGACCAGAGCGACATGCTGCGATCTCTGGTGGAGCTGCAGCATGCCCAAAGACCACCTCTGCAGCCCCTGTGTAACCACCTCCCCCCCTCCCCAACTCCCATAGATTCCCCACCCAGACGCGGGGTGAGAACACGGGGGGGCAAGGCCCGTGGGCCGCTCCACTCCACCCCACAAGCCAGCAGAAGCAGCAGCAGCAGCAGGCTGACTTTCTCAGAAAACTTGTAAAAGCTGCTGTGTCTTGCCCACCCCTCCTCTCCCCCCTTCCCCCCCCTCCTTTGCCCGCTCCTCCCCCACTGCGACTGCCGGTTTCCCTCCAGGATACCAGGACAGTGATCCCCTGCATTTGTATTTCCGATGAACCAATAAAGGAACCATGATTTTTCCAACAGTGATTTTATTTCCTCTGCAAGCATGGGGAGGGAGGAGGGAAAGCATGGGGAGGGGGGAGGGAAAGAGGGTACAAGGGCAGCAGGCTTAGAGCACAGCAAGGGAGCAGATTCTCAAACGCCATCTCGGGCACTCATAAAACTGTCTTTCAAGGCGTCCCTGAGGCGCAGGGCCTCACGGTGGGCTCTTTTACTTTCCCTGCTGTGTGGCTGCTCATAAGTAGCAGAAAGTAAATTTGCCTCTGCCTCCCAGCCCGCCATAAACGTTTCCCCCTTGCTCTCACAGATATTGTGGAGCACAGAGCAAGCAGCTATAACAATGGGGATATTTCTCTCGCGTGAGCGTATCAGTAAGGAACGCCATCTCCCTTTCAAGCGGCCAAATGCACACTCCACGGCCATTCTGCACTTGCTCAGCCTGTAGTTGAACAGCTCCTGACCCCTGTCCAGGGCTCCTGTGTAGGGCTTCATAAGCCAGGGCATTAGGGGGTAGGCTGGGTCCCCAATGATCACGATCGGCATTTCGACCCCCCCCACAGAAATTTTCTGGTCGGGGAAGAAAGTGCCTTGCTGCAGCTGCCTAAAAACCCTAGAGTTCCTGAACACTCGAGCGTCATGAAGCTTTCCCGGCCACCCCACGTACAGGTCGGTGAAACGTCCCTTGTGGTCAACCACTGCTTGCATGACCATTGAGTAATATCCCTTCCGGTTTCTGTACTCGGCGGCCTCGTGGTCCGGTGCCAGGATAGGGATATGAGTCCCATCTATAGCCCCACCACAGTTAGGGAATCCCATGGCGGCAAAGCCATCTATTGTGGTTTGCAGGTTTCCGAGGTTTATAACCCGGTGTAGCAGCCGCTCGACGATTGCCCTGCTTACTTGCATCACAGCAAAGCCCACTGTAGACCTACCCACCCCAAACTGATTCGCCACTGACCGGTAGCTGTCTGGCGTTGCAAGCTTCCAGAGGGCTATCGCCACTCGCTTCTCCACTGTAAGGGCCGCTCTCATTTTGGTATTCCTGCGCTGGAGGGCCGGGGACAGCAAGTCACAAAGTTCCATGAAGGTGCCCTTTCGCATGCGGAAGTTTCTGAGCCACTGGGAGTCATCCCAGACCCGCAGCACTATGCGGTCCCACCAGTCCGTGCTTGTTTCCCTGGCCCAGAATCGGCGTTCGATGGCATGAGCCTGCCCCATTGCCACCATTCTTGACAGATTGTCAGTCGCCCTACTTGCAAAAACGGCAGTGTCCCTGTCGTCCCCGCTGTGCACGTCAGTGTCCCTGTCGTCCCCGCTGTGCACGTCAGTGTCCCTGTCGTCCCCGCTGTGCTTGTCCATCTCCTCCTCACTGTCGTCGGGTTCCGGAAAGCGCAGTTCTCCCCGGATCGCATTCCTCCTCTGCAGACGGTGCAGCAGGAACTCAGCAACCGTGATCGAGGTCCTCACAACAGCCATTACTGCAGCCGTGGTGTCAGCGGGCTCCATGCTTGCAATGCTATGGCGTTAGCACGGCGGAGAAAGGGCGCGAATTATGGGATGCCTACCTACAGTGCACCGCTCGGAATGGGGGTGGGCGGCGCGGAAAAAGGGCGCGAAATTTGGAAATGCCTACCCATAGTGCAGCACTCGAAATGGTGCCTGCTGGGGGATCAGGGAACTGTGGGATAGGTACCCACAGTGCAACGCTCGTCATGTCGACGCTTGCAAAAGTTTTGCGGACAGACACTGTCGACGTGCTGTGCGTAGCTGTGCCTAGTGAAGACACACAAAATCGACTTTATACCGTCGCGTTCACAACATCGAAATAAAGGAAATCGAACTACTGCTGTAGTGAAGACATACCCTTACACAGACTTCACAGATACTCAGTTCTAGTCTTAATTCCTCTTTAGCCCCTCCCTTAGGATTTCTCTCCCTGATGAGATTAAGGACACCATAGATTGATTACAAGCTTATACAATTAACAATTTTCTTACTGCCAGACTGACTCAGAAACTTATTCAAAAAGATGAGTAGGAAGGTGATTCAATTTCCCAAAGCTGGAGAGAAGATGAGACGATGCAGACAGGCAGAGTGCCCGGGAAAAAAGTGAAACTAAAATCTCCCCTTTGTCTATAGGAATTTGCATCCCCAAGACGTCATTGCCCCTTCTGCTTCAGGTTAACACCTTACAGGCAAAACAGTAATTCTAAGGCACTTCATACTTATGACAGTCTTATAATAGTGTATTTAGTATTTAGACTGTGAAATGCTTCTATGTTGCTGCATGCATTAATCTCACTTATATATATATATATATATATATCTTAAGTTAAAGGTAATAGTTAAGTGGCCACTATGGATGTAGCAGCTCTCTACACCAACATTCCACACAAAGATGGACTACAAGTAGTCAGGAACAGTATCTCCTATAATGTCATGGCAGACCTAGGAGCTGAGCTTTGTGACTTTGTCGTCACTGAAAATTATTACAGATTTGGGAATGATTTATACCTTCAAGTCAGCGACACTACTATGGGTACCAGCATGGCCCCACAGTATGCCAACATTTTTATGGCTGACTTAGAACAATACTTCCGCAGGTCTCATCCCCTAGCACTCCTCTTGTACCTATGCTACATTGATGACATCATCACATGGATCCACAGGATGAGGTCTGGAGGCTCCTGAAAAATTCCATCTGGATTTCAAAAATTTCCACCCCACCATCAACCTCAGCCTGGACCAGGCCACATAAGAGATCCACTTCCTGGACACTACAGTGCAAATAAGCGATGATAACATAAACACCAGTTGACTTTGTGGCACATGTACTTTTGGATCATTATCAAGACAAGCTACTAGTTACATACATTAGATTTGAGATTTGGGTGCAGATTTTCTTAAGTGTCATTTAGGATGCTTTGAAATGTATTTTACTGATAAATTATGTTCACTGATTCCAAATATATAGTGGAACATAACAAAGTATACATATGTGTTTGTTATGTGCATGTACACACACACACACACACAATTGCTTTTTTAATAATTTTGTCCATATTTCATTTTGTTTAACCAGACTTCCTCTCCTCACTGTCCTTTTTGACTATCGATTTTACTTAGATGTAAAATTTTACTATAGATATTATTATTGCTTTTAGAAAATTAAAAAGCAAGGAGATGAAAAATATACTTAATCTTTCCATGCGTATTGTATTATATCAGCTATAATAAGGATGGTATTATTTAAACACTATTAAAACTAACATTTGATTGAACAAATAGTTATCCAAGGATATATAAATATATATATATTAAATAAAAAAAATATTTACCTCCTCCACATACAGCATCACAGTCCTCCCAGCCTGAGTGTGTCCACATAAAAAGAGGTTCAGGCACTTTGGAGCTCTGATTCTCAGGAAGAGGGTCCAGTGGAATTGTGTATTCATAATGCAGACCATAATTCTGGTCATGAAAAAGCAGGACCTGCAATATACACAGAATGAAGATTCATGTTCACAGACATTGCTGAAATTAAATTATGACCAGAGGAAGAAATTGTGACCAGAGGAAGAAATGGAGAGTAATAAGGAAAGAATGACCACTAAATTGCCCATGTGCACTTTCTCTATTGGTACAAAGCTGCACTCTGGACTTAGAGGAAACCATCACAGTCTTCTTGACTATAAATATGATGCTACTTTGACCTACAAAAGGAAAGTTTGGGGTTTTTTTACGCAGAATAAATGAAGGAATGTGCACAATACTCACCAGGATAGGAGCAAAAATTGAGATTGACTTTCTCAGATTAGAATTTTCTGTAGGAAGGGGTGATTGGATAGTTTAGAAACTGACCATTTTAAGACAATCATATTATTAACTGACTGTTTAATAAAAAGAATGAGGAGTACAATGTCCCCAAAACCTGTTGCTGTTCAGTGTAATTCCACAGAGAAACCATACAAATTTTTCTCCAAATTTGTTTATTTTCTAGTATAACGATTTTCTCTGCAGCACACTGCAACTGTTGAACACACAATACAGTGCATGTGAAGTTATTGGTGCTTATAAACCATTTAAATTTGGTGTAAATCCTTGTCAAAAAGGAACGTGTGACTTAGTTGTTCTAGAGATGTGTACATGATGGCAGAACAATTTTATTCCCCAGCATGCTATCTGCAGACCTATAGTAGAAGTATATTGTGGCTTCTTCTGGCTCATTGAATAAAAGTGATTTTTAGAAATAAATTTGGCTCACAAACTAATTTGTTTAATTTCACAGTTACAGACAAACATTTTGAACACCTTTGTCCAACGAATGTAGTGAGAGGATGTCACCACACAAAAATCTGATTCTAGTTAACCCAATGGTAAAGGTCAAGGTAAAGGATGGATTTTTACTACTTCAGGTTTCTGCATGAAAGAATACTAGATATTACTCACAAGAAATATATAGTTTTTGGAGGACAGTGAGGATATAAGGTTTCAATTTTATTTTTGGAGGGAGACTCTTGCATTTGGAGGATTTAAAAATGTTGAGTATTCTCCCATCATAACCCTGAGAATCACCATACTCTCTCTCCCTCTTCCAGTTCTATCACTATCAACTTCACCTTTTCTCCATTTCAGTAAGTGACCACCACAGCCCACTGCTTTTACAATGTGAAGTCTCCTATAATGTTTGTCACACAAAAGATATGATCTCAGTTATGGCTTCTAGCTATCTTACATGGCCATTATCTTCGAAAACTCATGGAGATCGGGGGAGGTCCCGGATGACTGGAAAAAGGCTAATGTAGTGCCCATCTTTAAAAAAGGGAAGAAGGAGGATCCAGGGAACTACAGGCCAGTCAGCCTCACCTCAGTGCCTGGAAAAATCATGGAGCTGGTCCTCAAGGAATCAATCCTGAAGCACTTAGAGGAGAGGAAAGTGATCAGGAACAGTCAGCATGGATTCACCAAGGGCAAATCATGCCTGACTAACCTAATTGCCTTCTACGATGAGATAACTGGCTCTGTGGATGAGGGGAAAGCAGTGGATGTGTTGTTCCTTGACTTTAGCAAAGCTTTGGATACGGTCCCCCACAATATTCTTGCCAGCAAGTTAAAGAAGTATGGGCTGGATGAATGGACCATAAGGTGGACAGAAAGCTGGCTGGATGGTCGGGCTCAATGGGTAGTAATCAATGGCACCACTAGTTGGCAGCTGGTATCGAGCGGAGTGCCCCAAGGGTTGGTCCTGGGGCCGGTTTTATTCAATATCTTTATCAATGATGTGGAGGATGGTGAGGACTACACCCTCAGCAAGTTTGTAGATGACACTAAACTGGGAGGAGTGGTAGATACACTGGAGGGTAGGGATAGGATACAGAGGAACCTAGACAAATTAGAGGACTGGGACAAAAGAAATTTGATGAGGTTCAGCAAGGAGAAGTGCAGAGTCCTGCACTTAGGATGGAAGAATCCCATGCACTACTACAGACTAGGGACCAAATGGCTAGGCAGCAGTTCTGCAGAAAAGGACCTAGGGATTACAGTGGATGAGAAGCTGGATATGAGTCAACAGTGTGCCCTTGTTGCCAAGAAGGCTAATGGCATTTCAGGCTGTATAAGTAGGGGCATTGCCAGCAGATCGAGGGACGTGATTATTCCCCTCTATTTGACATTGGTGAGGCCTCATCTGGAGTACTGTGTCCAATTTTGGGGCCCACACTACAAGAAGGATGTGGAAATATTGGAAAGAGTCCAGAGAAGGCCAACAAAAATGATTAGAGGCCTGGAGCGCATGACTTATGAGGAGAGGCTGCGAGAACTGGGATTGTTTAGTCTACAGAAGAGAAGACTGAGGGGAGATTTGATAGCTGCTTTCAACTACCTGAAAGGGGGTTCTAAAGAGGATGGATCTAGACTGTTCTCAGTGGTAGCAGATGACCGAACAAGGAGTAATGGTCTCAAGTTGCAGTTGGGAAGGTTTAGATTGGATATTAGGAAAAACTTTTTCACTAGGAGGGTGGTGAAGCATTGGAATGGGTTATCTAGGGAGGTGGTAGAGTCACCTTCCTTACAGGTTTTTAAGGTCAGGCTTGATAAAACCCTGGCTGGAATGATTTAGTTGGGGATTGGTCCTGATTTGAGCAGGGGGTTGGACTAGATGACCTCCAGAGGTCCCTTCCAACCCTAATATTCTATGATTCTAATATTCTACATTAGGAACAATTGTCAAGCTATTTGGACCCCATCCCACCATACTTTTTTTTATATAAAACAGGTAAAAATATAATCCATATTGTCATACCAGTAGATGTAAAGGTGATGTTGTGGGACCTTTGGCAGAGATTTTCTCCCAGAGACCTCTCCGAACATAATGGACAGTAGTCCCAGCAATATTGAATGTCCCTGAATGTTCTATCTTCCAGTCACTATTAATGGACTGTTTGCTGGCATCTCGAAGAGCTGTGGAAATATTAGAAAATGATGTGAAAGAGAACTTTACAGTAATACTTTATGGGGTCTTCAGATTGTGCTGTCAGTATAATTTACAAGTTGGTGGAATCACAGGATCCAGTTCACAAAGCTATTGGTCATTCATAACCTACATAAATAAACTTCAACAGCAGCACATTCTAGATTCACTTTCTGGCAAGGAAACATGACAAAAAACATATGTCTGCCATTATTTGGATTCTTCTGAAGTTAGGACAGTTTTATTGGCTTGATTACAAGGACTAACGGCCTGTAGCATTATTCAGTAACTTGATTAAAACACAGGTCAGTTGGGTCTATACAAGTTCTTTGCCCCTAATATGGTAATTTTTATGAAGAGACAGGACTTAAGGAATAAGGGGGACAAATGGAATGCTTCAGAAATCACTGGGTCAGGGCAGATTAGGATTTAGAAACTTTCTGTTTTCAAGTCCTTTGCTTTAACCAGTAAACTCTATTGCTTACTAACTGAAAATGTGGACATGCTGTAATTGTCCCAGACATACTACATTTCTGCACTATATTTCTGTTTTTTTTAAAACTGACTTTTGTAAATAGGCATAATTTGATGTTTCAAGCCCAGAATACATTTTTTGGGGGAGGGCTCTTTCCCCCCCTTTGGCTTGATCACATTACATTGGCTTGATCACAGCATTGATTATTAGACTAAATAAGAATCAGAGAGGTAGCCGTGTTAGTCTGGGTTTGCAGAAGCGACAAAGAGTCCTGTGGCACCTTAAAGACTAAAAAAAGTATTGAAGCATAAGCTTTCGTGGGCTAGTGCCCACTTCATCGGATGCATGCAGCCTTCAATACTTTTGATAGTCTTTAAGGTGCCACAGGACTCTTTGTCGCTTATACTAAATAAGATACACTTCAAGGAACTGAGGTTAAATGATTTTGCATAATTTTTGATACATGAATCAGTATTTTTCCTCCTGTGAAGAGTCTGTCATTCTTGAAAGAACAAGGCTCTTGAACAGTCATGTGAAGTAAAATATACTCAGTCACCTTGTGACACATTCCCCATTGAAATTGGATGTTTGGCTTCAGAATTATGTGAAAGAATCTCAACACCTTCGTTCATGCCCAAAATTTCTTTTAGAGTTGTACATTAATGTGAGTCATTCCTGGTGATCAACTTCTCTCCTATTTATATTTATACTGTTATGTTATGTTTCTATGGGAAACAATGGCAATAGGACCATCAGCTGGCAGGAATACAATTGCATTATTCACCAATAAGATGTGCCACTACAGCACTGTACAGTAAATAGCAAGACTATAAAATCCATTAATGCTGTAAAATATTCTTGTACTAAAAATATCCAGTGATTTTATAAGTTTCAAAAATTGGCCTTTTAGGTTTAACAATTCAACTATTTAAAGTTAATTAAGTTCCATTTAGTAGTTGGTAGTAAGGACCAAATCCTCTCCCCAGCACACAACCAAAGTAATGGGCTATAAACTGGGGAGGTCTGCAAGGGTCAGAGAGGGCAAGATGGAATGGAATCCTCTCCCTGATCAACAGTGGAGCTGCTATGCAGCTGTATGACTGTAATGGCCTCTTCATCATTATTAGTTCAGCAGGGTTTGGCTGCTGAAGTAATAAAACTGTGGATCCACCTAGCCTACCCCTGCTCCATCTCCAAAGCACTCCATGTTGGCATATGAGGTGTGCAGAGGGTGAAGGCAGAACCCTGAACACCCTACCATGTAACAGAATCATTCTGGTTCTTTCTATATTCTTCTCACATCCGTGGGCCCATACTTGAGCTGCAGAATTTGACCTGAAGGAAGGAAAGGTGGTCCTATGATTAAAGCTTAGGACTGAGAAACAGGAGATCTAAGTTCTATTATTGGCTCTGCCACAGACTATTTAACCTTGGGCATATTTATCTAGATATACTATATGTTCCAGTCCTGATTACTTCAACTGTTTTCATTCTAACCTTGACAATTGCTATCTTGGTCCTCTCAAGTCCATTCAAAATGCTATTGCTAAAGTAATTTCCTTGGTTTGTTGGTCTCTGTCTTCCACCTCTTGGCATCCCTATATAAGGCCTTCCATAGTTTAACTCTCTCTTTCTTCTCAATACTAATATGTAATAAGGCCTGCCTCTACTCTATCAACAATGTCAACCTTCATCCCCACACATGGGAGACATTCCCTATTAATGTCCATAAAGTCAATACATTATTTTCTTTTGAATCTTTTTGAAACTCATCTATACCATGAGACTTGCAAAACTCTAGGCACTGGTTAGACATTTGGTGTGCTGAGATTCTGCTTACTATGCTCATCATTATGGTTTTATTTACCTTGACCTTTTCCCCCACCATTTGTTTCTGATCATCCAATTTCAAAAGTTATAGAGCAGAAATAGAAGGGATTCAAAGGTGGATGATGAAAATGACTAGAGCCATGGAAAGTTTTCATATGAGAAAAGACTGGAAAAGACTGCCTGATTTAGAAAGAAATAACTGTGGTATACAGAATAATGAATGATATCGAGAAGGTAAATTAAGCACTCCCATTTACACTTTCTTATAATACAAGAACGAGTGGCAATCAATTTAATACTGCTCAGAGAAAAAAAATTAAACAGTATGTAACTGACCTGCGGGAACAGGTTATCACTACCATTGAGACCAAAAGTATGAATTAAACATTGTATGGCTAATGAGAATACATCATACTCATACTTTATATAACAACCACTAACTGGTAGGGAATAAAAAGGAACATCACCCATGTGCAGGTTATCTCATTATTTTCCACTATGCCGTTTTTTGCATCTACTTTTGAAGCATCTGATATAAATCAATGTTAAATCAGATTCTGGATAATTTGGATAATTTTTCCTGGGTTTATCTATATGAACATTTAGTTCACAGCAAGTTGGGGGTGTAAATCATCCTCACACTAGCCTGCTGTGCACTAACTGTCCATGTGAACCTGTTGCTGTACATTTGAAGTTCCATAATGCCCTTTGATCTACCCTAGTTTGAAATGGGAGTAGATTAAAGAACTGAGAGCAGGGTCCACACAGACAGTTAGTACATGGCAGGTTAGTGTGAAGTAGATTTTATCACCCCAGTTTGCTGCAAACTTAAGTTTTCATACAGACTAGTACCTTGTCTGTAAAATGGGAATTCCTACTTCACAGGAGTTATATGAAGCTCTATAAATTCAGTTTTGTAAAGCCCATGAAATAAATGGAAAGAGTGCCACTGCACTACAATAGTGGAAAGCATAATTTACTTTTCGTTATTACAATGTAAACACATTTACAGAATTATTTTGCAGTACCTAAATACTAAGAGTAATCTGCAAAGGTTATTTTATTTCAGTGTGGATTGAATGCTCCTTTCCCCCCAATCTTTACCTACAGGGAGTTGATCATTCAACACATGTATATCTAAACACGTCAGGTCCTGTGACATTCTCTCTCAGTGCCTATTCCTGATCAATCTGTTGCCACAGAATGCACTATTCTGTATTACAGATCAAAAGCTAGCCTGTACCATTTATTTAATAACTGAGCGATGGTGAAGAAGGTGGTATAATTGCTGGATTTATGTACTATAACAGTTAACCCTCTCTCTTTATGTGAACACTACTGAAATGGTAGCTTTGTTCTGACATTTTTATTTTTGTTTAAGTGGAAATTGCCAATTTTTGTAGAGAAAGGATAATAGAATAGTGGGACTGAGTTCAAATAAGGGGGAAGTTCCCATTTTTGTGAATTCTGAATTGATGGGTGGTATATTTTGTGTGCAAAGAGGGTACAAAACTTGGTGAACCACCACATGTGAAATTTCAGAAGAATGTAATTTTGACCATTTAATACTTCTCCAGGAACACTTGCCAGTGACCAAAATAGTCTAAAAAAATTAAAATAAGAACATAAGAACATAAGAACATAAGAACGGCCATACTGGGTCAGACCAAAGGTCCATCTAGCCCAGCATCCTGTCTACCGACAGTGGCCAATGCCAGGTGCCCTGGAGTGAGTGAACCTAACAGGTATGATCGAGCGATCTCTCTCCTGCCATCCATCACCCCCCTCTGACAGACAGAGGCTAGGGACACCATTCATTACCCATCCCGGCTAATAGCCATTTATGGACTTAGCCTCCATGAATTTATCCAGCTCTCTTTTAAACCCTGTTATAGTCCTAGCTTTCACAGCCTCCTCAGGTAAGGAGTTCCACAGGTTGACTGTGCGCTGTGTGAAGAAGAACTTCCTTTTATTTGTTTTAAACCTGCTGCACGCCAATTTCATTGAATGGCCCCTAGTTCTTCTATTTTGGGAACAAGTAAATAACTTTTCCTTATTCACTTCCTCCACTCCACTCATAATTTTATATACCTCTATCATATCCCCCCTTAGTCTCCTCTTTTCCAAGCTAAAAAGTCCTAGCCTCCTTAATCTCTCTTCATATGGGACCCGTTCCAAACCCCTAATCATTTTAGTTGCCCTTCTCTGAACCTTTTCTAGTGCCAGTATATCCTTTTTGAGATGAGGAGACCACATTTGTATGCCATAAACCCCTGAAAGTGTATATTTTACCTTTTGCATTTTTAAAGTAAGCCACCTTTTCACATTTTCAAAGCCAATTACAGGATTTGAAAACCAGGGAATTTGGTGACCAAATGTATACTGTATGTATAATAGGGATAATACAAAAAACAAAGATGACAGTTTATGTTGATCATCAGGTTTTCCTAAAACTGATGAGAATATACTTCTATTTTCCCCTTTTAAAATACAAATAAAGCATTTAGATATTTGTGATATAATGTTCATTAATGACTTTTTTGGTATAACTGATGTAATTTCAAATATATATCCTGAATTTGTGTGTGAATACTACATACACACATGTAGGTAAAGAAGAAGCCTATGGGAGCTGTTCTGGTTGGTTTTTTGGGTTGGTTTTTTTTTGAGTAACCATCAAAGCACTAGGCATTTCCTGAGGATTACTGATGGGCAGGAAGGAGATGATGGCATCTCAGCAGAACCTCATGAAATTAACCTTAACAGGTCATTAATCCTCAGGAAATGCCTTATGCCAAGGTCATCAAGGTTACTATAAAATGAAAGTGAAGAGACCCGGTGTTGGGATTTTAATGGATGATGTAACTTTAACTAACTTATATAAAGCAGTCTACATGTATTCTCTCTCAACAGTTTCTGCAAATAATGAGACCATCACGATTCAGCAAAGCATATGCTTAAATGTCATTGAAGTCAGTAGGATTTAAGCATGTGCTTAAAGTTAAATATGTATTTAACTGCTTTGCTGAATAGAGACTTGATTTAAGTGTTTTAATTTGTGTAACTATTTTCTCATATACATGTTTAAATCTTTAGCACTGTGGATACATTTTTATATATTATCTCACTTCCATTTTGTACCTAACTCTGACAATAAAGATGATGAATCCTCTAAGTATCCAACACAATTTCTCAAGAATAGTAAATTAATGACATTTATCAAAAAGAGGGCTGATGCACAATTCTTCTATGTAGCTCAAGGACCAGTTTTTTGGGTTTTTTTAAACAGTCCAGAGGCCCATATTTAAGTATGTATGTGCAAAAATGTATACATAATTTTTGTGTGTATAGTTCAGATTGTATGTGCTACATGGATAAATGCATTCACAAATGGCTAATTACTTGTCAAACTAGCCATTTCTGTTTAATACCCATTTGGCATGGATAGTCTCTGAAACATAGAATGCAAATATAGGTGCATGATTGTGCTCACATTTTTGTGCTTTGACCTTGTGTCTAGACCTCCTCCAACATATAAAACATGGGTCTTTTCTGAGCAGGGCTCTCAGATTTAGCTTTCACAAATGAGAACCAATAACTAACTTGTATTCATTTTGCAATCTACTGCTTTGGCAAGGTGAGAATTCTACAAATATTTTCACCAAGCTTAAACAAATATCAGCGGAGCATGATAGACTTTCATATGCTTAAATCTGAGTGTTTTCTAAAATGTGTTGATCAGTTACTACCAATTCTACCTATTTAATATACACAAAACACTGGACTGGGAGTCTAAGATCTGACTGTGCCCTTTTCTTCTCTAATATTTGAAAGAACTGAAAAGGACTACTACAGACAGCAAATCCCACAGAGTCTTCTTTGTTACCAGATTAAAACGAAATAAAACCATATAATCTTCTCTTCATGAAAAAAAAATGTAAACCCACAAAGGGTTTAAAAAAAAATTGGCAGCTTAGTTTCTATTATTGTAAATCACAAAATTCATGAAATAAAGTGCTAACAGCTAGCAAAGCTACAAACCATTACCAAATTCTAAAGAACATACGATTACTTTATACTGGAATACAATTAGCTCCAAAAGTACTACATATTTACCACATTATATGAACTTTTAAGGACGGGGAGGTGGGAAGGAAATATGCGTGGTCTTAATACACAAAGTTGTATAAATTCTTGTTGATAAAGACCAGACCCTCAGCTGGTGTAAATTGATTTCAACTGAGCTATGACAAATTAGACAAGTTGAGGATCTGGCTCCAGATATTTAAAAGTATTGTCAGAGATTATATTTAAAACTGTGTGTGCTTTGACTGGCTACATACAAGGACCATATGACAGATTCTTTTTCCTTAGGAAGTATATTCCATAATGGAAACCACATGCAGGACAATTATCCACTAGATGCCTCAAAATGGAACTGGTGATTACAAATTTGTGTAGCATTAAATTCTCCGGACTCCAAAAGATTTACATCTTAAAGAGTGTTATTGTATATCTGAGAGATCACAAGTAGTCCACTTTTGTGCAACAAATGAAAATATCTGTATTTTTCTTTCTAACATCTGTTTAGCGGAATAGCAGAAAGTAAGGAGAAGATTATAGTAGTTAGACTATAAAACAATTCTTTAGTTATATTCCATTATCCATTCTTATTAAATCATTATGGGAATGGGATATGTCATGTCATTATATAATACTGTCACAAGAATGAGAATTCTGCTGTGAAAGCCTCATACATTCTTTATGAAAAACATACTGTAAATTGCCATTTTTACCCATGTTAATGAGGTTTTTAAACAAAGGATAATTGTTAAATTTGAAAATTGAGGAAAAGGACAAAGCACAGCTTTACTGTGCAACAATTTAGTTAATACATGAAACACTGAATTTTTCATAACTTATTCTTATGATAGAGATTGTAAAGCAAGAGAACATGAATAAAATCTTATGGCAACAGTTTTAACATAAGGAAAAATAGTAATCTATTCCTTAGACAGAAATCTCAAATTCCTTCTTGAATACTTTATTTTAATTCTAAAATTAATTAGATTTCAGATGCATGGAAATATTACTAATTAAACATCTATTTTCTCTCTTTTTGTCATTGAGTACAATTTCTATCCACCCATATGGTCCTAAGAATGATGTACTGAAGAAGAATCATTTTTGACATTTTGACCATGTAATGTATCTAGGGCTGACTAGCTAATCTGTGGATCTTTTGCAGGAAACAGAGATTCTGTAAATCACTTGAGCCTGTGCAGCACCTAGTCACAGTGTGGTTGGGAGTGCATACACTGTCTCATCCCCATCTAGAGTTCTAGCACCCCAAAAGGGTGAGGAGAGGGGGGGGGGCACAGCAGAACTGCCCAATTGTACAGAGGATCACATGTTGCACCCTCTCCTCTCCTAGGATGGTAGACCTATTACCAGCGAATCTTATGTTCTCTGTAAGGCCCAGGAAGAATTCTGACACAATCAGTCAGAATTCCTCCTGAGAGTTGCTGCTGTAGAACAACCACTCTCTCTCTTTACTAATGTGGACTGTGGCTATAAGGCACAATTTAGTCAATACAATTGCAGGACCCAAACCACTGTGCTTCTGCTACTTGTGAAGATGGAAGCACAGTTCTGATTACCCCCTTACTGAATTTACACTAGTACAACAAGGACCAAATGTTCCAACAGTCTTAACTTGGCTTCTGCTTTGGAAGTGTATACTTTTGCAGCCATATTGCATGCCTCTCAATAGGATTTATAGAGATTATTTTCTGAAAAAATTGGCCCTGAATCTGTAAAGTTGACCCACTTTGTTGTTAGGGCCAGAAATAAAAAGAATAAAGCATTCAACATTGTAAAAATAGCACAAAGAAACCTATAAAATTGAAGGACAGAACCACAAGAGTTAAATTGCTGTTTATAAGATTTGTGATAGGGAATAGCATTCAGCATAGCATTCAACATTCAACATAGCATTCAACTTTGTAAAAATAGCACAAAGAAACCTATAAAATTGAAGGACAGAACCACAAGAGTTAAATTGCTGTTTATAAGATTTGTGATAGGGAATACCGAATGTAGATAAGGATGTATCAATGTGAATTTTTTCAGTCACAGAGTTTTCTGCAAAATGATCTTTTTGAGCTGAAGTTTTCAACTGGCCTCAAACTTTAGAATGCTTTTCGTTCTGTTCAGACTTCTAAACTTTTCTCTGAACTGCTGCAACCAAGCAACTTAAGAAAAGTGTAAAGGAAAGTCCTTCCCGCAGTAAGAACATATGTTTTGCACTTGAACAATATTGTTCAAGTCCTTTTCCTGCTCCTCAATAATTCAAAAATGGCTGAACAAATTCCCTTCAAATATAACAACAGCTAGCCCTCAATGAGGTTGAGTTGCTTTGTTAAGTTCTTAAAAAATATAAAAGTAAAATGACAAGTGACTAAGAGTTAGTGACCAACCATGATAAGGAGCTCATTTCCAAAGATTTGCATCATGTCTGAGGATCCCCCTTTATGATACTTTGTGACATTATGTAGTGACATGAAAAAAGCTTATGTACATGAAAAAAGCTTATGTACTTCTTGTTAAGCCTAACCAAAGTACAGTAAACCCTCGATTTAACGGACTTCGGATGCAACGGACAAAATTTCTGAGCAAGTCTGATGCATTCCTGATCCATTTCTGGTGGGCTGGCTGGCGGCTCCCGGCTGCCGCCCGGGTCCAGGCAGTGGGAGGGTTGGCTGGCGGGTTCCGGGAGCCGGGACCCGGGCGGGCTGGCTGGCTGCCGGCTCCCGCCCGCGGGTGGGCTGGCTGACAGTTCCTGGCTGCCGCCAGGTCCCGGCAGCGGGCGGGCTGCGGAGCTGCCGCCCCAACCCTGTGGCGGGCGGGCTGCTGCTCTGACAGCTCATTTTTTTTTATTATTAAATAACGGACTTTTTGATTTAACGGACACCCCCTCGCCCGAATTAGTCCGTTAAATGGAGGTTTTACTGTATTGGTTAGAAGAGGAGCTGGAGTGCTACTCACAAAGGAGTTTGATTTCCCCTAAGTCAAACAGAAATATAGATTCCTCCCTCAAGCTCAGACTATTCTGTATGAGACCTGTGTCCCCCAGAAGGGTATGGTCCATATTTTTAAAGCTATTTAGATGATGCTGTGCTCAACAGTGCAACGTTTAATTGATTTAGAAGCCTAGATCTCCTTTTTCAAAAGCAATTTAAAAACTTATGAGTCTAGGGCTGGTCTACATTGAATAGTTAGGTCAATCCAGGTCAATGTTGCCCTGAGCAACATAGTTGAACCTATCTTACCCCTGATCTAGACAGCACTATGTAGATGGAATGCTTCTGCCTTAACCCTCACACCTCCTGGGTGTCCCAATGTGCTACAGGAAGTTTGGACAAGATGAAATGGACCAGATGATGAAGCTGAGTCGTTCATATATAATAGAAACTGAACAAGTAAATACACAAAGTTGTAAAAGACATGCCCACTCCTGCACAGATTAATATATTACTAAATATCTAACACGTTTCATTTCTGACTTGCATTATTTAAAAATAAATAAATACTACTCTTAAAAAAATACACTAGAAAACTTACCACTAAAACAGAGGTTATCAATTTGAAATTCTGCTGTATGAGCTGACATCATTTCCAACCCACATCCCCTCCCCCAAAAGAGCCATCAGTGTATTTACACAATAGAGCAATCCAAAATACTGAACCTTTTAAGATGTTTTAACAGAGCAGAGCAGCTCTCATGATAGCTTGAAAGCAAACCTTTGGACTCTGGAACTGTAATTATTAAGATTTATTATCTTAATTGTCCATGAAAACAATGAGATTAATCAGATAAAACCTTTTTTATAGGTTAATGATGCTAATACAAAGATCAAGCCAGGGACTTTTCATTTCATTGCACTATTAATTCTTACTAGTTCTGTTTCTCAGCTTAAACTGAAAACACAGAACAGAACAGCAACAATTGTAATTTTTCAGGCATCTATTAAAAAGCAAACACACAACTGTCATTCCCGTGAGGCACAGTTCCTTTAAAGGACCTTTCCACAAAATTCACTTTCTTTTCATATTCTCTGTAGTTCACTTCTTAGTCACACATACGAGCAGTATGGTAATTTTTTGCTGTGGGTACAAACAATAAATGAAACAAAATATACCTAAGTAGCTGTGAGCTGGCTTTTCTTCCACAACTTTAATTCTTCTTGCTCCTGCAGGTATCACCAAAGCTTCCACATAACCTAAGCAGGAGATCTCATGTTGTAAGTTAAATAGAAAACTATGGAAAAGTAGATTTTGCATTTTTTGGTTTTTTTAATCCATTATTCTTTTTTTTCTTTTTAATCTAATATTGAATCATATTTTCCAGGATGCCCTGTCATAAACAGCCTTTACAAAGATACTTGCATATGAACATCCAAAAATAAGTTAATGTAAAGGGTATGTTCCAAGGTCATTGTGATTGACTGCTATGAATGCTAATGGGAGATGCCCATACAGAGCCAGAACATCAAAGCTCCTGAGCCCTTACAACTCTTTTTGACTTCATGGGCCCCTTAGCATGAGCCTTATTTTAAATCTGTGAGTAGTCTCATAGATTGCTTGAGAGTTAAGGATGCTCAACAACTCATGAAATAAGGCCCATAAACAAGGAAAGAATATATCCCTCTGTGTCATTAATTAGCACTCCTATATGAAAAAAAAAACTTCAAAGATAAATTTCACAAGGCTAATTTTCTCTCCACTTCATGAGATAAGGGGATGGGGCTGCTAGGTTTCCAGACAGCCCCATTAAAAACTCTGAAACATTGAAAAAACACAATTATTCATGTGATTTGCTATGTATAATATATACAATGGTCATAATAAAATGAACATAATAAAAGCTGCTATTCCTTCAAGAAGTTCTGGGGGCAGAAACCACATGGATGAAGTTGGCTCGAGATAAATAGAGTCCTCTATCATTATGGGCACCCAAAGCCAATTTTTTATTATGTGGTATATATAATTTTGATGTTCTGGTTTTAAAAAGATTACAAATACAATACATTTAATGTGGTTTCTAGATCTCTTTTGTTCCTTTACCATACTTGACCCTTATTTTTACATAGATTTGAGCTTTCAGTTGTGCGTATCAATAACTTGGTGAACTTTTAAGTTATTTTTTCAGTTAATAAGAAAGTAGAATTTGTTAAAATGTTACATAGCTGCTTTAAATGAAAAAATGGTTAAAAGGCACTGCAGGAAACTAGTTATTGGTGCAAAGCTATATTGAACCCGAAATTTTATTTATGAACCAAGACTTTAAAAACCCCTAGAAAGACCTCACAGAATGGATAATAGGGTATGACCATTCATTTTGTAAATATAGTTGTAATATGAAATTATACTACTGAGTATTGACATCATTGTGCCTGATATCCTATAATTGACATGAAATTGTCCCATTTAATGTAGTATATTTTTTTATAAATGTTAAATTAATTAATTAAAATTTCTCTGAACAATTTAAATTTCAGGTTCCAAAGTTGGAAAATATCTCCTTATATATTCATGCTTCAAAGTTGATTAGTACTGCTCCATTATATATAGATTTTGACTGATGTGGTCAGCTACCTTTTCTATAGCTTTTTAGATTCAAACTTTGATCTGTAACTGAACTAGCCACTCTTTCTTTACATGTTCCTAGCCTTCAGACTTGTTTTTGTTTCAAACACAAGTCCTACATTACCTCTAGCCTTAGAAAGGGCTAAATTCAAGTATCTGAAGGCTGTGTCCAATTTTCTTTTCTAAAGCACTCCTTAGATTAGTCTAGATTGCACTGAAATCTCTACATTTTTCAAACAGTCTGCTTCTCATTATACTATCTTGTGCAAAATAATCTACTCGCTATCCTGAAATTCTGCAAATTTCTTTAGAAAAAAGCAGAAATCCTAACTGCACACAAACGTTTCACAGCTGAAATAATGATCTATCAAATGCACTTTCAGATAAAGGACTGTTCAAATGTGTTTGCTTCTAGATGCAGCAAAAGGTGGCTAGTCTTATGGCTTTAGGCACCAGTTCTGCAAACACTTATGTGCATAAGTCATCCCATTCAGCTCAATGGGAAGACTGACACATGCCTTAGCTTCCAAAACATTTCAGAAATGCCATTCAGATTTATATTATTCACAATTTTATACTCATGTTAAGATACTTTAGAAGAAGGTTTCTTTGGAAATTTGTCCTTTATATTCTTTGTTTCCTCTTTTGTTTAAAGAGCTTGATGTAGGTGATGTATAGTAATCTGGATAACATTTATTTTCAAGAACAGTAAACAAATGCAGGTATTGTGTGTCAAAAAGCTGAAGTGGGATTTACTTGTTTCAATCTGTCAGAAACAGCCTTTTCTATGAAATAGTGCCCTTTATAATGGGGAAACACTTTTACACAACTGCAGCCAATGCAATTTAGATAATTCCTTCTCAATTGTAATTTAATAAATACATAACAGACAGAGCATGATTTTACAATTTCTTCATGAGAAAATTTTCCTGTGAATTCTCCACACACATCTCAACTACTGCATATCATAATCAAACAACAATCAATAGCTTTACAGAAGTCTTCCATATCTCTCTGAATGTAGTTCTCAGGCACTTAATTGTTAAGCAGAAATGAAGGATACATCTTGACACACAGTTTCATCAAAACACTGCATGGTTTATTAAGTAAAAAATTAGCAGATATACCTGCTCCTCTGGTATGGTTAAAATCGCCTTTAATAACTTTGCATGATTTTCCATTACCATTGCAGACACCACAATGATCTTCTCGTGCCAGAGATCCTAATATTCCATCACAGCCAAATTTCTGTGTAGAGAAATAAATCTACCATTGTAATGAAGGGTTATATTATGCATTTAGACTTGTACAGAGCTGTCCCACCACAGGAAGAGCATCACCACAAGGCATTTCAGATGGCAATTTGCCTCCCCACTTTGGAGGGCACATGAAGCTTATTAACAACCGCCCACCACTCTCAAGTGGCTGGCCATTTCTCTTAGCTGGTATATACAGGGTGAAGCCATGTCCCAGCTCCCTCCTTGCCCTGCTCCTTCACCTTTGTGACACTGCACTCCTGGGGGTGGTAGGGACAGCACAATCCCTATGTTCCTCTGATCACAGAGTCCGTAGCTTTATCTGGTGCTTACATGGGTTGTGCAAAGCGGGGAAGGTTCTTTGGTCTCCTCTATAAATGCACCCAAATAAGGGCCAGGCACAATCTGACACCAAATCATTTACTGTGCTAGTTTACTATATTAAAAGGAATGTGAACGTGTCTGCAACTTGTGTTATGTACTTGGAAATACACCCCTTACTGATGTTTAATTGAAAGGCTATCAAGCCTTAAGCTTAAAACAATAAACATTTACTCTGGCAGTACACAAATTACTCTGCTATACTTATTTCTATTCAGAAACATCATTGCTAATTTGATAACAAAAACAGATTACACTGAATGCCATATGTGGCTCTTATATAAAATGTCTAGAGATCCCAGTGTAATCAGAATTAACTGTATTAGTATAGGTGCACTCATGAAACCAACAAAACTCCACTCCTCAAATTATCAAGGCAAGGGCAGAGTAACTAGAAAATAAAATAACTCCATAAAAAGAGAAGTTACTGTGAAATGAAAATCTGCTCATGTTCAAGTACATGATGACTTACTGCATTTCTCCATTATGGTTCTTTTAAATTAAAGAGAGGAAAGATCAGGATTTTCAGATGGGAGTTGTATGCCTATTTTCTATTACCATATGTCTAGATTAGGATAAATGGGCATTTTTAAAGTATATAAGTTAAAGTGGTTGAATTAACATGTTAGGTGGTGTGACAAGGTGGCTTCTTGGACTCCCCAAACTCAGGTCCTTTAGCAGTTCTCTCTGGGTGGGTTTGGCTTCTTGCTGGCTAGGAAGGGCTAACCCCCTCCTGGGAAGGACTCCTTCCTGCTTCCCTGCCTGCTGGCAGCCTCTCTGTCTCGGTCTTTGTCTCTCACTTTCCCTCACTCTCCCCTCCTCAGCTGGGGATGAGTGTTTTTAAAGGGCTCTGACAGCCTTCTCAATTGGGTTCAGCTGATCCTGTTTTGGCCAGTGGTAGCGTTGCTCAGCTGGACCCAATTAACCTGCAGTTACCTCTCTCACCACAACCTTCTCTGGCAGTCGCCTGCCCTGGGTTTACCACACATTCCCCCCTCCCCTCGCCCCCGCTCAATATGGGGTTGGGCTACTTGGGTCGCTGAACAGTGTACCCTCGACAGGCCATCCGCATTTCCGTGCAGGAGGCCGGATCTATGTTGCACACGGAAGTGAAAGAGTTGTAGCGAGAGGAACCATCTGGTGACTCTTGCATTTTTGTCCTTGTTTTGATGCATCCACTTCAGCGGAGCATGGTCCGTGACCAGGGTAAACCGTCTCCCGAGCAGGTAGTAGTGGAGGCTTTCTACGGCCCACTTTACCACCAGGCACTCCTTCTCTACTACAGCATATTTCCGTTCCCTGGGCAGGAGCTTCCGACTGAGGAATAGGACAGGGTGGTCTTCTCCATCCATCTTCTGGGAAAGCACCACTCCCAGCCCCACCTCAGAGGCGTCAGTCTGTAATAAGAACTCCTTCTCCCAATTTGGGGCTATTAGCATGGGGTCAGTGCAGAGGTCCGCAGATCCCTAAACACCTCCTCTGCTGAGTTCGACCATTTCACGATGTCCGGGCCACGGGCTCTCGTCAGGTCAGTTAATGGGCATGCCCTGGTGGCGAAATGGGGAATGAACCATCGATAATACCCGACCAACCCCAGGAACGCTCTGACCTGCTTCTTCCGGACTGGTCGTGGCCACTTCTGGATCGCCTCTAACTTGTTAAGCTGGGGTTTTACCAGGCCTCTCCCCACTATATACCCGAGGTATTTGGCTTCCGCTAGCCCAATCGAGCACTTGGTAGGATTTGCAGTCAAACCGACCTTCCTCAGGGTGTCTAGCACTGCCTCCACCTTCCCCAAGTATGTCTCCCAGTCGGGGCTATGGATAATCACGTCGTCCAAGTAAGCAGCTGCGTACTTACGATGCGGCCGCAGCAGTTTGTCCATGAGCCGCTGGAAGGTGTCGGGGGCCCCATGCAACCCAAAGGGGAGGACCGTGTACTGGAACAAACCCTCTGGGGTGGCAAAGGCCGTTTTCTCCTTGTCCACCGGGGCCAGGGGGATCCGCCAGTAACCTTTGGTCAGGTCAAGGGTGGAAAGGAACCGCGCTGTTCCTAGCCAGTCAATCAGCTTGTCTATTCGGAGTAACAGATATGCATCGAACTGGGAAACGTTGTCTAGCCTCTGGAAGTCATTGCAGAATCACACACTGCCATCTGGCTTGGGTACCAAGACCACGGGACTGGACCACTGGCTATGGGACTCTTCTATGACCCCTAATCTTAGCATTTTCCAGACTTCTGCCCCAATCACTTCCCTTTTTGCCTCCAGGATCCGGTAGGGCTTGACATGTACCTTTCCCCAGGCTTCGTGTGGATGTGGTGGTGCACCTCCATGGTTCGGCCTGTGCCTCCGAGAACACGTCCTGGTGACGTCTGATCATGCTTATCACTTCCTCTCTTTGGATTGGGGTCAGCTCGGGGGATATCCCTATCTAGCTAGGCTGGTTCCCTTCCCGGGGGGTTGCTCCTAGCGCGACCACTTGAGCCTCTCTATCCTGCCATGGCTTCAGTAGGTTCACGTGATAGATCTGCTCCGGCTTCCGGCGTCCAGGCTGTTGGACTTTATAGTCTACATCCCCCACGGCTTCAATCACCTCATAAGGCCCTTGCCAATGGGCTAACAGTTTACTTTCAGCCGTGGGTACAAGCACCATCACCCGGTCTCCCACCTGGAACTTCTGGCTCATCGCCTGATGATCATAGTACATCCGCTGGGCCTCTTGGGCCTTCTTCATGTGCTCTCGCACAATGGGGGTGACCTGAGCTATCCTCTCTCTCATCCATAACACATGTTCAATGACATTTCTCCCCGGATTCGGCTGTTCTTCCCAACCCTCTTTGGCTATATCAAGTATGCCCCGAGGGTGGCATCCATATAGCAACTCGAATGGGGAGAATCCCGTTGAGGTCTGCGGTACCTCCCTCACCGCAAACAGTAGGTAGGGGAGCAGGGTGTCCCAATCCTTCCCATCCCGGCTCACGACCTTCCGTATCATGCTCTTCAATGTCCTATTGAAGCGTTCGACCAGGCCGTCAGTCTGGGGATGGTAAACCGACGTCCTTAGGGTCCGCACTTGGAGCATGCCGCATAAGTCCTTCATCAGTTTAGACACAAAGGGGGTCCCTTGATCGGTCAGGATCTCTTTGGGTATCCCTACTCGGGAAAAAATCTGCACCAACTCCCGGGCTATGGTCTTTGACATCGTGTTCTGTAGGGGCACAGCCTCCGGGTATCGGGTGGTGTAGTCTAGCACAACCAGTATGTGCTGATGGCCCCGGGCAGATTTCTCTAGTGGGCCTACCAGGTCCATAGCGATCCTCTCAAACGGGACTTCAGTGATGGGTAGAGGTACCAAAGGGGCCCGTAAGTGTGGCCGGGGGGCATGCAATTGGCAGTCCGGGCAGGAGGCACAATACCGCAGGACAGCCGCATAAACTCCGGGCCAAAAAAATCTTTTCAGGATCTGATCGAGGGTTTTATCTATCCCTAGGCGGCCCCTGAAGAGATGGCTGTGGGCTAGGTCCATCACGCCTCTCTGGTGCTTCTGCGGCACCAAGAGTTGCTCTACGGCTTGGTCCGGCATCTGGACTACTCTGTATAACAGGTCCCCCTTTATTACATAATACGTCCCTCGGCCCTTAACTTTTCCTTCTACCGGGACTCCATTCACCTCAACTACTTCCCTTTGGATATTGTGGTAGGCTGGATCATTGGCTTGATCCTGCCCCAAATTTTCCATTGGCTGGCCAATTGGCCCCAACTCCGGGGTATCTACCTCTGGCTCCCTCTCGGTGGCAGTCTGGGGGGCAGTAGGTCCGGCGTCGGGTTCCCCCACAGCTCGCCGAGCCCTCTTCCCCCTGGGTCTTACTTGTTCCCCTACCAGTGCAACCCTCTGGTACTGGGTCAAAATCTTCGTCCCCAACTCCTTAGCTGCCCTTCTCTCCCTCCGAGACTTCTTGGGCCCCCCCAGGCATGGAAAATAGCCCTGGGTCAAATTCCCGGAAGGCTTGGGGCCCGCGATCTCTCGGCGCCATCTCCTGGATCTCGACACTAACTCCTTCTGCCTCCCTTCCGGGGAGCAGGCTATCGAACCCTGGGAAATCTTGACCAATGAGGACTGGGTAGGGAAGCTTCGGGACTACTCCCACCATTACCCTCGTGGGGTTTCCCAGGATGTCTATACTTATGGGGATGGTGGGGTAATAGTTAACATCCCCATGCACACAGGATACTCCTGAGCGCTTGGCCCGGGACAGTTGGTCTCACCCGACCAGCTTCCCCGAGACCAGCGTGATCGCACTCCCTGAGTCTACTAACGTGGTGGTACTAATGCCGTTCATCTTAATGGGCCGGGTGTATCTATGGGGGGCCATCACGACCCCCACTTGATTTATTAGGTCACATGGACCTTCTATCCCCCCCAGGTCACATTGCATGGGTTCCGCCTGGTTTGGACACTGGGCAGCTATATGCCCTACTTCCCCACATGCATAACAATGTATACCTGCTCGGGATAGCCCCCTGGTTTTCGGGCTGTTAGGCCTTACCCCCCGAGTCTCATTCCCCCAGTCCCCAAGCTTCTCCATGCTCTCAGGCTGATCCCCAGCCTCTTTTTCTCCCTACATATATCGGCTTGGAGTCATGGTAATCCGGGGTTTTGGCCCCGAGACCTGCCTCCTATTCGGGCGCATTCCTTCCTTGGTAGTCCGAGGCAGCTCCTGGGAGGCTAGGTGTCTCTCCACGAGGGCTACTAGTTCGTCATAGGAGGAGGGTTCTTACGGACCCACCCCCTTATGTCGGGCGGCAACCCCCACATATACCTGTCCCGGACTAGAATTTCTACCACTTTCTCTGGGCCGTGGGTCTCAGGCCTCAGGCACTTCCGGGCGAGGAGGATCAAGTCGAACAGCTGGGTCCTCAGTGCCTTGTCGGCCTTGTACCTCCACTCGTGGAACCGCTGGGCCCTCAGGGCTGGCGTCACTCCCGCCCTTGCCAGGATCTCGGCCTTTAGCTGGAGATAATCCGCAGCTGCCTCGGTTGCCAAGTCAAAATAGGCCTTCTGGGCCTCCCCACACAGAAAGGGGGCCAGGATGCTCGCCCACTGCTCTCAGGGCCAGGCCTCTCGCAGGGCTGTCCTCTTGAATGCGAGAAGGTAGGCCTCGGTGTCGTCGTCTGCCGTCATTTTTTGTAAGTAATTGCTTGTCCGCAGCAGCTGGGCGTCGGGGCCCCCACGGGCCATGGTGCCCAGGACTTTTATCTGTTTTACTATCTCCTGCAGGGTGGCTCGGTCCTGGGCTGCCTGGGACATCAGCAATTGGTTACTCTCTTGCTGCACTCAAACTGCTTCCTGTTAGGCCGCAGTGGCCTGAACCAGTGCCTTCACCACCACCTCCTCCATTTTTTTTAAAAAAAAATTTTTGTAAGGGGGGGGGCTTTTTTCCCTGCCCGAGAGGACTTGCCACCAAGTCTACTCACTTAATCCCGCCTCTGACACCACGTGTGACAAGGTGGCTCCTTGGACTCCCCAGACTCAGGTCCTTTAGCAGTTCTCTCTGGCTGGGTTTGGCTTCTCGCTGGGTAGGAAGGGCTAACCCCCTCCTGGGAGGGACTCCTTCCTGCTTCCCTGCCTGCTGGCAGCCTCTCTGTCTCTGTCTCTCACTCTCCTTCACTCTCCCCTCCTCGGCTGGGGATGAGTGTTTTTAAAGGGCTCTGACAGCCTTCTCAATTGGGTTCAGCTGATCCTGTTTTGGCCAGTGGTAGCCTTGCTCAGCTGGACCCAATTAACCTGCAGTTACCCCTCTCACCACAACTTTCTCTGGCAGTTGCCTGCCCTGGGTTTACCACACAGGTTAAAATGAAACCAACATATTAAAGTACAACTTGCCCTATTTACAATAGGGTTTTATAATGTGTTGATTAAAACTTTTAGCTAATACTTTACAAAAATCTCTTTTTATCCTAACCTAGGCATATCCTAATGTGGCGTAGGGTTTAGAGGATGCCTGTGCCAAGGTCTCACCCACTGCAGTAAAGACAACGACTGAGTGGTGTAGGGCTATTCACAGACTGTATTTTCAATAATTAATTAGGGAGGTCTCAAAAAGAAACCTGTGGGACTAAAAAGGGGTGAGGACGATGAAGAGCCACCAAACGAGACAAAGTAAGAGCAGTTAGAGAGATATGAATTTCCATGTACCAAGTGAAACTTCAAGGAAACTTAAGGCATAAACTTTAAGTAACGTGCACAGAATTAGTATTAGGCTTTTATTATACATGATTCAGGCCCCGGGGCTACTGTTTATCTTGACCTAGAATTCTGTATTTCTGGAAATGAGGGTGAATTGAATATACATGCACACTCTACATCAGTGTTCCCCATGCTCTAAAAGATGAGCCCATCTTCAAGACAATGAAATCAATCATCCACTGCCTCACCCCGACTAAATGTTGCTAAAGATCCGCTCATTTGAATGTATACATTTTCTGTGCTGCCTTTTCCCAACCCCAGCTAGTCCTTCCGGTTCTGTGCCACATAATGTATTCTAATAAGTGAAATGAATTTAAAATATTACCTTTTATATGTAGATATAAGAGGAAGGCAATGACCCAGATCTGGATATTTCTTATGCAATATTTTACCAGAATGAACACATATGTACAGTATGTTAAAAGTTGAGTCTAAAGAATTGATTTATACCTGGCATCTACCATTTGCGCAGATATCTAATCCATGCTGACCACAAGAAGTCCCATCCATCACCTTTTCTGTTAGAAGAATAGGCTGATCCTTTCCAAAAGGGGAACAATATAATGCACAAGGCTTTTCTTTAATAGAAATTGGTAAAAAAAAAATGTCATTAGTAAAACTGATTTAATAAAAGTAAAATTCTTCCAACCAACGTTTTTGATGATGACGCACAGTTTTCTTCATTATATTAATCAATGTTAATTATAACAAAAACTTATTTAATTTTATTTAAGAAAGATTCAGTATCTTTTTTTTCATTTGTTTGGTAAACTACAGCTCTTTTTTCTGTTAGAAAACAACTACATTAAAAACGTCATTCTACATAATACTCACGTCATGTTCATAGCTACAATTAGAAGAATATCCACATTTTAGCTGTCTAATATTTTGGTTGTAAGAGGAGATTACTTATCTGTATCTGGAGGTTCTTTAAGATGTGTGGTCCCTATTTGTATTCCAAATGTGGGTGTGCATGCACGACATGCGCCAGATCCAGAAGTTTTCAGCAGCAGTGTTTGTTGTCTCTCATGGGCACCTTAGTTTGTCACGTGCTCCAGAAGAGGTTATAAGAAGTCGTGTGGGGCAATGCACCCTCAACCTCCCTCTTACTGCTGAATAGAGAGTCCACGGAAGAGGGGATGATGGGTGGATATTGGAATACAAATAGGGACCACACACCTCGAAGAACCTCCAGTTACAAGTAACTCTTCTTCTTGGAGTGATGTCCCTATATGTATTCTAAATGCAAGTGAGTATGAAGCAGCGATCAGCTTGGAGGTGGGTGCGAGGACGTGATAGGTAGGGCCGACTGCAGGAAGGCATGTGCCATGGTTGCGTCTGCGTCTGCCCACTGGTTGATGACATAGTGCGCTATGAAGGTGCTGATGGAGCACCAGGTCGCCGCCCGACAGATCTCATCCCAGGGGATGTCTGACAGGGGACAGCAGTGGCTGTGTGTGCCCTTGTGGAATGAGCAATGATCCTGCTGGACAGTGTGGGAGCATGAAGAGCATTCAGTAGGGATCCATTTGGATATCCACTGCAAGAAAAGGGCTTGCTTTTTTGACCATTCTCCGATGACCATGAAGGTGCATGGGGAAGTACAGAATGCATGAGTTCGGTCAAAGTAAAAGGCCAGTGCCCTTTGGACATCCTGGTAGTGCAGTGTCCTGTCCATGGGAGTCGTGTGCGGCGTAGGATGGAACACAGGGAGATGGATGGAGTGGTCGAGATGGAAATCAGAAACAAGTTTTGGGAGGAACTTAGGGTGAAGGCACGAAGAGACTGTCCTTATAGAAAATTGTATATGGGAAGGGATGGGGTCAGCCATCATGGCTGCCAATTTGCTAACATGCTGGGTGGAAGTGATGGCCACAAGAGGAACTTCATGGATAGGTATGTAACGGGGCATATGGCCAGTGGTTTGAAGGGAGATCTAGTGAGGGCAGACAGCACAAGATTAACATCCTGGGGGTGGAGTAGTAGTAAGAACCGGTGAGGAGTTCATCAGGCTCTTCAGAAACAGGTAGTGGTAGGGTGGGTAAATGCCAACTGTCCATCTACTGGAGGGAGAAAGTGCCATGAGGTGGACACAGATCAAGCTGAGTGCGAGGCCTGAATTCTTAAGCTCCAGGAGATAGCCTGGGCCTGGAGCTGGCCTAGCAAGGAAGGTGATGGTGTTGCACCCAGGAGGCAAAGTGCTTCAACTTCATGGCATAGCATGCCCACATATAGTCCCATCTACTGTGCGTAAGTACACATGTGCGTAAATAAGCAGGTAAGCATGTAATCTCAGTTACTCTTTCTTTCATGTATTCTGGAAGGAACCACTCACTTACTCTATACCTCTGCCAACTAATGGATCATATACAAATGTTAATTTCTTTGAATCCTATTGAAAATATGTATAATCCTTTCAAAAACATTATTATAAACATTGTTAATGTATGGTAATCGCAATATAAGTAAACTTAAATTACATTTGAAGGTGAAGTGTTTAATTAAAACTGGTATTTCTGAGCATATCTTGATGAACAGTGGCATCAATTCAGATATATCTGTGTGGTAAGAATGCAATTTTGGTCTCTCCACCTGGTAGGGACCTCATTCTGGTCCATGCTCATTCTCCCCAGGGCTCCGGTTCTCCCTCAGCCAGAGAGTCTTCCCTCTCACTTACTCACCTGGTGTTGTCGAGACTCAGGTTCTTGGGGGACTCCCCTTCACTCTGCTGTATAGGAGAGACTTCTCGTGTGCCAACTTGCAACACCATTTGGCCCAGCTGCCCGACTGTCTGGATGGAAAGGCATCCAGTCCAAATTTGAGTGGCGTAGTGATACCATGCGCTAGGTCTCCAATGCCACTCACTGAAATTTGCCCTGGCCATTCCCCTGTCTGCATAGAGGGGCTGTGGTGGGCAAATTTCAGTGGCATTGGAACCAGACAGCTTGAGTGAAGGAGGTTGTAGCCAATCAGGTTGAGTGAAAGAGGTTGTAGCCAATCAGAAACCACCACGATAGATAAGAAGGATTGCCAACTTCTTCCAAGGGAGAACTCAGAGTGAAGCTGGAACAGGTGAGGAGCTCCTCAGCCCTAACCGAAAGCCTTGGGCCTGGGCCTAACCATCAAAATGCATCTTCAGTTAAGCAGTGTGACAAACTGATTATTTTTGTTGTGAGATTTAAAGGCCCATGCAGTTAAATTTTGAGTTTAACCTTTCTTAATTGTTAAAGGGACACCAAAAACCTCACAGCATGACCTGCTTTGCTCTTGGCAAGTTTTGATAGTCACCTTTGAGCAAACAATTCATCAGAATGGATTTGTGTGTGACCTCAGAGCTTCGGCATTTAGCAAATCAAAAAGGTTATTTTAAAGATGTAGGTACATAATTCTTTCTGACATGTATGATTGCTGTTAATATGAATGATTCTGACATTTTCTATTAATGTTGCATTATAGAGTACAATAATGAATTTCTAAATGATCTCACACCTCAGAATGATACACAATAATTATTGCATCAATAAGTCATATCTTTATCTTTATCAACAGTTGATTATTTTAAAAATGGCTTTTGTAACTCAATTTCTCAAGTTAATTTCTTTGAAGAAAATACAGTATGACAAAATTTAAAGCAAATTCAGTATAATAGCAGCTATTATCCACATTCCTGGAACAGCCTAGGTTAGAATATTTGCTTTTCTAGGCCATCAATATTTTATGCTAACTTTAGATTTACAGATATCATAAACTTTTGGTATCACTCTTTCCTTGGTGAGTGAACACTTCAGGGTAATAAGGAACATTGTTTCATTGTAGCAATCCATGCAATATGACAAATGGTTGATGTCTAGATTTATAAGAAATTGACCCAAGTCCAAAATATGCATTAGACATGGGATTCTAACAAATCCAGCACAGGGTATCTAGGGTATCTATATGTTAAAGCCACACTCCTCCATTTCTTTGAAATCAATGCCAGCTACAGTATCTCTACTCTCTCTTCAACTGTGCAACTGGATGTGTAACCAAAGTAAGCGAGTTTTAACATCTTGACGATGTTCCACTAGAATGTGTGCTTATGAAAGACTTTACACTATTTCTTTTTGCATTTGCCCCATTGATATTTCATTTTATGGCAGATGTGTTCATTGAGAAGGTTATATTCAATATAAAGATAAGACAACCCCCCCTGGACATATGTGAAACTGCCATTAGTATGATGGAAGAGCAGTAAAATTTAAATGATTCAGTATGGAACTTATTTTAAAGTTTGAGCCTGATGAATTACAATTTTTTTACACTGCTTTCTAATGAACATTATGATATTGAATCTAATACATAGAAGTAAATCACAAGTTAAATGAGTTATAGTTTACTTTTACCTTCATCTATAACAGCCTGCCACTGGAATACATGCTTCTGGTATGAAGGTCTGACAGCAAAGGCCTGACATTGCCAGTCCCTGAACGTAGGCATTCCAGCAGGACAAGAAGGATTCTCACATATTTTGTATTGTACTCTGGGTCCATGACAATCTCCTTCAGGACCTGGCCTAAAGAAGATGGAACAGACATGTCTTTTATTTGTTGGTGACATTCTTCCAAACTTTGAAAACACAGTCCACTTAACTCAGTCTATATAAAAAGTTGCTTTAACAAACAGACATCTTTTGATGAAATACATTACCTTAAAAACACGTTTAAAAAATCAACTACAAAATCAAACTTAAAAAACCTTTGGCTTCTGTTTTTCATTAATTCTCTTATGAAAGATACACAAATTCCAAATTTCCATTTACACCTGGGAACAGATGAAGAGGGAAATTCAGCTCAGGTATTCAAGACAGGTTATTATAGACTTCTATGCTGCTTTTTTCAATATAATTAAATTGATTTTTTTTTGGCTCCTGATTGAGCCAAAGTTGAGTCTAAATCAATGAATGGGCACAGCACTTGAATGTACTTTAAATTCACAGCTTTCTGCAATTTACTGCTGCACTGTTATAGTTTTCAAGTCCAATTCCCATCCCCCACCACTTTCTTCTGGCCTTTCAGTTGTTCCTATGGGTGCTAATTATGGAGGAGCAATAACAGACTGCAGAAACTGGAGAGTATGCAATTATTGGAAAGTTTTGCCTGAAAAACTAGTGAAAGTTACATTAAGACATCCCTAAGTGCTGGAAATAGTTTATAGGCATCTTATAATACATCTAGAAGTGACATTTTACAAACTCCTCTGTCCATTTATTTTTATCTCTGGTATGTTTCTCCACCTTTACCTCTCTTCTCACTTATGTTACCAAGCCCTGTTCTCACTACTTCCCTCCCCACTATTTCTCTTCTTATACACCTGTTCTACAAAGGAAAAAATGGCACTGAGAAATTGAGAGGGGACGGTATTTTTTTAGACATATGTTTAGAGTTCTGGGGTGAAATCCTGGCTCCAATGAAGTCAGTGGTTAAACACTCCTTGCCTTCAATGTGGAAACTTTTTTTGTTTTTGTTCATACCTATTTAACTTAAATGCTTGTAAAAACTCTTGAGAGAAAAGATCTCTCTGTGAAAGGTTTAAGGATCTGTCCAATTGAGGGTAAGACAATTCGCATTCTAGTTCTCATCTTCTTCAAGGACTCCTCCAGCAAACAGATGGAGGACAAGACCTGATATTCTGGATATTTTTTTCAGGTGAAAAAAAATTAAAAGGCATAAACTCACTTATTTTTCCTTTGTAGGTCACCTTTAAAATATACTTGTATTCTTTGATAAAGTACTTCCAGAAAACTTTAGGTCCAACTTTGCTTCTCTCACTATACTTTTGCACCACGGAAGCTGGTGATAGCAACAAAGAAGACCAAGCTTCCCCTCACCCTGTTACGGTGATCATAAGCAGAGCTGTGCAAACAATCAAAAAATGTTTTTCATTAATATTTGTTTGATTTTTAAAATGAATTGTTTCAACTGTTTGTTCCTGATATATTTGCTATTAACAAACATTCTCATAAATGAGTTTCCTGTCAGGAATGTTCATGGAAATACCGAAATTTAAGTGAAAACTGGAAAATATTTAGGAAGTGTGAACTTTCAGTTTGTAAAGTTTTGCAACAGAAACCTCATGGTAAAAGATCTCTTCCCATGTTGAATGAGCATAAACATGCAATCAAAAGTAAAAAAACACAATGAACTGACTGTGCACAATCTCCAGAGGAAGAATATTTTGCCAGAAGTAGACAGAAAATTAGTTTGAAAAACAAACAACTAAAATAAAACTGTAGGCTATGTCCTTATTGAAACAGATAAAAATAATAGAATAATTTATTCACAATTCATTTTTATTTTTAGGTCTCATGACAAGTTTACATGAATAAATCTTCTGCTGTTTCTTAGCAAGACAAACTCACATGACTCCTTTTTTTTGGAGGAAGGTTGATCTCGCCAAACCCTACAAATCTACTATTTCCCATTATTCACTATTTATGGAAAAAGAAGAATTGTATACATGTGCACAGCTGTGTATGACTACAGTTTGACTACAGTTAAACATTCCTGAGAAATTCTATAGCACAAATAAAGGAAAAGAGAACTTTTCTTACCCAGTGCATTCGCGCTGTCGACTGCTGATTCCAGTGTTGCAAGTTCTGCTGCAAGTGCTCCATGTGCTCCATTCCCCATCCAGATGTTCAGTAAAAGATGTCCTACTGGTACATTCTCCAGCCTTACACCACTATGCCAAAAGTCAACTCTCAGGTGAATAAATCAAGACATACCCAAAATAACTCACTGTCTTCTGCTTGCACAGTATAATCAGGGCTTATTGGATACACTCTTAAAAACATCAAGTCAAAGAAAATACTAGGAATTTAGGGCCTGTTTGAACTCCCCTTAAAAACAATAGAATTTTTCCACTGATGTCCATGATCGTTTCACTTGGTCCTTACTGCATAAAACACGCCATTATGGACTTCAAAATCATTTGGCTTCCCCTTCCATTCAAGTACTCCAAGAAAGCATTGAAGTGAGGAGGATGAAAGCCAATACAGCTGAGAGATAATCTATATCAATACACTTATATGAAGTTCTGGGATTGATGTATACATTCACATGTATTTCTGCAATTTATAATTAAAACTGATGTAATGTAGCACATAAAATTTAGGGTAAATGGCACTTTATTGATAATGGGAGGTAGGAATGCCCTACTTAGCTTTCAGAATGTTTTGGGTGGAACCCTGGTCCTAGTAAAGTCAATGGAAGTTTCAATAGGGCCAGGATTTCACCCATTGTATTTCTATACATATACATAATTTGCCAGGAGAGGACAACTACAATTCTCCCCTCATTTATCTACTGTGTAATATGCTGTGTAACAGTAAATCATTCGTTAGATTTAGCTTTCAATTTTAGCTTTCTAAGAAGTGTCCAGATGCCACGGGCATAAGCACATTACAAGTGTATATATAGAAAACTTTGCAGAGTAGGTAAATGGAATACCCTTCCTCCCCACACACACACTTAAAATACACACACACAATGTGCCTATCACCATGGTATCTGGGCACCAACGGCAAAACTAAAATTCAAAGCAACATTTTTCAGAAATAGGACCTCAATATTTCACTCTCCAGGGATGAACATGTTGGAACAAGTTATGCACTTGATAAGGTGCATATGCTAGGATGAAGCCTTTGTGTTTATTAACTTTTGATCTTTTAGTAAGGGTCTTCAGAACTGTATCCCTTCCATCTTATGAAGCTAAATGTTCAAAGGGGACATGTTTGGGCAAAAATGAACATTTTTACAAAACTAGTAATTTCAGTGCTTCTTTCTGAAGATGGCTCAGAAGTCAGTTTAGGAAGCCTAAGTTATAATTCACTTAAGAAGAAATAATATGTGCTCTTGAGCTTCCTGAGACAATCACAAGGGAGTTATCTGGTTACACACATCTTTCTGCTAATTCAGAAATACAAATGAAAATCCATCATCCACTGCATCATGTGGATTTTTGACCTTCACTGTGGGATTTGTGGGCCAGAAATCAATGAACAAATTACACTTATTGAGAAACAGTTTTTCCTTTATGACAGATATAATATTGATAACATTCTTTACTTAATTGTTTCAGAACACTATAATGTATGTGAGAAACATAGTCACATAAAAATTAGTGGTACATGAGAGGCGCAATGTAGTAAAATAAAAGGATTGCCACAGGCTAACTTTGAAAAGAGGTTACCGTATTTTTCGCCATATAAGACGCTCCGGCATATAAGACGCACCTAATTTTAAAGGAGGAAAATCTAGAAAAAAAAGATTCTGAACCAAATACTGTAGTAAAATATTTTAGTTAGAGTTAGAGAAAGGGGTCCTGGTGACGGGCAACATGGGGGGAGAGGATCTGGTATGGAGGGAGCACAGAGGATTGGGTGATGGGGGAGAAAGTGCACTGGGGGGCACAAAGGGTTGGGGGGCAGAGCGCAAGGAAGTCACAGAGTGGGGCGAAGGGGGATGACACAGAGAATTGGATGAGGGGGAAGGGAGAGTCCGGGTGGAGTGGAGGGGGTTGGCAGAGAGGATCGGTGAGGGGAACAGGAGAGCCTGGGGGGTGGGAAGAGGATTGGGGTGGGAAGGAGAGTCGGGGGGGGAGGGGAAGAGCACCCCAAGAGGGGTGCAGAGGGTCTGGTGGGAGGAGCAAAAAGTCCCAGGGGAAGGCACAGATGCACAGAGGATTGGGTATGGGGGAGGGGACAGTGCCCTAGGGAAGTCACAGAGGATCAGGTTGGGAGGACGGGGGGGGGGGGGGGCACAGAGGGTCAAGTGGAGGGGGAAGCCCCAAGAAGGGGCACAGAGGGTTGGGTGGAGGGGAGGACACAGAGGGTCTGTTGGGGAGGAGCGACAGAGTCCTGGGGGGAACACAGATGATGTGGTGAGTGGGGGGGGGGGAGGCGAATCCCATGAGAGGACACAGAGTATTGGGGGAGGGGAGAGCACCCCGGGGGGGCAGAGGATGGGGGAACTACAGACTGTAGAGTGAAGAAGGGGAAGCCCCGGGGGGCACAAGAGTGACGGTCCTGGTGAGCGTGGGCTGGGGAACCGAGGGGGTTGGGTCTGGTGACGGGGGAGCTCAGGTTCTGAAGAAGGAAAACGAGGAGTAGGAGCTCTGGAGCAGAGGGAGGGAGCCGGAGGGTGGGACCTGGCGAGGTGAACCCCGGGGGAGGGAGATTTGCTGAGTGGGAGCGGAGGGGGGAGGAGCGGGGAGGGACCAGAGAGCCGGTGAGGGGGGACGGGGGGGGGGCACACAGCGGGGTCTGGTGACAGGGAAGCGAGGGGAGCCGGTGAAAGGCAGCGCGGGGGAAGCGAGGGGAGCCGGTGAAAGGCAGCGCGGGGGAAGCGCGGGGAGCCGGTGAAAGGCAGCGCGGGGGAAGCGAGGGGAGCCGGTGAAAGGCAGCGCGGGGGAAGCGAGGGGAGCCGGTGAAAGGCAGCGCGGGGGAAGCGAGGGGAGCCGGTGAAAGGCAGCGCGGGGGAAGCGAGGGGAGCCGGTGAAAGGCAGCGCGGGGGAAGCGAGGGGAGCCGGTGAAAGGCAGCGCGGGGGAAGCGAGGGGAGCCGGTGAAAGGCAGCGCGGGGGAAGCGAGGGGAGCCGGTGAAAGGCAGCGCGGGGGAGCCGCGGGCCCAGGGACATTTGGTGACGAGGGGCGCCGGGGCGGCTGGGTGAGGGGGGCGCCGCGGGGGGTAGGGGCAGTTACCGGACTCACGAGGGAGAACTCCATGGAAAATTGGCGCAGCCACGTGGGTCACTGCGCCGCGCCCCGCCCGGGCTGCGGGCGCCTCATGTACAGCCGGGACTAGCCAGAGCCAGGCGCTCCCGTCCGTGTCCCTGGTGTCATTCGCCTCGCCCCACCCCCGCGCTGAGTCCCGGGGGGGGAGGGGACAACCCCGCGCCACCGGGCGAGCAGAGCACCCGCCCTATAAGACTATACCCGGCGTATAAGACGACCCCCGACTTTTGAGACGATTTCCCGGGGTTAAAAAGTCGCCTTATACGCCGGAAAATACGGTATATCTGCATATCAAAAAACATAAATAAATCCCTTCTGGAAAATGCAGTAATAGATATTGTTCAGCTATACAAGAGGTGGTAGGTATAGATAACAGTTAATAACTTTTCTTTTAGCATCTTTCTAGTATGGTCACAAATCTTTCATTTACAGAACAACTTAATCAGGATGAGCATGAAACAAGGCAGTCTGAATGAAATGAAATGAAATTCCCATCATCTCCTAAATGAAGGAATGTTGTACAACAATACAACAATGTCATTCTCTGAGCAAAACAGAGTATGACTGACTAGTGAATATGAAACTCATCTTTGACCATGACAATGGAAAGAAGAAACTTTCTAGTCCAGTAAGATAATTATGGTGTTTCAGGGATGTCTGCTTACTTCATTCTGCTAGATATGTCTCCCACCCCACATGGCTCCTTGTTCTAGATCTAGTCTCGTCCTCCTGCCCATCTTGCCTCATTATCCCAATTCAGGTCCCTCTACCCTTAGCTCCATATCACAGTCTGTCCCCATGTCCCTTGGCTCCACATCCCAACCCCCATGCCTAGCTCTTCAGCCCAGTCTTCCCCCAACACCTGTGGCCCCTTTTCTCAGTGTCCCCACTGGCACCCTCCACACTTAGCCCACGCAGCATTCCAGTTAGGCTTCTTCCTTCTCCATGCTGCTTTGGCTCCACAGAGTAACACTGAGAGCACCAGATAGAAAGGCTCTTTTCTCTCAGTGCTATCGCAGTCCCTGGCTGCTTGAAAGAGGAGCAGCTGGAAATGTCCGGCTCAGTCCTTGCAGCATGCTCAGTACAGAGGAAGTTTAACTGCTATATGCTAACAAATCTCTACTGACTACATGAGATCTGGGAGTTTTAGAGCCACATAGTTTGACCAAATTTGAGTCGATTTTGATGAGGATGACAATGGTACCAGTGACACCTCTGACAAATTGACAAATTGAAATTCCCTCTTTCAAAGAGTAGAGGCACTACAACGTATCAGTTAAATGGTTGCAAGGATTCTTTTAACAAAGACAAAACAATGTATTTTTCCTAATTTTGTTCTGAGAACTGGCTAAACCATTTTTGCTGAAAATTTCCAAAAATATTTAACATGATGGATACACCTAGCATGAAAAATTTCACCTTGGACAGTTAAAGGTTGGCAAAGTTATAAGCTACAGAAAACAAGGTCTTACAATGGAAATTGTCAGGCAATATTAGTATAGCTGACCCTACACCACTTATAATATAACCTTAAGGCTCTCTCCTCTCAATGCATGATGGATTTATGCATATATTGCTCTTTGCTCAGAAAAGAATGCTACCTTTAGCAAGAAATAGTAGTTATTTTAAAATATTAAATAGGCTATACAAGTCTAGTATCATTAGGGTGACACAATTTCATTATTCCAATGGATTGAAAATAAATAATGGCTTGGTCCCAATGTACACCACTGATATTATCTGAATACTTTATCTTATTCTGTTTATGGTTTTGTTTGGTTTTCAGATGATGAAAATTTTCCTTGGCTCAATGTTTTATGATTCAAAGAGCAAATTATCCCTTAGGGAGACTGCACGGGGCTGGCAGTGTAATACCACGAGAAGAGCAAGATATATGAATGTTCCTATGCCATTTATTACTTTTTTCTAAAAAGAGAGTTGGCTTACACACTTGACCTCCATTTATTGTGATAGCACACATTTGGCAGAGGCCCTCTAAAGCATAAAAGCTGTTGATGGACATTTAACAGAAGTCTCACTTTAAGTGACCATTTCATTTCTTTGTTGATGCGTTCTTTAGGAAATCTGCCACTCTTTTAGGTGCTGTGACACTTTAAAACTTCTTTGAAATAAACTTCTGCAGTAATCTGTATACAGTAATTCTGTGCTGGTTCTTTGCATGAAATTAATTCTAGTAAGTAGTGTTTCTATGTGTCTGAAAATTCATATTTCTGCTTACAAATAAAGTACTGAAACAGTGCAATAATGATATTCCATTTAAAATGTATATATATTACAAAAAGCAGATTTAGCTTTAAACAAAAATAGAGCAAATGTGAAACCATATTTTGGTTTGGTTAAGTTTTTCACTCTTCATAGAGATAAACATCTTTTGGTTTGGTTAAGTTTTTCACTCTTCATAGAGATAAACATCTTTTCTCCACACACAAGTAAGCTGCTGATCTACACAAATAACTATTTAATTAGGCAAATGCATATATGTATTCTCCCCATCCCACAAAATATTCATATTGTATATAGAAAAAACTATTTTTCTGATGCTAATCAGAATAAACAGTAACTGTAATGGACTGTTTCAAACTTCTATTTATCTCCTTTTCAGTATAATTATATTTTATTTCAAGTGTACACAGTAAATAGGGGCGTACAGATGATCAAATCTGTTTATTTGAAAACCTGAGACCTTACTAATTGGGAAACTCTAAAAAATATTCACTGGTACATTTTATATTTTCCCTTTATGTTAAATGTAAATGACACTCAATTATGTATTGCCAGTCAAAACAGTCTTTAGTTGTTGACCATGGTAATTTATGTTAAAATATTCAATAATGACCCTACAGTTATCATATAGTTTTTATAAAGACCACAGAACTGGATAGTGTTCATATTAGATTTTTTCTGTAGTGAAATTCATTTGTATAGTGACACTGATTCATTTATATTCTGAACTGTTGTGAGAAACCAATAAAGACATGCTAAAACTATGAAGTGTATTTGCATATACAAAAATAAAACTATCCCTACTGTATACTATGGTAATGTTATATTAATAACAGTTATTCCCAGAAATATCTAGTTACATACCATATTTCCTAAAATTTACAAATGAAAATGATTCATCTCATATTTAAAAGTAATGTGTGTGCAATTTTTCAGAAGCAAAATTTAATCACAATAAATTAATTGCCGCATTACTTCCATCAGTTACAATAGAAAAATCAGTGGCCATACCTTTCCAGTGTCACAGTCTGTTCCATCCATTGGTGGATCCAGTTTAGTTTTGCACTCCTTCTCACCTTCCACCTTACACCACAACCCAGTGCAAATAACATGCTGCAAAACAAACATACATTACTAAGGACAGAGGACTTAAATGACTGTACATATGTAATCCATTAATTTCAGCAGGAAGTTGCTGGTTTGGTGGTACTGAAGTATGTACAGAGTTAAACGTCAACAAAAATTATGGATATAGTATGCAGCAAATTCTGGATGCACCCACTTTGGGCATGGACACAGTGGAATAAGTCCAATTGTTCAGTTGGCGTGGGGGATGAATCCCAGGAGCCTGTGTATAGGGTCACAACCCTTGAATGTTGCCAAAGTGACACAGGTAGGGCTTTGCCAGACAAGATGGATCTACCACTGTACTGATCAATTGACTTAGAGGTAGCTGTAGATGATGTGCTACAGCTACAGTCTGAAATGAGGACTCTGTTTTCACCCATCAATGCACAGCTCAGCTACTTGACCTGTGGCTCCATAGTGCATATGGACAAAGAACAGGTGGGCATAGGGGGCATAGTGATATACTTATTTCTCCACAAAATTCAGAGCTTCTTATGAATTAAGAGAGCTAAAAATTTATTCCATTATTATTTTACCGCTCATTCAAGGATGGAAAGAAAAGAAAACTAGCACTATCTTTAGAAATGAAAATATTCCTTAGCAATCATTGAAGTGTTAGGTTGCGTGTGCATGTATTATTTGTGAATTATGTTCACTAGAAGGCTCAGAGAATGAAGTGTAATAGACTTTACTTAAAGCTGTAAAACTGAAACGCTAAATGAAAATTGAAAGATTAGTGCACTAAGTCGCCACCTCAAAAGGACATATGGGGCAATCAAGTTAGTAAACACATTTAAATAGTTTTTCCTGCTATTTTCCTTGAAATATTGTATGTGTATTAATGACCAAATTGGATGTTGTTGTTATGGGGACTAACTATTGCATTTTCTTTTCTGGTTGGGCCAGACCAGAATCACATATTTCAGTATGTCATGTTGCATATGGCATGAATTTATCTGTTTGGGCAGGGATGGTAGAGAGGGCATACAGCTCCCAAAATTGTGATTCTTTGTTGTTGGGGCTGAGACTCACCCACAAGGTGGTATTTGTGTATGTTCCCTCTCTAGTACACCATTATCACAGTTAAAATTATTTGGACTAACAATGGGAAATAAGATTTATCCAAGGATATAAAATAATACTGGTGACACTTTATTTTTATAAACTATACATTAATTTACTATTTATATAGTGCAATAGTATACAGCAATGAATAATAAAAAAAGCTATGCCAAACTAAACAGAGATTTCTCCTTCCAAAAGGACTTACAGGGCATCCATTCTAAGGGAAAAACCTTCTATATTATAAAATGAACAACATAACAAATACAGAAACAGTGTGGCAGGGGTCACTGTGACTAGAACATTTCACAGAACAGTTGGCTTTTCTGGGGGTTTTTGAAGGAAAAAAGAGTGAGGGATATTTGTGTATGTCAAGTGGAATGCCATTCCAGTCATGTGAACAGCCGTGAAGAAGAAAAGTTGGGACTATATAAGAAAGACAAATAGTGCAGCTAAGGCCTTGTCTACACTTCCGACTGGATCCACGCATAGGGATCGATCTTTTGATCACTGTCAACCGCTGCCACCGTGAGGATGGCAGGTAAGTCGACCTAAGATGTGTCGACTTCAGCTATGGTATTCAGTTGCGTATCTTAGGTCGACCCTCCCCACTAGTGTAGACCAGGCCTGGGAGTGATGCTTGTGCAGTGCGGAGATAGTGGGAATAGCAGTGGTGGAGATAAGGACAGATATATAGACAGAATATAATATTTCCATAACTTTTGCTCTTTCCATCATGATCTTTCCCTTGGACTTTCTTAAAAGCTGCCATGCTATACAACCACTCTATTCATTCTCTATAAAGATGACAGCTGTGTTATGACAAGAATTGTTTTAGTGAAATTGACTAGATAGCATTCACATCCTGGACTTTAATCTTCAAGGCCAATATTTTGCAGTTCTACAGTTGTACTCAATTATCAGGTTCTGTTCATGAGCCATTATCTTGCTTTCTGTTATTCAAAAGAATGGTAGGAACTAATTGATTCTTACTTGAAGCACAGTGGGCATAAAAGCAAACTTGGCAGTTTTACAAGATAATCACAGTGACAGTATAAATCTTACACTGAAAGATACACAGACACTTTGTTCTTGAAAGGCTTTAGGCTACTCTTCTCAGACTACATAAATTACAGCCTTCAATTTAGAGCATGTTCACAGGGTTAAAAAAAGTCTTCAACATAAAGATTAGGTACTATTAAAGGAACAGGAATGTGGGTCAGTTTAGTAGCTCCCAGAGATAATTCTGCAGGGGTAGGTGTTGTTAATAGTCTGCTGTGGCATGTATTGTAGGCAAGCGAGAACAGGTGAGGGGGAAGTACATGGAATCTCTCCCTTGTCTCACAGGATTATCAAAGAGATTGTGTACTGGATGTGATTGGTATTACCTAATATTACCATATGATGTGATTACAGATAGTCTTACAGATTCTACTTAATCAAAGATATGGGCAGTCAGAGCTTAGAAGAAATGCATTGTGAGTTATAGTTCAGTTCTTTTTAGCAGCTGCATATATCATTAGTAGCATTTGTTCCCTGCTTGACAGAATAAATTTCTTAGGCGTATAGTTGTTTAACTTGATGATATACTTTCATATATAAAAAACCCTAGAAGAAATGGAATATGGGGCATTCAAAACTAAATATCAGAAATTAACAGAGGACAAGACCAGGAAAGTAAGTACCCTATTCTCAAGAAGACAGTAAGACAGTAAAATTAGCATCAGGATAATAATCTTGATTTAATTGTTGGTGTTCCTGAAAATAGCAAGGAACAATAAACGAGTACTAAGGACAGTCTGAGAGACAGCTTGGCAAAGCATCTTGGGGAGTATATGCAACTTGCAGATGAATAAGTGGCATTCTAACTTCACCTGGTTTCAATAAGATAACATTCCTGATTTACTTCCCCACAGTAAAGTCTCAGGGAAATTAGAAGGTTACAAAGGTATCATGCAACTGCACATACATACATTTGACAGTCTGGCCTATAAATTACAGTTTAAGGAGAGATAATGAGAGATTTTGTACTGGCTGGAAAAAAAAAAGTGGAAAAGAAAAAATTTCCTTCCCAGTCCCCTTGGAAAGGAACAACTACAATGAGGGCCATAGCGGATCATGACAAAATCTGATATGTTATCTGCTTCCATGGATGGGAGTGGTGGGTGCTGCTCTACCTTTTCCTGCACCAGCATGGACATAGGTAGTCCCCCTTCTCTTCTGGCCACCAAGGGGTAGAGGGGAAGTGATGGGGCAGCGTCCCCCCACTGATCTGGTATGAAGCTGCCGTAGCAAGTAACACTCTGGCTCCCTTAAAGGGGGAACAACACCTTTTCTGAGAAGCTAGACAATGGCCCCATCACTTAATGTGCGGTGAAGTCGTTTACTTCAGAGGATCCATGACTTCACTGGATATATTTTTCTATTTTTATACTGAAATCAGCACACTTATGGTGCACATTAAAGCTCCAATCCAGCATCACGATAGCAAGGATTAAACAGTACATAAAACATGCCCATCTTGACTTTCACATGCAAAGTGTAAAATCGGGTACATATCAGTAATTCTCTCTTTTATGCTGTAACTGAAAAAATAACTCTGCTCCAAAGTAAACAACAATCCTTACCTCCATTTCTTGACAAAATGAAGCCATTGGTCCAAAGAGAATCTGACATTGTTCATCTGCAGTGTACGTCATTCCTGGCAGTTTGGACGGAATAATCACAGAATTGAGGCTTTGGGGATTTGTCTGTAGCAAACAGTTACTGGCCTTTGACCTGCCAATATGCAGAAATTCATAACATGTTGAATAATATTAATAGAAATTGGTTATTTTGTTGACTTAGAACATATGCAATTGCTATAAAAAAGAATTAACAGATCTTAAGCAGGATATTAATGACATTTAGACCTGTTAATTTAACAAAATTCTTTCTTTTGCTGTTGTATAATTACAGAAAAACAAAACTGCTTATGGATTACAAGCTGCTATAAGGATTTCAGGAAAATACTTGGAAAATATTTTAGTGTAAATATTACATAATTTAATTGCTTTAAAATGATATGGCTTTTAATAAATATTTATGGAGCTCACTTTTTTCACCCATATTTTAAATATGTCAGTGTTTTTCAAGTACAGTAAAACCTCGATATAAAGCACTGTTTTCACACAAAATTAAAGAGAAAGGGAGATGAAAATACATGGACCTCCACTACATTTGAGTTCTAAATGGACACAACTACAGGTTGTCCTTGAATCTCAATCATTCCAGTGCCAACTCCAATACAGACCTTCTAAGGACTGCTTAGTTGTTAGTAGTAAATTGTCAGTAGGCATATCTATCTATTCAAGAGGGTTATTCTTGAGGGTTATTCCTTATACAATGTACAGACACAATATAGGTGTCCTATTTTGGTATGGTTCCATGTATCATATTCTCAACTAGAGAACTCATAAAATATTTCTATTAAAATAAAATTATTTCCTCATGTTGTTTGTTATTGAATGACAACATCAGACATGATGTAATCTGTAATATCTTTTGTGCAAAATAGAAAACAATGCAGATATCATTTTCTATTCCTGATATGTATTTTTGCTCCATATCTTTGTTAATGTATTTTCTTTAGTTGATAAGGTGACTTTTTGGTGGTTAATATGCAGCTATTATTAACAGTATTTCCTTTTTAACATCATACAGAAGCTGACAGAGAGTATTAAGTATTTGGCATATCTGAAACTTAGATCAAAAGTCAAAGAATTACTTTAAGCAATGCTATTTTTTGACTGAATTACCTGAGGAATCTTTCTAGATCTTCCCTGCTGCACCGGGACCATGAAACATCACCAAGATTCTGTCCTTTAATCCATTCTCCGGACATGATATGGAGACCATCTGCACAGGATGGGTGGTCATTGTCATGATTTATTCCCATGCTGAATTTTGAAGGTATTAAAAATAAAACATTTTTTTTTAGAAAACAGCATTATAAATGGTTTTCAAAATGGTTAAGTACATGAGAACGGCCATGATGGGTCACATCAAGGGTCCATCTAGCTCAGTATCCTGTCTTCCGACATGGCCATGCCAGGTGCTTCAGAGGGAATAATCAGAAGAGGATAATCAATCCTCTGACATTCACTCCCAGTTTCTGGCAGTTAGAGGCTAAAGACACTCGGAGAATCATGGCTAATGGTCACTGATGGACCTATCCTCCATAAATTTACCTAATTCTATTTTGAACCCATTTATGCTTTTGGCCTCCACAACAAACAAACTGCATTTCTCCCACTAATGAACGAGAAGACCATTGTGAGCTTACATAACAAAGCCAGTGAATCACAGTGTAATTCTGCACTGAACTTGTTTTCATTACACATTTGTTTATTGTTGACTACTTGCATTTAGCTAACTAATAAGTGAGATGCATTGTTAAAATATTCTGAGCAGAAGTTTTATGCATACTTACAATTTCGAAAATCCACAGAGTTTTGATTGCAGTACCTTTTATTTAAAATAATAGCAATGGAATGACTCAAGGGAACTACATCCAAAGGATAAGGCACCCACACAGTAAAAGGTGGCGAATGCTCCCACCATGCAGGAGTCATAAAATTGTGCCACAAAATCTACTTGTGTCTGCCACTTTGAATTTGCTCAGTTGTTGCTTTTGAAGATTCACTGTCACTTGAAAAAAAACACATCTGTTTGCTTGTAGGCAATAGTCAGGTGGGTTTTTTAAGTGAAAAATGGCACTTCAAAACCTTCAAAAGGAGCTATGTGGATACACACAGAACTGCTATGTGAAAAGTAAATAAAATAGTCTCAGTTGCTTTTGACTATTTAAACGTCACTATGAGGATACTCTTCAGAGCAGGGTATACAGAGTGGCTGCTGGGATTTTGCAGCTTCTTCAGGACTTAAGATAGCCCTTTAGTTTGTGCAATAAATCTTTTGAGTGATACCACTACATAACCACTACTCTTTCTGTGCTGGCCGCTTACATTCATCATGTATATTCATTTAAGTTGGCTATCTTGGTCATTTCTCACGAATACTCCTTGCTTTCAGCCAATCAATCAATGCAACTTTTCCTCCATGAAAAGTCAGTTACCTCTAGATCAGTACTAAGTGTTGATATCACGTCTCTCTACATCTCACCATCCGTTGTTTACGTTGACATTAAAATGTAAACAAAAAAAACCCAGAACACCACACAATCCTGGCAACTTTCCCTCCCGGTCAAACTGTGCCCCACACAAAGCTATTCAGTCAAATATCAGTAACATTAGGTCAAATTTTAGTGCGGTAACACAGCTCATGTTAAATTGTGCTTATTAATGAATGAATTTAATTCCCCAATAAGGCAGTGTTGTGTGGGACTCTATTGTGCCTGCCAGGGTGTTCAAAAGAAGTGCTCTGCTGGTTTGGAGCCCCTTACTGGAATGTCCACACTACACAGTGTGGAACGCTGAGGCAGCAGTCTGTGCATGAATCTTCAGGGAGAATTTTGTGAATGGTGGATAGAATTGGGGAGAAGATGCATTTATTTCACATTTATTTTAATTTCCCACTCTTTTCTGCACTTCTACAAAAGTGCTTCTGTGCTCAAACTCCATTGATGTGAACTGTGATGTGTTAAACTGTATGTGTATGCATAAACTGTATGCATAAACTGGGGGAATCCGTATTTTAATTTCACCCTAGTTTAGGAGATGATGGCTCAAAACTGGATAAGAAAAAGAACCAACAGGATTCACTAAATGATTGGCATTTGCATGGAAAATCAGGAGATCCACCATTACCTTAACTGGGATAAAAGATATTAGAGAGACAGAACCTCATATTCCAGAACAAAGCCAACCACTGACAGATGCTCAGGTTTAGGAAGAAAATTGCGCCATGGGCACATTATTCCACAACTCTCTACTACACGGCTCCTTCCATTTTCTGTGAAGTACCTAGGACTAGCCACTTTTAAGAGGCCTGACACTCTACTAGATGGCATAAAAGTATATCTCAGTATAGAAATTCCTGTGTTTGTGTGTTCCTGAGAAACAGCTTTATTTCCAAGATGCTACTTTAGTTACCAAGGGGTGTTACACATTGTAATTCCAAACAAGCAGAAAGAAAGAGACGATTTCCAGAAGGTAAAAGAAAATGAAAATTTGGAAGAGGGGAATTTGTATAATGACAACCCATCCTTCCCACTCCTTTCTTGTATTTGTGTGGTAGATTAGAGCCATATTAGGTATATATATATATACACACACTAGCAAAAATACCCGGTGTTGCTCGGGTCCATTGGGGGGGGAGGGGGAAGAGAGCTGAGCGAGTGCGGGGTCCGTTGGAGGGGAGAGAGAGCTGAGCGAGTGGGGGGGATGTTGGAGGGGGGGAGGGGGGAAGAGAGCTGAGTGAGTGTGGGGGCAGTTGGAGGGGGGAGGGGAGAGAGAGCTGAGCGAGTGCGGGGGCCGTTGAAAGGGGGGAGGGGGAAGAGAGCTGAGCGGGTGCGGGGTCCAAGGGAGGGGGAGGGGGGAGAGAGCTGAGCAAGTGGGGGGGCCGTTGGAGTGAGGGGAGGGGGGAGATTTTAAAAAATTTCAATTCTTACCTGAGGGGGGGAGAGAGCTGAGCAAGTGCGGGGTCTGTTGGAGGGGGGAAGAGAGCTGAGTGAGTGGGGGGACCGTTGGAGTGGGGGGAGGGGGAGAGAGCTGAGCGAGTGTGGGGGCAGTTGGAGGGGGGAGGGGGGAGAGAGCTGAGCGAGTGCGGGGGACGTTGGAGGGGGGAGGGGGGAGAGAGCTGAGTGAGTGAAGGGGCCGTTGGAAGGGGGAGGGGGGGAGAGAGCTGAGCGAGTGCGGGGGCCATTGGAGGGGGGAGGAGGGAGAGAGCTGAGCGAGTGTGGGGTCTGTTGCAGGGGGGAAGGGGGAGAGAGCTGAGCGAGTGGGGGGGCCGTTGGAGTAGGGGGGAGGGGTGAGAGAGCTGAGCAAGTGGGGGGCCCTTGGAGGGGGGAGAGAGCTGAGTGAGTGCGGGGGCCATTGGAGGGGGGAGGAGGGACAGAGCTGAGTGAGTGGGGGGTCTGTTGGAGGGGGAGGGGGGAGGGGGGAGAGAGCTGAGCAAGTGGGGGGGCCATTGGAGTGGGGGGCGATTTTAAAATTTTTCAATTCTTACCTGAGGGGGGAGAGAGCTGAGCAAGTGCGGGGGGCCGTTGGGGGGGGAGAGAGCTGAGTGAGTGGGGGGAACGTTGGGGGGGGAGGGGGAGAGAGCTGAGTGATTGGGGGGGCCATTGGAGTGGGGGGGAGGGGGGAGAGAGCTGAGCGAGTGCGGGGTCTGTTGGAGGGGGGAGGGGGGAGAGATCTGAGCAAGTGGGGGGGGGCGTTGGAGTGGGGGGAGGGGGGAGATTTAAAATTTTTTCAATTCTTACCTGAGGGGGGAGAGAGCTGAGCGAGTGCAGGGGCCGTTGGGGGAGGAGAGAGCTGAGTGAGTGGGGGGAATGTTGGGGGAGGAGGGGGAGAGAGCTGAGTGAGTGGGGGGGCATTGGAGGGGGGAGGGGGGAGAGAGCTGAGCGAGTGGGGGGCCGTTGGAGTGGGGGGGAGGGGGGAGAGCTGAGAGAGTGGGGGGGTCCATTGGAGGGGGGAGGAGGGAGAGAGCTGAGCGAGTGGGGGGCCCTTGGAGGGGGGAGGGGGAGAGAGCTGAGCGAGTGCGGGGTCCGTTGGAAGGGGTATTATTACATCATAACTATGTCACGGAGAACAGCAGCTGCCCAGCTGCTGTTAATGGGATTTAAATAATTTCACCCCTAGGGGGCGTCAGAGGTGAGATTTGAAAAATTTTCTATTCTTACCCTGATTAGGACCCTAAAGCCTATAACTGTACCAAATGTCAAGTCTCTAGCTCAAACGGTGTGGAAGGTGTAAGGGAATGTACATACACGCACGCATGCACCATTTGACATTGATATATATATATATATATAATATATATATATATATCAATGACCATTGGAGGGATCGTGATTATAGCAAACCTTTAAATTTTGAGATAAAAAAACTGATTCCTGTGTTTCTTTAAAAAAGTAAACACAAGAAATCCACTCTGGTGGGAGTTTACTCGTGGCCTTAAGTGGCAGGAAGGCGGGCTAGCTAGGTGATAGTTGTATCACTATTTTAATGTACTATGATGTTCCAGGGTGCAATCCAGATTGGTGAATTTCCCCATGTTAAGTATCCTCACACCTTCTTGTCAACTGTCTGATATGGGTCATCTTGATTATCATTACAGAGGTTTTTTTCTCCTGCTGATAATAGCTCATCTTAATTAAATAGCATCTTAGAACTGGTATGGCAACTTCCACCTTTTCATGTTCTGTGTGTGTGTGTGTTTCTACTGTCTGTTCTATTCTATGGGCTATAGCCTACAAAGGTTTATGCTGAAATAAATTTGTTAGTCTCTAAGGGCTGGTCTCCACTAGGGGGGGAAATCGACTGTAGATACGCAATTTCAGCTACATTAATAACGTAGCTGAAATCAACGTCTCTACAGCCGACTTACCTCCCATCCTCACGGTGGTGGCAGTCGGCGGCGCGGTCCCCCATTGACTCCAGCTTGCGCCTCTTCACGAGCTGGACTTCCGGAGTTGACGGGGGAGCCGCTGGTGGTCGATTTATCGCGTCTTAATGAGACGCGATAAATCAATCACCAAAAGATCGATCCCTGCCGGCTCAAGTGGAGACAAGCCCAAAAGTGGCACAAGTACTCCCGTTCTTTTTGCAGATACAGACTAACACGGCTGCTACTCTGAAACCTGTCACTAGATGTTTTTGCCCCTCATTTTTATAGTTCAATCACCCTTTGAAATTTTCCTGAGAAAAATTTCTAACAGTAAGGAAAATTCTCTAACAGTAAAGAAGACTGCATGGTGTCTGGTAGTTAAAGAGGCTGCTCACTGTTTCTTCTCACCTGTTTGCTAAAATGCAGATTTTTCTCCTCTCCTGTCCTCCGCCTCTCATCATCTGATGGCTCTGTTTACAACTTATATGTAAATTGAGATGAACACACATTCGTTTGTTTAAGACCTGTTTGACCAGTCCTGCCTAATTGGGGTTACATGGGTTTGGATACGTGCTACCAATATTATTCAGGGGAAATTCATAATTTTATATACAATGTTGCTACACACATTTCATAATGATATTATTGACCAGTAAGTTATTAGTTTGTAAATGATACCCCACAAGGCATATTTTGTACAAGATTATTATAATGACGTGGAGGGTGCGAATGCAGGGGTTCCTTCCATCACAACTAACCCAGCTCACTCCAAACCATTCTTCATCTTCTGGGTTTGTCTTACTCACTCTCAAAACTACTCTCTTACTCACTCTCAAAACTCTCAAAACTACTAACATTTAAAAACTCAAGTCACTTCTCCTGGAACTAGTTGAATAAAGCCTCACACAGCATCTCCCTTCCTTGAATCTGGTTCACTGACACTCAAAGTATCTCCAACAAACTCTTCCGTCAGACTTCTCACTAACCCAGACTGTTCCAAAACCTTCTCAGCCCTGGTTCACCTTAACATGTTTGTGGATCCTGTAGAGACACAGTACACAGCATCAGCCTATTAGTTTGGCTGAGGATTTTACACTGCACTGAGATAGTTGTGTAATAAACCAAAATTAAATTAGCTAACAAAGAATAGATATTTAAGTGATACTAAGTAGAGGGACTTGGGATAGAAATGGTTACAAACAAACAAAAGCAAAATACGCTTCTAAGACAGAAACCTAACATAACAAACTAGAGCCTTTTGTTCAGAGTAGTTTTCTCACCACGGTTGTTTTTCCAGTACAGCTGGCCAGTCCTTAGCCAGAATCCAACACAGAGCTCCAAGCAATTTCCAAAATGTCTCTCTCTCTCTCTCCTAATAGCCTCAAAGTTTATCATTGTTTTCAATGTCAGGAAGTCCTCCTGGGACATCAGCTTGCTGTGTCCATCAGGGATCTGACACCACATTAATTCTGGCAGTCATTACTTGCTAGTTTGATGGCTTTGCCTTTTCTGTAAGTGTCCTTCCAAGGTTTCTCCTTGCTCAATTTACATTGAAGACACATTCAAAATGAAAACACACTCCTTTGTCTGCTGCAGAGTGCCTTACGCCCGACCCACCAAACACATAATAAGACCACATTTCCAGCATATATTTATAACTTTTCATATCTCATCCACCTCACATCACAATAGTAATGAAGGTGCCTTACATGACACCTCTTAGATACAGATTATAACAGTGAGTTGGGGTACACTGATCTGGTCACACCAGCTAAGGCTCTCTGCTAGATACCAGTGAGCCCTTCGCTCTATGACATTGGGTGCTGTTATGCTCCCACAGCCACTCGTAGAATAATACATCAAGGCATTGATGTAGTGGCAAAACAGAGGTAGATAAACGTATGCCTTTCCTGTGATTCACTAATCAATAAAAAAGCTATTTGTTCTCAATAGAATACATCTCATTCAAAATGTTCATCTGAATAAAGCTCTAAACATTCACCAAGGTGTCAATTCCAAGATTATATGGTGTCACGGTACTGAAATAGTTTGGTACCGTGTAGATCAATGGGTGCACGAAATATTATGTGAAGGGGGTCATAACAGGTGTCTTATGTGTGTATCTATTCCATATGTGTGTATCTATTCCATATGTGTGCATCTATTCTGTAACTAAAGTTAAAGGTGCCTGTAATGCAAGCTTAGGCTTGGCTCCTGTGAAGGCTCAGACACGCTGGGGCTGCCTGATGGCCCATTAAGGGACATCAACCACACAATGAATTTTGTATAGGCCTGTCCACACCCGAGCTGCTCTAGGAATGTCACTGCCTGGTCAGAAACTGAATCCTGGAAAGTCTGGTGATTGGACCTTGTGACTGTGAGCCTCCATTTTGCAACCGGACTCTGCAAAAGAAGGAGGAGGGGTCTTGGCCCAGAAGAAAAAGTCTATAAAGCCTGGAAGAACATTCCCCATTTTGTCTTTCACCTCCAGTCTTCAGCCTGCCTTGTTTCCAGCTTTGGATGGAACTTTGCTACTCTGGGAACTCTGGACAATGGTACTGACCCATCCCCCAAATGGGATGCATCCAAAGACTTTGATCTGAACCTGCAGTTATTCTACCTTTGCTGCAAGCCTGAGCTAAGAGATGTGCCATTACTGCGTGTAATTGATTTCTTTTAACCATTCTTAACCCTCACCTATACCTTTTTCCTTTTATAATAAACCTTTAGATTTTAGATTCTAAAGGATTGGCTACAGCGTGATTTGTGGTAAGATCTCATTTGTATATTGACCTGGGTCTGGGGCCTGATTCTTTGGAATTGGGGAGAACCGTTTTCTTTATTTGGGGTACTGATTTTCATAACCATTGGTCCCCAGGACAGGTGGCTGCTGGTGGTGATACTGGGAATCTGGAGTGTCTTAAGGGGATTGCTTGTGTGACTTGTGGTTAGCCAGTGGGGTGAGACCAAAGTCTTTTCTGTTTAGCTGGTTTGGTTTACCTTAGTGTGGAAAAACCCCAGCTTTGGGCTGTAGTTGCCCTTTGGAAGCAATCTGGCCTGATCTGACACTCTCAGTTGGATCACACCAGGAACAGCACCGTCACATATGGGTAATCAAAAATATTAAGAATACATGAAATCAGGTGAGCGTTCAGATGGACTATTTTCTATATGCAATAACTTCTGCTACTGATGCTCACAGACCACAAATCAAATGATATTTCTTTATCAATTATTTTACTAAATAATTCTTCTGAAATGTGATAGAAATTCCTAAATTAGAGCAAAAAGCACACAAACATTTGCCAGAAGGTTACACTGAAAAATATGTATTTAGTTTTAAATGTCACTCTACATACACTAAATTAATTTGTTCAGTTAACATGATATACATTATAATAACCCATATCACCACAACATATTCCTTACAATCAAAGCCAAATGAGTCACATCAAATTACCATCTGAGGTGATTCTTTGGCCTTAATGTTAATCTGTTTTGTACTGTCTCTATGATTTACTTTTCTTTCCTGAAGATATGGGACAATGGGCACATTTAGCTGTGCTACATTACAGAAAGACCAAAAAACAGCTACTGTATAAATATTAAAATATTTGAATAAAATGATTCCATTAAAGACTCAAAAAAAAGCTGATCCTAGTGGGCTAAATCAGAGGTAAACTTCTGACATGAATGGAAGAGGACAGGAAATGAAGGAGATGACAGAATTATTTGTTCACTGTTACTTTTTCAACCTTGGCAAGGAGGAAGAGATTTCCTTTTGGAGCCCAGAAGAACTCAAAAAATGCCTAACTGTCAACACTTCAAAGATATGGAAGAAATCAGAATATTGTTTGCAGTGGAGAGTTGCTCCATGAAAGATTTTTTTTTCAGACTCAGACAGCTTTAACCTATAGATAACTTTTTTTGGGGGGGAGGCAAGGGACATGGGTTAAAATAATGATATAATAGCTGTTAAAAACATTTTTATACTATCTAATTATTGTAGTAGGGAAAGCCCCCAGATAATTGATACTGTTCTCTTCATCCCAGGAGGGGTACGGTCCTCTGTGGTCTCAGCAGCTTGAAGTCTCTCTCTTTGCCCCAGGGTATCAACTGACTCTTGGGGCTGAGTTGAGGATCTCCTATGCAGTAGCCTCTGACTCTTCTCTTCCCTGGTTGGGAAGTGGCTCTGCAAAAGGGGGCTCTTCTTGTGAAGGGGAATTCTGAGTGCCTGGGTCAGGGTCACTTGTCTGTGCTACTCCCACACCTTCTGAAGCCAGGCTGGATATTCTTCTTGTCTCCTGAAGTCTTTGATACTTTTTCTTTGTGTGAATGAGGATTTCTGCTCACGTCTATCTAGGGAGACCTGGGATAGCAGGTACCAGCCGATGCCACTCTGCTGAGGCAGATTCCCAGAGCTTCCTGATTGACTCTTCTTATCTTTCCTCCAGCACCCCAATCCCCTCACTCCACAGAGTGTTCTAGGTGCCTTTCTAGGTAGGGAGAAGTTCAGACATCAGAGCCCATTACTTTTTGGGAGTCTAATGGCTTCCAGTTGCCATCTTATTTGTAGGGGTTTTTTCCTTGTAAAAGTCTCTTGGTGAGAGAGGAACACAGGGAATTATGTAAGCAAAACAATTGTTTTCAGCGTAATCAATTGATCAGGTGTAGGTTGTTCCCTTTCTTCATTCTGTCACATTCTGCTGTTGTCCACAAAGCATGCACTGACTATACTATATAAAACTAAGGGGCCAACTAAATGATTCAGCTTGCCAGAGAGTATTGTGTATGTTTTAAATTCTGCAGTCCATTCTTACTGTAAGCCATTCTTCCAAGGTGTTCACATTTCTCAGACACCTCACCAGTCACAACTTCAGTCCTCCTCTATGTGTCACATTGAAAAAGGCCATTTCCAATTATTATTTCCAATGGCTCCTTTAATTTGAAGTTACTAACAACATTGTTCCTATTGTTGTACAGCTTTTGGGCACAAAATACTTTTGATTAAGTACACAGATAAAGCTTTCACACAGTCTGTATTCTCAAATTGGAAAAAGGCTTGAAACTAAATTGAGAGGCCCCAAGGTTCTTTGTGACACTATGACCCAGTTGATGTTCTTCAAAAGACCACACAGACATGCTAGGATTTCGGTACTCTGAGAAGAAAGAAGAAAATTGGAAGATCCCAATGCAAACACTAAATAGTGCACATTATCTTACAAGACAAGGACCTGTATCATAAAGTCATCATATTGAACAAGCTGAAAATATGCCTTTTAATGGACAGGTTATCAGCAACTTCATTTAGTTGCTTTATTTGCAGGCAGAATATGATCATGGTATTTCCAAGTAGATGAAAAAGAATCAAGACAAATTCAAAATCCAATTATTAAAAAAGAGATAATGGAAATCATTGTTCTTAAAATCATAAAGGTATTTCTGAGAAAATGTTTGGACAGTAATATACAAATATGGTAGATGAAACAGACTTCAATAAAGAGTTTGTAGTTTTATATCTGCCATAGGTGGATGACAACATGAATGCTCATGAAGCATTCAATGTAGCTGACGAAGGTTATCATGTCAGTAACTAAAGATATATTATTACTTCTAAATATGAGGATCAACAACTCTTATAGACATTAGCATGGCAGGTTTAGTATCAGTTGTAACAAGCAGATTACAACAGGTGGAACCACAAGCACCTGGTTCATTGCTATGGGCATGCTTTGAATTTGGAATACCAGGATGCTCTTAAGAATAGTATTATCCTAAGAGATACTCTTGAAATTGTTTACAAAAATCACAAAAATAATTTTAAAAAGTCACCCAAATGAGATGTTATATTTCAGGACATATACTAAAATACATCACCAGGCATCTCTGGCCTTTGTTAAAGAAGATGAACTTTAAAACCAATGCTTTTGCACAGCTTCTGAGAACAACCTTTCATTGTGTGCAACTTGAGAGGTTGCAAATAATGCAAAGCAATATCCTGAAAGTAAAGCTCAAATTTGCAACACGGCTGTTCAAAATGAAAAATATTTATTTCCTCTTTGGTATTGAATTAAGTGAACAATTCCTAAACACAGTAAACAATCTGTCCAAAACTCTGCAAAGTTATACACATCATCCACAGAAGGCCAATCTTATATGAAAATAACACAATGTACTTCAGTCCATTCAATCAGATGAAAGCTAGAACTTGTTCTGGGAGCAAATCTACAAAAAAAGTTTAGTGTTGATAGTCAGTGTTGACAGATAGTGTTGAACTTTCAAGGAACAGAAAAGTTCAATAGAAAAAGCAAACAGGGACAGGAGAAGCCAGGTATCTAAATTCAATAAAGGAATTTTATAAGTGCATCTACTTCTAAGTAATTGATTTTACAATGCCCAGTATTTAATAAAGGTGTGAACAGAAAGGCTACAGAATTATCTAAAATCTTGACACTTCCACTGCTTGCATCCGACGAAGTGGGTATTAGCCCACGAAAGCTTATGCTTCAAAACTTTATAGTTAGTCTTTAAGGTGCCACAGGACTTTGTTACCTCTGCTATTCCAGACTAACACGGCTACCTCTCTGATTCCTAAAATCTTGAAACTCTCACAGAAACTCCACATTTAAAAGAGACGTTCAAGACATGCTTGCTATGTATGATTCTGATTGCAATCGTGAATGACTGATTAGTCAGCTTCATCTGCTGCAAACCTTCTGTCAGCTTACAGAAAGATAACTGAAATCAGTTCTCTCAGCCAAGCCGAATGCCAACTGTTTTCCAAAGTAGTAGAGTTGTTGAAAATGATTTTAGTGGTACCGGCAACCAATGCTGTAAGTGAGCATTGTTTCAGTGCTCTACGATGTATTAAAATATGGCTTTGAGCCACAATGAGACAATGCCAGCTCAACTGGTGTGTGTTTTTATATGTACAAAAGGACAAAACTGATGACTTACAGCTTACAGATGTTGCTAAAGAATTCATGTAAAGAAACCCAGGGTGAAGATCATTGTTTGGAACTTTTTCAGATTTGTAAGTCATTCTTTTTACTCATGTTTTAAAAAGTAATACTTTAATAAGTGGTTTTGTACCGTGACTAAATTTCTCCATATTTAATAAACTGAGATAAATGAGCTTCTGTTCTAAATTCTGTGTTTCCTTTATTTATTAATACAATCTCTACTGGGGGGGGGGCATTACAGCCTTCTCCCCCTCAAACATCCAAATTGTCTCTGCCCATGACAGATGATCTGTTTCAGCTGCAGGAGCTAATCTAGCTCAAAGGTGATTGTCTCTCTCCTGCACTGCAACTCATTGGCTAGAAGCCAAAGTACTCAAAGAGTATACTTCACCTCCTGCTGATAAGACCACTTTCTTTTCCATCTGTTGGAGAGTATTTTGAAAGCTTTCTAGACACTTCAGGGCCATATTTAATTTAAAACTTCCTCGAGAAAGTCCACCTACATTCTGATTGTCAGGTGAGGAGACTTCATTTGTACAAACACTATCATTGAGCCAAATCTTAAATAACAAACCTTGACAAAATGTACTAAGTTCAGATTCAGATACCTGTTTGAATATTCCAGCTTTTATTCTTTTGCTCATCTAATGCATGTAGTATTGTACTACAATATCCATTAAAGCTATGCAGTTCAAATACCGTATATGAAAAAATCAGATACACCCCGAATTTGGGCAGGTGATATTAAAATAAAAGAAAAACTAGGGAAACAGACAATTTCAAAATAACACAGAAAAATTACCTGAAACAAAAATCTGTCCCTTTATTTCCCTTAGCATATTTATTAGAAGGAATCTCCTGGTATAATTTCCCATAAATAGCAATTGGGATAGGAGAAACCACATATCTGTACACTGTGGCAAGACTAAGGGAGAGAACACAGAAGGTCTAATACTGAGTCACTTGTTTGCTAACTATCCAGGGTATGGCTTGTGACTGCAGATAGAGCCTGGTGAAAATCAAAATTTCAGTTTTGTGGGAATATTTGACACACTGAAATTTTTTTTGTGTCCCTTATCTGAACCAAAACAGGTATTTTCAACGTTTCACACAAAATTAGAAGTCCAAAAATAGTCCAGTTTTATATTGGAAAAATATCATTTCAGAATACATTTTTGTTTAGGAATTTATGTTTTTATTTAAATAAAATAGGCGGAGGGAAAGCTCAGTGTTTTGAGCATTGGCCTGCTAAACCCAGGTGAGTTCAATCCTTGAGGGGACTATTTAGGGAAATGGGACAAAAAGCTGTTGGATGATTTAATTGGGGATTGGTCCTGCTTTGAGCATGGGGTTGGACTAGATGACCTCCTGAGGTCCCTTCCAACCCTGAGATTCTATGATTATTTATACAGGATTTTGTGACATGTCAGTAGCAGTCACCACTACTGTGACACAATATAATAGTCAAAATATTCTATTTATAGTATATATTATTTTTCTATTTTATTTTACTTTTAAAATAATTAAGGGTAGCTACTACTGAGTATGGACTGAGTACTTATTTTCTAGATCAAAATGCTTCCAGTTATGCTATAATGCAATAGTTTAATACTTTGACAGTTTGATCTAGAAAATAAATTAAGTAATCACATTAGATCCAGAAAAGGTGTCGTGATGCTGCGTTTTACAATGCCTATCTTTTAAGACACCTAGAAAATGATTGGCATTCACAGAGCCTGGTTCCGATGCCTTGGCTCCCTGTACAATGAATGGAGAGAGATAGGCATTCTAGGAATGGGATTAACAAAAGCTAGCATACTGAGCTGGGAGCTACCTTACCTGGGAAACGGTAGATGCCACGGGGAGGGATGTGTGCCAATTCTCACTCCTTTCAAGGAGTTAAGTGCCTAAGTTTGATCTGGAGGGAGATGTCAACCCAGTGGTTAGGGGTACTCACCTGAGGTATAGGAGAGCCCCCCAGTTCAAGGCCTCTTCTCTACTTGATGAGAAGAAGGGATTTGAAGAAGGATCCATCACTTAACAGATGATCACTGAGCTCTGGGATATTCTGATATGGAGTTCTCTTGATCACTCCTGTTGAAGCTGGTCCACTTTGCAAACATAATTAAAGAGTCCTTAGGTCAGATACAAACTGAAAATAACTCTATAGCCCAGTGGTGAGCACACTCATCAAGCAGGCAGAAGACTCAGGATCCATTTTCTCTGTGCCAGTGAGTCTTTAATTATTTATCCATAGTTGAACAGTTTCAACAGGAGAGCCTGAGAGAGACCCCATATCAGAATATCCCATAGTCCAGTAGTTAGACCATCACGCTAGATGTAGTAGATCTCTGTTCAAATCCCTCTTCTCATCAGGCAGAGGTAGGATGTGATTCAGAGGGCCCTCATAGCCTAGGTGAATACCCTAACAACTGGGCTAAAAGTTATGAGGGAGATATCACACAGTCTGGAGTGACTGACAACCATGCCAACCTCTGGGCAGACTGTCAAAAAAGCAGAGCAGACACTCCCAACCTATGGCATTTAATCAACCCAGAAACAAATGTGAACTCTGAAGCACTCTAATAGTTTGACCATAGAGTCTCAGGCAGTCCCCTTGGGCATGCCCTATCTTGCCACCCAGGCAAACTGGACTTAGTGATAGTTGGTTGTCATACATCAAAGATTACAAAAGATTGAGGTTTCTTCCATGCCCAAGAGAGAAGTCACTTATCCCAGGTCAATTTGTACCTCAGATTTCACACCAAAGACAATGCTTGTAACAAATTCATTAGTAAACTAACAAAGGATTTATCGACTAAGATAAAATATGAGAAAAAGAAATGAGGAAACTAGAAAAAAAGAAGTGAGAAATTTGTCTATTGTTTAAAGAGAGGAAGTCCTGTGTGGAAGAACTTTTATATTATGAAAATAATGGCAAGCCTTAAAAGGTAATATATTTACTTTTATAGAGAGTTCTCAATATGTTGGGACAATGCAATAGGCATTGCTTCACTTTGGGGACCTCATTTCATGGAAGTTAAGTATTGTTCATCTTTGCCTCTCTTCTGTTTAAGCAAAACTTGGCATTGCCAGAGAATATGTCTGCTGTACCTTCCTTAACATCATCAATATAGCTTATGGTCTGTTATAAAGAGGAAGTTGCTGTATACACCCTTTCCTTAATACCTAAAACAAATGTTCATAAAAAGTTAACACAAACTGGGAATGCAGAAGTCTTAATTCCCCATCTCCTCACCATGCCATGTAATACAATAAAAAATCTGGAGACTCACTGATATATCACCTTTTACCAAGAGGTAAATTAATGGAAGAATACACACACCATACAGAGCACATTTACACATTTTCATTGTAATGATCATGGATATGAAAGGGCATAATGTTCAATTTGGGGAAATATCTCAGTGGTATGGTATTTAGTAACCCAACATGATGTAATGGACATGTGTAAGAGACAACTGAACTTTTTTACAAACAGAAAACCACTTCAGAAATTGTGTCTGTGTGTAATGCTGTTCTAGGGATTAACACTTCTATTTTTACTTAATTTATCATGTTAGTGCTGGGCAGATTGCCCCTTGTATCCATGAGCTCCTCTGTCCCTCTTTCCGGAGCCATTCATTCTTATGTAAGTGAGAGCAAGACAATTATGCATGCATTTGTGTTTGTGTGGTAGGAAGATAAGGCAGTTTGGGGTAAAGAGATGAAACATTTCACTAGTCTAAAATGCTGTATTTAACAAAAACATCAGTGCTGTTCTTTTAAGAAAAAGTGCATCATATCTGCATGGGAACTGATCAAATTCTGCTGCAAGAACAGGAGCTTAATAAAGAAATGCTTAATTCACCCCATCTGAAAGAACATATGCATGCCACATATTGCATAAATATAGGAAGTACTTATGGAAAACATTCTCCAACTGAAACATTAGCAATACTTCAACTCACTCTAGTCAACGAACCTTCATTTATATAATCTCAGTTTAAATGTTTTTTGACAAAGAGCCTTGGTCAAATAAACTTACCACTAACATTATGCATGGTTGTCAAGTCAACTGAAAAATATTTTTATCTTATAAAACCTCTCAAGCTTGTTTAAAAGCCACTGCCAGAATTTTTTTGTGATATCATGCAGAAAACTGGAGCACACTATGGGAGATTTTGAGGATGGCCTCTGTGGATATTTAATATGAATTAGGAATTAGAAAACTTTTTTTTCCACCTATGTTTCTCTGTACTCAGGACAGTGAAAGAGTTGATATACTGTACTTGGATTTCCAAAAAGCCATTGACAAGGTCCCTCACCAAAGGTTCTTAAGCAAAGTAAGCAGTCATGGGATAGAAGGGAGGGTCTTCTCATGGATCAGTAACGGGTAAAAAGATAGGAAAGAAAGGATAGGAATTAATGGTCAGTTTTCACAGTGGATCGACTAGTGTGGGTCGTCCCCCAAGATTCTGTACTTGGACCAGAGCTGTTCAACATATTCATAAGTGATCTGGGAAAAGAGATAAACAGTGAGGTGGCAAAGTTTGCAGACAATGCAACATTACTCAAATAGTTAAGCTGACTCTGAAGAACTACAACAGGATCTCAAATTAGAAATTACTCTCAAGAAAGAAATCTTGGAGGCATTATAAATAGTTCTCTGAAAACATCCGCTTCAATGTGTAGTGGCAGTTTAAAAAGCTCACAGAATGTTAGGAAAATTAGGAAAAGGATAGATTTAAAAAAAACACACACACCCCGAAAATATCAAAATGCCACTATATAAATCCATGGTAGGCCCACACCTTGAATACTGTGTATAGTTCTGATCACCCTAATTAAAAAAAAGATATATTAGACTTAGAAAAACTACACAGAGGAGGGCAACAAAAATGATTAGAGGTATGGAACAGCTTTTATATGAGGAAAGATTAAAAAGACTGGGACTGTTCAACTTGAAAAGAGTTGACTGAAGAGGGATATGATAGGTGTCATAAAGCTATGAATGGTATGGAGAAAGTGAATAAGGAAGTGTTATTTATCCCATCACATAACACAAGAACCGAGGCTCACCCAAAGAAATTAATAGGTAGCAGATTTTAAACAAACATAAGTACTTCTTCATATAATACACCTGTAGAACTTATTGCTAGGGTATGATGTGAAGGTCAAAATATAACTAGGTTTAAAAAAGAATTAGATAGGTTCACGGAGGATAGGTACATCAATGCCTATTAGCCAAGACGGTCAAGGAAGCAACCCCATGGTTTGGATGTCTCTAAGACTCACTCCCAGAAGCTGGGACTGGACAACAGTAATGGAAATATGTATTATTAAGGAACAAATTGTAACTACTTTTTCAAATAACCACCTGAAGGATATTTTATTATGAGGCACAAGTACTTAGGGATACATGGAAAAGGCTGAGGATGTGGTCTCTCAACCTGATGGTTCCCTGGGACCCAATTTGAAGACGACCTCTCAGGGAGGCTTAGCAACTCTTAGTTGCTTTGCTCCCTCCCATTACTCCTCTAGGAGCTGAGTTACCTTTGATTAAGCTTCCTGTTTCTCTAAAAGTGTCACCACCTCTCTGACTGGTAGTGCAAAGACTGAATGGTACTTCAAGAAGAACTACCTTAGGAGCAGACATCTGAGGGATCTCAGTTATGGAGAGGATGGACTAAGCCTAATCTATTTTATTATTAACACTTGGCAAAAAAAATTGGCAAATGGTACAGAGATACACTCTCTGTTACTACTGTGGAATGCTGGCTATTGGTTTGAGCACACAGAATCTACCAACTGCCTAGGAGGGATTAACCAAACCATAAAAAACAGGTTGCCAGGGGAACTGTGGACATTTTTCTAAGCAGTCAATAATCCCACTTCCAACCCCAAACTCCAAAAGTTAAAGGTCTAACCAAGAGGACATCAGCAGGATGGAGGGATGAGTGAAAATTGCAAGCTGTGAGTAGCAATGATTTGTGAAAAGTCATGGTGGGGTGAGACATTGCTGAAGAAATCGCATTTTCTGTAAAAAGTCTCTAAAGATTTTGGTTACTTTACAGCTAGCTTCATGTATGAATAGATTAGGCTCTACCCTGATATGCAAAGAACAGAATCTAATTGTGAGAGAAGATCATTCTTGAGAAGGGAATATTTTGATAGGATCTGGCTCAATAACATCTAAATAATTTATTCATGAGTGTCACAATATTTTTAAAATAAATTATCCAGTGAATATTTTTTCATTATGGGCAAACCATTCACAAGTAATTATGAGACTCATTACTTTTTAGATGAAAATATTAATGAATAACTTTTCTCCCACTATTTACCAAATTCTAATTTTTATTGTGTTGTACTCTGGATATACTAGTGTGATCCAAGTCTTAAACAATGGACTTGAAGCCATAAACTCTCAAGTTTTATCCTGGCTCTAACATTGATTCAATGTATGGCCCTGAGCAAGTTATTTCTTCCTTTTCGGTAACATGAGGCTAATACTTACTAGGCTAGCATAGACATCCGCCTGGGCACATTATTATTTGTCCTGCATTTTGAGGACATAAAATTCTGTAAGTACTGCCATATTATCATTGTTATATTGAAGAGCTCATAGGCAAATGACCTAATAGGCAGCTTTTAAATGTTGGTTTTTGTTGTTACTACACTGAAACCTCGATATAACGGACTAATTGGGCGAGGGGGTGTCCGTTAAAGCCGAAAGTCCGTTATTTAATAATTTTTTTAAATTATTAAATAACGGACTTTCGGCTGACAACGGACACCCCCTCGCCGAATTAGTCCGTTATATGGAGGTTTTACTTTTATCACGGACGGGAGCCGTGAGTCAGCCCACCCGCCCAGCTCCCCGCTGCGGGGAGCCGGGCGGGGGGGTTGACAGCTCCCCGCAGCGGGGAGCCGGGCGGGAGCTGTCAGTGAGTGCCCCACTATAATTCCTCCCTGCCAAAAAACCCTCAAAAAAACTTACGAAAACTTTATAATATGAACCTTCACAAAGTGATCCTTTGTCCTACTGATTCCTCCCCTGTGTAACTCTACTGGAGTATACAGTTTGGGCCCTAGACTGAAGCATATGTGGGTAATACAAATAGTTTAAAACTTTGCTGTGATCGTTTTATTTAACTTAATAAAATGAAAGAAATACTTTCATCTAGAAATCCACCAAGAGGCCATGTATCTAATACAGGGCAAGTGGGAAGCAACAACAAAGAAGAAGCTAAAGGCAAATACTGCAAACTTCAGTATTTCAAGATAAACAATTGTATGTTTATGTACTCAGTTCTATGCCAAAAATAATCACTGAACTATACCATGTGATCAAATGAAAAAAATATGTAATTAGGAAAAGAAAACTTTGAGCAATCAGATATTCATTGAATTGCCAAAAAGAAGACTAATTCTGTTTATTAATGAAAAACATTGACACTAATTTACACAATCTTTTGTCAACTTTTTCACAACTACCTGAAATGTTTTTAAATATCTACTAAAGGTAAGCATTACTCTTTTCCACATATTGGACACTACATTTCCAAGACACTGCTCCAAAGTTATGTTAATTAAAGAATCATCTTGTAGTGTATTGCTCAAACACAGAATGAAAAACTGAAATTTTTACCTATTTGCTTAATTTTTTAAATTTCAAATGATTAAATAATTTTTCATTTTTTAAACTTGCTAAAGAACTGCTGACAAAGCATTTCTGAGGGGTTGGGGGATTTGGATGTACAAGAGTAGATTCTTCAGTCTGGTTAACCTTTTGTACTGTATTTCTTCCAGAGTTCTCTCTTCCTCTAACTGTATGTCTGTCTTCACAGGACTCACCAGGATAAGTCTCCGTTATGGCAAAATATGCTTGGATAAAATAAGAAGCTCCCTGAAACTTTGCTTGTTCTTAGAACTTGAACAAACAAATTAGTTTTTGTCGTTTTGAAAATTCTAACAAGGGCATTCAGTTTTCAGTTTGCAGCCAACCAGAAAGTGAAAACGAAAACCTCAGGATAAACTGGATCCATCTCTAAAATCCCTATTTGCAAATGTATTTTCTGAAAACCTTTCTTGAACCACTTGAATGTTTGATGTTCTATACTAATTTTGCCAAGCCAAAATTCTCAGCTGGTGCTTATCAGCATAGCTCCATGATTTTAAAATAATGTCACCCACTTTTGATCCAAAATACCCAAATCTGTTGATCTTTAATGTATACAGAAAAGCCCATCTTCTTGAAAAAGTCTCAGGTGAAAGCTGAGGTGAGCAGGGTGAATGATGGGATCTGTGGAAACTTGAAGGATGGGATTTGCTGTTTTGGCTGACTGGCTGCTGTTTGTGGGATCTACCATTATTTTGCCATTGATTTTATTCTATTATTATGGATGGGATGGATTTTTGATGCCTCGTCAGGAAGCCTAGACCTGGGAATAGGTGTCCTGTTGTTAACTTTAAATGAATAAATTAAGAAAAATAAAAACAAATTTGCTTTAAATGTAGTTTTTTCAATGTAATTTGTCTCTGAAACAGTTTTTCACAGCTACCATAGTATCTAATTCTGTTCTGATTATACCACCAAATTAGAAGTATCTGTTGAAACCAGTGGAACTACCCTAATGTAAAACAAGTCTGTGATCAAAGTCATGCCCTATGTAATAAATAAAAGAAAAATTCTCTATGTTTCTTATGTGTTTTGTTAATTCAATAAAATAACCATTTAATAAAGAAGCAAGTGAAGTATGGTACCTTCTTTGTTATGAGGAGCTGATCCAAAACTGTTCTCTTACTTACACATGGATAATCTTAGTGGATTAAATAATGTTTCCTCTAGAAATAAAAGCTTCTAGCTACTGTACAAAAAAGATAGCCCAGTATGTGCCAAAAATAATATAAAAGCATGACTGTGCTATGTGATGATTGACCTCAAAATTGACCCACAACACTGCAAACCTGAAGACAGCACAAAAGAATGTTAACTGCTAACAATATTGTTATAGATGTATATATGTAAGCTATTTTCTTAGCATTATGTTCTGTAGTTAGCATGAAAATTCTCCTAAAAAAATATATCACGCCTTCCATGCTTTGGCAGTGTTTTTCAAACTTGGGGCAATAAACTTAAGTTTCCAAATCCATATTCAGGCACTGTTGCAGGGTACTTGGAGTCCCGTAGAAACGAGGCACACACATAGCTGCTAAATAAAAGTGGTGAGTTTATTGAAGGCAGACAGTGACACACCCGCAACGGGGGCTCCCTTCATTGCTGTCACCGAGACTGAGGGAAAAGCCCGACACATCGGAGCAATGCTCAGGGTGAAGCCCATTATGCAGGGGCACGCTGACACAGAAATACCCATGGACATTTACATCTCATGCATACCTCATGAATAACTAATAACTTGTTTTGCTTCATTAGTTTCACACAAGCCTGGCAAGCAATTAGCAGCTGGAGAGCTCTGGTATGCAGTAGATAACGCTGGTATGCAATAACAGTGTGTTGACCGATAGTACCCTTTCCCTGGTGTCGAGGGGGGGAGAGCGTACCCTATATGCATACCCCTACAAAATCTTCACGCACCCTACAGGCACCTAAACAGAAGTATTTTGGTTTCCAGAGGTACTGAGTAACCCCAACTCCCACTGAAATCAAGAGGAACAACAAGACCTCAGCACCTTTGAAATCAGGCCACTTCTATTTAGGTACCTAAATATGGATTGAGAAGGAAAGCCTTAGGCACCTTAGTCTGAACACTTTAGGCTTTGTGACTTGAGAGAATAGTGTTGCTGCTACAAGTGAATCATCTTAGTTAACAAGACACATTCTGAAGTACAGTGAACTACTAAGGAAATGGGAAATAAAATCAGTGTGAAATTGAAATAATTAATTCCTCATCTAAATTCTGGCTTCCAGAAAACAGGTATGGACTCTATTAATAGAAGTATTAATACTGATCTTAATTGTTTAATCCCAATATGGGATTTAATAATGGTGGGGGGAATAGGTCAGTGGTTTGAGCATTGGCCTGCTAAACCCAGGATTTGTGAGTTCAATCATTGGGGGGGCCATTTAGGAATATGGGGCAAAAATAGGATTGCTCCTGCTTTGAGCAGGGGGTGGGACTAGATGATCTCCTGAGGTCCCTTCCAAATCTGAGATTCTATGAATATGGATTTCTTACTAAAATGCTGTAAAATGGAATTTTGTGTTGGGAAAGCAGAAAGGAAGTTATCAAGGTGAAATTAGTAACTAGGGACCAAATTGTGGTCTTGTGATCTTTGCATTGAGGGGTTCTCTATGCAAGGATCTCCACATCTTCACAGGAAAAGGGATATATGTGTCCCCCACTTAAGAAAGTCCTACTGGGTCAGACCAAAGGTCCATCTAGCCCAGTATCCTGTCTACCAACAGTGGCCAATGCCAGGTGCCCCGGAGTGAGTGTACCTAACAGGTAATGATCAAGTGATCTCTCTCCTGCCATCCATCACCCCCCTCTGACGGAGGCTAGGGACACCATTTCTTACCCATCCTGGCTAATAGCCATTAATGGACTTAACCTCCATGAATTTATCCAGTTCTCTTTTAAACCCTGTTATAGTCCTAGCCTTCACAGCCTCCTCAGGCAAGGAGTTCCACAGGTTGACTGTGTGCTGCGTGAAGAAGAACTTTCTTTTATTTGTTTTAAACCAGCTGCCCACTAATTTCATTGGGTGGCCCCTAGTTCATCTATTATGGGAACAAGTAAATAACTTTTCCTTATTCACTTTCTCCACACCACTCAATTTTATATACCTCTATCATATCCCCCCTTAGTCTCCTCTTTTCCAAGCTAAAAAGTCCTAGCCTCTTTAATCTCTCCTCATATGGGACCCATTCCAAACCCCTAATCATTTTGGTTTCCCTTCTCTGAACCTTTTCTAATGCCAGTATATCCTTTTTGAGACGGGGAGACCACATTTGTACACAGTATTCAAGATGTGGGCGCACCATGGATTTATACTAGGGCAATAAGATACTCTCCGTCTTATTCTCTATCCCTTTTTTAAATGATTCCTAAAATCCTGTTTGCTTTTTTGACTGCCATTGCACACTGCGTGGACGTCTTCAGAGAACTATCCACGATGACTCCAAGATCCTTTTCCTGATTAGTTTGTAGCTAAACTAGCCCCCATCATATTGTATGTATAGTTGGGGTCATTTTTTCCAATGTGCATTACTTTACATTTATCCACATTAATTTTCATTTGCCTTTTTGTTGCCCAATCATTTAGTTTTGTGAGATCTTTTTGAAGTTCTTCACAGTCTGCTTGGGTCTTAACTATTTTGAGCAGTTTAGTATCAATTTTGAGCAGTTTCTTGCACAAAAGTGTTTCACTACTCCCCCTGAACTCCTTGGAGGGCTCTGTGGGGGTAAGGAGAAGGTAGGGAGCAAATCAGTCAGGGCCAGAATACTTACATCATCCCCTCCTGCAGCCAGATACATACTATTTCCCCAGTAGCTTCCTCCTTGCTGAGGAATTCACAGCCAGGGAAGTGCTCAAAGGACCCATAGTAGCAGAAAGCAGGAACACAGCCAGAGAGAGAGGTCAGCTTTCTGTGCCCCTATATAGGTATTGTTGTATCAGATATGTGGCTCTGTGGTATATCATTTTCCATAGACAGCTATTTTAACACATTGGTACAGAATGTTTCACTTGGTTAAGTAATCTGTATTCTGTGATTAACTTTAAAATGTTTTTTTTTTAAAAAAAAGGCTGGGTACATTCATAGTAGCATTCTATAGGGAAAGTGCAACCACAGAAAGCTCTTTTAAGAATTAATTTCCCAGCTATACAGATACAGGATGATACCCAGTGCATGCTTCCAATTATTTATATGGTTCCCAAATTGTGCTAAGTGTTATTATATATTATTTATTTAGATTTTAAGATCTTCAGGTAATACTTGCAGAGAGACTGAAACAATGAGGCTCCAATCTTAGTTATGTCCTCTAGGCAAACTGCAATAAATAAATAAATGTTTCCCACTATAAGAGGGTTTCTTCAAATTATTATAAAAACACTACAGATGAAATGGAAGAACACACAGATCAAGTTCTAAGTAAGAGAAAGGGGTAGGAAGAAGGTATGAAACAGAAGCACAAAGATTAAGTTCCACACATACAGTGACAGAATATTCTACCTCCAAAATCAAGATTAAGCCCTTGTAGATGCCAAGCAGTGTCAACATCTTGAGCTTTGCGGGCCAACAAATGTAGAACTCCTATTAGCCACTAATGTATTGATCAACTCCAGTAACAAAGCAGCAGTTAAATTTATCCAAAAAGAAAACAGAAGCTGAAAAACCATAATCTCATTTTAATAATAATGTAACTAATTGAGTGGGGAAGACTGAAACTGATAAAACCTAAAAACAAACAAATCAAAACATAAATGAAAGAAGATAATCCATGTGGATTCCACTAATCTCATATTTTACTGTATCTTTTACTAGAACCAAGAGGTTGTAGTTCCCACAGGCAGGGAAACATGTATTATTGAGCCAAGGCATTTGCAGACAAGCTGTAATATAGTGAAACACCTCAATAATTGAGTAACACCAAAGATAACCATCTGTAGTATGTACTGTCTGGTACTTACATGTGTCTTTGTTTCCTAAAGAATTCTGGAATGTTTCAGATCTACATTTATTTCTGAAGTAAACAATCAGAATTTTAACTTGAAAAATTATTTATAAAAATCACCTTAAGATTTTTTAGAACATAAGAAAGGCTGTACCGGATCAGACCAAAGGTCCATCCAGCCCAGTATTCTGTCTGCTGACAGTGGCCAATGCCAAGTGCTCCAAAGTGAGTGAACCTAACAGGTAGTGATCAAGTGATCTCTCTCCTGCCATCCATCTGACAAACAGAGGATAGGGACACCATTCCTTATCCATCTTGTCCAGAGGTGAAAGTATGCCGGTACGCGCTGGTATGGTGTACCGGCAAGAGTCGGTGCATTGTACCAGGACCAGCTTCCTCGGGCGCCCCTGGTCCTTTAAATCTCTGCAGGAACCCCAGGGCTCCAGCAGCAGGGCTCAGGCAGAGATTTAAAGGGCTTGGGGCTGCGGCAGCCACTACCGCCCTGGCCCTTTAAATCTCCGCCAGAGTCCCGTGGCCGGAGCACTGGGAAGCAACGGAATGTCTCTGGAGGGAATTTAAAGGGATCTAGGGCAGCGGTCGGCACGGGACCGCAGGGTAAGTATCCTTAGCGGCCCCGCTGCTTTCTTTAGCTACCGGCTCGCCGGACACCGCTTCCCCGTGGTTCCCACTGGCCGCGGTTTGCCATTCCAGTCCAATGGGAGCCGCAGGGAAGCGGTGCGCGGTGAGCCGGCAGCTAAAGAAAGCAGTGTGGCCGCTAAGGATACTTACCCCGCGGTCCTATGCCAACCGCTGCCCTAGAGACCTTTAAATTCCCACAGGAGATGTGCCGCCGCTCCCCAGGGCTCCGGCAGCAGGGCTCTGGAGGGGATTTAAATGGCTCGGGACTGCGGCAGCTGCTAGCGCCCCGGCCCTTTAAATCCCCTCCTGAAGCCCTGCTGCTGCTACCCTGGGGCTCTGGCCCCGGGGCTCAGGAGGGGATTTAAAGGGCCGGGGTGGTAGCAGCTGCTGCAGCCCCGAGCCCTTTAAATCCCTGCCAGAGCTCTGTTGCTGGAGACCTGGGGAGTGGAGGCGAGTCTCGGGGGGAATTTAAAGGGCCCCAGGGCTCCAGCCCTGCTATCACCCTAGAGTCCTTTAAATCCCCCCCCCCCCCCGGAGATCTGCCGGCGCTCCCCAGGGCTCCGGCGGGATTTAAAGGGACGGGGTGGTAGTGGCTGCCACGGTCCCCAGCCCTTTAAATCCCCACGGGAACCATGCTGCCAGAGCCCTGGGGAGCGGCGCCGGGTCTCCGGCGGGGACTTAAAGGGCTCTGGGGAGGTAGCAGGGCTGGAGCCCTGGGACCCTTTAAATCCGCGCCAGAGCTCACCGTCACTCTTCCAGGGCTCCAGCAACAGGACTCCAGTGGGGATTTAAAGGGCCCGAGGCTCTGCTGCGGTGGCAGCTGGAGCCCGGGGCCCTTTAAATCGCCTCTTCCAGTTGAGGCTCCACCGCCTGATCAGGACTTCTGGCGTACCGGTAAGTCCTTTAACTTACTTTCACCCCTGATCTTGTCTAATAGCCATTAATGGACTTAACCTCCATGAATTTATCCAGTTCTCTTTTAAACCCTATTAGAGTCCTAGCCTTCACAACCTCCTGAGGCAAGGATTTACAATGCGAAAGCCATTTATAATAGTAAAGTATTTTATTTACAGTCTCTGAAGCATGTTTTGAGGACTGAATTTGGCTCACTCCTCACATCTAAAGAGCTGCAGCAAAACTGCACAACACATAAAAAGTATTTTTCTTATCACTCTATAGAGAAATGTTATGTATTAGTAGAGTAAAAGATGTCCTATATATTTCAATTTGTAATTTAGACACAAAACATATGTATTCCATGCTATGATACAAAAATTAGACAGGTTTGAATCCAACAAACTGTGCTGATTGGCCATGCGCCTTTGCCCTCTTCATTCTCTGTTTCTCTGCTGCCAGCCTTGCTTATGATTTCCCCAATGCACTTATCTCCTTCCGCTACTATTTATCCATCTCATTTCTTATTATCACAGTATCTGATGACCTAATATCTTTTTCTTCCTCATCCCCCTCCACTTTATGCTTGTAAACTAATCCCCCTCCAACCACTCTCCTTACCTCTACTCCAACCTCCACCAAAATAACCCTCTATATTATCATTGTTCAATAGAATTATGTTCAAAATGTATCCATAGGAAACTGTGAAAGCTACATGTAGAAATTCCCTTGTGCATGCTTAATGGAGGGCACAAAATAATATTAATAACAAAAATAACAGTATATTCAACGATGACTACAGAGCCATAAGTACATTAATATGTATTTATAATTATGCACAGCAGGTTATGAGCATTTTGGGGATATATCAAAGTTGGTAACTGAGAAAATACTCTTAAATACTCCATAGCTCTGCAGAGTTGTTCTAATAGGAGCCTACAATTAGGTCTGAATGTAGGTCAGACAGAAATCCATTCCAAAGTATAGAATATACAATTAAGGAGTTTGATGTGCAAAAACAAACCCACAAAAATTAAACTATTAATTATTTTCAGTTGCATAAGGCACTTCAATTCCAGTTCTGAAAATAATGCCAAGTTTTTGCAAGCATACTCGTTTGTACTTAATGCCCTGTGTGCTAAATGTGCTCTTTGAAAAATCTTGCCAATAAGAGCTCATAAAGTTTATTTATTTATGCATTTTATAACAGTGGATGGTTTTCATTGTCATCTGCAAACAGGAGGTGGGTGTTCTAGTTTTGCCTTACATTTCATTGTATTTTCTCTGAGAATTCCTTTCTATAAGCAGCAGATATCCAAAAATTATTTTAAATGAAAGCATTTATTTCTATATTTTTTTTAAAGTTTAAGGAATTTAGTGGTCTTAAATTATTTCTGTGGCAGGGATTCACCTGCAATGAACATCCCTGTAACCTCCTCCATGACTGCATAGAAATTGTTCATCTCTGATTCACCAGGAGAGTCTATCCTTAAAACCAAAATCTCATTTAGTATTGACTTTCTTCTTCAGTATTAAATACTGGGATCTCAGTTCTCTAGACAGTATGATTAAAATGTTCAAAAGTGGCTTTCAATTCCCATCTTGAGACACTTAATTTTCAGATTTAAGAATAGCAGCCATGTTAGTCTGTATCCGTAAAGAAAATGAGGAATACTTGTAGCACCTTAGAGACTAACCAGTTTATTTCAGCATAAGCTTCCGGGGGCTATAGCCCACTTCATCGGATGCATAGAATGGCTATTCTATGGCCATTGTATGCATCCGATGAAGTGGGCTATAGCCCACAAAAGCTTATGCTGGAATAAACTGGTTAGTCTCTAAGGTGCTACAAGAATTCCTCGTTTTAATTTTCAGAGGTGCTGGAGTTCACAATTCCAACCGAAATCAATGGCAAATGCAAGAGCTCAGATGGAGATGTCTAGTGCAGAGCCTCCATAAATGATGGTCTGAAAAACTGAAGCCGCTTTTTAAAACATTGACCTAATTGATAAACTTGTATCAAATACTAAGGGTGAATAAGGACATTCTCCAACATTAAAATTTACACTTCTAAACCACTGACTTATTTATTCTTTTTCAAAGGGTGGGGAGATGAAGCAGTGAATTCTAAGTTTAATATATAATTTGTTTTAGAAGCATACTGCTTTTTTTGTATTAAGTTTACTCCGTAATATTCCCTGCTCCCTTTTAGCCAATAAGAACAACATCTGGTTGCAAAGCTTCAGCTTCAGAGCAATCTTTGGGATGTTTGGGGTGGAGGGAAGCTAGTGTTTTGATGGCAATTATGATTTAACAGAAACTATTCTAAGGCTGGCAAACTTAATAAAATCTCCATTTATAATTGCATTACATGTTTTTGGGCAATATTAGTCAGAGCTACATTTGATGTGCAGTATCACAATCCCAAAAACAAGTTCAGGAGACACCTGTTTTCCCCCCAGATTAAATTAGATCTTCCAAGTGTTCTAATGAATTATTGTATATATAGAATGACTAACGTGCCATTCAAAGATTTAATTGTTTTCTTGATTTATGTCAATTTTAAGCAAAAAAATGAATTTCCTTACACTTATCATAAGCCTTCCTTAATTAAAACAAGAACACACATAATACAATCAAAGCTCCTGTGTTAAGTGATAAAGGATAAAATCCTGTATTAAAATTAAATTTAGAGTCTGTAATAATACATGTCAACAAAAGTTATGGATCTTTGTTTTCGTTCACGTACTTACTTGTGACCCATCTCATGGGCAATGGTAAATGCGAGATTCAGACCATTGTCTTCTGCAATAATACATTTTCGTTTTTCACTGCACATTCCACTCAAATATGCTATACCTAGGAAACACAACCACCACACCAGGATTAATCATTACAAGTATTATTTATTATTAATACTTACATTATGGCCCTGTGTAGCGGGGTGATTGCTTACTCTGGCCCCGAAAGGGGTTAAAGCAACCTAGTGGAAAGCTGCGGCTGGGGAAAAGCAGCCCAGTAGAGGGCTGCTTCAGTAAGAGCAGCTGAGGGCGTAGTAGCCACAGCTGTGGCTGGGCTGATTAGGGCCCAGCTGGCCATTATAAAAGGCTGGGAACCAGGAACTCAGTCAGTCTCTCTCCAGCCTTGGAGGGAGCAGGGCCTAGCTGTCTGAGCTAAGGGCAGTGAAGGGAGGAGCAGCACTGGGGAAGGGGCAGGCTGAGCTGGAGAGCTCAGGCCTGGCGACTCCCCAGGCTGTGGCCTGATAGAAAGACCTAAGAAGGTACTGGGGGGCTAGGGAGAGGCAGCTGGCCCAAACCACCTTTCCTATGATGACTGGCTGTTACACTGTAGTCTGCCCCAGGGAGCTGGGGCTTGACAATGACGGGCAGTAGTTCAGACTGAGGCAAGGTGAGATTACTGGTTGGGGGTTCCCCCAAAGAGGGGGAGACCCAGAGATCTGTGGGGGTTTTGCCGGGGGCAGCACCCCAGGTAAATGGCACTGGGGTTCAGGAAGGAACACGGGGGCCTGCCACAGGCGAGACACCGGCCTGCAGAGGGCACTCCAGAGGCTGGACAAGCTGATTCCCTGGACCGACCAGCAGGAGGCACCACAGGGGTGAGTTGTCACCCTATTACATCCTGGATTGGGGCCCTATTGTGCTGGTGCTAATGTAACACACAGGGATGTACTGTTTACAAACTAATTAAAGACAATATACAATTAATGAATTTAGCATCAATAGAATAGAAGAGAGAAGATCAGGATAGTGACAATATCATTAACTTACACAGTTATTTATTCTCAAACAATGTTATGTATTTAAATAAACTATGATACAGTAAAATTTGAATAGCATATTGTTAAAAAGGGCAAGACAAATCTGATAATTTTATCCACAAATCACAAATTTTTTTGCTAATAGACATTTGTTTTATTTTCTGTTCTTCAGTTTCTATTCTTTCATTTTAATGTTTGACACTAAACTGGGAGGAGTGGTAGATACGCTGGAGGGTAAGGATAGGATACAGTGGGACCTGGACAAATTGGAAGATTGGGCCAAAAGAAATTTGATGAGGTTCAACAAGAAGTGTAGAGTCCTGCACTTAGGATGGATGAATCCCATGCACTGCTACAGACTAGGGACCTGGCTAGGCAGCAGTTCTGCAGAAAAGGACCTAGGGATTATAGTGGATGAGAAGCTGGATATGAGTCAACAGTGTGCCCTTGTTGCCAAGAAGGCTAATGGCATTTTGGGTTGTATAAGTAGGGCCATTTCCAGCAGATCTAGGGACATAATTCCCATCTATCTAATTCCCATCCTCATCACATTGGTGAGGCCTCATCTGGAGTACTGTGTCCAGTTTTGGGGCCCACACTACAAGAAGGTTGTGGAAAAATTGGAAAGAGTCCAGTGGAGGGCAACAAAAATGATTGGAGGCTGGAGCACACGATTTATGAGAGGCTGAGGGAACTGGGTTTGTTTAGTCTGCAGAAAAGAAGAATGAAGGGAGATTTGATAGCTGCTTTCAACTACCTGAAAGGGGGTTCCAAAGAGGATGGATCTAGACTGTTCTCAGTGGTAGCAGATAACAGAACAAGGAGTAATGGTCTCAAGTTGCAGTGGGGGAGATTTAGGTTGGACATTAGGGAAAACTTTTTCATTAGGAGGGTGGTGAAGCAGTGGAATGGGTTACCTAGGGAGGTGGTGGAATCTCCTTCCTTAGAGGTTTTTAAGGTCAAGCTAGACAAAGCCCTGACTGGCATGATTTAGTTGGGGATTGGTTCTGCTTTGAGTAGGGGGTTGGACTAGATGACCTCCTTAGTTCCCTTCCAACCCCGATATTCTATGATTCTATGAACATTAGGACTTATGCATATTTTAAGCACCAATATGCTCAGTGCACAAGTTATAAAGGAAGACAAGTTTTACAGGAAACCTAAAATTCCATGAAACTATAACAATTCTTAACAGACAGCAGTTTAACCATCACATTTATCATAACAGGAGACACTCAAGTCCATGATTAGACTCCTAAATAAATGACTTAATATTCCAAAATCCTGGGCTCTGAGCATCTTCATTTGATTGAGATCATTTATTTAAGAACCCAGGTATTTTAGGCTCCTATTTTTGAAGATCTTGGTTTAAGCAATCTATCTGATTATTTACATATTCCGAATGTACAGCCTATTTCCTATGAAACATCCCTTGAAAGGAATGGTGCCCTCTGGACCAACATATTTGTTGGATGTTTCTGATACAATTAAATGGATAGAAGCTTTTGGAATTTAGTCATAATTAGCCTTCTACATTTACATTTCAGAGCATAAAGTCCAAATATTTTAATTTGTTAGCCTGCAAACAAAAAGGCCTTTTCTACACTGGGAATTGTAGGCAATACCCCCAATCACTGCTCTGACTAGGTTTGGACAATACAGTGGTAAAATGTGTCAGAGGGCTAGTCTATACCAGTGCTCCTACGAGCGTCAGCACCAATGAAGCAATGCTAGAAGAAAGGTAAGAGAATTACCTAACTTCTCAGTGTAGACATAGCAAAAAAGGCAACTGTGTTACACTATGAAATGTTATTTTACATTGTGAAAGCCCTCGCTCTGGGCTCTGTTTGAGCAAGAAAGTGAGATGTTGTGGAAGAGGTTCAGGGACATGCCTTCCTCCCATCCTACTAAATGGAACCTAAATACAACGTGTGGCTCTAAATGCAGAGAAAGCTCCCGATTCTTCTCTGGCCGATGAAGTCTTGATGTGGCAGAAGTAGCTGATGACTGGTTGAGGAGTCTGAGGCTCCAGCCTTTCCTGCCAGTGGGCACGAGCAGCAAAGCAACTGAGAAAGGGGAAAGAGGTGCCTTAGCCAGCTTGTCTCTAAAATGATGAAGAAAATGATGACAAAAGCTTATTCTGAAATAAACTGGTTAGTCTCTAAGGTGCCACATGTATTCCTCGTTTTATTTACGGATACAGACTAACACGGCTGCTAATCTTAAACCTAAAATGATGTTTCTTTTAGCAGTAAATATACTACCTTATATTTTGTGTGTAAACAAACAAACAAAAATGTCTTCGCACAATAATAGGTTTAATGCTTCCCTCCTCCACTGCTTGATCACTATAGCTGCTAGTTCCCCTTGGTATTCTACTGGCTCTCACAGGCATAATATAGCACTGAACAGGTAAATCCTTTGATAGGTTCCATATCTATTGCAAGGAAGAAATTATAACCAGTAGTACTCATTACAAACAACAAATATTAATTTACATAACCAAGGCTTATTTGTACACATAGTTCTTATAAGTGCATTGATTACTGTTAATCTTCTAGAGTCTAACACTTGGAATGTGAAGCCTGCATTCAATTTCATTAAATTAGATTCTGATTCTAGATACAGCCTAAAGCACTATATACAATTAATGTTTTACTCCTTATTAAACAAGGTTGACCTTATACATGAAAGCCACATCAAACACTAGCTACTGGATGTAAATTAGCCAACTACTAATCAAGAACTAGTTTCATGTCTGTCCATGGTTATTAATTTCATGTGTAAGGGAAAAAACTGGCTGTGGTAAGCAGCTGCTCTTGCTTGACTATCACAAAAAGACTTTTCACACACACACACACACACACACACACACATATTCATTCACTCACTGCAGTTTCCTTAGGTAAAAAATAATTTCTTCATTTTATTTATATCTATAGATAGATAGATATTTCACTTAAGTTTCTGGTCCCTTATTGACACAGCTGGAATTGCTCCAAGGTTGAATCCACTCAAAATAACAAAACAAAACAAAACCCTGAACAATTGCTCTTTTGTAATGATTCAAGTATCCCCACTGAAACCTGTTTCCACAAAACTTCAAATTAACAAACTTTGTACTTGAAAAGTCTTTGTTTGAACTCAGTGATAAGGTCTCATACAATTTTTAAAACAACCCAATTCCATGGCTAAGAAAAAAACATAAAAGAAACATTGATGGTTACATGTGTCAGAACAAGAAACAGTATTGAACTGACGCATGCTTGACAGAAGATATTAAAATTCTCTTAACCTGTTGATGATCAAAGATGCTTTTTATGATAATTAAATACAGAATTACTAAATGCAATAAAACCTCACTAATTTCAATTACTGCTATTATGACATATTGCCTTTTGTGAATTAATACATCCACAATCAATAAAATGGATTGTTTCAGAAAATGAATGTTTTCATTTTATTTTGTCTACTATTTATATGGTTAATGATATTTCATATGGTAGCAGTAAATATACTACCTCATTTTGTGTTAAAAAAAAAAAAGTACAATAGTACTTAGTACAATAATACATGTTCCCAGAACAGAATCTTCTAGTGTATCTTTGAGGGGCAAACAACTCAGTTATTTTGTGTGCGTTTTAAAGCGTGTGAACTACCTCTGGTAGGTAAAGTATCAAAAAGTTATCAGCTGTCTCTGCCCAGTTACTAGTGGATAAGTGTCCACATCATAAAGCCATGAATAAAACTAACAATAATAAGTATAATTGCAGACAGTGTTCATGGACAGACAAAGGATTCAATTAATATGGAGAATGAGGCACCCTCAACCCCAGAGCTCCATCCATAATATTGGTGAAGTGTGGGAAAAAAAACATGTTTCTCCCATGTTCAGTGTATAATTAAAAGCCTTAGTCATTTTTAAATCATGTTTTAATACTTCTGGTCTTGTGCAATACAAAAAAACTATTGACCTGGAGTTTAGGTTGAAAGATTCTAGCACATGTTTCAGGGGGACAAGAATCCTAAAAGAGGGAAATGTCACTCATTCTGTGCAGTAACTGTAGTTCTTTGAGATGTATGTCCTTCTGGGTGCACCACTTCAGGTGTATATCTGCCTCCTGAGCCTTTGATCAGAGATTTCTAGCTAGCAGTGTCCATTCGGCCCGCACATGTGCCTTATGCCACCCCCCATGGGAGAAACTGAGGGTATGCAGGGGTGCATGGGTGAGCTGCTCTCTGACTTCCGCACAGTATCCCTAGAAGCAGGAAGGAGCTTTGGAACACAGTTTAGAATGGAAGATAGTAGTGCAGAGACAAGTGCCACGTCAAATCTGATGGCAGGGAGCGGGGCGCAATGCTTTGAAAAACATATGGATAGAAGTCCAAGTAGAGTCTCTACATATCTCTGATACTGGAACATTGTTCCAAAATGCAGTAGATGTTGCCTGTGATCTGTGTGAATGCATGTTCACTCAACGGGGGGGAGAGAGGGAGAGAAGGAAGGGCTAAGTACCTGCACCCTTATAACAGGAATACAATATCCACTTCAAAAGTCACTGAGTGGAAATAGGAGTCCCGTTATCTCTATCTGCAAAATATATGAAGAGTTTAGGCAATCTCTTAATCTGCTGAATCCTATCCAGAAAAAAAATACTGGTAGATATGTTATATGATTAAAATATGACCATATAGATCATTGTTGCTACCACTGTTAAATAATCACAACAAATCTTGTACTAAGTGCATCAAGTAAGGTGTCAATGGAAAGTTATGGTTTGCTGAATATGATTATCCTATTCATAAGCACATATAATTTTTTAATCTAAAGCTATGAATATTGACTGTGTACCTGTATTTCAAATACGTTTACTCCTGTGGTATCACCCATAAGGTAATTTGCGTTCAGTCTGGCCAGCACAAACTAGCTCTGTTTGGAGACATAGCTGTGCAAAATTGTTTAAGCTGAAAATCTTGCTGGAAATCAATATTTGAATTTTTTCCTAATCTGTAATCATGAACCTAGGTCCGAGAAAGTTCCATGAAATGAGGCAGATGCTAGTTGCTCACCTGTGTCCCTTCTAGTCATAAGTGCCACAGAGTCTCTGTACTAACTGACCATCAAGTTCCAGGATCTGTTCCTTGACTTCAGATGAATCTGAGGCCTATTCGCCTACCATTATGGAGTGCTACCATCTGTGCTTATTTCCTGAGCCACTGCAATACCCCTGGGAGTTTCACAATTTCTGCTGCTCTGTTTTGCACAGAAGAACCTTCTGCCCTCCAGGAAATCTTTTGCAGTTTGGGGAAGACGATGATGGCCTGCCAAAAGAAACGCACGAGGTGCATATGGCACCATCCTGAACTGAAGAGAGTTTGGTAGCGCCTGCTCAACTATAGGACTAATGAAGTCAGACAGTGACTCTACCAATGATAAGGTTCAGGATTTACATAAAGTTTCAGTCTCTATATGAGCATATGAGAACTAGTTAGCTGCACTTGTTCCATTGCCAACCCTTGATTACAGAACCTGAAGGGCTGTGTTAGTATAACACCTAAAATAAAGCATGCAGCACCAGTTGTTGATGATATATTTTGGATTTGCCTTTTTAAGTATTCCTTATGGTAAGACTTAATTGTTAGTGGTCAGGGCTCTTTTACTATGAAGTTCTCTGAGACGCTGCCGATCAGTCAAGTTTGCCACTTTTAATGGAGATGCAAAAACTGTGGAAAAGAGTAGGTTCCACAAGTGCCTATTGCTTTCTATATCCTCTATCCAAGAAAATTAAGACCTTTATTATTAACACATGTACACTGCATATTTCTGAATTAATAGGGTTTGGGCTTGTCATTTGGTATTTTTCTAAACTGTATATAGTCATTGTTCCATTTTTGTAAATTTACTAAAATTGTTAATATTTATTTTGTTAAAAAAATATTTCTCCACATACATAGCATCTTTTGTCCTAAAGATTCTGAGACAGTTTCACAAACTATACATATTGTAACACTCCACTGAAATGCAGCCACTCTAGAGTACAGGGCAGACAAGCAATGCATAACACTCAATAAAGGGTGAAAATGGGGATTTTGTCCAAGAACACTGGGCAAACCTTTGCTCTACAATAAGTGATATAGGATACAGAGCAGACCTGAGTTAATGTTTTATTAGAAAATGTATTAAAAAAGTAAAACCATTGCACTAAAGAAAGAACATGATGAATGTCCATGTATATCTGTTTGCTTTGACTATTGTGGCCCTAAGAGCACTTCAAAAGCAGTTGGCATGGGGCTTTCTGTTAGGTAACAGTAAAACTCAGCTGGCTTGACCAGCTTGAAACACCTCACACACTGTTGTCATGATATTTATTTAAAAAATGTCATGTAAAAATGTCATGTCATGTAAAACCTTTGGGAAATGAATAACTCATTGACCATTAATATTCTTGTTTGTATATATGATTAACCTACAGAAAATTATAAAGTAGTGCTCGAAATAGGTAACTAAAATGTATTTAAACTAGGCATGTCAGGGGAAGTTGAACAACAGGTTTTTCCTGACAAAGAAAAGGGGCTAATGCCCAATATCAGGTATGGACAAAGGTAGTGGACTGTCCTTTGAATTGGAGATTGCAGGAAGAATATTTGCATTGTAAAAATCTCAAACTTCCATCTTCACCAGACAGCATGGTGTCTACACCCAGTAGATGAAAGGAAATTTATCTGGAGATATGCTTCATAAAAATACCTTTCAAAGGTTTCCTGGACTATAAAAAGAAAAGGAGAGAGCCCCTATTTATCCTTCACTTGACGAGACAAAGAAACCAAGCACTTTGATCTCTGTGATTAGATCCTTGCTAAGGATTAGCTAGCCATGCTGGAAGAATGATCACGGTTAGAAAACTTGGTCCCAACATGTGTACTGTGTCTTTAAAGGAGCAGTGAGCTTGATATGGTCTTGTGGGCAATACAGGGCTGAGCAGTACAGAGGAGCTGTTTTGGGGAAACTCCAGTCTGGAAGTGGTGTTGATATCACCCTGCAAGGAGTAACCAGGCTGGGGAAAGACAAGGGGAGGTCATTGTGTGGGAAGCAGGTGCAGCTGAGACAAAGCTGGGCAGGACAGAAGCACTCAGGATTACAGGGCACATGGTAACACTACCCCTTACTGGTCTGGGTTGAACACTAAAGCTTCACATACACACTTGTTTTTAATTTGAATTGACAAATATTTGGACATGAGATCATGGATGGTGGAAATTTAGTTTGACTTGCATCTCTGTTCTAACAAACTAATATTCCTTTTCTTTCAGCAGTTCATGTTTCCCATAGAGGGTGTGGATAGGAAAGAAGCTTTCCACATTGCTGTTCAGAGTAGCTTGTGCAACAGCTTTCTATAGGATAAGGCTTTCTGGAAAAAATGGTACTCATTTGTCACTTACAAATGAGCAAGCAACCATATAACACTGGAAAGGCAGCAACCAATACAGTTACTATACAACATTGGTTCTCAAAGTGGGGGTCGGGACCCCTCTGGGGGTCGCGAGCCAGTTCTGTGGGGGTCGCGAGCCCCTGCTGCCAGCAACCAGCCCCGAACAATGCCACTGCCGTGGACTGCTGGCATCCGGCCCCTGCTGCTGCAGGCAGCCCGTGCCCCTGCCGCGGTGGGCTGCCGGTGCCCCCATAAGGCCGGTCCCAGCCGCGGCTCCTGCCACGGAGGGCTGCTGGTGGCTCCGTGAGTCCGGTCCAGGCCCTGGCTCCTGCTGCGGCGGGCTGCCAACACTGCCACATACCCGACCCAGCCCCGGCCCCTGCAGAGGTGGGCTTCCGGCACCCCCATGAACTGGGCCCCTGCCACGGTGGGCTGACGGCGCCTCTGTGGGGCTGCTGGGAACTCCCCCATCCCAGCCCCTGCCACAGTGGGCTGCTGGCACACACCCCACCTGCCTGACCCTTACGGGGGGTCGCGCTTAGAGGCCTGGCGTGGGAAAGGCGTCACCACTACAAAAAGTTTGAGAACCACTGAACAACTATCGCAAATTAGAATAGTGAAAAACTGAGTGTTACATCCTTGTTTAAGAATAAAAGACAATGACAAAATCAGTGGCCTAGAGAGACAATTTGCTGCATACCATATTTGATATTTCTAAGTTTTGACCAGCTGTACTAATGGCCTGTGAGTTAGAAGAACCTACCTAGAAATAAATGCTTCCTATAAAATATTATTTATATAGCTCCATAAAAGAACTAGATACTTATTTGTTTAATAACAAACAGTACGTTAACTATTAATATATACTTAGTTCGGGGGTCGGGAACGTATGGCTCGCGAGCCAGGTGTGGCTCTTTTGAGAATTTCATCTGGCTCACAGGGACGGCTCCGCGCTGGGGCCTGGAAGTGCCGCGCGGGCCGCCGGCGCCAGCCGCGGGGCCGGGACGCGCCGTGTGCTCCGCTGCCGCCGCCGGCCAGGGACGCGCCGTGTGCTCCGCTGCCGCCGCCGGCCAGGTACGGCTCAGAGCTGGGGCCGGGACGCGCCGCACCGCCACCCACTTACAGGCGGCGAAACAAGGAGCCACCCACTGCCAGGCGGCGAAACGGTCTGGGGGGAGAGACCGGGTTGAGCGGGTCAGTTGAGGGGGGGGAGAGACATGGCTGGGTGGGTCATTTGGGGGGGGGGGGTTGGAGGAAAGGAGGTTTGGGGGGGAGAGACCTGGCTGGGTGGGTCAGTTGGGGGGTTGGAGGAAAGGAGGTTTGGGGGGGAGAGACCGGGCTGGGTGGGTCATTTGGGGGGTGGGTGGGAGGGAAGGAGGTTTGGGGGGGAGAGACCTGGCTGGGTTGGTCAGTTGGGGGGTTGGAGGAAAGGAGGTTTGGGGGGGAGAGACCGGGCTGGGTGGGTCATTTGGGGGGTGGGTGGGAGGGAAGGAGGTTTTGGGGGGAGAGACCGGGCTGAGTGGGTCATTTGGGGGGTGGGTGGGAGGGAAGGAGGTTTGGGGGGGAGAGACCTGGCTGGGTGGGTCAGTTGGGGGGTTGGAGGAAAGGAGGTTTGGGGGGGAGAGACCGGGCTGGGTGGGTCATTTGGGGGGTGGGTGGGAGGGAAGGAGGTTTGGGGGGGGGAGAGACCGGGCTGGGTGGGTCATTTGGGGGGTGGGTGGGAGGGAAGGAGGTTTTGAGGGGAGAGACCGGGCTGAGTGGGTCATTTGGGGGGTGGGTGGGAGGGAAGGAGGTTTTGGGGGGAGAGACCGGGCTGAGTGGGTCAGTTGGGGGTGGGTGGGAGGGAAGGAGGTTTGGGGGGGAGAGACCGGGCTCATGTCCTGTTCATATTATATGGCTCTTACTGAAATAAATTTCCAAATATTTTGCTTTCATGGCTCTCTGAGTCAAAAAGGTTCCCGACCCCTGACTTAGTTGATCAAATGGCTGCACTTCAATCCTCAGAGTGGAAAATTTCCTAACATCAAAAATGTTTATAACAACAGTGAGCTCTAAGGATGGGGGTGAAAGAAAGAGAAAGAAAAATGCAAACAGAAAAAGAAAAAGAAAAATCAGAGAAAATGGAAGACACTGAAGGAAACACTTCAAGAACACTACCCAATTAGCATCCACCGCTGTATGAAGCAGAAGGGTTTGTTACACTGGGTTAACTTGTAGTATCTATTTAAATAGTTAATAACTATCAATAGTTATTGGCAATAAGGGCAATAGAGAAGTCAGGCATCTTGTCTCAGGTACAAAGGAAAAATCACTTATAAAAATAATCAATTTATTGTGGCATTTATAGAAGAGAAAGTTACTCACCTTGTACATACAGTAACTGATGTTCTTTGAAGAGTCCCCTTCTGTGTGTTCCACCGTAGGGGTTCGTGCCCCCCAGCACTCATAATCAGAGATTTATGTTAGCAGTGCCCGGTGGTCCACATCTCACACCATTTTAGGTGGTTAACTGGTGCTGTGTGACCAACCTCCCCTCTGTTCCTTCTCTCCTCCAAATCATAGTAATAAACTCCAAAGCAGAGGGGAGGATGGAGGGTAGTGGAGAACCCACAGGGGCACACATCTTGAAGAACCTCCATTACTGCACAAGATGAGTAACTTTCTCTTCTTCTTCGAGTGCTGTCCTTGTGGGTGCTCCATGCTATGTGACTTCAGGACAGTGCCCTCCAGTGGAAGGAAGGGGCTTTGGAGTTGAAGTCATAGCGGATGGGAGTACAGTGTGACTGAACAGGGTATTGAAAGGTGTATGTTGTGGCAAAGTAAACGTGTGTGGTGAGGTCCAGATTGCAGCCGCACAGATTTCTTTGTTAAGAAATGCTATAGAGACTGAGATGGCTCTGGTAGAATGTGTGCAGATCCCCTTAAGGGGCTGTCAGTCATGCTGGAGGTAACAGAGTTTTATGCAGGCTCATATCCATTTGGATAGCCATTCTTTTGATTTTGGCATTGCCTTTTGATCATTCTGTGATTGAAATGAACACTTATAGAGTCTTGCAAAGAGATTTTGTTCCATCAGTGTAGAAGACTAGAGCCCTGTGAACATCCAAGGAGTTTAACCTGGACTGTCATCAGTGGTTTGGGAAAAAATGTTGGTAAGTGAATTGGTTCGTTGAGGTAGAAGGAGGAGACAACTTTAGGTAGAAACTTGAGATGTGCTCTACCATAAAAGGGAGTCTTTGACTGTATCTGGCATGGTGAGGTACTTATTCATACTGTGCCTGTTTGGGACATAATTTGTCTGGAACCAGGCTTGTAGACACCGCATATGTAGTCTTGCATGTCAGACAACGAAGGTCATGGCAGTCAGGTGGCATTTCTAAAACAGCTTTATTCTGACAGCATGCATCCAGATTGACCCACTATTCTAATTTTCTCATGGCAGGACTTCCTTGTTTAATCTTTCCAGAGATTCAAAAATGCTGATATTCACAGGGCAATGTGGTTAATCATTACATGCCACTGAAAATTATTAATATTCTTGACCTACATTAAAATCCAATACATTTTTAACCAGATTTTGGAGAAAGCTAGAAAAAAATCTCATGTTGAAATCTTCACAATCAAAGTTTCCCCCCGCCGTATTATAAAAGGGCTCACCAAAAGTTTCTGGCACACTTCTGCATAAATTAACATAATGAATGTGATGTGCTAATTTGAAAAGGAGACACTTTTACCATTCAGGCTGGAAAAATAGAACGGAGCTTTCCATAGTAAAGCTGCAGCACCGTCAGCTGGACAGCTAGATACAGGTTCCAAGCTGAGTCTCAGCCATTTCAGAGTAGCCCTCATAAAAAGAAGAAAAAATCAAACAGCTTGTTCTTGATCACGTTTCTCACTGACGTACTAGACCGCCGTAAAGAATATTCTGTTTCCTTAGTCTGAATATCAGATGCCCTATGATAACAGTCTGTGCCCATTTCCTTCAAATAACAACTCCTCTGAATAAGATGCCAGAACATTTGTCACTATGTGGTTCAACTTTTGTTTTACCGCAGCTAATTTTTTTTAGCAACTGTAGAGGAGTCCTTGGAGATTTGGCTGGATAGGTTCCATTGAACTCACACAGCAGACAAGAAGGAATGGTGATGATGATGATGAACACCATCATACCTTTTAGCGACCTGCGCTGCAATTATTTAGGAAAGCTCAGAACTCTTTTCTGTTCATTGTAACTTGTTCTTCCATTAGATTTCTTTACAGCTGGGTCACATGATGTTGTGTCAGTCTGAATTCTTTCAGGCAATTCTTTGTACCTTTCCCACCATCCCATTCCTTTGGCTACATTTTTCCACCGGGGAGGGGGAAATACACTTGTTTGCGAATTATCCATTTCAAGCCCTGACAACATCCAAACATATGGCATTTGTCTTCCTGGGATTTGCTGTAGCAGAAACAGAAGCCATAAACTCTTCTTTACAGAGTTGGTTTCAAGTTTCTTTCATAATATACATTTTATTCTTTCCAATAAAAATTGTTTTTGAAAAATCAGAATACCACATCAAATGTAAAAAATATGTACTGCATTGAATGTACAATTGAAGTGTCATTTGCAGATGATACTAAACTGCTCAAAGTAGTAAGGACCAAAGCAGACTGTGAAGAACTTCAAAAAGATCTCACTAAACTAAGTGATTGGGCAACAAAATGGCAAATGAAATTTAATGTGGATAAATGTAAAGTAATGCACATTGGAAAAAATAACCCCAACTATACATACAATATGATGGGGGCTAATTTAGCTACAACCAATCAGGAAAAAGACCTGGGAGTCATTGTGGATAGTTCTCTGAAGGCATCCACGCAGTGTGCAGCGGCAGTCAAAAAAGCAAACAGGATGTTAGGAATCATTAAAAAAGGGATAGAGAATAAGTCGGAGAATATCTTATTGCCCTTATACAAATCCATGGTGCGCCCACATCTTGAATACTGCGTACAAATGTGGTCTCCTCATCTCAAAAAGGATATACTGGCACTAGAAAAGGTTCAGAGAAGGGCAACTAAAATGATTAGGGGTTTGGAACGGGTCCCATATGAAGAGAGATTAAGGAGGCTAGGACTTTTTAGCTTGGAAAAGAGGAGACTAAGGGGGGATATGATAGAGGTATATAAAATTATGAGTGGAGTGGAGGAAATGAATAAGGAAAAGTTATTTACTTGTTCCCAAAATAGAAGAACTAGGGGCCATTCAATGAAATTGGCGTGCAGCAGGTTTAAAACAAATAAAAGGAAGTTCTTCTTCACACAGCGCACAGTCAACCTGTGGAACTCCTTACCTGAGGAGGCTGTGAAGGCTAGGACTATAACAGGGTTTAAAAGAGAGCTGGATAAATTCATGGAGGCTAAGTCCATAAATGGCTATTAGCCAGGATGGGTAATGAATGGTGTCCCTAGCGTCTGTCTGTCAGAGGGGGGTGATGGATGGCAGGAGAGAGATCGCTCGATCATACCTGTTAGGTTCACTCACTCCGGGGCACCTGGCACTGGCCACTGTCGGTAGACAGGATGCTGGGCTAGATGGACCTTTGGTCTGACCCAGTATGGCCGTTCTTATGTTCTTATGTTCTTATGTTCTTATGTTGTGTAAAGTGCAAAATTTTCCTCATTATAATTTTGATCCTCACTAATATATGAATAAAGCAGGAGCTCACTTGATTCAAAGTGGAGCATCACCATTAATATTTATTGGGATGTGCTGTCAACCTTTTAAAAACCTTCTAGCCAGCAATACATGTGACATTCCCTGGATAAAACAGTCTTCCCTCCCACCCCCCAACAAAAAATTCATCAGTTCCATATTCATTCACAGCGTTCCACCTGTTCCTTCCCGTTCCTTGCCTTTCCATCCCTGATCCATCCACCACATTTACCATAGTTCCCCTCCTAATTGCCTATAGAAGTGACTCTTTTAGGTCCCTTCTGTATACAGTATCAGTGGTGATGGAATATGACAGCAATGGAGATTGGAGGGACCAACAAGAGCAGTAAAGCTGAATTACTGGTCGGGTGCAGGGAAGAGGAGGGCATTTTCATACCTTAATTCATTTTGATTTCTTTTATGTTTACCCTTAACTATGACTTTCTTGGAATTGTAATGCTTGTCTTTAGGATAATTACATCATCTCCACAATGCTTTTACCCTTAAGTTACTGGTATGTATTCTCAACCTTTAACTTCAGTTTAGTGCTTGCCTGAGAAATGTCTATTTAATTATTAAATTCATACATGAACACAAAACAAGAAACTAACCCATACACTCTTGTTACTTTACCCCACTTTGGAGAGGCATAAAGCACATAGATTGTACTGGCCAATTTTTCCACCCTCAAATTTTCTGTCCACTGGGTATATTTTGTGTCACCTGGCTGTTTTTGAAAATGACTGGTTTTGATTCGTGGTCATGTTTTGCCATTATTTTTTATATCTGAAATTTTGTTCTTCATCATGGTGTGAAAGATAGTTATTCTACAAAGAATTCCATGAAGAATTGCCCTCGTTTAAAAGGGGTGCCATCACCTCTCATTTTCAGTGAGAACAAGGTTGACATGCCCTCTTTCAATTGTTTTCAATGAAAGTGAAGTCAAGCTACTCAGAGGGAATATGGTAACCCCTTATTCTAACAGAAAGTAAAGAGAAGCAGTCTGAGGAGATGGTGAATAGTGGTGGCCATCTTTGCTAAGGGCGTTCTGTCTCATTGAGAACAATGAGAGAGGGTGGTCATTTTGAAAGTTGGCAATTATTTGTGAGTTTCTCTGAAATAGAAAATAATATTTCAGACTCTGTGGAAGGGGAAGTTTTTCATAAGAGTAACAAAAGAATAGTGGCAGAGAATAACCATCAATCCTATATATTTATTTTAAAAAACTACTAAGTCAGGGACAAACAAGGTCTGACACAGAACACTACATCTTTCAAGACTTGCCAGATTGCTGAATGTGTTGTCTGTTAGTGCTCTAATCAGATGTCTCTGATGACTGATTATGGGAGAGATTGCATCTTGGCTTTTCAGCTATTCAAGTATTCAATAGCAGTTATCTTTTCCAGAAAGGAAGCAACAAATAATTTTTCAGCCAAATCAGAGTACTCTGAGTAGCAATTTTTAGAGCCTTTCAAGAACAGCCGCAGCTGCACACACAATCTGAATTAAGAAAAAAATAAGGTATACAAGCTATAGGCTGAGTTCAAAGTATGGTTTGTAGTGAAATACAATTTGAATACCTGCTAATACTGTAAAACACAATCTGATTTAATTGTCCTACTACTTAGATACAGCATTGCAATTGCATAAACTGCATTGCAATAGCGGCAAAGTAAGTTGCAAATAAGATTTTGACTTCTGCATTTAAAAACATTTGTTTTGAAATTATATACAGAGTGCCTTAGTGGATTTAAAAAAACATTTTGAAATGTCTGGTACACATCAAACTATTGAGTTTTTGGTTACAAATACTTCATCGGGTATAGTGAAGGCCCTGGGCCAAGCAAGCATGGAGCACGTTTCATAAAAAAGTATGCTAGGGAATATAAAAAACGATAGCTTCAAATATACTCTCTAGACTTCATGGAAAGTCAAATATAGTGGGTGTATTTAATAAGTTCCATTAGTTTGACAGATTGTACTTGTGTAGTCTGTATCTTTTCTGGTTACAAATCTGTATGAGTGACCATGGATTTCATGTTCCAAAAATTAAATACTTTCTGTACTCTCATGGTTACAGAGAAAAAGCTGGAAAATATAAGCCCTCAGGACTCAAAACCCAGAAGAAGAAAAATAAGAACCCCCCCCCATCCATTTTTTTCTAAGTTTCATGATTTGGAGGGGGCGAGGGGTGTCTCAGAATTACAGTAGTAAACCAAACTGCACGGGATTAATTTATTGTCTCAATGCAATGCCAGTTGAGTGAAGGGGCTAATTGCAGCTTTCTAATTCTTAGCTACAGTTTTAACTTTATCCTCTGAGGAAAAATCTTCTGCCAGCAGAAAATCAGGCATAGTGACGTCACACAGACTCCTGTCCCCAATTCATTCCTTGTCTCCCTTCCCTGCTTGTGCTGGGCAACAGTAAAAGAAGCAATAATGGAACCCAAAGGAGCTCACAACACCCAGCAAAGCAGAGATTCTTCTACATACTCCCCTGAGGATATTCCCCTGCAGAAACAATGAAAAATGCATCTAGTGAATCGTAGAATCTAGCCATAGCTCTTATTCTCTGGAACATAGGCATCTACCTAATCTAAGATGTAAAGGGATAAAAACACATCACTACTTCCATCCAATTACTGTTCTGATTAGTAAGGTAAAATAAATGGGGAGAAAGATCTTTGCAGCTCACATCGGTCTCAGCCCATGAATAAAATCTGTTTTTTTTAAATGAGCTCATCCCTCATGGTTATTAAAAAATTGTTATTAGAAACATTAATTAAATGCTGTGTTAATTTATTTATGACCTCTAGGGCATCTGAAATTTCAGGCTCTTTGAAACTAAGTATTTTCCCCAGTATACCTGTTTCTATTTTACCTTTTTTCCCCACTACATGTATTTTCAGTAACACTAATTCTATCAGTTTTTAATCTAAAATACAAAGTACAGGGTTAAAAGATAAAATTAGAAAGTATACACTATTTACAATACTGCTGTAATATATATCACATATGTACTGTAACGTATTTAAATAAATATTAATTCTAATGGATTAGTATCTTGTAATTACATTTTATGCTTTTCCCCAGAAAGCAAATACGTTCAGTTTTGAATCACAGCCACATTTTTATAGCCTTACTCAGACAATACTGTCTGAATACAGTGGGAGCTTTGTCTGAGTGAGAAATGCAAGATGTGACTCTCATGCCAAATACACTAAATATTACTAAATATTATCCTACATTTTTAGGAATCATAAACAATTTTTAAGTCTTTTGAAAAAGACTTAAAAATTCCCCAGATATGTTAAGGCTGTAAATACAAACAAATGACTTTTTTAAAAAACCTTTCAAAACACTGAAGTTAAAAAAAAAAAATTAGAAAACCTAATTCAAAGTCAAGGTTTCACAAATAGTCTAATCTCCATCCCTAAATATTCTCCTACTATTTCAAACCCTATAAATGACCTAGACACGTGGGAATATGAGTTGCATAAAGATACCTATAACTGTTTTACAATGTTACACGTACATTCTTCAAAGAGAGAAGGAGGGCATGTAAATTTTAGTGTGTAATATCTAAGTCAGGAAGTGAATAAGGGAGTATACTGAGGAATTACAGAGACACCACGTGGAGGATTAAGGCCCAGATCCAGCAAAACACAAGTATATGCTTACATCACACTGACTTCAGTGGGACTTAAGTATGTGTTACATACTTTACTGACTCAGGGCTTCAGTGAGGTAGAATGGCCTCAGAAACATTAGAATTGTAATATATATGTAGAATAAGAAACATGATATAGGTGGTACTGAATGCAAACATATAGGCAGTCAAAATGAAGGTTTTGTTTGTGGGTTGATGGCACATATGTGATGGTATGACACATGGGATATGGTCTGTAGTTCTGTATATGTAGGCGAGTATAATCCATCCTGGAAATGTAGAAATGATATAGTGGTACTATTCTGAGAGCTGGGTGTAAAAGGGTTGCTGGTGGACAGAAAATCGATATTGATACAAAGTCAGAGTCAAAGTGTGTAGAACCATGAACTATTAGACTTATTTTTAAAGATACTTACAGCATCTAAATAAGGCTTTTTTTAAAAAAAAAAAAAGTAACTGATATACTGTTACATCCTTAATCCTACCTTAGCTACTATTGTCCAGGAATTTTCTTGTTTTATATATAATTGTTAAAGGATATCTGGTATCCCGGCTATGCAGAAATATTTACTCAAAATCTAGGATTACATCCCAGAGGACAGCTGTGTTAATTAACTTATTTTGGTGACCCATTTTCTAGACCTATGCCAAAATTTCACAAAAACAATACTGTTGGACTTCAAATTTTTCAAGATGATCCCAATTTTATGAATTTCAGATAGAAGCTGTAGACTTTTAAGAAGTTCTAAAATCTGTCATAAATAACATTAAACCATGCAGCCCTTTACAAAAATGCTCAGTGCCTCTAGCTCTATGACAGATGATTAAAATAAATTTAATATTAATACACCAACCCATTTTTGCATTTTTCTTCCAAATAAGTTTTAAGTAGCTAAGATATTTTTTAAAGAAACTTTTTCAGACTTTCATATTTCCGATATGTGTTGACTAACTTGAATTTTCAGAAAAAAAATCTCCAATGGCAATATGCTCCCTCCCAAAAAAAAATCTGACAGAAAGGACTTTAAAATATGTACATCCATCAGAAAGAGGTTAAAACTACCTGACACTTTTTTCCCCCAATAAAGTGCAATATGGGGTTTTGATTGGACTAATTAGTCTCATGGTTCATGATATCATCAGCCCAATTTTTGTTTTCAATTTATTTGGATCTAATTAGGGTTAATTGACAAATACAATGAGCAAATATTTTTAACTAGTTTTTCCATCAATTATATATCATTTTTATATTTAAAAAATCCAAATTAAAGAAAAAAACTCTCCATTGTAGTATTGGGCCACTTTGCAAATATCAATAAACCTATGATCACAATCTAACAGTGAAGTAGGAAAGTATTATCATACCTATTGCACAGATGGGAAACTGAGGCTGAAAGAGTAAGTGACTTACCCAAGATCACACAGAAATTAGACACCTACAACTGCACTGTGCCAGCTGGCTTAGGCCAAGGAGTTGCTTAATTGCAGTGTAGATATTTGAACTCGGGCTGCAGCCTAATCTATCAGATCCTCTCACCTCACAGAGTCCTAGCACCCCAGCTCCAACCCAAGCCCAACATCTACACTGCCATTAAATAGCCCCTTGCCTGAATCCCACAAGCCCAAGGACCTCAGAGTATTGGTTGACCACAGAATGACTGACTATGAGCCGCCAATGTGATATGGTGGTGAAAAAAGTGAATGCAGTCTTCGGATGCATCAGGCAAGGTATTTCCAGTAGAGATAAGGAGGTGTTAGTACCATTATACAAAGCACTGGTGAGACCTCATCTGGAATACTGTGTGCAGTTCTGGTCTCCTATGTTTAAGGAGGATGAATTCAAACTGGAACAGGTACAGAGAAGGGATACTAGGATGATCTGAGGAATGGAAAACCTGTCTTATGAAAGGAGACTCAAACAGCTTGGCTTGTTTAGCCTAACCAAAGGATGGCTGAGAAGAGATATGATTGCTCTCTATATTGGATGGATAAATACCAGGGAGGGAGAGGAATTGTTTAAGCTCAATACCAATGTGGACACAAGAACAAATGGATGCAAACTGGCCATTAGGAAGTTTAGACTGGAAATTAGACAAAGGTTTCTAACCGTAAATTCTGGAACAGCCTTCTAAGGAGAGCAGTGGGGGCAAAAGACCTATCTGGCTTCAAGATTAAGCTTGATGAGTTTATGGAGGAGATGGCATAGTGGGATAGCCTAATTTTGGCAATTAATTGATCTGTGACTACTAGCGGTAAAATATGCCCAATTGCCTGTGATGGGATGTTAGATGGGGTGGGATCTGAGTTACTACAGAGAATTCTTTTCTGGGTGTCTGGTTGGTGAGTCTTGCCCACATGTTCAGGATTTAGCTGATCACCAAATTTGGGCTTGGGAAAGAATTTTCCTCCAGGGCAGATTGGCAGAGGCCCTGGGGGGTTTTCGCCTTCTTCTGCAGCATATGGCATGATTCACTTGCTGGAAGATTCTCTGCACCTTTAAAGACTTCAATAGCCCAGACATAAGTTAGGGGGGTTATTACAGGAGTGGGTGGGTGAGATTCTGTGGCCCACGTTGTGCAGGTGGTCAGACTAGATGATCATGATAGTCCTGTCTGACCTCAAAATCTATGAGTCTATGACTTCTTATTACTTGGCAAATTCAAATGGGGATGGGAGACTACAAGCAAATAGTATCTGTTTTGTAAACTCGTTTCTATACTGCTACATAGCTATGTTGACTTAAAGCTAATTAAGTATCTCCATCTGCTGCAAAGATAAGTTATTGTTGAAATGTTCAAGTTATAAGTTCAGTCTATCTCAAGCAAAATTCACCTATAAAAGGACTCTGTTTCAACATAATAGATAAACTGGAGCCCAGACTATAGATACCAAGAAAAGTGTTGATCCTTTTCTGATACACTTCAGTTAAATAATCTGCAAAACAAGCAAAAAAAGATTTGTGTGAACTAAAAGTGGAAATACTTGCTTTTGTTTTCCACTTTACAGCAATCAGTGTTGTAAGGACATTTTTCTATCTTCTAAAAACAGTGACTGCAAATACAAGATTTTATGTAGCACATGTGTTGTACACCTGTGGACTTCTGAGGTGGTATCAGAGGCTATATAACCTGAAAAAACCGGCAACACAGTGCATAGTACAATAATGAGATTCAGGTGCATAGCAACTAATGTTTGAAAAGTTCAATCTTCAGAACAGACTTCAAAAAATATTGTCTCCAGGGAATGCAACTGATAACTTACTATAAAATGGAAGAATGGTATTCATAAAACAACAACCTGCAAATGGTACATGTATCTTCTTGTGCACAATCACTCCCGCAGTTCCCCCTGGACCAGTGACTTCCTCTAAATTTACAGGACTTACTTTTTGAGTACAGAATATTTTTCCTTAGAAACAGCAACTAGATTTGTTAATTAAATCTGTGTATAAGTTACAGTAATTTTAAATTTCCACTTTAGGAGTTTTGTTTGATGATTTTAACCTTTATTTGGATACCTCTAATAAAAATATCTAGAAGTAGGAGTTGAAAATTAGCTCCCCTTTAGATAATTCCAAAATCTATTATTTAAATTTAATAAATGCACAAATATTTGATTTAGGAACATTATTAGTCAGTGTAATTTCAGTGTAATTTCTATCTATACTACAGTTGTTTTCATATAATATTTTTCATCCAATTAATTGGTCATAAAATATATTTTCCCCATGAATATTGATGTGCGTAATTCTTGTATCAATTTTTTTCAATAAAGAATTAGTTGTACAATGTATTTTTGCAGGAACAGACATCTACAAGAAGTGGACAGAAAAACAAAAATCTTCTTCAAAAGCTCATCCTGCTTATACAATTCAACAACAGCCTTTTTGGGACAGGGAAAGAGAAGAAATGGTGGACAGGGAAAGTGAAGAAATGTGCCCCTTAACCAAAGCCCTTCTACAGACTTGAGAGGTGTCTCTGTTTCCCCATTCTCTCTCTCCAGGGAGCCCAAGAAATTGAAAGAGACCCTGGGACTGGTAGAAAGACCTGGGTAGCAGAAGAGGAAGGAATTTGCTTGTCCTTGTTCTTCAGCAAGACTCAGCAAAGAATAGGATAAAACACAGGAAGTAGATAAATGGCCCTTCACAGGGCCCAGCCATGGAAGCAAGGAATAGCCAGCCCAGAAAGGGGAAGGAACCACTCCCTCCACCACTCCTCTATGGAGTAGAAGAATAAGTTGGTAATGTTTTTAAAGGGACACAAACAATTAAAAAATGCTTTCTATCTGGAAATTTTGAACCTACTATTGTTACAAATAACCCTTACCAGAAGAGACAAGAATTAGTCAAAAAGGAAAAACAACAGGGTTTGATCTCTGCCTCCCTCCTGTTTTCTATAGCATCCATCAGCATAGAATGCAAATAGTTTTTCAATGTGCATACTTTTGCCCCCAAAATCATGAGATTGGTTTAAAAATAATGAGATTTTATTTAAATAATTTTTGGTTCTTTTTATTTACCGTCTGGTTTCTGGGAGTGTTGGCAATATGGAAATCAACACACTTGAAGTAAATGGATTTATGTTGTTTTATACCATGCTAGGATCTACCCCTATTGTTTTATAGGAAAGTGAACTCAATCAAGAAGGAAGTAATTGGAATCACTATGAATTATCACAACATAAGATAAAAACTTTGCCCAACGACTCTACTAGCTACAGTCAATTTTTCTAAGCTTTTATAGCTATAGTGCAATCCTTCATAAAAAATTTGAAAATCAGAAAATCAGAATTTTTTTTTAAAAAAATCTATATTCTAAAATGCAAAATATTTCAGGAAATTTAGTAGCCTTCATAGCCTTCAAAACAAAATATCTTTTTTACTATTTAGTTCACCATTCAAAACTATAGAATAAAAAGTGTGGTTTTCAGTTCACTGCCAACAGCATACAAACTGCTTTCTTCCTTCTTCCTCTTTTTCCCTAAAATCTCAGATTCCAAGCTGCAGAAATCTCCTAAAATGATGTCTTTATATCTATAGAACTGAATTTTCTCCCCATGAATAGATATATTTTCACCTGGAGATTTGTTACATTCAGGGCACCCATGCCACAATACTTGGAACATTTGTTCCTAAATCTAAAGCATAATTAAATCGCTCAAGGACAGATAATACATTTTGCATAAGCACTTTTTGGGGAGCAGTGGGATTATTAAACTGAGTTTATGGTTGGTGCTCACTTTAAATTGTAAATTTATCACACAAGTAACTAAAAAAATCCATATTTCTAATGAATACACAGTGAATAAAATACTTCAAGAAGCAGCACTCAACATAGAACTTAGTGTAAAACAAGATAGGAGGCCCTTAAAACTTTGGTTTCCTTGCCATACAAATACACTCAAATCTAGATTTTATAACTCAATACTGGCATATATTCATCTAGATGAAATATATACTCATGTGAAACCTAAAATAACATCTTGAGCAGTGATGACATTTAATGAATAAACACTAAATCCAACAATTATCTGTCAAGTGCCCATCAATGGGAAGAATTAGCATCTGACATGACAACACCCATCAGGTAATACAGCCCATCCTTTAATAACCCTCCTTCAAGGTTCCTTTCTCGTATTCTCCATTGGGTATCATGCTGAAAAACACAACCTATAAGAATCATGTAGGGTGAATAACATGGATTGTTATATTAATGTTTCACAGTGAGCTACCTTACCACTCTCCTTGCCACACAAGATAAAAATGTGTATTTTGATGTGTCCATATTTTTTGTAATCTTTGGACAGCTGGGAATTGTTCAGTTGATATTACATTAGCATTTTTCAATGACTTCCTTTGGCAAATACTGTAATTTATAGCATGTTAAGCATTCCTGGAATGTACCATATTTTTTCGCCTATAAACATGTTATGTGAAGATTTATTGTAAGATCAAACTTCTCTTACTTACCTTCTATCGAACTTTTGCTCAGTCTAATCTAAACCTAAAATCAGCTTTGTAGTTTACAGAACCTAGTAAAAGCAAAAACCAAACCAAAGATGCTAAATTAAGACACACACGCACTTAAGAGAGCCCTCCTGCCCCAAGATTTACATCTAGCTCTATAATCCTCCCAACATTGATGTAACAATCTTGCTCCTAGCCAGGCAGAGATGTAGTACACTTTAGAGGCAATAGTCCCAACCTCCAAGAAAAGGACATAAAGTTATAATTGGTCTTCAGCACCATTCCAAAGGCTAAATAATATATTATCACTGATTTTAGCTAGAAGGAAATCACTCCTTCTAACTATATGCTATGCCCCACAGTACTCTATACCATGCAGGGGAAAATAATAGATTTATTTTATGGAAAATAATAGTATCTCAGATCACAGGGGAACTTCATATTCTGAAGTAACAAAGAGTCCTGTGGCACCTTAAAGACTAACTAAAGTACTGAAGCATAAGCATAAGCTTTTGTGGGCTAATACCCACTTCATCGGAGTGGGTATTAGCCCATGAAACCTTATGCTTATGCTTCAGTACTTTAGTTAGTCTTTAAGGTGCCACAGGACTCTTTGTTACTTCTGCTATTCCAGACTAACACGGCTACCTCTCTGATTCTTCATATTCTGAGCCACTTCTTTGGGGGAACTAAGAATTCATTTGGCACAGGACAACAGTTGGAACAACAGAAGATGGATCATCCTGCCTTCCGTACTTTAGGAATAACAGCTTCCATTTTTTTAAACTTCCCCCTTTTTCCCCTGGTAGGAGTGCAGCAGCCCCATAATTAGCTGAAGAACATATTCAGTAAACTGTGACCTCACCTCCCTACTGGTTTACAAATTCTGAAACTGGGGCTGTGATACTCCAGGTAACCCCAACCCTAGTAAAGACTCAAAAGAGCAACTGCCTATGAGCTAGACCCCAATCAAAGACTCTCCCAGAGCTTCATTCCTTCTGCCTGTTATCCTCACCAGTCCTCCACCATGGTGCTACTGTTACAACTGAACAAAGGGCGTGAGCTGCTCAGTGGCTCCTTGTTTCTTCCCTTCCCTACTGCAGTAAGATTGCCAAATCTCTCAGGATTCCATTGAACTATACTAAAGCAAAACTATGTCACCATCACTTCACAATGTGGCTTAACTCAGCCCCCTGGAAAAGTTGAGCAGTCTCCAGGTATTCGGCACATGACTAGTTCACCAATACCGCCAATAAGGCCCAATCAGGCAAACCACCCACCTATCAATATAAATTATAAAAGAAATAAACATCAGAAACATCAGCCAATGTCAGTTTTGGCACAGTCAGTCACCTCCTACAGTACCAAATCAGAAGGACCTTTATATTGATAAACTCTACATCAGTAAACAACAAACTTTAAACTTTTCATGTATTTTATCGCCAGTTAATCGCCTCACTTGTTCTGCATCAAGAAATCTGTTTTATTAACCCTGCAGGTCCAGTACTAGTTCATCTTGTCTGCTGACCTACTGTATAGACTACAGGCTCAGGCCCAGAGACACAAATCTGGAGACAAAATAGACATTCTGTTCTCTCCAGAGCTGAAATGAAGATAAGGTTTAACTGGAAAAAAATGCTTTGAGTGCATCTTCTTTATATGTGAAATCCAGGCACAAGATTATTCCAAGCATCCTATTAATTTACAAATCTCCAGATACCCAAAGGTTTTTCAACTGACTTAACAGAAAGGCAGGCAAAATGGTCATTAAATTCAGAAGGCTCATCATCATGGGAAATTTCAATATTGATGCAAACTATGCCTCAGATCCAACAGCATTTAGCTTCCCATCTGAATCCTCCATCTAAGATTTGTCATGGGTAGTCTCCAGACCCGTACCCACTGCCTGTTCTCTGATCAAGATCCTCAGCCTGGACGTAAATATAAGAAATGTAAGAACTTCCTGGTCAGATAACCTTCTCCTTCAGGTGAAAATAACTATTCCCCCATCACAAAGCAAGAAGAAACAAGCACTATGAATCAACTCTTGCCAACTTCCAAAAACGTACTTATACCAAAAAAAAAATACCTTACCCAACTAACAGACCAACAAGTGGAAGAAGTAGCAAGGACAACCAGTCCCTGACCTCTAAAATAGACACTACAGCACTGAAGTACCCCATCCGACTCTACCACACAGACACATATCTTTGGGATGAAAACTTAGTAAGGAACAACTCTAGAGTCAATGACAAACAATCTAAGTCATAAGGAACATTTTTAAATGTTACTGCTGTGAATGAGGCAAAAGTTCTTACTACTCCTTAACTCTGTGCCTTACAAGCAAAGTCACACCTTACAAAACTTTTCTTTTCTGTAAATTCAAAGTGGTTAAATAGCCACCGGTACTGTCTTAATTTTGTTGATGCTACCTGTATACTGAACAATTGTGACTACACTTGAACTGTCATTATGGGTGCTAGAAGCCAAATTCTGACCTGGGGTAAAAAGATATCACTACACTGACCAAAGTGAATCTTTGCCCACTTAAACTAAGTCTCATTATGTAACCTTGATGTCCAACATGGCACCCCTCAGTTCTCTCACCAGAGCTGGTACTGAAGAGCTGTCCTTCAGAGCCATCAGCTATTGAAGATGCTAAATGTGTACATTTACACGGTATGCACTATAAACTTATCCTGCCAAAGCTGATGATGAAAATGGTTGTCTCACTGGTGTGGAAAAGAGTCACTTGAGTTTAAGTTCTACTTGTTACAATCTGACGTTGGTCAGGACACTGAACACTACATGCTTGAATAGGAGTATATTGTCTTCTTGGTTGACTCAGTCTCTAACGCAGTGGCTTTTCAACTGAGGATACTGTTTACAGTGCCATTAAACTGGATATGTGACTCTTATGTGACTCTTTAAGTAGTTACATTTATTACATTTGAGTTATGTCCCATTGTAAATATAAGGAATATGGCAAGTACTACATTAAGGTACCTGTAGTGCAATAAGTGTCCTTTTTTAATTGAACAGTGCAAAAAATGTCTTACACACTATTTGAGGTATTCTTGTGTGTGTCTCTAAAAACTACACTATTAAGATATATTGTATTTAAGGCATAATCATTTTTTTAAGATATATTCTGAACAAAAAGAAATCTGCTACATTTTAAATAAACAATGAACATCCCCTTTAGTTTAAATTTTTTAATTCACATTTACTGGAAACACAATATAGAAGTGTTGAACTGCCAAGTGAATAAGAAAATGGTTTGAAGAATCTGTTAAAAGGAAAAGATTAAATAGTCAAAGTTTTTTTCACTTTGTTATATTGTTTTGTTAATGACAGGCATAAATCCAGCATGTTTATCATAGCAATTTTAAACAATTTTTGTATTAACTAGTAATAAACATTCATCCACAAATGTTGATGTGTTCACTAAACATCACATATTTACACAACACTGACTTTATAAGACTATATATGTTTTACATGTATTTACTTACCAACAGTATCACATGGTTCATCTTTATGTACGCAGAAATCCTTCCTAGAATTGGGCGAGGGGGGGAAAAAAGACAAATTTTAAGCAAGCCATACCGTTAGATCAGTAATGATTGTGTGACCCATTTGCACATATTTTGTATGGCTCAGTGAATAATTACAAGGCACCATTATCTCAACAAAGAGCATAGTGAAGCAAATTCTGGGATTAACAAGAACACTTTAATATTAGTTTATCCACAGAGCAGATTTAGGGTTAATCAGGTGACAAAAATGTACCTCACATTTAAACTACATGGGTCATAACTCTTAGTTATTTCACAATTTTCTGATCTCTTGAAATCTACTTCTAGTCAGTGGAGTCAGCTTTACCAAACTCTATTTCTCTTATTTTTCCTTTTATATGAAGGGAAAAAATCTGAAATGCTTAGGTTTACAACCCAAAGCAAAATTTGTTTTATGATTGTTAGAAGCATTGAATTTTTGATGGTATTTGTGCTTTTTTGAGAGAATAAAATTGCTAGAATAAAGCATAAACTGAACATATGATGGAAAAGATTCTCTGTCAGTGCATTTTGTTCTAAAATAACAGAAATCCTGCAGTTCAAGTCTTGCATAGCTTCCTGGTAGTAAAGATGACATAGCTGGCTACTATATAATGTATCCATTTTTTATACTTGTAGCTCTACAAATATCAGTGTTATTTTTGCCAATTCAGGCAAGCTTTTTACTCCCATGTTGATAAACATCTGCTAGGAACTAGTCTGACATTATCACATTTATTTTACTTATTCTTAAAGACAAATGGCTAGTAAAATGGTCAAACATATCCAATGGCGGAGTTTGGCTTCTTAATAATAAAAAAATAGTATTTACAGGTAGGTGGATGAAAGGGATGTTGATTTTAAAGCTGACTGATGCCTACCTGTTGTTTTTAAAGGAAATTTAGACAAGAGGAAACATTTTAAAATGAAATACGAGTGCTGAATTAGGTATGAAATAGAGTAAAGTAAAAATATTTTTTGTACTCGAGGGGAATCCTACAGATTTGCTTTTAATTTTTCTAACCTGCAATAGATCATATTAATGCACTGGGTTGTAATATAATTCTTTGTTTTGTGCTATGTCACGCAAGGGACCTATTGCACTGTTAAGCAACATGGCAAAACCATAAGAAATATAATACCTATGGTCAAGCTTGTGTGCATGCATATCAACAGTCTGAGGACCTAAGCTCCTATTCCTCTACTACCATCACACCCCTCTCTCCCCAACCATTATTATTAATTGGTGTTGCAAGCAGAAAAAAAGGGATAACAGGTCCTTGAATGTAACAGAGACAGACAATTACAACAATTTTAATTTTCCAATGTCTAAGAGCCTTTTGTTTACTGTATAAATTTATTTTTTACATCTGAACAGGAATTCTCTTCCCTTTTTGTCTGAACTATGCATCCCAGAATTTCACTATGGGAGTTTGGGGAAATAGCTCTGTTATGTCTTGGAAATAAACAGCTCTTGGATCCTAACTAACATTGAAAAAATGTAACACATCCTTTAATTTCCAAGATTAAGGATGCATTCCATTTGAGAATAGGCCCCCTTGGTATGGTTTTATGATGCTCTATCTAGCTATACCTATAAATGACTCATTCAACAGTTGTTTCCTGATTCCTGTAGGATAGTTTTACAAAGTCTGTATCTGTGTTCTCCATATGTGTTTTGTCATCATTGAAACATGTTTACTTGTATAGAATATGTAACAGGTTCCCCCCTTGCTCCCCCACCACCATTTGTTACATGCCGGCATACTCAAGCACAAAAAACAAGAGATGACATGATCCCTATGCTAAATATCTTATGGTATAAATAAATAATTAAAAATTCACTGGGAAACCTGGAGAAAGGTACAGTCATTGATATGATTTGTTTGCTTTTCTTTCTCTCTACTTCCTTAGGTATAATATATCAAAGGGCTAGCGTCCCCAGACATAAGATGGTCACAAAAAGTTTGAGGGGGCATACCACAAATAAATATAAATAAAATGCTCACACTGACAAAGGACATAAGAAATACATTAGTTGCAAAAATTACTCTGTAATAAAGTTGAACAAAATTATTACTTATTGACCATGTTTATCAAATAGCAAGTCTGTATTTAAAATCCACATAAAAATAATAGCTGTGATATTAAAAAAAGCATTCAGAGATATTAGTGAAATTCTGCTTATTTAATATTTACTTTTTTAAACTTTTACTTTGTAAGCCCCACAATTATCTAAGTAAATAACTCACTTCATGTGAAGTTTATCACTCAAGACTCTAATCCTAGAGTAATATCATGCCCACAGGAAGGGGAGATTTAATGTGCATGTTTTGCCTTCAAAAAGTCAGTTTTTATCATTTAAATACTGCTACTGCATTCTTCAACTTACACTCCCACTTGATTTCATGTCTGATGATGATGATATATTTTGCCTAATTTAAAGAGCAATCAAACATTTGAAGACTGGAAACTACAGTAAAGTCCCACTCCAGTCTCTTCTCCCATCTGTACCAAGCATGCAACTTCCATTAATGTTAATAATGATTTAGCATGCATATGGAGGGGAGAATAGTCCCATGTTCAAGCAAGTGGGAGTACAGTGGAACTTTTCTATGAGATTTATGACAGATTTTCAAGCTTAAATTGGGTGGCTAATGGGAGAAAAGAAGCTTAGGCAGGAGCAGGCAACTACTAAGATGTCATTTTAATAAATTATACTTAACTTGTAAACTTTTAAACCCATTAAATATAGCATTATAGAAGTCCTTGGGGCAATGCAAAGATTAAATATTCCACTTCCAAAGTTAAAGCCTCCCATTATACTGGAATCTTTTGTTTAAAACTATACATATAAAACACCAGCAGTTTGATACATAGAAGGGATGCATAGAAGAGGATGGGGAATGGCAGCAGAGGAAAAATTTATAAAAACCCCTCAAATCTAATCTCCATAGATAGTTTTGTGCCAAGCTGCCATTTTTAGGTATATTTAACTTTTGTGCCGGAAGCAGACTTGTCAACAAAAGTGCAATTAGTATGTCTAAATTCAAACTGGTTGACAGTTTCTTAACAAAATTTACACAAGAAAAATAATAATCTTAAACAGCAGACCAAATTTTCAGAACAAAATAAAACTTCCGAATCATCTCTTATTTTCAATTCTCATAACTTCTAACATTGTAAGTTATGCAAAGTTGTAAGAACATACATTGAGCTGGGTTCTTTATGAAAGAAAACCTAATGGCACTACTAATTCTTTTTGTGCATGTTGATTTCAGGTATTAGGAATTATGAGACAATTGCCCGAGCAACACGTTTTCATAAGTCACGTGGCCCTTATTAGCTACAGTTATGATTAATAGACTCATCATGGCAAACATTTTCACTATACTAGAAACTGCCACTATTTTGGATCTTTGTGTATGACTGGTGACAAGGTTTCAAATATTCTTTTCTTTCTGTCTATATTTATGCATCAAAACCTTTGGAAAAACACACCAACACAGCCTGTTGAATCACATGACACTTGTACACCTAAGCAGGGAAATGTCAGGTAGAAAGCAGGGAGGCAGCATCACCTCTTTCATGAGATATTAATGAAAAAGGATACTGAAACACTGGAAATGGTTTAAAAGGTTTCCAGTAGCAGGAAAACATGTCATGTAGTGAGATACTTAAGAAATTCAATCTATATAGTTTAGCCAAGAGAAGGCTAAAAGGTGATTTGATCACCATCTACATGTATTTATATAGTGAAGAAATTTCTGATAGCACACAGTTCTTTCATCTAGCAGAAAAAGGTGACTGAAAGCTTAAGCTAGACAGACTAAAAATAAGGAGCAATTTTGAACCCTGAATATAATTAACCACTGAAGCAACTTATTCAGTGATGCAGTGGATTCTTCACCAGTTATATAATCACATCTCAATGTCTTTCTAAAAGATATGCTATAGCTCATATAAAATGCATCAGTTTGATGCAGAAATTACTGACAGAAGTTGTATGCAGAGCTGTGCAAATAATGGATTGTTTGGTTTGCTGTTGGTTTCAAAAGATTGGAAACAGAATTTGGTTTGGGTCAAACTGAAAAAATTGAAAAAGTCAAAAATTTCATTTGGGGTCAAATCAAATGTTTCTTGTTGACATTTCCAAAAACTGAAACAATCTGCTAAAACTACAAAATTCACAACTGTATCATGAAACCAAAATCTGCATTTTTCAGTTAAAAAAAAAAGTTCCATCCAAAAAATTTCACCACGCTCTAGTTCAGTTTCAAGAGGTCACACTAGATGATCCTAATGGTCCCCTGTGGCCTTAAAATCTATTAATTTATAAATCTGATGTACAAAGGTTAATATGTGATGAGTCAGTAGGAGTGAGAGAATATTCTAAACAAAATATGTATAGCTGGTATAGCCCACTTCTTCCATTCAAGAGAAAATATGAATGCCTCAGGAGTTCTAATCCTAGCCTTTACTCTTTTATGTAAATTTTGGTAAGTAACTGGATCCCTGCTTTAGTTTCTCTATAATATGGAAACAGTAAAACTTACCTGCCTACTGCATGCTGTAGGTGTTGTGAGGATTAATGTTTTGAAAATATGACTTTGTATCAATTATCCATTTTTAGAAAAAGTTGCCATTTACTTTACATGAATTAAAAGTCTATTATTATTATTCCATTTAACTAGAAGTTCTATCCAATATAACTTAAGGTGAAATCTTAAGGAAAATACAAATAATTTTCTAATTGAAGTCAGTTGCAAAGGAAAACTATATTTTTTAAAAAGTAAGCTAAACAAAGGGCAGTTTGGTATATAGTTTTCCTTTGCAACTGACTTCAATTAGAAAATTATTTGTATTTTCCTTCAAAACTAAGCGAACAATATTAGTAGGTAACAGTACATTTTATTTAACAGTTTTTCTCTCTGTATGTATACAGAAGCTCTTCCAATGCACGTTCACACACATCACAGTACAGGAACTCCTCACTTAATGTTGTACTTACATTCCTGAAAAATTTAAGCGACTTTAAGTGAAATGATGTTAAGCAAAACCAATTTCCCCCTAAGAATTAATGTAATAAGGGGTTAGGTTCCAGGGAATTATTTTTCACCAGACAAAAGACTATATATGTATATATAGATACACAGTATACATTTTAAACAAACAATTTAATATTGGTACACAGTGTTGATGATTGTGAAGCTTGGCTGAGGTGGAGGAGTCAGAGGGTGGGATATTTCCCAGGGAATGCCTTACTACTAAACGGACTAGCAATTGGCTGAGCCCTCAAGGGTTCACTCTCACACTCTATAAGGCAGCAGGAAAGGATGGAGGGCAGACAGAGAGACATACACACACCCTGTATGTGAAAGAGAGAGAGATGCACATTTCCACTTTATATATGCTGCCTTGTTAATTAGACCAGCTTGTTGAGACCAGCTGCTGCCAGCAAGCTCCCTCCGTCCTGCTCTATGAAAAATGGGGTAAGCGGGGTGCAGGAACAGTGGGGGATGGGACACCCTGACATTAGCCCCCCTCTTCCTCCTCTCCTCCCTCCCTGCACAGCAAGCAGGAGTCTCGGGGAGCAGCTTCAAGGCAGAGGGCAGGAACAGCATATGGCAGTGGGGGGAAGGGACAGCTGAACTGCCAGAATTGATAGCCTGCTGGGCAGCTACTGCAAAGGGAATTTAGGGGAGCAGGGAGCTGATAGGGGGGAGCTGATTGGAGGGAGCTGATAGAGGGGCTGCCTGTCCACCCTGGTTCCAACCACCCAACAGCTAGCTGCAACGGGCTGCTCTTCCTGCAAGCCGTGGACAAAGCAGTGGCTGCCAAAGGAAGTTAGAAGGGTGCATTGCACAACTTTAAAGTGATCAGCAACGTAATAATGAAACAACGTTAACCAGGACGACATTAAGTGAGGAGTTTCTGTACATTGCGCTGCACTACAGCAAACTGTGGATTGGAACAGCAGCTAAACATGGTACATCATTTGTATGGTACTTGAGAGGTACTCTTATACCTCAGTGTTGGGGCCACATAAAATCCCAGGCGTACAGACAGTAACAGTGGATCCCCTGGGCCTTCCTCTGTCCTGCCTTCAATTCTACCTTCCATGCTAGCTTATGTTGGGCAAGGATGGAGACATAATGATAATCGTCCATAAACAGTCATTGTACCTGGGTTCTCTCAGTGCAGCCATGCTGCGAGACTTAAATATCATGGTGGACCTTGTTGCATCAATGTGAGTTTTCTTCAAAGAGAAAAATATTTCAGTATATGAAAATCTTTAAAGTGATAAGTGTTAATAAATTACATGTAAGCAAGACCTTAAAGCAAGACCTTAAAGCAATTTCTCTCCTAATTCCTACCCTCTCCTTATAATAAAGCTCCATTCTCATCTTTTTTTAAAATCTCCCTTTCAACAAACTCGTTCTCTCTCTTCTTCCCTTCTATGACACCTTACATTAAACAAGTAATTGTTTCATCAGAATAAGCCTACCACTAGAAAAATAAAACCAGACAAAAACCATGAACTCAAGTAGGACTATGCTAAATTAAAGAAAACTAATCCATTTGACAACACATCTATTGTTGTCTACAACAATTGTGTTGACAACACATCTACAGCCTATTTGCCAATGTAAAAGATAAAAGTGTGATAGAAAAGTTTGGTATATAGTTTCATACAGAGACCTTTGTCATGAAGAAAAGCTAGATTGCCTGATTGTTGAGTCAAAGAATCTAAGAAACCATGAAAAGTGAGGCATACACATATACAAAGTGTGGCAGGGTGGGCTTAACCCAGCCTGCCGCCCCTTTAAGAGGGAGAAAAGCCCTCTGCAAACCTCCCTTGCAGAAAGCCTAATTAGCCACCTGGGCTACAGAAGGCTCAGGTTTGATGAGCTGCACCTCGCAGCCTCCTCAGGGGGATATAAGCCTGCCAGGAAGGAAGCCCAGCGTGGTGGTGGTAGTAGGGTAGTGTGGAGTGAGAGAAAGAGCTGTAGAGCTGTAGCTGTAGAGCTGTGTGTAGAGCTGAGCTATATAGAGCTGTGAGCTATAGAGCTGTGAGTAGAGCTGTAAGCTGAAGAGCTGAACCGTATAAAGCTGTGTATATTGGTGGTGGGGCCTTGCACTGTGAAATAAAGAGCACTGTTTGGAGCAAAGGAAGGGTTTCCTGCCTGTTCCTGAAGAGGGGTGAGAAGGTGATCTGTCACAAAAGACATTAAAAAGTGTCTCTAGAAATCTGTTGCTTTGTATTTATTTTTAAGTCCTTTTGTGTCTCAGAACACAGAGTTCACTGACCTGCAAAGAGCATTGCATCCCCATTTCAAAACTCTGTGTCCTGCTACTCCATTTTCATGCTATAGAAGGGACCAACTTTGAAAAGGCCTGCTACAGAAAGGGTTAAATAAGATAAAATACTTGGTTTCTACTTAAAGAATATAGAGTAAACAGTTTGTGTTCATCTGTCTAAATATTATTTCTCTCAGTAAAGCAGGTCTACTGTCGAAGGCTGTTTGTAAGTTATGACAAGGGAGGCTGTTCTGCATTTGTAAAACAGACTGAAACTCTTTGAACTAACAAAACACACAAGTGTAGCTACACATGGGATTAACAATACCACAAACTGTGATGATGTGCAGAGGGAGTCTGGATTAGCAAAACATTCCCACAGTCAGAAAGTCATGCTGATATGATCTATTAAAAGCTAAAACAGCCCTGAGATGAGAGGTCGTATGGTTCAGGGACTAGTACTAGTAGAATGGAACTCAGGAGGTCTAGGCTCTAATTCTTGGCTCAGACACAGACCTGTTATATGACTGCTCTATGCCTCAGTTTCCCCAAAGGGATAATGATATTTACCCCTCTACATACAACCCTTTGTAATTCACAGATAAAAGGGGCATGAACTAAGTAAATATTAAAAACAAATATTATTAAAAAGAAAATCAGAAAATCAAGACAAACAGGATTATCTGATAGACACATTTTACAATCTAGAAATACAACAGAAGTCACTTCACCCACCAATGAAATGCAGCCAACTCTGGGTCAAACACTGCTACTGTAAGCAATACACTACAAGAGCCTATTTGTCCCTGCCTCTGGCAGCTTTTGCTGCCATAAACATGAAGGAGTCCACGGTCCAGTGGTGAGGCCCATATTAAGGGGAGGAGTTGGTCAAGTGAAAGTTTTATGTTTCAAAGTGACTTGGGCTGTGAGGCCTGGACAGACTGACCTCTACAAGTTCTCACCAGTTCCTGATGGAAACACTAATACTACTGGTTGCCTCCAAGGACATGGTGGGGAAGAGAAGTCTGTCAGAGGCCACTTGGGGCTGTGCAACATGTTCTTTTTAAAGCTATCACATAGTTGCGAATTAACTCTCAAAGTATTTTCAACAAGTGTTTTCTTCATCCCTGCTCTCTAGTTCTGTTCATCAGCCTTGCTACCAACTGCTGTGCTTCCCTACTTATCTATGCCTGACAATTTTCCATGCCCCCTCCCCATTTGTTCTTCCCCATTACTCGCACCTTCCCCTCATCATCTAGTCCCATGCCCTAGGAACACACTCACAGTTGTTAAATCCTGGTTGAGTCTCAGTCTGATAAGCTTACTTAGATCTGTCAGACAGGGGATGACTTCTGATGAGCGTTTGGAAGCTTCTTAGATGTAGTCTTATTAGTAATATTGTAGTAGTAGGAACTCCAATCAAGGATCATTGTGTACAAACATTTAACAATGGTAACAGCCCTGATCCAGAAAACTAATCTTAATGACCACAAAACCAGGTGGGGCTAGGTTTGGAGGACGAGTTTAGTATGGAGAAGTTTGTATGAGTGTAGTATGTAACAAAGCTACAAGGGTCAGGTCTCTGACAGCTTGGGATTCAATTTCTCCCACTTTCCCAGCTCTCTCCATGACCTCTTTTTACTAATGCAGTAGCTTATTAGCAACTTCTCAGTTCCTACCAAAAAGTTGCTATATTCCAGATATTGCCAATAAGCAGAAGGCACCATTTTCAGGAAGGTGCATAGAAATAGGAGCATGGAACAACAATACACTACAAAGTGAAATTGTTAACTTTCAGTTCAATACAGTGTGCTAAAAAACCCAACCAAACAGGACACACAAATGGATACACTGTACAGTATACCACAGGGCTTAGAGCAAATTTAGGAAGTCTCATCTTGTATGAATAGTGGCACACAATTCTATTAAAAAAAAGCTTTATAAAAACACCAAAGAAAAAAAGTTTTTCTAAAAACATTTGTCCAACACTCACTTTTTACAGTCTTCCACTCCCCCTGTAAATTATTTTCAATTTTGCAAGCAGCTTCATAACTGTTCTCAAAGACACTATACTGGGATATCCTGTGGAAAATGTCCACAAGCTAAGGCTCTTTGAGTTTGTTGTCCCACTGCACTATCCTCTTGTGGGTCAAGAGTAGTCTGTGGGGTCTTTACACCCACTACTATTTCCAAAAGTGCTGTGTCAATGAGCACACCTTCCACCTGCAAATGACTGTCGAACTCAACAATTACCTCAACTTCCTCTGCTCTTAGGTTTTTAGGAATTGAAACATCGGTGTCCACCAGGCCAGCATTTTTTGCAGTTGATGCAAACCCTCCCTTTCTGAAGGAGTTTGCAAAAGTCTTCTGGAGATCCATGACCCATGACTCTAGCAAGATCAAGGGCATCAGAGTTTAACAACATCCACTGTTCATAAGTGTGGGTCATAATGGTGAGAGGTTTAAGACAAGCACAGTAGTGAACTTAGAAGTTTTTGGATACAACTATGTCAATCGACTGCGTGACTGAGGTTATGTTAGGAGGCAAGAATTTTAACAATGTCTGATAGCTCTACATTGACAATTGCCCAGCTCGTTCAGCTAATCAGCAAGCATACATTGCAGTCTGATAAGCACAGCTCCCTGTTCCAGAGCTGTAGCCACTCTTTAAACAACAAACTGGTTATCTATAGATTTGCTGAGCTTCTGTAGATCATGGGCAGCTCTGAGTGGTCCTTCAGGAAATGAAGGCGCTTGCTTTTCTGATCACTATAAGAGTCTGTTTCTCTATCTCATCCATGTTTGCACAACACAGCAATGTGATACGGTCCATGTCTTTTTTCCCTCCTGCAAATCTTCCTTTCAGCATACCAAGGCTCCTGTTGGGATAGCCTTGGTAGACGAAAGCGGTCTCATCAGCACTGAGGTTGGCAAATGGCTGAAACTCCTCTCGAATGTTGGTAAGGTGTCCACCCTCCATTTAGTATAGTTGTCGGAAAGTCAGCATCCTGTTTCTTGCCTGGCTTTTTTGATGAGTGTTGTGCCAGGCTTTCCACAAACTGAGACAGCCATCTGAATGGATGAATTCCTTCCCCTACTCTGACTCACTTTCTGTTTCAATATTGGCCCAGAGAGTTGAGTACCTTGGCCAAGCTTATGCTGGAGCCAGAGCCACAGAGCTTCATCAGCATCTGCCTGCTTTCCATTGCATTGACACTTGTACTCCTAAGGTTAAGTGTCAATGCAATGGAACAACATTGTGGTGTTCCCGTGCTCCCATAAAATGAATGAAATGAAATAATTGACTCTGAGATACCAAACTTCTTGGCTGTTCACACAGGCACAAGTAGGGCATCCAGAATCCAAACTTTATTGGCAAGAGCTATGTCATTTCAAAATCATGGAATACAGTAGAGGTGCTCAACTGTGCATCGCCAGAGCCAAGAAATTGATTATATGTAGGACCTCTCCCTCCAAAAAAGTTAATAAAAAACCAGCGTGCCTTTTGCCAAGATCCAAATTCCATTAACATCCATATTAATGGGATGGGATTGTTTGTCATTAACAGCAGTTCTGATAACAGGCAATTTCCTATTAAGTGGAATCTACTGAAATTAGGATAAAATGGGCAAGGAGAGAGAGACGGGGAGACCTGTAGCCAAAGCTATCAGAGGTAACAAAGAGTCCTGTGGCACCTTAAAGACTAACTAAAGTATTGAAGCATAAGCTTTCATGGGCTAATACCCACTTCATTGGATGCAAACAGTGGCCACTTGCGGCACCTTGGCCACTGCTTGCATCCGACGAAGTGGGTATTAGCCCACGAAAGCTTATGCTTCAATACTTTAGTTAGTCTTTAAGGTGCCACAGGATTCTTTGTTACCAAGAAGAAGAAATCAAGCCATCAACAGCAGTGCTGATTACACTTATTTGAGGGACTCTACCTGAGAAAATAACACTAAGGTTCCAGATATCTAGAAAAAAATCATATTACCCCTACCTCCCATCACCAAGTTGTTATAAGTACTGACAGTATGAGCATGTAGCAACTGTTTGTAAAGGGAAAACGAGATGGAGTAAATGTGTGGGAGAGCATTCCTATGAAAGCTATATAGCAATGACAAGGATCAAATATAGTAACTGTGGTGATAATCACAGTAAGACATGTAGAGAGTGAATTACGGGAAGATAAGCTAGAGAGATACAAATGCCAAAAACTGTTAAAAACATATGCAGAAGTCATAAGAAAATTTTCAAAGCATCTTGTAGAAAAGGAAGAGAATCAGCACAGGCAAAGAGGAACTGCAGATACAGCCTCCTTCTATAAACAATATGATAAAAAAAACTGTTCAAGAAATAGGTGATGATATACTACTAGTAGTGATGGAAGCCAAATTGTACATCACAAACAAGGGGGAAAAGAAAAAAAATGAAAATTATAGCAAGGGCAGTGCAAAAATACTTGTACGATAGTGATTTGTCAATGGACTGTATTCATGCAATTTTGAATGAAGTTCATAGTGAAATATGACTATTACGGGAAATCACAATCTTTTGCTGGATTGCAGACAGCTTGACAGAGAATTTCAGTAGGATTAATAGCAGCAGCTTCTGTAAAGTACCCCAAAATGATAAACTCACTTCTATGGTAGAAAAAGAAGTGCAATGTGACAGTTAAAGAAATGGAAGGATTGAGAGATATACAGTTGAATAAAACAGACGTTCAAAAGCCTAATACAGAAACATTTTAAAGAGAAACATTTAAAAGTGACTTCCCAAGGTGATGTGTTCTATAGTTTAACTACACATGGAGTGAAAAAATGTTTCCTTTTATTGTTTTTGAATTTGCCACTTTATAAATTTAATTGAATGTGTCTCCTTGTTCTTGTATTATGAAACAGGGAGAACTGAGGCTCGGAACCAATCTGCTCTATACTATTCATTATTATATGTACTATTATCATGCCTCCTCTCCTTTGTAAGGTAAACAATTGTAAACTTTTCTCTTGTCTCCTCATGGGAATTTTTCCAACCCCCACAATCATCTGTGTCACCATTCTCCCATCCACTTCTGATTCTGCAATCTCTCTTTTGAGATGGGGTGACCAGTACTGTATCAGTAATGTAGATGAGCTGACACCACTAACTTTTCTGTATTATTTGCCATTCTATTCATTGTGTAATCTAAGATCTTGTTTGCTTTTTTTGGCTGCAAATTCACATTGAAGAGAAGTCTTTATTGAGCTGTCCACAATGACGCCCAAGTCCCTCTCCTGAGTTTATACAATAAATTTAGCACCTTGCACTGTATATGAATAGTTTATTTTCCCCTCCAAAACACATTACTCTGCACTTATTGACATTGAACTTTACTTGTCAACATGTTGCCTATGCGTCTAGCTTGGTTAGGTCCCTCTGAAGTTCTCCACAGTCCTCTCTTGTCTTGATAAATCTAATTAATTTCTCATCACATCCAAATTTTGCAACCTCACTGTTCACCCTTTTCCAGATCATTAATATATTTATTAAACAACAACTAGCACAGTACAAGTACTAGTACAGAACATTGAGGTACCCCTCAAAATATATTTTTGTATAATTAAAATTGACTATTTAATCCAACTTTTTATTGTCTCCTAATCTATTTTTGGCCAATGACAATATTTTCCCTCTTATCTTGTGATTACTTAGTTTGTTTAGCAGCCTCTTGTGAGGGAACTTGTCAAAGGCCTTTTGAAAATCTAAATAATGTCAACTGTCTATTTAAACATTCAAAGAGATCTAGTAGATTACAAAAAAATCATACAGGTTAGACTATCATTCCAGGGGTTTAATTTTTAATGATCATTTTAACCAATTTTCCAGATTCAGATTTAAAACTTACTGGTCTGTTATTCTCCAGATCACCCCTAGTCACAACATGTATTACCCCCAAGCCTCTGGAACAGTAGCTCTTTTGAATGAGAGATTGCATATTTTGGTAGCCTCTCAGCCACTTCATACTGAAACTCCTTCAGAACTCCTGGATGTATAACATCTGGGCCCGGTGACAAATTGCTTTTTAGACCATCAATTTGTTATTTCTAACAACTTGATCTCTAATAATACCTCACTTTAATTACCAGAAAAGAGCAGGGGAGAAGGCTGTAATGACATTTCTTTCCATAGCTAACGCTAAAGCCAAACTGTATCACCTCACAAGACAACTGATCTTCTCTAACTCTACAGTGCTTCCAAGAAGACATCAGGCTATTTTTTAAAGAGACTGTTTTAGAAAATATTACCTTGTGATAAGTATGGCTGCATCTACTGATGACATGTCTTCTCCCCAGCTTGTTGACATTTCTAAATGTATATCATTCTTCTTGCCAAACTCCTCATGTTGCCATTTACAGAAACTCTCCAGCATTTTTTCCCCATGATGTCCGATATACATATCTGCCTGAAAATTGCATTGCTTGTTTTATTATATGAACATGTAAATCACAATATGTATTTTTCATCTTTTAATTGCCAATGTGTACAAGATATGAGATCACAAAGCTGAGCACAACTTTCACCCAAATATCAGAATTTCCTAACAATGCCTCACCCACAGTTAGTCCTAATTACTCATGTGAAACTATTATAATAGACTAGCGAAAATACCCGGCGTTGCTCGGGTCCGTCGGAGGTGGGGAGGGGGCAGAGAGCTGAGCGAGTGCGGGGTCCGTTGGAGGGGGCAGAGAGCAAACCTGACACCCCCACCTCACCCCCCCGACCAAACCCGACACCCCCACCTCACTTACCACTTGACCAACCCCAACTCACATTTTCACCCCCCCACCCAAACCCAACACCCCCTGAACACCCACACCTCACCCCCCATAGACCAAACCTGACACACCCACCTCACTTTCCCCCCCAACCAAACCCGACACCCCTACCTACCACCACAAACAAACCAGACACCCACACCTCACTTACCCCTAGACCAACCCTGACCCTCCTCCTCACCCCCCAACCAAACCCAACACCCCCACCTTACCCCCCCACCAAACCCAACACTCCCTGACCAACCCCAACACCCACCCCTCACCCCTCACCCACCCCGACACCTTCCCACCCCCCCAGACCAAACCCAACACCCCCAGCTCACTTACCCCCTGACCAAACCTGACACACCCACCTCACCCCCTGACCAAACCCGACACCCCCACCTCACTTACCCTCCGACCAAACCCAACTTGGGTCCGTCGGAGTGGGCAGAGGGCAGAGAGCTGAGCAAGTGCGGGGTCCGTTGGAGGGGAGAGGGGGCAGAGAGCTGAGCGAGTGCGGGGTCCTTTGGAGGGGGTAGGGGGCAGAGAGCTGAGCGAGTGTGGGGTCCGTTGGAGGGGGGTATTATGACATCATAACTATGTCACAGAGAACAGCAGCTGCCAAGCTGATGTGATTGGCCTTTAAATAATTTCACCCCTGGGGGGTGTCAGAGGTGAGATTTGAAAAATTTTCTACTCTTACCCTGATTAGCACCCTAAGACCTATAACTGTACCAAATTTCAAGTCTCTAGCTCAAATGGTGTGGAAGGAGTAAGTGAACGTACATACATGCATACACCATTTGACTTTTATATATATAGATTTCATTGTATGCCGTGCATTGTTAATCTATGGTTGTCTAAATATGAATATATTTTCTGATTCCTTGTTTTTCACTTTAATGAATATTTTTCCTGTAGTATATACTAAGATATGGTATACAAAGAAAAATGTTCTCAAATAATTTTACAAATATATGCACATGCTTTGTTTCAGTTAATAAAGATATTCTATTTTATTTGTCAAAAATATACTTGGCACAATTGTTTTAACTTCAAGCACAGAAGCCATCTTCATTTGACTTTTAATTAATCAACCGTGTCACCCATATTCTTCTCCCCATATGTGCTGATCTTCCACTGATACAAGCTGGAGTTCATTGCATCTAGTGAGAGCACTGAGGCCCAGATCCAGTGTTTGGATTTCAGGGATCTTTTTTTTCCTGCTGAGAGGATTACTATATGTCCAAACAAGAAATGCTCCTTTAGCTACTAGCCTAAGTATAATTTAATTTATTTAAATGTATACGTTAAAAATGTCTCTTACATGGATAATAAGATTCCAATTTTTATTTTTGTGAACTCTAACTAAAATCTGCAAAACTTTCAGATACTTTTAAAATAACAAAAAGTCCGCATACTACTGTTCTAAAATATGATAAGGGAACAGTAGGTCACTACAAAGAATGACCCACACTACAACAGCTGATTCATCTCTTCAACAAAGGAACAGGATTTAAAAGATGAGATCTAAAATGATGTCTGAAAGATATATCATGAAAGGGTGGTGCTACATACTTGTTTTGTTTATGATATGACTGACCTATATCTAATTTTACAACTAACTGTAAGCTTTGAAACTGAAAGGATTTTGCTTTCAGAGTGAAATATCCACGTGTACAGGAAAAAAATAGCTGATAATGGACTGAAGTTTGTAAATACCAGTCAATTTCAACAAAGGATAAATTATGAACCCAGACTAAGAAAAAATTATTTACAATTTTTAGGTTACTAGAAGTTGTATATTCCCTCAATTTTGAAATAAACTATGTGTGGGAATTGTCTATCACTGTGTGTATGTATAGCATCTAGTGCTATGAGCTCCCAATGTTGATTAATAGTAAAAATAGTAATGAATAGACAGGAGATAAGAGAAAAATTATCAGGGTGTTATAAGTGGTAAGTATTTTATGTCTTAATGAGGCAGCAAGCAACATGTCCCTACCCTTCTATTCATTCTACAAAGTCTTGTCACAGAATAAGACATATTCAGTACTTTCTTACTGGAGTCTCATGAAGCAGAACAAGCTTAGTCACTCGAAGAGTCACTTGAATTCCAAGGCTCTTGTGCTGGAAAAGGTTAAAAACCTTTAACAAAACAAAAAAAATAAAATAAACATGAGTGCTTCCATTGGACAGATTGCAATACAGTATAGCCTTAAAAAAATTAAATCTCAGAATGTAAGGATCTCTTAATTTTGTAGAAATTTGACTTGACATTAGAATTTTCTACACATTAAATATAACATAATACTAAGATATTACAATTTTTGAGATGTGGGGAGGAGGAGACAGATAAGGGGTTATCCAGTGTTTGGTCCAAGTATGCTAAAAGGATTCTATCTTTTTCCAGATGACCTTGACCGAGTTTTAAAAACTATAGCCTATTTCTTCAAACATATCCACATGTACATAATACTATGCAATGAGTCCCATTTAGATAAATGCAAGATTGAGGCTAAAAGTTAGCAGCAGGCGGCAAAAAGCAATAACTTACAGGACCAAGCAGAGTAGTTATCACACACACTTCATTTCATTATCCTTTATTCTGTTATTTTTTTCTTTACATACTGTGGTTACTAATTTTCACTGCCTTTGGGATCAAATAAGTGTGTTGCATTCATATTCACTGCTGGCAGGAAACATAACTTTGTCCAAGACTGTAATATTGCTTCTCCCCCAGCCACCAAGAAGATCAAAAGAGTCTTCTAAATGAGAAGAGTCACCTCTTCAAAATGAATTCAGATCAGACTCTTCTCCTAAGCTTTCACCCTGAATATAGTTCAAAGGAAAATATGGGTTTCTAATCAAACAATCATGCTGTTCAACTCCCACTTCTTTAGCTTCATTATTGAAGGTACAAACTATGTCTGCAGAATCATAGCTTCTGTGCTACTGAACATTCATGGTACATTCCGGTAGTCTGTTGAATTTTATTAAATGCCCACTTATAGTTAATTATGCCTGTTGAAGAACTGTAATAATTAATTCAATCAATTTCCAGGCATGCATTTTTCTTTCTGACAAAATGCCTTGATAAGCTCTAAGATAAATTTCCTACCATATTTAAGATGGTTAAAATAAATCGCCTGGCAGCATCTGCTCCATGATACGAAACCATAGCTGGATCTGCAACCACTACAGTTTCTATATTGTACTCCTGAGGTAATTTATAGGAGTATCTTTTTTTTCTTCCTCTTCCTCCTAGTTTTTGATTCCTCGATTTTCTTTTATCTGTAACATAAAAATATTGCTACATGAATTCATCCTTTAACATACAAGTTTTATGTGTCACTGAGGTGAATTTTTTAGGATTTCCCAAGAGTTATACTATCAAATGTCACTGCCAAGACGTCTGTGAGTAAATAATTACAACTACAGGATTACAATAGAACTTTGATTTTACAAACACCAATCTTGTGAACAGCCAGTTATACAAACCATTTTTCCCAATGGGGGGGGGGGGGCGTGGAAATCTCGTAATGAAGGTAACATTGCTGAAACAAGTCCACATCCCTTCAATGTACAGTAAAACCTCCATTTAATGGACTAATTCGGGCGAGGGGGTGTCCGTTAAATGAAAAAGTCCGTTATTCAATAATAAAAAAAAAAAGAGCTGTGGGAGCAGCAGCCCGACCGCCACAGGGTTGGGGCGGCAGCTTCGCAGCCCGCCCGCTGCCGGGACCCGGGTGGCAGCCGGGAGCCGTCAGCCAGCCCGCCAGGGTCCCGTCTGCTGGGACCCGGGCGGCAGCTGGGAGCCGGCAGCCAGCCTGCCGGCTGCCTGGACCCGGGCGGCAGCCGGGAGCCGGCAGGACCCGGGCGGCAGCCGGGAGCCGGCAGCCAGTGACCCGGGCGGCAGCCGGGAGCCGGCAGCCAGCCCGCCGGCTGCTGTGACCCGGGCGGCAGCCGGGAGTCGGCAGCCAGCCTGCGACAATTGGATTTCGGATGCATCAGACTTGCTTAGAAATTTTGTCCGTTGCATCCAAAGTCCGTTAAATCGAGGTCCGTTAAATCGAGGGTTTACTGTACTAGAAATCACTTTGCAATGGTTTGTGGGACAACAAGAAAGCAGTGCAGTGGTCCATACTGCAAATTATGCACTGTACTACTTTAACTCAGACATTTCATTTTATAACCCCTCAAAACCCAGGTAGTTAGTAAAATAGGGGTTCTATTGTATATGAATTTATAATACAATGAAATAACTATTACATAGTAACATGTATTTATTGGGGCTACTTAGTTTTCCAGGCATGTTTAGCTTGCAGCTATGGACTATATTCAAGCATGTTAGCTGTATACAGTTTTATTCCTTTCTCATTCACTGGTTTGTTGTTTAATTAACCCCAAGATCATTACATGGTGTCAGAAGTGCTGAATGAAAAGGAAACTGCAGTGATTTTGAAGTTAACTCCTCTGTTTGCAACTGAAAGCAGAGACGAAGGGAGGCACCAGAGAAGCATGTGAAGCACCAGGCGTAGAGGCTTTTGCATGTATTTGGTGAGCACAATAGTAACTTGACTAGCTTAAGAAAGTGGGGGGACCCAAAATGGATGTGTTGCAACCTCATTCCAATCTGCAGTTGTCAGGCAATGTTGCAGCAAAATGGAAAAAATTCAGACAGAGATTTGAATTGTATTTGGCAACCATAGGTGCAGAGGAGAGAAATGATGAAGTGAAATAGAAAATCTTTTTGCATCTTGCTGGGAAGGAAGCTTTGGATATTTATAACAAATTTAGGTTTGAAGAAGGTAAATACATGAAATTAAAATAAAATATTGACTACATTTGAGGACCACTGCATGCCAAAAAGGAATGAGACATTTGAGCAGGACCAGATTAAGGCAAGGCCTTTAGGGCAGGCTTGTCCAACCCGCGGCCCGCGGGCCGCATGCGGCCCAGGATGACTATGAATGCGGCCCAACACAAAATTGTAAACTTACAACATTATGAGATTACGTCCACAAATACCGCAGTATTATTTGTAATTCGCATTATAATTGCAAACAGTTCGACCAAAAAACCGAAAAACAGATAAAATTGACTAATAAAATAAAGAGCGAGAGGACTCTAATGTCGCGTAAAATGAATTGTGACAAAGAATTCGTGTGTACTAGGCATAACGCCGCCGCCCGCTGTACGCTCTCACTATTTGTACGCATGTGTGGCCCAAGACAACTCGTCTTCTTCCAATGTGGCCCAGGAAAGCCAAAAGGTTGGACACCCATGCTTTAGGGGCTGCAGCCCAGAGCAAAAATAAATCACAAGCAGCGATCTCCAACTCTGGGGCTACTAAAAGTCCTGTGGTGCAGTGGGGTCTCAGGCAGGCTGCCTGCATGACATGGCCTCACGCCACTCCTGGAAGTAGCAGGCTGCTAGCATATCTCTGCAACCTGTGGCAGAAGGGTGGGGAGAGGTGGCTCCATGCACTGTCCCCACCCCCCAGCACTATCCCCACAGCAAATGGGAGTTATAGGGGTGGAACTTACAGGAATAGGTAGCACACAGAGACATACTGTCCCCCTCCCTCCAGGGTCCTCAGAGACGTGCTGGCAGCCAGCCACTTCCAGGAGCAACGTGGGAGCACAGCATGCAGGCAGCCTGCTTGAACCCTGCTGTGTTGCCAGCCAGGAGCCACCTGTGGTAAGCGCCTCTCGGCCCAAGTCTGCACCTCACACACACACCCCTCCACTCCAAACCCCTGTACCAGATCAGAATCTCCCACCTTCACCCAAACTCCCTCCCAGACCCCCAAATCTCTCTCCTGCGCACCACTCCCCTTCCCCAGTCCCTCTTGCACCAAACTCCCTCCCAGAAAAAATACTTCTATACAGGGCCCCCACAAAATCTAATAGCCCCAGGTGCACAGGAGAGTTAATCCAGCCCTGCCTTTGAAAGAGACATTTTTTTTACAAGAATGCAAAAAACTGATAATGCCATATAGCAATATGTCACAGAATTAAGGAAACTCTGTAAAATCTGTTACTTTGGTTACCTGGTAGACTCTGGTTAAAGATAGAATCATTTGTGGCATTAAAGACAATGTGTAAAGAGAGAGACTGCTTCACAAAAAAGATTTAACTTTAGAAACAGCTCTCCAAATATGCAGGGCAGCAGAAACTGTGAAAGAACAAGCCAAAGAACTGAATTAAAGAGAAGGGATTATCAATGTACTAAGTACTAATGAATATAGCCAGAATAGGTCAAATCAGAAAGTGGAACCAACTCACTATGAAAATCACTGATCAGAGGAAAACTGGATACATATCATTAAGTGAAAGGTATGGATCACAGCATGGCTCCAAACAATGGGTTGCCTTTGGGAAACTGTCATAAATGTGGGGAAAATAATCTTTTTTTCACCCAAAATGCTGCAGATCTCAAATGCAGAAAAGTCAAGTGCATTCAGTTAAAGATAATCTGGTTGAGGAGTTTTTCATAGACATAGTGGGATCTACCAAGCCTGATGAGAGGAAGTGGATACTGACTGCCTTTGACATTGAATGGGACAATTATTCCCCTGAAACTAGACACAGGAGCTCAGGTTAATATTCTATCTGAACAAGATTATGGGAGACTGAAAATAAGACCAAAACTGGAACCAATAAAAATAAAATAACTGGTTATTCTGGAACTAATATGCCAGTGAAGGGGAAGTGCGTTGCTAGCATCAACCATAAACAACACCATGCACCAGCTCCTGTTCATTGTAGTGCCAAAGGAGGTGACACTTTTTTTAACCTGGCTGCATGTGAGAAACTCAGTCTGGTAAAATGGGTACTTTCCCTGTAAGATGATACTGAACCTGGCTATGATACTGAACCTGGCACTCTTTGAGGAATCTTATGACCCGTTTCAAGGGTTGGGTTGCTTGCAGGGTGAACATACAACCTGGATAAACAAGCAGGTCTCTCCAGTTACCTATCCATGTAGAAAGATGCCATTTTCACTCCATGATAAACTCAGGGCTGAGTTTGCAAAGATGGAAGCAATGCAAGTAATACAAAAAACTAAGGAGCCAAATAATGGGTGAGCTCCCTAGTCACTGTGGAGAAAAATAACAGGCAGCTACACATATGCTTAGATACCAGACACCTCAACAAAGCTGTCAAAAGAGAAAGGTGTAGAACCTGATAAGAGGAAGATTTCAGTCATTGAAATGATTCCATCTTCCCAGTCAAAGAAAGATGTCCAATAGTTCCTGGCAATCGTTAATCATCTTGGAAAATTCAAACCTTTATCTACCAAAGCAGTGGCTTTGAGAAAACTTCTAGAGAATAAAAATGAATGGTATTGGGGTACAGAACTGGAGGAATCAGGGGAAGGTTTAGATTACTGCCATACCAACTGTCTCCTTTAGGCAGTTTTATTGTCCAAACTTAAAGCAATTCTTCAGCTCAGGCTAGGCTATAATTCCCAGTGGATTTTTCCCCTTTACCTTTCATATTCTTACTGCCTCTCCTTCCAGGAGATACTGGCAGTCCTGCTACTCCTCATTCTCTGCCCTGTTCTCAGATTACCAACCTCCGAGACCTTTTCTCTCCGGAGGCCCCTTTTTAGAACAGGTCCTCATTACCTCCTCTTCCAAGGGACACTGGCGGTACTGGTTCCTAGCTCTGACCCACAAGGTCTCCCTCATTGAGAGTCCTCCTCCTTCCCCTGACCCAGAATCCCTCTTCTAAAGCCAAATCTGGATCAGCTACTGTAGCAGAGGTGCATTGGCTCTGCTCCCTCTTATACAAATTTAAATTGACTTTCTTCAAAGCTAAAATAATTTTTAAAATATAAAATAACAATTCTGATAGATATCTTAATTCTAACCTCCCTGGACTTTTTACAGGACCTAAACTTATTATATGTGACTAGACCTTAACTTTACACAGATGATTGTTAATTATAGAATCCCATCATATTTTATTAAATATAAGTATTTTTGTCATTTTTTGAGAATCAGTTTAATTAAAAATGTCAGTATCAGGATGCTGACCAAGAAACATATCCTACAAGCCAAAGAACTATGATTTACAATGCAAGCATTTAATGCTGAAAGACAAGGTTATAAGGCTCTAAATGTAAACAACAGACTCATTTCAGTTAGAAAAGACCTCTATTGAGTCATATAGTCCAACCACCTATATCTTAGAAGGACAGATTGATTCCAGTAAAGTTTCCAGCAACATAGTTTAGCCATTGTTTGATTCTCAATTACAAATGGCAGCTATCAACTAGAAACTTTAATAGGGCATTACTACTGCTATTCGGGAAAATGAGTTGCTATAAAAGTTTTAATTAGCTGAATACTTATTCTGGTAGAATGGATAATAAGCAATGCCCCACAGAAGATGATAACTCATAAGGTATTTATTTGTCAATACTGTAGTCACAGAGAAAACTACTTGTATATTACAGTACAATCCAAAAGAATAGAACTTGATTATGTCTCTCAGAATTGTACAGCATGAGAATTCCACCCACCCATGCCCATCATTTCCTTCAGAGCAGTCTGGGGTTGTCAAGCCAAGCAAGAGCCTACGCTACACCAGCCAGCCAGACTTTTCATACTTTGCTGGCAGGCTTTCCTGTCATCCGAAATTTCATTTATCAGAACATTTCAGCTCTCCCCTCCAGTCCTCATATGGTGTTACACTATATTGGCATAATTGATATTCATCTGGTCATCATTATCATTGCCAGATAACCAGGAACTTTGTACAAAATCATGTACCTGGTTCTTTGCATATTTATAAATAGGAAAAATTGTAAAGAAATAATAATTACTAATTTACTTGAACTACAGGGTATAGGATCGAATAGTTTCAGTACAAAAATAATATTTTATTGTACATGAGCTGAAGGAACTGAACCGAGATACAGTGAAAAAACTCTGACTAGGATTTACATTGTATAGCAATATATTTTCAATGTAATCAACTTCATTTAGTTGCCAGCATAATAAATAACACAAAGTGAAGGTTACAAAGATGGCACTGTAGAACATCGCCTTTGAATTCTTTTCTATAGCTATAGAAAATGTGAAAGATGAATAAATTGCTCAGAATCACTTGCTGTTGGTTACTGTGACCAAATTTAGGAAACATCAACCATTCAGCAATCCTCATGCCAAGACCCAGTGTCTCAGAAGCATCATTTAAGGAGGGATTGCAATTCTTTTCAGCCTTGATTGAGTTGCCAAGATATTACTACATACTACTTCTACCTTCCTTAAGGACAGAAGCTTCTTTCCTCTCTCCGTGGTGCCCAATAATACTCTCCCCACATAAGTAGTCAACATATCAAATTCCCTACAAGAAAAGTGTATTTGGCATAGACTAGAAAAAAAGAGAAAATAAAAACATGAACCAGAAATGTAAAAACCACAAGAACTAGGAAGGATGAAGAATTAGTTATATAGAATATCAGAAAAATTACCCTAGGTATTTGCTTATTACCAAATGTCTCACTCTCTTTCTCAGCTTAATGGAGTCTCAGTCAATCTCTGGTCCTTTTTGTGGGCCATTTCCTGAGAAATGAGTGGGATGTGAGGTCTGTGTCTATGTCTAGGTATTTGTGCCTGACCCACACCCATAAATAAAATGCACAAGGTTTGTCTACACATTGCGTTAGTGCTCAGTAGCTGGGGTGTAAATTTTGTGCACACAACAGTGTTGCACACTAATTGCCCATGGGGACTCTGCTGGCATGAATTCAAAGTTCCTAGTATGCATCGATATAGTCAGAAATAGTACCACATCAACACATATTTGGGATCTTTTAGTGTGTCCCAGCAGGGTCCACAAGGACAGTTAGTGCACAAGGTGCTGTGTGTACTAGAGTTTAGACTCCAGACTGGCATGCAACAGTGCATCATCTAATCAAGTCCCCACATACAAACACATCTCCAATAAAAGATGCAGACAGATCTATGCACACGCAGTGGAAATATGTTTGTGTGTTGGGACTTGATTAGATGATGCACTGTTGCATGCCAGCTGGAGATATGAATGCTTTCTATAAATACATCAGAAGACTAAATACCGGAGGGCAGGGGAAAGGCGTTATTTAAGTTCAGCGCCAATGTGGACACAAGAACAAATGGATATAAACTGGATATCAACAAGTTTAGGCTAGAAATTAGACAAAGATTTCTAACCATCAGAGGGTGAAGTTCTAGAATAGCCTTCCAAGAGGATCAAAGGGGGCAAAATCCCTAACTAATTTTAAGACTCATCTTGATCATTTTAAGGCAGGGATAACATGATGATACTGGCTACAATGGCATTTGGCCGATCTGCAACTGCTAGCAGCAAATATCTCCAACAGATGGTGATGGGACACTAGATGAAGGGAGCTCTGAGTTACTATGGAGAACTCTTGCCAGGTATCTGGCTGGTGGGTTTTGCTCACATGTGGAGGGTCTAACTGATCACCATATTTGGAGTTGGGAAAGAATTTCCCCCTGGTCAGAGTAGCAGAGACCTTGGGGGTGAGGGTGGGGGTGGATTTGCCTTCCTCTGCAGCATGAGACATGAGTCACTTGGTGGTTTAAACCAATATAAAGGGTGACCTCTGTAACTTGAAGTTTTTAATCATGATTTGGGAACTTCACCAACTCAGCCAGAGGTTAGAGAAGTGGGTGGGTGAGGTTCTGTAGCATACAAAGTGCAGGAGGTCAGACTAAATGATCATGATGGTCCTTTATGACCTTAAAGTCTATGAGTCTAATGTGGTGCTGTTGCAAAAAAAGACTAATATCATTTTGGCGTGTATTAACATATGCAAGACACAGGAGGTAATTTTTTTCACTCCACTCAGCACTGGTGAGGCCTCAGCTGGAGTATTGTGTCCAGTTGTGGGCACCAGACTTTATGAAAGATGTGGACAAACGGAAGAGAGCCCTGAGGAAAGCAACAAAAATGATAGGAGATTTAGAAAGCTGTGCATGTTTAGTCTTGAGAAAATAAGATCAAGTGGGGACATAACAGCATTCAGATATGTTAAGGACAGTTAGAAGAGGACTGTGATCAGCTACTCTTTATGTCCACTCAGCGGCGTATTATTGCCTAGGCCGACAAAGCCTAGGCCTTGGGCGGCAAATTCATAATAGCAGCATTTTTGTAATTGTGGCATCAGTGATGTAGCGAGTCTACCATCATACTGTGTGTTGAAACCACCAATGACGACGCAACACCATTTAGTACACATACTCACGAGAATCCTAAATGTTAAAAGTCTATTTGATATACACAGGACCCCTGCTTTAATGCAGGGTTTTGGATCCATGCATGGTCCCGTGCTATAAGAAGGCAGACACCCTGCTATAAAAGTAACGTCTAGATTGCTGCAGTGTACTGAAAAAAGATTGATCAAGGCAACAATGCACAAACAAGGGAATTTTACAGAAGCCTCTGGCAATATTTGTAAAATCCACAATTTATGTTTTGTTAACTTGTTCAATTTAGGAGTTTTCTAACATATTGTACATAATTGCTGCTGAAAAGCTTTTCTATGTCTTCAACACACATGGAATTATAAAGACAGCTGAAACTACCGTATTTTTCGCCATATAGGACGCTCCGGCGTATAAGACGCCCCCGCGTTTTTAAATAAAAAAGCCGGACACAAAAAAAAAAAAAAAAAAAAAAACACCACCACACACAAAAAAGCGCCTCGCTCTCCCGTCCCCGCCGCGCGGGCAGGCTGCTGGGAGCGCGCCGCTCTCCCGTCCCCGCCGCGCGGGCGGGCTGCTGGGAGCGCGCCGCTCTCCCGGCCCCGCTGCGCGGGCGGGCGCTCCCAGGGGCCCCGGGGCCCGAGCTGTTCCCGTTCCCCGCTGGCCCCAACACATGCAGGTGGGCTCGGGGGGGAAGCGCCGCCCCGCCCCGCCCCGCCCGCCGGGCCACCTGCAGCCGCCCCAGCTCCAGCTGCCCGGTGAGTTTAATATATTCGGCGTATAAGACGCCCCCCCTAATTTTGAGGCTATTTTTGGGGGTTAAAAAGGCGTCTTATACGCCGAAATATACGGTAAGTGACTGAGTTTTCCAGTCTGGTAGTGCAGATTATTACTAAAACTGATACATTGTAAGTGCTTGATTATGCAATTTGAGTCACATGGCTGGACATTTGACTAGTACAGAACCTAGAGCTTAAAGTAGCTATAATAAACTAAACTTGATTTTTCCATCCTAGGATATCTTGTCCAGGGATAGAGATAGCGGAAAGATAACTAGTAATAAACATATCCTATCACACCCTTTTGCAAGAGTTGTTCCTTGAATCATTTAGCCTCAGACATTCTTCTCCCCTCCCCAGATCCTACACACTTAGCACTGATTAAAGGGCATGAGCACCAGGCTGCAAGATCAAAAGAGAAGGTTACTCACCTTGTGCAGTAAGTAAGGTTCTTCAAGATGATTGTTCCTATGAGTGCTCCACTTTTCGGTGTCTTGGTACCCTGTGCTTATAATCAGAGATTTGTAGTAGCAGTGCCATGGCTGGCCACACATGGTTGGCAGCCATCTTGTGCCACTCTTCGCGGATACTTAGTGTGCGCATCGAACTGCCCCTTTGTTTCTTCTCCACTCCAGAGAGTACAACGTGAAGCTCATGAGAGTCAATCTCCTTCTTCTAATGCCAGAATTATGGTTTCCAGGGTTACCATTTTCAAGCACTGCGTCCTTAGAAACTTGTTGAGTTTGTGTCAGTTTGCATGGGTCTCCATCTACCATTCTTTTTCTGTGTGAGAATGGCAGACCATGGATGGCAGCGTAGTAAGGTCTGATGGTGCTGAGGTCTGTTAAGACTGTGTATATGCAGCAAGTGGTGCCATTACACTAGCCAGTGCCAAGGTATTCCTGGCACTGTCGGTGCTCAGCTAGGGAGCTTAGCTTTATCTCATATATCTGAATGAGAGCCTGGCCATGTCAGTGCCTTAGCTCCACAGGACATCTCGGTACCGGATGTTTCCGGTGCCTCTCATTCTGAGGTTCTCGGTGCCGTCGGTACGGGGGCAGATTTCTCCCAAGATACCACTTCTTTTTAGGGGGCGATGACTGTGACCGATGTTTGGTCGCCTTCTTAGGTGCAGGGTCCTTAGACACGGTTTGGGTGGTGCTCCTTGTCTGAGGCTGCTGCTGGAGAGCATTGGCCAGGAGTAGTCCTGGACTCTGGGTCAAAGGCTGGTCTGAGGGATTTCTCCATCATTAATAATTTTAGTTGGAGGTCCCTGGTTTTCAGTGCCCTGACAGATAGTTTCTTACAGTGGAAACACTTCCATGGTACAGAAGTTTCCCCAAGACAGCAGATGCACTGAGCATGACCATCCGATACAAAAATTGATATCCTGCAGGTCAGGCAATGTTTAAAGCCGGGGTACCTAGGCATGCCTGAGGAGGTTCAGGGCTATAGAAAATGGTCACAGTTCAATTACCATCAGCACAGACCCATTAGTGGCAGGGGTTGGGGAGAACTAACAAAATAAAGTTTTGCTTTGTTTTTGTTTTTTTGTGTGGATAAATAAGGATGGGAAAATGGAAGAAAACCAACAAAAAGGATAAATAAAGATAGAAATATAAGCACTGCTATCACTCCGACTCAAGCCAAAGGCAGTAGAGAAGAAACTAAGGGATGGTTGGCTATTCATGCTAAGTAGCCCCTTGAAGCGGAGTAAAATGTCTGCCGCGCATGCACAGCCAATCAGGGCTGCTACAAATCTCTGATTACAAGTCCAAGGTGCTAAGAAACCTAAAGTGGAGCACCCACAAAGAAGAAGTTTCTGCTTTCAGTGAACACTTCTTACTGATCTTCACTCCTTAGATAAGCAAACACTGACAGAGCAATGGCAGGAGGAAGCAATATATAGTTATTCTTTCTTAAGCATAATAAGTGCCTTGGGCTATTTAATCATTTCCCTTTTAACTTTTTAGAAATAAGTTTTCATTCACATGTTGAAATTAGAGTCTAATCTTTTCAGGATGAAAAATCTTTCAAGTATATGTTGTGTTCGTGTTAATACTTCAACGTGGCACAGACGTTCAGGGGGCAGGGATGGAGAATAATAAATGTGAAAAATCCAACTGTTTTTTTGTTTCTTTCCTAAACAAATTCAAGTTTATCATAACTCTAAAAGTAGCACAGGTCTGGATACAGAACTGTCAAACTTTAGCCTCCCAGTTTTTTTTCCCACTGGTAGAAGGTCAAGTTGGTGGACAGACAAGTTCAAAAGAACGTTATTTTTGGTAATAAATATTAACATACCACTGTGTGCCCAATTATCATGCAACTCTTTTTCCAGCACAAAATCCATAAATGAGGAGCTATTTGGAGTATTTTACACAATTCATGTAAACTTAATTCATAAAAACAAGAAAAAAAATATAGATTTTTATAGATACAATTGTGACACTTAAAATGCTGCTTGCATTTAAAGAAAGATAGGTGGTTCCAGAAGTATTCCCTAAAGTAAACCAAATCTCAAATCGTGAGGTTTCAAAACTGAAGAACCTCTTAAAGTCCTACCACTGTATGAAGTAAATACCTGAGACCAACCAGATGATACTGGGAGACAAGAAATAGGATACAAATTAAGATATGGCCAACGTTTTCCACTTTGATATTTTTGTTATTAATATATGACAGTTTACTTAATATGCAATCTCAATAAGTAAATGTATAGTTCCTCTTTCTGACAACTCGGTCCATCAAAAGTTATAGCTAGAAGAATGATCATATATGATGTTTTAAAAAGCTACTATTCGTGCTCTTTAAAAATATGCCCTCTGCCTTAAATCTATTCAGTGAAATTGTTATATTACCTGTAACAACACCACAGTAACGGTTGTGAGGCGCTAGCTTTTCAGTAACTTTCTCCTCTATGGACCTTTTTCGTCTGTACACCCTGTGTGCATGACCTGTCACAGCCAAAGTGTGATTGAGTGGCTCAATAAATATGAAGTCCTCGTTAATCTGTATAAACCCCATCTGTAAAGGAAAACAAGAGGGACATATAAGGTATGTAATTTAAAGAAGTCTCATATGCACACGCACACATACACCCTGCCCCTCCTCTCAAAAAAACCTTTATTTGAAAAAAAAATCATTTTAAGAATCCTAGCAGTGAAAATACTATCCTTCCATTTTATTAGCCTGTACCTCAGTGCACTAAATTTCATTTACTTCAACTAAATCTGTGTGGGTTGGTGGCTACATGCCAGTAGCAGATGCACAGTGAAAGATCTGGAATGTAAACAGCTTGCTTTGGGAGACCCAGCGGTCATTTAAATATGTACAGCATGTACTGCACAATCTATACCCTAGTTTTATAACACACCATGTTGTCATGCTTTTTGATAACCATTTTTTTAATAAAATAGTTCATATAGAAAGATGAATTTATGGAGTCTGATGCATCTGTAGCAACTGCACCGAGCTGCCAGAGATATGAAATTTTTACAGATTTTTAACTTTTTAATAAATAAAACAAAATTTTATTCAAAAATACTACATGCATGGTTAAAAACAGAGAAACATCTGTGATGCTGCTTTTTTTACCCATGTGCCCACACTGACATGAGATTGTGGTTGAGGTCACCAAGATACTGTAAAAACTATTATTCTTATAACTACTACTCACTATGGTTCAACTCAAATCTGTTTAATTAAAAAAAAACAGTTTACATCAGAATTACAAAGCATGTAGAAGAACAAAGTTTTTTCTATAAAATACCATCAACAAAACTGGGAGGTAACTTCTAAATCCACAGATCTTAAAATCTATGGATCTATGAAACACAGTTACTAAAAAAAACTCACCAAAATGGCACATTCAGCTCAAATACGGAGAGTTCTTCTCCATTTAGACAAAAAACAAAAGGACTCTTCCTCTTATAGGTAACTTAACTGCATAATCATACTAAAATAGAGATACTTAATTTCACAGTCAGGTGTATTAGATGCACCTCATACTTAATTTCACAGTCTGGTGTTTTAGATGCACCTCAACTACTACACTGAGAGTTTTCTGAGGACCAATGCTGAATAGACACAGTAATTTCATCCTTTACACCCAACAGTACCTTTAAAATAGCTGGATTATTTGGTTGGGGTTTTTTTTTCATTTTTTTTTTTTATTATTTTCAGGTTCATTGATATTAATTGGGAGTCTGTTAAATAGTGAGTATTTGGGAGGTAAGCAAAATACATTAATATACTTTCAGTGCTATTGTCAAATAGTGCATTTATACATCCTGTATGTTTATCTAGTAACCAAAATTGGTCTATTTATATTGGGAATTATGTTTTAAATAACTGGTGGAGTATATGCAGAGCAGACTAATTTTCTCCTGATATTTGTGGATACAGATATTGAATGTTTAAACTTTATTCTTTTAATACAGTGTCTGTGAAAGGAGCTGAGCAGGCTTGGATATAGAATCTCTTTTCTCAGAACAGGTACAGAACAGTAACTGTGCAAGCGTCTCCACATCACCCAGCCAATGAGCCTTAGCCCTGGAATGAAGGAACTGTCCCTAAAGATGAGAGAATAGTTCATTCTTCATGCTCATTCAATCGGTGGCCTCTTTGCTGAGATGTCTACTTAACGGTGGCATTTGTTACATGGGCTTGGTCTACACTAGGAAGGCCGGGTTGACCTAAGTTTAGGCTGACCATACGTCCCGTTTTGAACGGGACAGTCCCATTTTTTACATATTTTCCAACTGTCCCGTCTTTTTAGTATAAACATCAAATTTGTCCCGTTTTTGCTTTTTGCTAAAAAAAAACCCTGAATGCAGCTTATTTCAGGGACCCACGGCTGGGTCCCGCCTCCTCCCACCGCCTCCCACAGCCCTTCAGTCCCTTTCCCTCACGGCCCCTCCCCTCCCCTCCCCTCCCCTCCCCTCCGCCGAGCCCGCGCGGCGCGATTGACTTGGCTTCCCCTACGTGGGACGGACTGGAGCTGCTGGCCGGGCAGGGGCTGCCTGGCGCCTCGCTCCCCCCGGCCCCCTCCATGTGGAGGAAACGCAACGTGCGGCCCAATGAGGGGGTGGCGCAGGCGGCGCGGGGATTGCTGAGCTCAGGGAGCGAGGCCGGCAGCTGGGGCAGGCGCCGAGCGGAGCCGGAGGCAGCGCGAGCCCGGGAGGGGAGGAGGCAGCGCCGCCCCGGGCCCCATGGAGCTGGAGCACATCGTCACCAACACCGTGCTGCTCAAGGCGCGCGAAGGTGGGGGAGGGGACCGGGCGGGGGGGCATGGGGTGGAGGGGGGGAGGGAGTATGGGGTGGGGGAGCATGGCTGTGTGTGAGGGGGGCAGGGGGAAAGAGGGGTGCGTAGGGGCCGTGTGTGAAAGTGGGTGGAAGTGGGGAGCACAGGGTTGTGTGTGAAGGGAAGTACTGGGGCTGCATGTGAAGAGGGGCACAGGGGAAGTGGGGGGGGCATGGCTGCTTGTGAAGGGGGTGGTAGGTGGTGGGCACGAGGCTGTGCGTTGTGGCAAGGGGGCCCACCGGGCACCCCAGGCTCCAGTCCGCTGGGCAGTCCCCCCTGGTTGAGGTTTGGCTTTCCGCTGGTTAGGGAGGGCTAGCTCCCTCCTGGGAGGGGCTCTTTCCTGCCTCCCTGCCTGCTGGCAGCCTCTCTGTATCTGCCTCTCACTCGCCTTTACCTCCTTCTGCTTTCACAAACTCCCTCTTCTACCTCCTACTGCCTCCAAACACACTCCTCACTCCCACACCCCTCTCTGGGGAGAAGTCTCTTTAAAGGGCTCTGGCTGCCTCCTTAACCGGTCCCAGCTGGCCCTGCTGCTGGCTGCAGCAGCCTCTCTCACCTGGACCTAATTTACCTGCAGTTTCCCCTCTCACCACAGCCTTCCAGCTCTGGGTTTACCACAGCGTGAAGAGGGTACTGGGGGGAGGGGGACATGGAGTGGGGGGCACAGGGTTGTGTATGAAGGAGGGTACTGGGGGGGTCCAGGGCTGTGAGTGAAGGGGGGGAGGAAGCGGGGGGCACAGGGTTGTCTGTGAAGGGAAGTACTGGGGAGTCCAGGGCTGGATGTGAAGAGGGGCAGGGGGTGGGTAGGGGAGATGGCAGATGGGTAGGGGTACCATGGTTAACCCCCTCCCTGAACACATGGATGCAGGGGTTGGGCCAAGCCTCAGAGCCCATTTGGGGCGTCAGTCTTCAAGGCACAGCTAAGGCCTGGGCAGGTGGCTGTGGCATGCGTGGGCGATGTGGTGGGGTTGGTGAGAAGCCGTGTTTCTGCTGCAGGAGATGTAGGGAGAGGACTTGGTCAGTCAGAGGGTTACTGATAGTGGAGGCGGTTGGGGGCCTGCCTGGAGGAGGAAAGCAGAGTGGCTGGCCTGGGGGAAGCTCTTGTTGCACAAGCTTCTGCCTGTGAGATGCTACGCAGGAAACTGAGCCATAGCCACAAGCTGATGTGGTTGGGGGAGGCAAATAGGGGGTCATTTGAGGTGTCTGAAGAGAATCATGGAGTGTGAGAAATTTTATAATAAGGTATTGAAAGACCAAAATTTGCTGCGTAAGATTACTTCATCGGAGAAATATTCATGGTACGATCGTGGTGAAATACAGTCCTCCTTTACGTCTATCTAAATTTTTGTATGAGTTCTGTCACTGAAGAATAATTGTTAGCGCAAGTCAATATGTTCATGTAATAAAACTTTTTTTATCGTCTTACTTTTTCATGAATACAGAATATTACATAACCCCGTCCGTTTTTGCTATCCAATGTCCCAATTGTCTCAAGGAAATATGGTCAGCCTACCTAAGTTACACAACTTCAGCTATGTGAATAACATAGCTGAAATCGATGCATCTTAGGTCACCTTACCTGGCATCCTCACAGTGGCAGCGGGCTCCCCCGTCAACTCCACTTGCGCCTCTTGGCGAGCTGGAGTTTCGGAGTCGATGAGGAGTGCCTTTGGGGATCGATTTGTCACATCTAAATGAGACGGTGACCTGTGTACATAGGGACTGACTGAGACCATCAACTCATTTCACATTAGCTTTGACCACTACTTACTTAGACTGAGTGGTAACCTAGTGGTGAATAAATACTATTCCCAATCCCCTGAGTCATTCAAATAGGGAATTGCAAATTTAATATAAAATTTAACAAAGAGCATTAATATCAGCCATACATATTCAGCTGGAAAATTCCCAGCTGAATTTGGATTGCCAAATATTCAATCGGTTCATTCTGGCTGCTTTTGAAAATAGCATAATTCTTCTTTCTGAAACAGCTACTCTGCCTGAGTTGACAATCTACTATTCCTCCATCTCCTGACCACACAGGAGATGAGAAGACATCTCCTCCTTCCTGCCTCTCCCCCTCCCCCAGTAACCAAGATTCCCATTCTTTGGTTTCACTGGGAGGGAGAGAAGAACATCTCCCATCCCTGCCATCGAGCTGGAGCCGAGTTAAAAAATAACCTTCCACCTAAATTCCAGGCCAACCTCTGATTGCAAGAAAATAGGGATTTCTTTTAGCAGGGTTCACTCTGGCACATCACTCTGCCTTAGAAAGATCATTAGCAAGTGATACAATGCCCAGAGGAATGGGGCTAGATGTGACAATGACTCAGGTAGACAGGCATCAACATATTACAGTCCTCAAGTTTGACCCAGCAATTGGGGGTTGATACATGGTGCTTGCAAGATGGTATCTGGTCTATAATCAATACAAGCAATAAAACACCTACTCCTGCCTCTTAATTGCTCCTGCACAAGCACAAGAAGGATGCAAATGCAGTGGAGGTAATATCTAATCCATACCTGATGGTTGCATATGCTGAATGTTCATAGATACCTTGATGATATGCATAACAAATGTGCAGAAAATGTGCACATTCTAAGAGGTATATATATGTCTAGTATGTTCCATGGTGCAGGCACCTAACAAAAATTGAAGTTTTCTATTGCAAATGCTCATATCCCAGTTTGTAAAGTCTTATAACTGTCATAAAATAAAAACTTGTAAAACCTCTAATCCTGAAAGAGGACAATCCTCATGTTGCAATGTTCATCATAATAATCCTACTCACAGTTCATTTCCCTAAAAGCAATGGCATATTCCATTTTTTTTATTTGATGAGGGGCTTGATTCTCTTGTCATTTACATCTGTATATATTTTAAGTAACTATTGCAGTCAGTGCACTCAGATAAAGAGAGAAGAATGTGCCTGCTCACATTACAAGAGACAACTGGCTATACATGGTATATGTCCCTCTACAGAACTGTGGTTCTTGATCTACATGGGGATCTAAGATCCTACATGCAACTCTGACTAAGTCTTTTGCTCAGGCTCTGCCTGTTTCTCTGCAAAGTCATAGCAAGCCAAGTTCTGTCAAAGGAGCACTCAGACACAAATGAGGAAGCCTGAGGAGCATTTAGTGACCATAATCCATCACATATATATACAATTCCCACAGACTTATCTCCCTGGAGTGGGAAAAGGGGAAGAGAGAAAACACCAGCAGACTTTCTATCACAATCAGGAAAGGAAGTGGAGTGTAGGGACAAAAGAACACCCACAGGCACACATTACATCCAAAAAGAGGCAGGAGAGAAGGAAGAAATATTCCCATCCTAGCATCCAGGGGTAGAAATGAACAGAGACAAAGTTGCAAAAAAAGGAGCTCCATAGTCCCACAGACTAACTATGGCATGATGTCCTGATTTTGTGTTATAACGTTTGCATCATAAAGATCCACTGACATACCGTGATGCTGAATTGTGACAAACACAGATATGTCACAACACAGTCATCATAATGCAATTTCAGGACATTGTGCCCGGCTTACTGAATGGCTTCCTATGATCCCATTTAATAAGGAAGTAATTCTGCAATTGCTCAAGGATGAGTATCTCTGAGCTACACTTTGGTGTTAGCAGATCATGGCTGTGTAGTAACCTGCTGAATTGAAATAACACAAAAAAAAATGCATCTGAGAATGAGCTGCCTCCCTCACCGAATATTCCATCATTTAAAAAAAACTATAAATACACAAAAGTTCCTTTTCTTGTGAGTTATAGTTCAAGTTTTAAAATAATACCAATCACACTGCTTGGGCAGAAGATGCATTTATGCAAACATGTGGTATGGAATTAAATAACATTTGGTCCCCAGCTGTTAATTGATGTCATCACAAGCATACTAGCATATGGATGCATCTGTTCTTTTGTCATAAATAATGTCATCTTCCCCAAATGTCAGAAGCAGAATTCACATCCCAAAATTTACCATTGCTTATATGAAAACAAGAATCATGCCTTCTCTCTCTCTCTCATTTAATAGCTGCTCTCTGGCATTCAACCATTGCTATGTATATTCCATAGACATTCCATTCTTGATTACATTAAAAAAATGAACATAACATTGCCATCTTTTGATTCTAACACCACACTCTCCTGTCCATCTGAAAAGAGAGGATGCATAGCAGCTCTACTGATCCTGCATCCCCTATAGTTGCCAATTCTTCAGTATTGTCCTGGAGTCTCCAGGAATTAAAGATTAAACTTTAAATTAAAATTATGCCATGTGATGAAACTGAATACATCCAACCAAAATGGCAACCCGAGGACCCTTCCCACACTGCTACCAGTGATGCAGGAAGCCAGTGAAGGACTGCACCCCTTCATGCTCTTGCACCAGCATATAACCTAGGCTGTTTGGGCCTACACTAGTTTATACACAGAGGCAATAAATCTAACATTTCCTGAAAGGTTAATAAGTCTATTTTAAGCAATATCCCCCAAACATTACCACCATCTACACATTTACAAATGAAAGGTTTATTAAAATGTATAGCACAAAAGCCAATTCTTCTCCAGCACTGATTAACTTTAAACAGTTTTGTAATCTGAGACTTTGTGGTCTTAACAAAACCCTTTGTAACCCAGGGTGTTGGCCAGCGGGGTGTACTTCAATGCCTTCCATGCTTGGGCCTCGTGGAAGGCCAGTGACCTGTTTTCGAATGGCACCGTGACATCTACCAGCCTTTTTCTTTTCCGCGTTGGTCACAACGATGTCTGCTGTCTGTCCCGGGGACAGAGGGATAACTTCGGAGGGAGCCGCTTCTGGGTGGTGTTATGGTGGTGCCGCCAGGCTCCAGAGTGCTGTTTGCCTCCACATAGGACACGGGGCAGGGTCTCATTGGCATAGCCACACTTCCTGCAGTGCTTGTCTCGGTTCCCATGGCGGATGGCTCCGTTGAGGGGAACGCAGTTGAGTCGGACCTGGTGGATGAACTGCCAGTTGGGGAACCTAGCGACGTACTAAGAGGCATACCAGCATCCTGGCTCATTTCAGTAAGCAGTGAGTGCACATGATTCTAAATGGCATAGTCAGTTGTGGAAAAAATGACCCAAACAAACCAGAAAGTGAGCTGTGAATCACCTCCAGGAAAAGACATGATCCAAGGGGAAGAGAATGGGGGACAGGACATCAAGGGGGTCTCACATGGAGAATATGGGCTTGGTCTCCCTTGAACCTCCATTCCCCCATTCTGTCCCATCAGCAAGGCCCTGAGGTGTGTGGCTGCTGCCTCTTCCTCCTCCTTGCTCTCTCCTCCTGGAGACTCCAGATGGGCTGGTCACCACCATGAACAGCACTGAGGGTACATCTACACCACAAATTAAGGTGTAAGGTATGCCTACCCACACTTAGCATGGCTAATAGTAGTAGTGAAGATGTGGCGGCATAGGCTTCAGTGCAGGCCAGCCTCCCCAGAACAAACTCACTGGAGACCCTATGGGCATACTCAGGTCACTAGTCTCCACCAGGATATATGCCATTATGTCTTCACTACTGTTGTTACCTGTGCTAATTTGATTAAAGCTAGCACAGGTATGCCTACCCATACTGCAATCACACTTACTTGTGGGTAGAGGTACCCTGCAACTAGCAGAGAAGAGGGACTGGTATGCCAGTGCCACAAGATCCCATGATGTTGGAGGTGGGGGAACTATATAGGAGGGAAGAGCAGCTTCGTACTTGCAAGACTACTGTATGCATAACAGACACTTGAGCTGGGGCTGGAACAAGCACCCAGAGAATTTCTGTATTCTTATTTTCAAGGCAGCAAATAAGAAAAAAATGACACGAGTTTGAAGTCCTACCCCAACACTGTCCAAACCCCACCATATGAGGCATGTGCTACAGTAAATCTGACTAGAAATAAAAGTTTTATTTCACTGTCCAAACGAAGACAAACAGTAAATAAATACCACACAAATTATTAAAGTATTAACAAAACAAATAAGGACACTTATTCCTTTAAAAACAAAAGGGTTTATAAACAGGAATTTATTGAAAATACTCCAGCCTCTCCTCCCCGCCTTGCACTTCTAGCTGCTAACATATCCGCACATTCACTGGTCTTATGGTCCCTTCACCATATGTGCTACAGACACGAGCAGCACCTTATCTTTAAAAAGACTCCAGCCAACTCCACTATGTTAGTTACGGGCCACAGTGTTCTTTAGCAATGGGCCAAATTGGAACTCCAAGAAGCCCATACATCTGTAGTTCTGGGAATGAGTCAGTGTTGTTAGATCTTTACTAGTGATCTCACAATTGACAAAAATGTTGCCAGCCTCCTACATATCCCCTGAGAGCTGCTGCAAATTCAATTCACCATGGAAACAAGATAACTGAAGCCACCCACTGGATGGCCAGAACTGACTGACTAGGATGTAGAACGCCTCTTCATTTTTGTCCAAACTTTTCAGACATTCAAGTGGAGGTCAAAATGGATGCTGCAGTACTGTTACTTTTTCCTTGTGATTCCAAAGAATACTCTAGTCTACAGTACCCTGTCCCTTGATATTTGCAGTTCTTAATTTACTGTCCACCCTGCTACCAATTTACATTCTGTCCTTTCCGTCATTTAGACCCATGATTATTATTGCTATCCCATGGACATATTTTGTTGATGTAGTAGGAACCCAACTGATAGAAACACCTTTTCTAGCCCTATACCAGCGGTTCCCAAACTTTTCACTTCACACCTCCCTTGGATCTATGCACCCCACCCTCACCCTCCAGGAGCCACTGTTGAGATCTCGGGTCAGGATGAGTCCACAACTGGGAGCAGGGTTGTGGCTGGTGCTGTGACTTGGGAGCCAGAGGCTGATGCCAGAACTATGGCTGGGGCCAAGTCTGAGGCTGAGAGCAGAATCGCAGCAGGGGGTGGGGCTGGAGGAGAAGCAGGGGCAGAGCAGGGCTGGGTGGCACTTCCTCCCCGCCCCCCATGGGGGCTGGCCGGGGCACGCCCATAGTTTGAGGACCACTGCTCTATCCTGTGTTGCAGCATACTTAAAACTAATTGTAAGGAAAAGCAATAATGACAAGAACTAGGGGCCACCAAATGAAATTAATGGGCAGCAGGTTAAAAACCAATAAAAGGACATTCTTCTTCACACAGTGCACAGTCAACCTGTGGAACTTCTTGCCTGAGGAGGTTGTGAAGGCTAGGACTATAACAGGATTTAAAAGAGAACTGGATAAATACATGGAGATTAGGTCCCTTATTGGCTATTAGCCAATATAGGTTAGGAATGGTGTCCTAGCCTCTGTTTGTTAGAGGGGGGTGATGGATGGCAAAAGAGAGATCACTTGATCATTAAGTTCACTCACTCGGGGGCACCTAGCATTGGCCACTGTCAGTAGACAGGATACTGGGCTGGATGGACCTTTGGTCTGACCCAGTACGACCATTCTTATGTTCTTATGACTGATTTGTTTAAAATTACTTTTCTCGCTCTCTTTCTCATAGTATTTTCTATGCTATGATACAGATATAAACAACCAACATGAAGTTCACACTAAACAGTCATGACAGCTATGACGTAGATATTATTCTTCATTTATGAAGTATACCAGGTAGAACAAAAAATAAAATAAAAAAATCCAGCTTTTAAAACCAGATGAGATCAAACACATTCAGACTAACACAGTCCTTTTTGAGTAACAACTATTACTTTAATTTAGGTTTCAGGTGATTATAGAATGTATACATCCCTGGGCAGACTCAATTTTGTGCATTGTATTTTATTCCAGAGGACTGGTCCCTCAGAAGCTTTGGCAATACACTGGCAGGCATAGCAAATGTTTTGCCCTTTGTCAGTAAGCTGAGTGGCTCTGTTCACAATGTTTACTATACATGAGACAGCACACAGAGAGTTGGTAAAGACAACTTTACTTGCTGAAGGCTAACACAGAACTCACAGCAGGGACAATAGCCAAGTTTCCAGGTTGGGACCCCTGATAGTTCATCCATCTTTAATTTTAAAAGGACACTGTCAATTTGAAAACCAGTAAATTTCAAAATATAAGTAAAAATAATTCCAGGTAGTAAACTTGCCCCTGATTCCTTGTACCAGTTTTATGTGGGTTTGCCATCAATTCTTCTTATTTTTTAAATGCTCTTCTCCCCGCATCCATTGCTCAGTGAAAAGCCCACACAAGCAAGGAAATGAAATAACTGACTATACAAGGGAAGGGGGCACTCACCATACAAAAAGTACCAAGTGCCCAAATTAAAAATATTGCAAAAACTACAGGAAAATGTATCTCTAATCTTCCTCATTTATTGTAATCTTCAGTGATATGTTACAAAAAAATTCGTAAAAATATTTCAGACAAAAATGTGATTTCTAAATTCAGTGTTGTTTTAAAATAAAATGTTCATTCGTTACAATTAGCACCTGAAATCCCAGAACCTGATCTAAAGCCCATTGAAAATAATGGAAAAGCTCACCATCGCTTCAAATGAGTTTCAGATCCGGCCCCATGTGATTATTTCTTTTTACAAATTTGACATTTACATCTATGTAGTACAAGACGCGTTTGGGAAAACTGAAGACACCAATCCACATTCCACTGAAATCTTAGATCAAGAGTTCTCCTTGCTCTTTCAGGATGTCGGAAAAACTGATTAGTAGGGCTCCGTGCCTGTCACAGAGATCATGGAAGTCACGGATTCCGTGACTTTCCATGACCTCCATGACGCCTGCAGTGTCCAGTGTGGTTGACCCCAGGGCCACTCAAGGAGCTGGCTCCAGGGCCACCTGCTCAGGTGATCCTGGGCTCAGCCGCACTGGCCACTGCTCGGATGGCCCTGGGTGGCTGGCCCCAGGGACCGCCTAAGCAGCAGTTGGTGCATCTGGCATGCAAGCAGCAGTAGGTCTGACTTGCCCTGGGGACTGTCCGAGCAGCAGTCCCCAGGACGGCCAGCGCTGGTGCCGCAGCTGGCCACCAGTCTCTAAGTGTTTGGTAATTTGGTGAGTGTAACCCGCACTTGGCTCTTCAGGCAATAACCATCAGGGCATCCCCAAAACACTCACACAATTCAAGTAGGAAAGATTATTTCTTTATTAATGCTGCCAGAAAACAAAGTTGCAAGTATGCTATGCACAGCCTGTACCTTCCTGTTGTGGGTCCCACTTCTCTCCTACCAGCAACCAGTCTCAGCCCAGCTCTTAGTCTGCTTGCTATCAGGCCTTCCCTCCACAGCCACCCCTCAGCCTGCTGCCACCCCACTCTGCTCCTGTTCACATGCAGTTTGAGGCTCCTCCTGATTCAGGTTCCCTCTGGTAGTACTTCCCTTTCCTGTGCTGGAAGGATTATGGAGCCCTCCACTGGCTAGATGTTGCACTTGGAGTTACCTCAGTGCACTGTAAACAGCCCCAGATTCATTATAATCTGGTATTTGCACATTGTTTCATTGCAATTCTTACATGGATTCTTTAACAAAAAAACAAACACACACTCATTCCCTTAAAGCAGCTTAATTGTAATTTAACATACATTTGGGCTGGTGCACAGAAAATATTATTCTTTTCATAGGTCTATTCCTTTAACAGTTTATTTTTTAAATGGGCTCAACCGCACATTTTTTTGCCAGTAATTACCCAGAGGTATAGTTTAATTTTGCTGTAACAAAATCAATGATGTCAAAACACTGGAAGAAACTCAAGATATGAAATCCCAAAGCTCATCTTGGACCCTTTCAAGCCCCTGATAAGTCATATACCAAGAAAGCACAGCATAATTTAACAGTATATCAAGCTGATTTCAAAATTAGTACTGCAGTCTACATTAAATTCCTAAAAAACAAAATGCTACAGGGTGGTAATTAAGATGTTTGGTGTGCAGTCAAACATCATAGTTAATAAGTTGACCTTTTCTGGGACACTGTGGAAATATTTACAGACAACCCCAAGCAGTGCCTCATCCAGTAGAAGACAGGAGAGATTTACACACTGTTCTTTTTCTCCTGAGATGTGAGTTTGAATCTGTTCCAGTCTGAGATTACTAAACGAATGTTAATGATGACTCCGTGTTAAAAAGGATATGAGTGCCATTTTCAAAACCTTTAACAAGAGATACTGTAAAACTGGGGGTATGTTCTCCTCTCAATGCACGTGTTGTTCCGGTTATACAGACCTATGTCTCTCTGGGCTGGTCTTCCCTGGGGGGGGGGGGGAGGATCGACTGCAGACACGCAACTTCAGCTACGTGAATCACGTAGCTGAAGTCTGCGTATCTCCCAGCCGACTTACCTGCCGTCCTCACGGTGGCGGCAGTCGGCAGCACACTCCCCTATCGACTCCAGCTTGCGCCTCTCGGCGAGCTGGAGTTCCGGAGTCGACGGGGGCGCTGCAGGCAATTGATTTCTCGCGTCTTCACCAGATGCGAGAAATCGATCGCTAACAGATCGATTGCTACCCGCTGATCCAGCGGGTAGTGAAGACAAGCCCTAAAGGCAGATGGAAACCAAATCAACAGTTTCTAAAGGTGCATAATGAAGATTACATTTATTATCTAATGAGCATACAGTGTAGGTAGTGATAATCCATAGATTAAATCCAAATGAGTCTAAAATGTTCTGTCATGCCTCACCAGTGAGTGTTGCTGGTGAGGCATGACCATCCCAGGAATTCAGTGTGATCTAGTGATCAGATAAAAAGACCAGACAAAGAGAGTCATGAAGACTCTTGAAGTCTCAGATCACTGGTAGTGGCTGATTGAAGTACAGAATTCATTCTGATGCACTCACATGTCACATGACCCCACTTTAATTCATGCAAACCTAGCTCTAAAATGTAGTAAACAACACCAAATATAATTGTCAATAGCAAGCAATTTTTTCTTTAAAAAAAATCTTGCCTACGTAATTGGAACTGCATGTATTTTGATAAATTACATAAAGGAAGTTCTTATTTAAACATTATCATTAATGATCTGTAAAACAGAGCAAACAACACATTACTGATATTTGCTGATGATACAAAATTGGGAGGTATTATAAATCCCAGAAGGCTGCTGAAGAGGACCTCAAAAGCAGGGAATGAAATGAGATGGGGGGGGGGGGAGTCCAATACACTAAATGGGAAGAAGATACTTGAACAGGAGTTTAATTGTGATAATAGACAGAAAATTAGATATTTGGATGCAATGTGATGTTGCAGAAAAAGCAACAATGTTATTTGTGTAGGGTGACCAGACAGCAAGAATGAAAAATTGGGATGAGGTGGGGAGTAATAGAAGCCTATATTAAAAAAGCCCCAAATATCAGGACTCTCCCTATAAAATCAGGACATCTGATCACTCTAATTTTGGGATGTGGTGATATTCCCTTTAAGAACTTTTTGACTCAGCTTACACAGAACACCTCATCCGGTTCTGGGAGAACACTTTACCCAGTTCTCTGGAATCCCAGACATCATTTCAACTCCAGATTTGTCACTAAGGTTTCTTTATTGGCATACAATTAAACTACACTTGAGTTGATTAGGCTTAAGCATAGATAGTGGGTACAGAGCATATCACACATCCAAAGTACAAAATCATTTATCAGTTTATATACAAATTCTAAATCAAACTGCCGCATGCGTTTTTTAATCCGCATTGTATCATGTACTTTATGACTGCTTCATTAATTTCTGTAGCTAATCACCATCTTCTAGCTCATGAACTGTTCACATGCTGCAGTACATGCTAGAACACAGCTGCATACTATCACACACAGCTTACTATTGTGACTAGCTACATCTTTTACATATTTACAAGGATACTTTAAATTCCTGCTTTATTGTTTTGTGTCTTGCCCAAAACAAATTAGCTAGATGCACATCCAAATTATTCTATTTATGAATCAGAGAGGTGAAGTCCCTCTTTATACAGTTTTGGTGGACCACAGCTGTCTCTGTTTCAAAGACACTGATTTTATGCTACATGCAATCCAGCACAGTTGTTATGGTGAAAGAGTAGCCACATCATTAGTTCAGGTTAGTAAAGGCTAGCAGCAGCTTTTTTGATTTTGGAATTCTAAGTAAGGTTAAGATATGAGGTTATGGTCATGGAAACCTCCTTTTATAGGTGTATATTTTTAAATTACTGTAGTAGCCCTCAAACATCAACACGTACTGTGGCCACTATACGTTCACTAAAGCAAGAGTCAATATATTATCTCCTTCTATCTAACATCCAATAGACCCAGGCATACACTGAAACTGACTTCAGAGCAAAAAACTGTATTATTGAAATTTACGTAGATAGAAATAGACAAGAACTATGCAGCACATTATACTAAGTTATATAGCACTACTCTTTTCTCATCATTTATGCAGCAAAATTACACTGAATTGTGTGACAATGTTAATCTGAAAAATCATTCAATAAACTGTATGACTCTGAAGCTCGAACTGCACTTGAGAGAAGACAGCACACCATGCTGACTCCACATCCAATAGCAGATCCAATTCAAGATGCCAGTCCTCTCATTCAAAGCACTCAATGGTCTAGGGCTGAACTCATCATCTCCCTCCACCCAACTTCAAAAATACTGCCTATGAGTGTGATGCACATTCCAGTATGCAGGATGGGTCACATCAAAGGGGAAATCAGGAACAAGTAATAGTTTAACTCATGTCTTGCCTTCATTAGAACAAAATTGAGGATTCTGGGGTTTACACAAGCCTTTCTATAACAGAAGCCATAAAACTGGCTGACTAGCTTATGCCTCCATAGACACCTCACCCACATGGAAAAATCACCCATAGACTGGACACCCCAATACGAGTAAATGGCAAATATTATCCAATAGGACAAAACCGAAAATTACAGTATTGCCATCCCCAAGTTTTCAAAAATCATAAAATAAACCCCAAAGAATCATGAGACAGGCTTAAAAATCATCTGATTTTATGGGGAAGTGGGCAGTTGAATTGTATTTGTCATCAAATATTTGAGCCTTTAGGGTTCACATTTTCAAGCTTATCTCTGTAACCATGAGGGCTAGAAGCTTACTTTAAAAAACAGTTTCTCATACAATCACAGGACTCAGAAACGAGCTTTAAGAGAAACACCAAATATTGAGAGATTCGTAATAAAATTGTAAGAGCTAGCAGTTTGGCACATAGATACCACAGTGATTGTGGTAGAAAGGGCTCAAACATGGTCTTGAGAACAAGAGGAAGTGATTGCCATACTACAGTTCTTAAACCCCAAAAGAAAAGATCTGAAGGCGCTGGTTATCTGCTCCTATTTGGCAACCCTTTTCCTGTTCCCCAGACAATGATTATGTAAATACCTTCTTGCTCCTTATGTTCTTCCATGATATTACCTCCTCTTCTGGGGTCCCTATTTCCCAAGCAAATCATACATTCCCTTTAATGCAGAGATCCTAAAATGGCCTGTGGACAAGATGAGAAGCTGAAAGACAGCAAGAGAAAATCTATTTATATCTAGGTTTTTTTAAATGTGTAAATTTATTTATTTAGCAAAAAGTTAGTTTATGAAGTCGTTTACACTGCCACATAATTGTATTATGCACAGGGCGCCAAATTTTAATCAGTGCTTTAAAAGGCATTTCAAAGTTTAGCATCAATTTTCATAAGCTAACAGGGAAAAATAGTCTCAAATCTCAAAATTACATATTTTTGTTTTTGCAGAATTTAGACTCAAATCATCAAGTCCCCTGGTTGATCCCAAAAAGCCTGACAGATGGAGCAGTTTCTTATCTTGTTTCCAAAACTGTTTTAGGAACCCTTCTTTTATTTTTCTTCAATAACTTCAAAAACTACACTGGAATACTTGTGCTCAAGCAATCACAGATGACTAATTCAGAGCAATAAAATAAAATATATTTTAAAATAAGCCAACCAGCAAACTAAAGGCCATCTATAGACAACCAAGAGAAGTATCCAGCCCTTAGTTTGTAAAATTTCAAATCAGGAAGGAGTATATAATCCAGTTTTTAACAGTGACCTAGTTTGCATACTTTTTCCTCCCATGTTGTCATAACTTGAGCAATGCTTAATGCCAACAATCATTTTGAATCATCTGATTTTGCTCCATCAATTAACTTATTATATATCATTCAATGTAACACCTGCCACTGATTTTTTTAATTATTTTTTTCTTTGTCCATCCCACCCCCATTCACCACTCCAGAACAAACATGACAGCTGCCCTAAAGTTAGCCAGGATTCTTTAAAAACCTATCCCCTGAAAACTAAACAGAAAATCTTTACAATGAGCTGATTTAGTGAAATATCAGACCGGTTATTACATAATGGATTTTCAGTCATTATTAATATCATATAAAAAAGAATACAGCTCCTATGCACAAACAAACATTCCCAGTTCTATAAAGAACAGCACCTTCCTCTCCAAAAAAGCCCACCACTATTAAAAGCTATAGTGTCTGTAAGGATGTGTTCCTTCAGAAAATCATACTGTAACCTGAGTACCCTGTACTGCTAGAGGTTAGGCTAGGGCACAAACTGTTGGAGTGTGGAACAGACTGCTGCAGCTAATGAAACAGTTATTTCTTTTGTGTGTGCTTGGATTTATTTCCAGAAGACATTACAGTGCTTTTCTAAACAGACAAAATTTAACAATGTAGAAAGAGCAATCTGATCTAATTAAAACCGGTAGTGGGTCTACTCTGGATGGCGAGGGGCGGGAAGGGGGGAAGAAGTGGAACAGCTGTGGAGGGAGTATCTGCACCTTGGCATGCCACAGATGTACTATCTACAATAATGCCAAAAGACTAGTATATGGGCCATGGGAATTGATTCAGGGACCAAAAGCCTTCAAATAGTAAATACAAATGAGGTGCTGTCAGTGTTCCAACCCCTAATCCACAAAAGTAGCCATAGAAGGCAGCCATGAACTGCCCATAGTTGTAGGGAAAGGATTTAATTCCCATAACCCCTATGAAAACTCCCACTCACAGCCTCATTCTTGGGCTTTGTGCTGGGAGAAGGGTTGAATTTCACCCAAGGGCTTTTGTGATGTATAGCACACTAGTATGAAACCATGAAATTGACATGAAAACCGAGAGTTTTGTGAAAATCTACGGCTTGTAGAAATTAACAACTCTGGGCAACAGTCAAAGTTGAAATCAGAAAAGAAATCATCCTTTTATTTCATATCTAATATATCATATATAATTGGAATCTAAACAAATAGTTCATATCATCTACATGTTTTATCAATAAATATTTAAATAAACCCACAGTTCTTAATAAAAGTTAAAAATATACATCAAAACTTATGTTTCTAGCATCTCCTCCCTTATCCAAAACCACTTTTATCTTAGTGACTTTTGGCAAACCATGCATATTCTGTTGCATGACATTTCTAATTCGTAATTTCTCCCACCTTTATCTCTAAGAACTGTTCTAAGACTACTGGCAACACTCCCTTTTTATTTAGTCCACACAGTAAGCTTACATATATATATAAGCAGAAATACCCGGCGTTGCTCAGGTCCGTCGGAGGGGGGGGGGGGGAAGGGGACCCAGCGTTGCTCGAAGAGAGCTGAGTGAGTGTGGGGTCCGTTGGAGGGGGGGCGGGGGCAGAGAGCTGAGTGAGTGTGGGGTCCGTTGGAGGGGGGAGAGAGCTGAGTGAGTGGGTGGGGGGTGTTGGAGTGGGGGGAGGAGGGGGAGATTTTAAAAATTTTCGATTCTTACCTGAGGGGCGAGAGAGCTGAGCAAGTGCAAGGTCCGTTGGGGGGGGGGGGGAGCTGAGCGAGTGGGAGGGGCATTGGAGGGAGGGAGGGGGGTGAGATTTAAAAAAAATTCTATTCTTTCCTGAGGGGGGAGGGGGCTCAGCGAGTGTGGGGGCCCCTGGATGGGGGGGAAGAGAGCTGAGTGAGTGTGGGGTCCATTGGAGGGGGGGGGGGAAGAGCTGAGCGAGTGCCGGGGCCGTTGGAGGGGGGGCGGGGGCAGAGAGCTGAGCGAGTGCAGGGTCCATTGGAGGGGGGTATTATTACATCATAACTATGTCACAGAGAACAGCAGGTGTTAACCTGCTGCCCAGCTGATGTGAATGGGCTTTAAAGAACTTCACCCCTGGGGGGCGTCAGAGGTGAGATTTGAAAATTTTTTGACTCTCACCCTGATTAGGACCCTAAGGCCTATAACTGTACCAAATTTCAAGCCTCTAGCTCAAACGGTGTGGAAGGAATAAGGGAATGTACATACACGCACGCATACACCATTTGACTTTAATATATATATATATACTAGCATAAGTGCCCGGCGTTGCTCGGGTCAGTCGGAGGTGGGGAGGGGGCAGACAGTTGACACCCCCTGACCAACCCCAACACCCACCCTTCACCCACCCTGACACCTTCCCACCCCCCCGACCAACCCCAAGACCCCCCGGCTCACTTACCCCCCGACCAAACCCGACAACCCCACCTGACCCCCCAAAACAAACCCAACACCCCCACCTCACCCCCTGACCAAACCCGACACCCCCACCTCACCCCCTGAGCAAACCCGACACCCCCACCTCACCCCCCGACCGAACAGTGTATTTAATAATCTGTGTGCTACACAGTGCACCGTGAGCCGGGGGGGGGGGGGGGTGTCGGGTTTGGTCGGGGGGTCAGGTGGGGGTGTTGGGTTTGCTTGGGGGGGTCAGGTGGGGTTGTCGGGTTTGGTCGGGGGGTAAGTGAGCCGGAGGGTTTAGGGTTTGGTCTGGGGGGGTGGGAAGGTGTTGGGGTGGGTGAGGGGTGAGTGTTGCGGTTGGTCAGGGGGTGTTGCGGTTGGTGGGGGGTTGAGGTGGGGGTGTCAGGTTTGCTTGGGGGGATGAGGTAGGGGTGTCGGGTTCGGTCGGGGGTAAGTGAGCCGGGGGGGTGTCGGGTTTGGTCTGGGGGGGTGGGAAGGTGTCGTGGTGGGTGAGGGGTGAGGTGTGGGTGTTGGGGTTGGTCAGGGGGTGTTGCGGTTGGTGGGGGGGTGAGGTGGGGGTGTCGGGTTTGCTTGGGGGGGTGAGGTGGGAGTGTCGGGTTCGGTCGGGGGGTAAGTGAGCCGGGGGGTGTCAGGTTTGGTCTGGGGGTGTTGCGATTGGTGTGGGGGGGTGAGGTGGGGGTGTCAGGTTCGGTCGGGGGGTAAGTGAGCCAGGGGGTGTCGGGTTTGGTCTGGGGGGGTGGGAAGGTGTTGGGGTGGGTGAGGGGTGAGGGGTGGGTGTTGGGGTTGGTCAGGGGGTGTTGCGGTTGGTGGGGGGGTGAGGTGGCGGTGTCGGGTTTGGTCGGGGGGTAAGTGAGCCGGGGGGGGTGTCGGGTTTGGTCTGGGCACCCACCCCAACACCTTCCCCCCCCAGACCAAACCCAACACCCACACCGCACCCCTCACCCCCCCCCGACACCTTCCCACCCCCCCAGACCAACCCCGACACCCCCCCGGCTCACTTACCCCCCGACCAAACCTGACACCCCCACCTCACCCCCCCAAGCAAACCCAACACCCCCACCTCACCCCCCCACCAACCGCAACACCCCCTGACCAACCCCAACACCCCCACCTCACCCCCCGACCGAACCTGACACCCCCACCTCACTTACCGTCCCACCAAACCCAACTCAGATCCGCCGCAGGGGGGGAGGGGGCCCAGAGCCGAGGGATTCCAGGGACGTTCGCAGGTGGGGGGGGGGGCACAGAGCTGATGGAGTCCGGGGTTGAGGTGGGAGTGGCAGAGAACTGAGGGCTCTCTGGGGTTCCGTTGGGAGGGGGGAGGGGTAGAGAACTGAGGGATCTCCGGGGTTCCGTTGGGAGGGGGGAGGGGCAGAGAACTGAGGGATCTCCGGGGTTCCGTTGGAGGAGGGAGGGGTGAGCTGAGCGAGTGAGGTGTCTGTTGGAGGGGGGTATTATGACATCATCACCACCTAACCGCCCAGCCGATGTGATTGGCCCTGAAAGACTTTCACCCCTGGGGGGCGTCAGAGGTGAGATCCGAAAATTTTTCGACCCTTACCAGCATCTAGACCCCAAGACCCCTCACTGTACCAAATTTCAAGTCTCTGGCTCAAACGGTGCGGGAGGAGTTCGCAGTCATACGTACATACATACATACATACACACATACATACATACACCACTTGACTTTTATATATATAGATACCCTGTTTCCCCGAAAGTAAGACATCCCCCGAAAATAAGACATACTTCCAGTTTTGCCTCTCGCTGTAATATAATGTAATGTAATTTTGGGAGCAAAAATTAATATAAGACACTGTCTTATTTTCGGGGAAACACGGTATATATATATATATATATATATATATATATATATATATATTCTCAGATAATAGATCTTTTTCCCAATAGCGAAAGAGTGGACTGGTATTTTTTCAAGCACCGAAATCATTACAATTATTTTTTTTAATTGAAGGAAAAGGATGTACCAACAATGTTGTTTACTTTGCCAATTTTCTTTTAATTATAAATGGACAATTTCAATATAATGTGGGTGCAGCTTTCTACATTTTACACAAAAATAAAGTAGATTTGGCCCTCTGAATGATTAAACTGGTGTGTAGCAACCCCAACCCATTAAATCAAGCAGCAAAATGTAGTTTGACTAGTCACTTTAAAGTGTGAAACAAAACTTGTCTACATGTAAATGAAGCAAAAGATGTGTCAAAAGATATTGCCTTCCTCCCATCTATGTTGTCCCTACCAAATTCACAGTCCATTTTTGTAAATTTCATAGTCATAGCATTTAAAAATCTTGAATGTCATGATTTCAGATATTTAAATCTTAAATTTCATGTAGTTGTAACAAAACAGGAATATGTATTGAAAAATGGCAAAATATAACCATGTATATAGCCCTTTAGTCAGCATTTCTCAAACTGGGGGTCCTGACCCAAAAGAGGGTTGCAAAGCTATTGTGCCAGGGAGGGATGTAGTATTACCACCCTTATTTCTCAGCTGCCTTCAGAACTGGGTGGCTGGAACACAGCGGCTGATAGATGAATGCCGAGCTTTGAAGGCAGAGCACCAGGAGCCCTAATCCATTTTTAGACCATTGTCTAAAATGAAAATATCATTATATTACCCCATCTTTTTAATATATATTTTTCATCATAAAGAATATAAAAGTATTTGAGAAGTTACTATCATTAGAACTATTTAGCTACATTCTGAATTACTGAAACAAATAATCATAAGGAAACAGGATAAATGTACTAGGAATATTAGTCAGAACCAAAATAAATTCTAATGTACATAACAATTTTATATATCTACCCCACCCATCATGACAGTTGTCTTCTTAGATGGTAAACATGATAAGATAGGGTTCACATCTTAATGTATGCCTCAGAGTGACAACCATTTAGGGACAAATTTTAGGTCCCCTGATTTCAAACTCAGTTGCTCAGTAATTCTGAAAAATAGCCCATTAAGAGTTAGAGGAGTTTCTTGTAGGATTTGTGGGTGGACGCATGAAAGCTAAGTTGGAGATTCATGCTCTGACTGAAACTCTGCAGAAAAAAAATTATGACAAATTACAATTAAGCAGTAAGGTATGAGAGTTAATTTGCATAACACCACACTTCATGTTCTGTGCAACATACAAGCTAGAAATACAAATAATTGATTGCAAAGTTAGCAATCTCAAAATACCTATCACCTACTTAAGAAGCAGTTTTTCCCCATCCACTCAGCTGAATTACTATAAACTTCATGCAATACATCCTGGTAACTGTATTCAAATTCAGTAAATTACCATGATCGCCTTGAATTCAGTACGTTGGACTAATCAAACACCTGTTCCCCTACAAAAAGTGCAATGATATTTGTAACTAGGTCTGAACCTCAAATTTACATTTTACAATAAAAGATGACAAATGCACACCAAGTGCACCTTTAAACAACATGCTGGGGCTTTTGCTCAATACTGCCTTTCAGAAAAATGTGTCACCTGCTGAATCAATAGCACTACTTCCAGCAGTACCTGGGTTTCCCTTCGATTTCTCCTATCCAAGTAGTATTGACCTGGTTTGACCCAATTTAGCTTGGGAAATTTGATGAGAGTCCAAAGTAACACAGCTGAGATCATAAAATAAACATATGCAATTGTTGGAAGATAATCACATAGAAATTGAATCACTTCCCAAGTCAGTTTTGGGCATACTTCTACAGTTTTTGGATGCAAAACTCATTCAGAAAATAATTCTGACTGAAGTGTTGGTAGACTCCAGGAAAATATTATGTAATTATAGAATCATAGAATCAAAGGACTGGAAGGGACCACAAGAGGTCTTCTTGTCCAGTCCTCTGCACTCAGGACTAAGTATTATCTAGACCATCCCTGACAGGTGTTTGTCTAACCTGCTCTTTAAAAACTCCAGTGTAAGAGATTCCACAATCTACTAGGGCTCTGCAAATTGATTGCTTAATTATTTGCTCCACTGTTTTTCCATGTATTGAAGTTAAACTGACAGGTCTATAATTCTCCAGGTAGTCCTTATTTCCCCTTTTTATAGATTGGTACTACATTTGCCATTTTCCAGACCTCTGGAATCTCACCTGTCTTCCATGATGTTTTGAAGGTAATCACTAATGGCTCAGATATCTCCTCAATCAGTTCCTTGAACTCCTGATGTATTTCATCAATCCCTATTGAAGACATCTAACTTGTTTATGTAATTTTTAACTTGTTCTTTCCCTATTTTAGCCTCTGATCCTACCTCATTTCCACTGGCATTCATTAAGTTAGCTGTGCAATTGCTATTAAACTAAACTAAATTCACAATGTAGGTTTCCAAAAATTCAGTTTATATTCATTGACATGCAAATAGATGAGTAACTAATGTTATGATATAGGCTTATCATCTTATATGCATGGTTCCATTATTAACATGGGAAACACTCTTAGGAGTTCTTTCCTTCCAAACAGCACTTTTCAAATCTTAGAGATTTCACCTATTCATCACTAGTGCAGATATCAATAAGACATGACAGATTATCCAACAGCCAAAATTACTAATGAATGCCTTGGTACAGCATAGATCATTATCTTATTTTAAATATTAAAATTAAAACTACTCTCCTTGCAGCTTTAAGGAAAGGGAAATCTTTAAGGTGTATTACTGGAATTAAAAAGGTAGCAGCAGAGGCCCCACTCCCCCACTAGCAAGATCACCAAGCACAGTCCACATAAAATACCAAAATGAGATGCTATTTATTCAGTATTTTGTGCAGATTTTTATGTACTGTATGCTCTGCATAGAATGACATCGGTTGATTGTCATCCCTCTTCTCTCTGACAGACTTTGATCAGTAGTTAAATAGTTAATGTTAACATGTAAATCAGCAACTGGCTGGAGATTTAACACCCCGTCCTTAAATAAATGGGTAGCAATGGATCATAATTCAATTGCATCATCTGTCAGGACCCAGCACAGTCCAGAGAAACAAATGATCCTTCTAGCAAACCGAATTCTGCAACCTCATACTTGAAGAACCCCATTATCTCTGCTTTAGGTAATCCTAAAAATATGTAATCCTAAACCTTCCATCCCATCAAGTCCACACTCTGAGTCTTACAACTCAATGTTGAGGGTTTCTCGATAGCCAAGTGACATTTAATCAATGTTCTTGCTTTTCAATGTGCTATCGATATGATCCGCTTACAAAAAAATCAAATTTCATCGAATGAAGCTGACCAATAGAAGATAGACGGCTTTGACTTATATATCACACTAAATAACAGAAGCACAGCCACACCACATATGTTCAGGCTACCATTGCAGATGAAGTGTATTTGTTATCCACTACATACTGCAACGTCATCAAGATCGGCGCATTTTGGATATCAAACATCTACAAGCCTCCTAGCATTAGCTGGGGTCAACAGATCCTTCCATGCTTACTGCATCCAGCTTACACTGAAGACTTCAACAGCCATCATACAGACTGGGGGTACAAAGTAGCTGACGCTGGCAGTGAACAATTTGTGGACTGGACCCTCATGAAATTATCTTGAATTCATTCATAATCCAAAACAGCTCAATTCTTCTAGATGGAATCACAACTATTTACCTGACATGTTGGGTCAGCTAAGTACACAGCAACCCACATCCTGCATCATACCAAGCCTTGCACAACTTTCCACAAAACCAGCACAGACCCTCATTGATTCATATTGGTCTCCAGTTTCCATTAATCATGAGCAAAAAGAAGCAGTGATGGAACCTGCACAAAGCCAACTAGGAGAACTATAGGGAGGCACTGGAACAGAGCATTGTAATGATAATGCCCCACCACATCCTGATAGAGCAGGCTAACAGATGTTTCTGTAGACAGAGCCATCTACAAAGCATCCATCTGAGCCATTCCATGTGCATATCTCCCTGTGTACATCATCTGCTTTAAAGAGGAGTGTGCCACTCTACTCAAGGAGTATGAGTCAACCAGTGCGGACGTGGCCGACCACTTAATTGAAGCTTTGAGCTTTACTCACTAAGCCAGATGGGAGGAAAAGACCAAGAATGTGGACTTTATTTGTTCAGCTGGAAATGTTGGAGTTCAATTTGTCGCCTTGGAGTAGCCCAACAAACACCAACACCAAGTTGATCATCTGTGAGTGCTAACCAAGTAGCAAGTCACCTACTTTCCATGGGAAAGACACCCCTTGAGAAAGAAGTGATGAATCAAATCCAGAGCGAGGGGAGGGTCTTTCACAGGCAACACAAATACAGAGCTTACCCTGAACCCTTCACAGTTCCAGAGCTGGACAGAGTGCTATGTAACATCAAGTCTGGCACCACTGCCAGTTATGACAACATCCTTCCAGAGTTCCTAGGCCCATGCACCTTCTATTGGCTGACTCAATTCTTCACCAGTGCAGGAAGACTGCTGAAAATCTGGCACATGTCAAAAGTCATCAGCCTCCCAAAATCTGGTAAAGAGCCAAACCAGGCATCAAGCTGCAGCCTGATACTACTGCTTTCTGTGTGTCTCAAGGTACTATAGTGCCTAATTTTGAGCAAATAACACAAGGGAGAACATTTTGAATGTTGCGCAAGCATGCTTTTGACAAGGTCGAAGCACATGCAACCAAATACTTCCATATTAATCATAAACAGTTTTCAAAGAAATCTGAACACAGGCACTACTTTCCTTGATCTCACTGCAAGGTATCATATGGTATGGCACACAGGTCTACTAGTTAAAATATTAAGAATCTTCCCACTATGGGTTATTGACGCCACCAAACTGCTACTCTGAGACAGATGGTTCAGGGTGCATGTGGGTGAGAAAACAGATGAAATTTGTTTTAAAAAAAAAACACAGATGAGCGAGGTTACCCCAGGGGTCTATTCTAGCCCAACCTTGTTCAATCTATACATCAATCACCTGTCACCAATCCAGGCATGGAAGTTCATCTATGCAGACGATATCTGCTGCATCCAACTTTCTCTGAGCTGGAAAAGACTGAGTGATGACGCTGCAAAGCTGGCCACCTACTGCAAGATGTCTTCAGCCTAGTATCAGCAAAACAATCTCTAGCACATTGCACCTCCAGCATGCCAATGCTAAGAGGGAACTAAACATCATAATGAATGGCCATAGGTTGAAGTATGAGCATGCCCAGTTTACTTACGCATGACCTTTGACTGAACACTGACATACAAAAGCCACCTGAGCAAGATAGCAGTAAAGATCAAGACACACAACAACCTTCTCACCAAACTGGCAGGTTCTTCATGGGGAGTGGATGCTCCAACCCTACGGACTCAGCCCTCGCCATTTAATACTCAATAGCAGAGTACTGTGTCCCAACATGGAGTCAGTTGGTACACACCAAACTTGTTGATGTGCAACTCAACTCAACTATGCGCATCATCACAGGAACTCTATTTAACTAATCTTCCATGTCTTCCAGTTCTGAGCCATACTGCTCCCCCCTTACATCAGGAGGGAGACTGCAGCTGGCAAGCTGCTTGTGAAGGAATACCAACCCACACTTTCCCTTGTTCATGACCCTTTGAGTCCACTACCTACACATCTTTCATCACACCCACTGTGGTCGGGGCTGTCATGCCAGCACGTGACTGTGGAGCCCCTGAGGTGGGAAGACTGGTGCTTATCATCAACCACCAATCAGTTCTTCATCACAGACTTTACTGTTCACCCACCCCAGCTTTGACCTGCCACATCATCAGTGGGCCCTTTTTAACCAATTCTGGACTGGGCAAGGCCTCTGTGCAGCCAACCAGCACCACTGGTGCTTTCAAAACAAAGCAAGCTATAGCTGTCGTGCAGATCAAACAATTATACACGTTGTTGAGGAATGCCTGCTAACCAAATTCAGCAATGGGCTCCATGAGCTCCACTTGGCCTCTACAGACGCTATTGCTTAGCTCAGCAAATATGCAAACACTAAATACAGTTCACACTACTCCCAGAGCTACCCTTTCAGGCTGTGTGCTGATTCAAGCAAACATCACTACACCAGTTCCCAAACTAATAGGTATCTTTACAGCCACAGGGCAGTATTGATTATATTTGAAAATCATTAGTCAGGCCCCAAATCATGAAATTGGCTTAAATATGAACTTTTAAAAATAAGCAATTTCAGATCTTTGCTTCCTGTTTTTTGAGCCTGTGGGTTTATACTTTCAAGTGTATCTGTGCCATCATGAGGGCTAGTATCTTCCTTTTTTAAAAAAAATGGAGGCTGTGCTTCTTATTAAAGAACATGAATCCAGGACCTGGGGCTTTAAAAAAAAACCCTAAATATTGATAAACTCATTTAAACAAAATCACGAGTTGGAAACACACCACTATAATTCAGTATATTCCTGACTCATTCACTGAGGAATATACAAAATGTATATTAAATGAGATCCTAGTCAACAAACCAAGTTTTCAAGAAAAAGTGATCCATAAACATACAAGTATAATTCCACTAAACTCAACAAATTTGCACCAAGAATGGACCTGGTCCTCTTTCTCTCACATAAACTAGTTAGTCTCTAAGGTGCTACAAGTATTCCTCGATTCCTTTTAAAGGAATTCTTCTGCAAAAAGGCTTGGGTGATCTTGTTTGTTTGCTTTGTTTGAGATTTGAAATAATGGCCTTATCTACTATACTTTGCAATTTCTGACTCATCTTCTCACTTCTTTATCCTGGAAATGAGGTTTCATAATTTCACAAGTATTTACACATTGCAATACTTTGTAGTGCTTTCTAATACTTTTTAAAATTTTATTTTAAAAAATAGAGCATCTTTCAGAAGAAAAAATATTTTAACTTCCAAACTCATCAGAAAGGGTGTATCTTGCTGAGGCCTGGCTTCTTCTGGGAGAACATCAAAGCAATTATCAATGGGCCTTGGAATCACCAATCAAATTTGGCCAAATAAATAAACAAACAAACAAACAAACCAGTATAGCAAAGGTGAAGAAATTGTCAGAATTTGAGTGATTACATGATCTACTGAGGTCCGTGAGGAAGACAAAGGAATTACTCGTGCATAGTTGGGTTACTTATTTACCTTTCCCCATCTTGGCCCACCAACTCTCTGGTTTTAGCAAAATATTTAACTGAGAGGGAAACATGCAAAGATGATTATAGTTCAAAATATTTTGTTCTAAATCAAATTTCTTAAATTTTGCATCTTTATGTTAGTTCATCAGATGCTCTTCCATCTAGCTTTTAAAAGGTACATTCCCTTTCATTATTTCACAACAAGAGCTTTGCTAGGTACAAACCAATGTTTTTTCCTTCATTTAAAAAGGTGCATTTGAGTAGCAGCAGAGACTAATGTACCACTTCAGTACTAGAACCCAAGAAAGGAAACAAAAAATAAAATGTCCCAGTCTTTTATATATTAACTAGATCTTCTTGTTGCACTCTTGTCGGACAAATTAAACATTTTAAACATCATCATCTGGCAATTTTGATTCCTTTAAACAAAAAAGTGTCTTGTGGTTACAGAAAAGAAATCGAGGCAATCTCTTTCATGACTGTTCACATACTACACAGTGGCATTCAACTTTAGACAGTGTTTTGATTATGCAAATATGCCAGTTTACATTATACAGATTAATGTCATGTTTTCTTACATTCTCTGTCGCCTCCATTTCAGTGTAATCCATATATGGAAACAGCACATGTAACTGACCAAATGTAATTTTTGTTGCAGCTATGACCATTTGGATATTCTTGTAGGAGTACCTATATAAAGCCCATTGGTTCCTGTGTTTTATAGAAGGCACTGAAGCTCAAGTCTCTGTCTCACAGTATCTTCCTAGCATTGCTCATAGTTTTCTGTGAGGAAGCCCACTACTCAAACAGATTGAGCGGGTCTGCTTTCTGTTTAGATTTGACATTTCCATTGATGTCCCACCTAGACTACTTCAGCTGATGACAAGTCTGTTTAAAGATGTTTAACACACAAATAAATGATAAGAAAAAGTAAACAAAGCAAAGCTCTGTGAACCTTCTGACCTCTCAGTAAGGGATCCAATTCCCACCCCTGTTCCTGCCCCTCCCATCAATGTTTTTACTTGTTTAACAAAATTACACGGAGGCACTAGAAGAACCATGTGAGAATGTGACAGGAAAGTTAAGTTTACCCTTTTAAAAGAATCAGCCTCCCTGTAGGGTTGTTGTTTTTCCCCCCCACAATTAGGCAGCATAGGTTTTATGAAGAAGGGATCTTAAGAATTTGTTTGCTGTTTGATTTGGCTATTTCTTGGTTGTTCTGAGGCTCTTTGAGAGCTCCCAGAGGAGGAGGAGATCTGTGCACTCCATTTCATACTTCCATTTCCTCCAAGGTCCTAAGGATATTCACATTTATTTTATAGTCCCACTTCTGCTCTGTCAACCATGTGCACGTGTATGCCAATTGGACCATGAATTATACGGAGTTTCTCTTTCCCCTTGTCTCCAAATTGTTGCAGCATTTTGTCTTCTGCCCGTCCCAGAGCAGAAAAGAAACAGTCGTTTTCCTCCAAATCCCTATAAAAAAAAGCATCTGTCTAAGGGGTTCAATGGATAACGGAATAGTGCAGTGTAACTGCAACACTGCTAAAGTTGGGGAAAGAAGCTATGTTTTCCAATGAAATGAAAATAGGTTAGGTTTTCAACCCATTCATCAGACTCATGGATGTAGACTCTACCTTACCCTTAGGGCAAAGTCACTTTAATCTAGAAAAAGTCTCTTTAACCCTTACTCCCAGACTGTTGCTGCTATTAGGCACTGCTACAGCTGATTCAAATAATCACAGTAAGCAATAAGAACTAAGTACTGTATTCCACAATTTAAAAGGTTTGAAGTACTGACCCAGGGGCCAATTTCAAGTACGATAGCAGACCGTCTATCTTTAAGTAAGCAAGATAATCCGAGAACAGGCTCAGCACTGAACCCAAAGAGTCTGGCTGGCTACATGATTTTAGAAAAAACTGTCATTCATGTTTATTTGATCAATGTTTTACTTAAGCAACTTTGTTCAGAGACATCAGTTTATAGAACCCAGGCAGTCGAAATGGCTACAAAATAACTGTATGCAGTTTTCAGGTTTCCTGTATTCTGACCCCTAAATAAGTGTACAGACCACATTTAAAATCAGGGGAAAAAAATCAATAAAATTAAAATATAGAAAATAACCCTCCCAACTCCACTAATGCTCAGTCCTACAGAGGTACCTAAAAAAATTGCCTCTACACAAATGAAAATTAGATGCACTCCTTTGTAGTGACAGGTGGAGAAGAGCTTGTGCTGATATGTAGGAGATGAAACAGTCATGTTAAAAGCTGCAGTACAGCTCCTTCTGGGAGCTCGCTGAACATGCACTGACTTCGGTGGTAGAGGCAGACAGGGCTAACAGCAGACCACTATCAGTCAGTTTCTTTGTATTAAATCCATACAAGTCTCTTCTCAAGCATGCATGATTTAACTGTAGTAAGGAAACCACCTATTATAACTTGATTTATATTAACAATTAAAATAAAACATTACAAGTGTTCAGGAATGTTTAGTTCATTGTTCCATTTCAAATGCTGAGTCAAAACAGAAGCAAGAAGTAGGCACAATTAATTAAGAGCCTGATTCTGCAACCCATTAACTGTGTAGCATTCACAAGTAGTCCCACTGACATCAGTAAGGGTGCTTATGTGAATAACTACAATTCGGGCTAAGATGTGAATAATTGAGCTTGAAGTAGATAAATGGAAAAAAACTTCAGAGTAATCCTCCCTTAACATGAGTGCTGTTTCCCACAAGAAAACCCTACTTAATTTCCAAAGCAATCTGAATTTCTCATGTTTTTGAAAGTAAACAGTCAGACAATGTATATGGCTGTCACCGCTGATTAGGTGAACTCTGAGGTTCTACAGAGGACATTTCTACTACTTCAGGGCCTGGGCAGCCCAAATATTTTTCAGTTCCTTCTAGGTTTTCACTCTGGTTAAAAACTATCCCTTGAGGCACGTTTCCTTAATAGGATATGCAGCTCAATGAAGTTAGCCACTTTCAGTCTGAATTTGATCTGCAAGGGTCTAATTAAATTCCCATTAAAAGACTCCCATTGACAACATTTAGCATTTTTTCAGCTGTACTGTATATACACTATATCTGCACAGTTTACATACTTTTTAAGTTACTTTCTAAGGTGACATTGGATCTTCACGGAAAGTGCAGGTGTTGGTTCTTTAAAGAGTTTTAAAGTGGGAGACAAGGTGACAAGTTAAATGCCGATACTGAAAAGAAGACAGAGAACATTTCAAAAGTTGTACAGAGGATCTTTAATCATTGTAGAATAGGTGGCTGGATGTCCTCAACACTAATAAAACTCAATCTGACTTCCCTTGGAGTTCAGGGTTAAAATTCACATAAAGGCCTATGTGAGTGACTTTCAATGACAGTTAGCTGCCTAACTGGCATGGGTACTTTAGTAAATACCACTAGATGCCCATCTGCATCTTTAGGTATCTAAATAGCTTTGTAAACTTCACCTTTAGGCATCTGGCAATCTAAGTCTGCTTGAAAGTCATTAGAACTTAGATACCTGTGTTCCTAGATCAATTCTGAAAATAGGATTTAGGCTCCTAAGTCACATAGGCAATTTTACAAATTTTACTCAAGGCCTTTTTTGTACTTTCTATAAAGATTCTGTATCTTTTCTAGCTATCCATTTCTAGATACCATAAATTAAGTAACTTCAAAAGTATCATGTAAACGGTGTAGATACTGTATACATTAGAGATAGTAAAAAAAAAGTTAAATCAACAGGGAAAAAAAGCACACTGTTAAAAGTTCACTTTATAGGGTGACAATAGCTTATGAACATTTATAGGGCATGTATCAAAGCACTTGAGGATGATGCACTGTGATGGCATGTCCAAACCCCACAATGGGCTGAAAGGGTTAAAGAACAATATTGGGCACAGGTAGCTCTGCCGCTCCTACCATGGGAGCATGCTCCAATTGGACAGGAAGCTTAAAAAGAGAGCAGAGGGAAACAATCCCGTAGTTGGGACCCTCCTTCCAGATGATGATGTTGTATCCTCTTGCACTAAGTATACCTCTCCAGGGGAGGGAACTCCTGCTATTAGGAAGAGACGGGTATTAGTAATAGGCAAGTCAATCATTAGAAACATAGATAGCTGGGTTTGTGATGACCGGGAGAACTGCCTGGTGTGAAGGTTGTAGATGTCTCGAGACATCTAGATAGACTTATATGTAGTACTGGTGGCCGTGACATAGGGAAAGATAGGAGAGAGGTCCTGGAGGCCAAATTTAGGCAGTTAGGTAAGAGATTGAAGTCCAGGACCTCCATGGTAGCATTCTCTGAGATGCTTCCAGTTTCACGCACAGGGGCCAGGTAGGCAGGTGGAACTGCAGAGTCTCAATGTATGGATAAGACAAAGGTGTAGGAAGGAGGGGTTTAGATTTATTAGGAACTGGGGAAACGGGGTGCCTATACAGGAAGGAAGGGTTCCACCTAAACCAAAATGGAACTAGATTACTGGCACTTAACATTAAAAAGGTTGTATAACAGTTTTTAAACTAGGGGCTGGGTGAAAGCCGACAGGTATGGAGGAGAATGTGGTTCACACATCCCTTAGAGGAGGGTCTATTAATAGAGAATCTCTAAGCCCTAGTGAGAACGAGAAGATGGAAAATGATAAAATTCAGGTAGGGTCTGATCAGACACAGTCAAATAAAAAAAAAAAGAGTCCCATTCAATTACATCGTGTAATGGCAGACAAATTTATTTGGACATAAGCTTTCATAGTGTTTCTAGTGATGTCCTGTTCTTTGCCCAATAATATTCAATGCATTTATCATTATGTTTTCTTCTTAAAAATCATTATCAGGGAAAAGACTAGAGGGAAGTAGAAGATGGACAAATTTAGAATGGAAATAAAGCAACATTTTTAACAGTGAAGATATTGAGCATTAGAACAATGTACCAAGGGTTGTGGTGATTTTTCATCATGTTAACTCTTTATATCAAGATTATATGTCTTCCTAAAAAGAGATGCTCTAGTTCAGGGTTTCTCAAACTGGGGGTCGTGACCCCGTGGGGGGTCACCGAGTGCTCCCCGGGGGATCGCGAGCTCCTGCCGCCGCAACTCGCGGCGATGGGGGCCAGCGTGCAGCCGGCAGCCCGCCCGCCCGCGGCGGGGACGGGGGACCGGGGCGCTCCCAGCAGCCCGCCCGCCCGCGGCGGGGACGGGGGACCGGGGCGCTCCTGGCAGCCCGCCCGCCCGCGGCGGGGACGGGGGACCTGGGCGCTCCCGGCAGCCCGCCCGCCCGCGGCAGGGACGTGGGCGCACGCACTTTTTTTTGTGGGGGGGGGGGGTTGGGTTTTTTTTTTTAATCCGGCGGCTTTTCGGCGGAGGGGGTCGCGCCACGCCGCCGGATCAAAAAAAGGGGTCACGGTCTCAACTAGTTTGAGAACCGCTGCTCTAGTTCAACCAGATGTTATGAGATGCAAGAATTACTGGGTGAAATCTTATAAGAACATAAGAACATAAGAACGGCCATACTGGGTCAGACCAAAGGTCCATCTAGCCCAGCATCCTCTCTACCGACAGTGGCCAATGCCAGGTGCCCCGGAGTGAGTGAACCTAACAGGTATGATCGAGCGATCTCTCTCCTGCCATCCATCACCCCCCTCTGACAGACAGAGGCTAGGGACACCATTCATTACCCATCCCGGCTAATAGCCATTTATGGACTTAGCCTCCATGAATTTATCCAGCTCTCTTTTAAACCCTGTTATAGTCCTAGCCTTCACAGCCTCCTCAGGCAAGGAGTTCCACAGGTTGACTGTGCGCTGTGTGAAGAAGAACTTCCTTTTATTTGTTTTAAACCTGCTGCACGCCAATTTCATTGAGTGGCCCCTAGTTCTTCTATTTTGGGAACAAGTAAATAACTTTTCCTTATTTACTTCCTCCACACCACTCATAATTTTATATACCTCTATCATATCCCCCCTTAGTCTCCTCTTTTCCAAGCTAAAAAGTCCTAGCCTCTTTAATCTCTCTTCATATGGGACCCGTTCCAAACCCCTAATCATTTTAGTTGCCCTTCTCTGAACCTTTTCTAGTGCCAGTATATCCTTTTTGAGATGAGGGGACCACATTTGTACGCAGTATTCAAGATGTGGGCGCACCATGGATTTGTATAAGGGCAATAAGATATTCTCCGACTTATTCTCTATCCCTTTTTTAATTATTCCTAACATCCTGTTTGCTTTTTTGACTGCCGCTGCACACTGCGTGGATGCCTTCAGAGAACTATCCACAATGACTCCCAGGTCTTTTTCCTGATTGGTTGTAGCTAAATTAGCCCCCATCATATTGTATGTATAGTTGGGGTTATTTTTTCCAATGTGCATTACTTTACATTTATCCACATTAAATTTCATTTGCCATTTTGTTGCCCAATCACTTAGTTTAGTGAGATCTTTTTGAAGTTCTTCACAGTCTGCTTTGGTCCTTACTACTTTGAGCAGTTTAGTATCATCTGCAAACTTTGCCACATCACTGTTTACCCCTTCCTCCAAATCATTTATAAATAAGTTGAATAGGATCGGTCCCAGGACTGACCCTTGGGGAACACCACTAGTTACCCCTCTCCATTCTGAAAAAGTTCCATTTATTCCTACCCTTTGTTCCCTGTCTTTTAACCAGTTTTCAATCCATGAGAAGATCTTCCCTCTTATCCCATGGCAGCTTAATTTACGTAAGAGCCTTTGGTGAGGGACCTTGTCAAAGGCTTTCTGGAAATCTAAGTACACTATGTCCACCGGATCCCCCTTGTCCACATGTTTGCTGACCCCTTCAAAGAACTCTAATAGATTAGTAAGACACGATTTCCCTTTGCAGAAACCATGTTGACTTTTGCCCAACAATTTATGCTCTTCTATGTGTCTGACAATTTTATTCTTTACTATTGTTTCAACTAATTTTCCTGGTACGGACGTTAGACTGACTGGTCTGTAATTGCCAGGATCACCTCTAGAGCCCTTTTTAAATATTGGCGTTACATTAGCTATGTTCCAGTCACTGGGCACAGTAGGCGATTTAAAGGATAGGTTACAAACCCTCGTTAATAGTGCCGCAATTTCACATTTGAGTTCTTTCATAGCCTGTGTTATGTAAGAGAACAGCCTACTCTCCGTGATAATAATGGCCCCTTTCTGGCCTTAACATCTATGAATATGTAAATGATAACTCTGCACTCCCATCTAAGTCTCCCTATTCATGTCTCCCTTCCTTCCCCCCTTCAAGAGATTGACACTGATTTTTAGGGGGGGGGGGGGGAGTATGGGAAAGGCAATCCAGCCCAGCAGTTACACCTATGCTCCCCTCTTGCATCCAGTCCCTCACTCATGCCTCACCCCATTACCTCCTTTGGAGTTATTAATCCTTCTCAACTATAATACCAATACCTACTCAGGCCCATCAAACTATGGCTGTCCTCTGCTAGGGTGGCCAGACAGCAAGTGTAAAAAATCAGGACCGGCAGTGTGTGGGGGGGGGGGTAGTAATAGGAGCCTATATAAGAAAAAGCCCCAAAAATCAAGACTGTCCCTACAAAATCAGGACATCTGGTCACCATATGACCTCTGCTTAGACAGTGGAGATTCACCAGAAAGACAAGCTACAAGGATGAAGTGGGTCTTAGCCCATGAAAGCTCATGATCCCTAAGATCTGTTAGTCTATAAGGTGCTACAGGACTATTTGAAGCTACCTCAGGAGCAGAGTGGATGGTGGAGGCTACCAGAGGGAGGTAGCTGAGGCTGAGAAAGGAAATTGGTAAGTGGAGCGTAGATGGGGTGTTAAGTAACTTACTCATCACCTTGCTTTTTATGATTTGTATTAGTAGAATATGCATTCTAGCAACTTTTACTCAAAGTTCACAAGGATTTTGTGGTAGAATATATATATATACACATACTAAAAAGAAAGGAACTTCAGGTTACATTGTCTCTAAAATTAGTTTTTGCCAAATCAGAAGGAAAATACAGAATGCATTATAACTGAAATAGCTTTATAATGAAATACTTGTAGAGGCAAGTTTCATTGTAATTTACATGTTAAAACAGAAAGTGTAGTTTAAAATATCTTGACTATTTTTGATGGGGAAAGCATGAAGGCATAGACGAGAAATAGCTATTCTTATACTGTATGATGCAAATGAAAGGATTCTTGGAAAATGAACAATTATTCACAGGTGTAATAGGGACAAGTGGTGATTGAACAGAGAACTGTATTTTGAAGCCAACTTGTTATTACCATGTTGTGCTAATCTTAACAATGAGTCTGATTTAGCAATACTTAAAAGGAGGAAGCCTTGCTTACCTGAGTAGTCTCAATGCAAACCAAGGAACTACTTAAGTAAGGGATTACTCACGTGAATACATTTTTCAAGATCACATACTGTTTACTGAAGACCTAGAACTTGTCTACACTACCCGCTAGATCAGCAGGGAGCGATCACCTCAGTGGGGGGGGGGTTAAATTTATCGCATCAAGTATAGACATGATAAATTGACCCCAAGCGCTTTCCCATCAACTCCAGTACTCCACCAGAATGAGAAGCACAAGCAGAGTTGATTGGCTGTCAACCTATCACAGTGAAAACACCACAGTAAGTAGGTCTAAGTATGTTGACACATAGGAGCCAACTTCACCGCTTTCCCGTGGGTGCTCTGCCCCCGACCCCATTCTACCCCTTCCACGAGGCCCCACACATGCGCTGACTTCAGCTGTGCTATTCATGTAGCAGAGGTTGCATATCTTAGATTGACCCCACTCGGTAGTATAGACAAGCCCCTAGAAAAAAAGATTGACAATTCAGCAGCATTTACCTGAACAAAGCACATGATCTGAGTGCATGCATGCTTAGTCTATGCATACATTCAAGGGTAAACTGAAACACCTGTGAAAAGTCCAGTTAGTATGAACACTATTGCTCCTAAATCAAATGCATTTCAGAGTATTAAAAGCCTACTGATGGCCTTCAGATCACCCTCAATTGACTTTGAGAATGTTCTTCCCTAATTAATTCCACTACTATAGTTCGGAAAATCTGACAAAATATCATTAATTAAATTCCAACCACTTAGAACTGTGTGAAACTTGGCAGTTTTACGCTGCAGAAATGCATGCAACTATTTTATTTGGTATCAATCCAAATAAATTCCCCCATAAGTTTCCTTTTTGAGTTTTGTGTTTGAACAAATCCAAACAAAGTAAAATGCAGTCACATTTTCTACATTTCACATGGTTTCACACCATGACGATGCAAAACTGCTAATTTTGCATGAAAAGTTGGCAAACCTCAGAGAATCTGTCATGGATCTGGTTTGATAGGTAACTTTGGAATGAATCCAATAGTTTTGTATAGCTATGCTATAATTTCATGGATTGACACCCATCAAGCCACAAAAAAGGCAGAGTTTGGATATTGCTGACTCTTCATCAGCATCTCTGTTTTTATTCCACATTTTGTAAAGTGCTGCAGGCGTGTATATTTATGATGCTCAATAAAGGCCCTATAATGAGAATAATAATTGCTTTTGCTTTAAATCCGGCCAGGATTTTACATCATCCCAGCGGCCTGAACTCCCTCCACCCTCCCCTAGGTATCCTGGGATTTCAGTTAATCAGAAGCACCACTGCTGGTGTCAATGGGCATGGTTCTGATCTCACATTGGTGTAAATTAGGAGGTCACTAAATTCACATCACATAAAAACAGTGTCACTGAGAGGAGAATCTGGTCCAATGTCTCTAAAGTGAAACTCACCATAATGGTTTGATTGTGTTAACATTTCTATTGCACACATATGCTTTATGTATTTTTATGGGTGGAAATAAGGAAAGAAGAGGGTGCATTCCTAGTAATGCCAGGTATGGGATAAGAAAGGGAATGGGACAAGAGAAAGATGAAGAGGAATGAGGACAAGAAACAAGATATGGAGTATCAGTATAAATATAAGGACGTAGAAGAGGATGGGATTAGAGATGGGGAAGAACAAGATAGGGAAGAGGAGGCCAGGGATGAGATGAAGATGAAGAGTAGGAGGTTTATGGATGCCACTGGGAGAAGGAGGATGGGCGAGCATGAGGATAAGTATGGAAATAGATTGAGAAACAAGCTAGAATTAACAAGAGGGATTAGAGGAGGTGGAGAAAGAAGAGCCGAAGGAGCCGAATAAGATTAGGAAGCAGGAAGAGTGGGGGATTGGGAAATAGGACAGACACAGAGATGGGATGATAAGGACAAAGATATGGATAGGACTGGATGGATTGTGTGAAGGGGATTGGGATTAGGGAGGAGGTGACGAATAGGGGTAGAATTCAGCAGGACAGGGCCGGGATGTGAGAGAAGACTGTAGGAGAAAGATGGGAATAGGAAGGAGGATGAGACCATGATGGGACTGGAATGGGAATTGGGATGTTATTGCCTGCATGAAGGGCCTGTCTTACCAATCCAACGCAGGTACTGAAAGAAGCGAAGGAGCCTGGGTAACGAAGCACAGTGCCACTGTAGTAACAGGCTCTCTCAGGCTGAGAATGGGCAGCACTTGGGGGGCTTTTCCCCTCACCCCTGAGCCGCTCCTCCACTGCAAAGCCAGGTGCCAAGAAGCGGCTGTCCCTCTTGAGCAAAAGGTAGAGCTCCCGGGCAAAGGCTGGGATCCTCAGCAACACCTCATCCCCATCCTCTGACGGTGGTGGTGATGGTGGTGGGGAAGGTGGCGGCGGTAACTGAGAAGCAGCACCAGATCCCTGAGGATGGGGAGACCAGTGATAGAATTCCTGAGACTCATATTCATCCTCCACATCCTCCTCTTCTGCTACCTCCCCAGCTGGCTGTGTTTGCCTGTCTACTGGCGAGGAGACCGAGCGGACCTCGCGGGAGCTGCCTGCCACCTGGCTAGATGTAGCAGGAGCACTGGTGCTGCTGCTGCTGTTTCCACAGCTGAGATCAGTACTGCAGCTGCCTCCACCACCACTGCCTCCAGCAGGCTCCTGCTGGCCTCTGCTCCACAGTGCTGGGAAGATGATCTCCCACTCCTCAGAGTCTCCTGATGCATGCAGACCTGCAGAAAAGACAGACAAATAACAGTGTATGCCACGAAACAGTGCTGCACATGCCGCAGCATACCACTCGTGCTAGTGAACACACATATATGCCAATATCCCCTTATGATAGCCAGTGCTCCTAGTCAACAAATGCATCACACAGAGCACACCCTTGTCTCCCCTCACTCCACTGTACCTCCCCCACAATATGTTTACTTGCAGTATATTAGTCAGCCACTAGATGTCTCTGTGCTGTTTAGGAGTTCTAGACTGGCACTATAGTACCTGGTAAACATGGGAGATAAGCTGGAACTGGAACCAGGGCCGGCGACAGGGGGGTACTACAGTTACAGCTGTACCGGGCCCCGGACTTAAGGGGGGCTCCCCGCCGTGCACCGTATAGTGCTCGCCGTGCTCTAAGAAGCGCACGGTGGTGTCCAGCTTGTGGGGCAGCGCCAGCACCACGCGCACAAACCCGCCCTCGGCGCCGGAGCCCTCCAGCCACAGCAACTGCACCGCAGACACTGGTGCCGCTGCCGCCACTCTGCGGGGGCGGGGGCCAGCGAGCGGGGCTGGGGAGACCCGGGTGCGCGCAGCCCAACCGGCGCAGGCAGAGGGGCTGGCGGGGAACCAATGGGGAGGGCGCCTCTTCCCCCACGCCGAAGATCACCCCCCAACAGCGGTGTGGGCTAGGCAGGGATGGGTGGGGAGGGGAGGAGGTTAGGCTGGGGGAGGAGATTAGGTTGGATGGGCCGGGTCAGGCGGGGGGGGGAAGGAGAGTAGGCTGGGGGGGGCCCAAACGATCAGAGTAGGGGGGCCCCAAATTTCTGTCGCCGGCCCTGACTGGGACTGTGTGGAAACTATTGTTTGTGTGTCTAGTTGTTCTCTTTTTGAACAACAATAGTACTGCAGCTGCCTCCACCACCTTCTATAAAAGGACGAGAGCTGGACCCCAAAAGTGGCATTTACAAAACAAGTGCCAAATGTTCAATGAAAATTGTATCCTGTTTTTCAACCAACTGTAGAACTGGGCAACAAATTTGCTTTTAATTAAACAAATGGGAGAAAAATGTCATCAGCATGTTGACATGTATTTGATGAACTCTGTTTAAGACTGACTGTGATTCTATATATCATTACAACATGCTACAGCCAAATGTATATGCTTACAACACATGTGCATGCATACATACATGCAACAATAAAATCTCCATCATCACAGAATATTAATGATTTTGAGAATTAATGACAATGATTTTAATATATTTGTATTATTTTATTATTAGTGATATATGTACATGATATATAAATTATCATGTTACATGAAATACTCAACAGAACGTATTCAACTGAGTCTGTGGGTACATTATGTGTGTACATATATATTCCAGTCAGGGATTCTCCCAACAACATTTTTGATGGCCTCAAAGTGCGACCACCAACTCTTGCAGGTGGCCGTGCTGATAATTTTTCCTAAAATACTTAATTAACTTTAGGGAAAACAAATATATATGCACATGCACGTGTCCAAATTATTGTAATTGATTGCATCTTTTTGCAGACTCTAATAAAAAGAAATACAGTTGTCTCTCTTTTTTTATAATCCAAATAGAAACACAAATAAGGTATGCTGCAGGTTCTTGTCTTTTTTATTGTTTCTTCTTTTCCTTTTTTTGGTTGCTTTTTAAAAAATACTTTCAAGCTAGTAAGTTTGCTACTATGAAAAGTGATATTAACAAACAAAGAAATATCACATTTCATAGCGGCAGACTTACTCAGTCCTGGCAAGCCTGGGGACAAATTAAGCATTGGATGGAGAGATTGGTAGGGGGAAAGCAGGGTGGAAGGGATGACTTGCCATCAGAGACCGGCAGGGCCGGCGACAGGGGGGTACTACGGGTAGAGCTGTACCGGGCCCCGGACTTTAGGGGGGCCCCGGTACACAGCAGTACCCGTAGTCATCCCCCCTTGTCACCGGGCCTGGAGAGCGGGGAAGGGGCGGGGAGGCGGCGCGGCTCTCCTCCGGACGTGCGCGCGTGTCCCCGGCAGGAGCAGTGAGCCCGGCCGGCGGCAGCGGCGCAGTCCGGGGGAGAAAGTGCGGGGGGGGGGAGCAGCAAGGGCGGCTTGCGCTCCCACACGACCCCGCGCTGCCACCAGCCGCTGTCAGCTGGGGGGGGAGCACCGGCTGGGCTGGGGGGGGCGGCTGGGCTTCCCCCCCTCAGCCGCTGTCAGCTGGGGGGGGGGGGGGGCGGGCGGCTGAGCTGGGGAGGGGCCCGGCTGGGTTGGGGGGCCCCCCGGCCGCTGTCAGCTGGGGGGGAGGGGGAAAGTGCCAGCTGGGCTGGGGGGGCCCCAAACGATCAGAGTAGGGGGCCCCCAAATTTCTGTCGCCGGCCCTGGAGACCAGGGGCAACGGCAGGGGGTGAGTCGTGTAGTCAGGCATTGGAGCCCTGTGGCCAGAGCCTGCTGCCTGCTACCTCAGGGCTGGAGCCCAACCCTACATCCCCAGAAAGGTGGGGAACTCACTAGCTGCCTCCTCCTCCACTCCTCCAGCATGTGTCTCCCCATAGGGGGGCAGGGTCCAACCCCTGCTGGTGGCCCTTGGGGACTGACCACTGCTTTGCCCCCTCTTCCCCCATCACTCCCCAGGAGACTGTGGCTGCAAGAAAAGCTGCTGGTGGCCTCATGTGGCCATGGTGGCAGCATTTGAGAAATGCTGAAGTTATACTTAACCTTGCCTCAACACAGGGGTATGGACTAGATAACTTCTTGAGGTCCTTTCCAGCTCTACATGTCTATGCTTCTATGAATCTCTATGTGTGAATATTTTATATTACATATTTATATATAATTCATAATTTGTACATACACTGAATAATATCCTACTCATAATGTGTATACACACACACATTATGAATGCTAGTATACACATAAATATTCTGAATACTATGTAACACACACACACACATACTATATTACTTTTGTATATATGGGAAATCACTCTGTGCCATATGATCATATACCTATGTTATTGATATATATGTTACCAAAACCTGCATACAGTACTGATTAGTTGCAAAGTAACGTGTACAGGTTGGCTTCAAATAAGAGAAGAAAGCAGCAGTAACATGCTGGACCACTGATTTCCCCCTCCTATTAATCCCAGGCTATGGAAAGTACAGAAATGAGCGCCAAGGAAAGGGATAATTTTACCTGAAACGATCCCGTTTGATAGGAAACACAGCTGATAAAAAACGCAGCAAATGTGGCTCAGTCGCATCCCCGTTTTCTTCTCCATCCACTTCACCGTCCCAAACAGCGAGGGAGCAGCCTAGTCACGCTCTTTATTTACTCTCGTGTATTAGCTTCTGTTGCTGCTGCCTGTCCTGAATGGGTTGTGTCCTGAACTGCCCCAGTTCTTTGTATGGTTGCGGGTTGCAAGCTGCCGCCTCTTCACAGGGTGTGTGTCCGAGTTTGTGGGAGGCAGGGAAGAAGGGAGGGGGAAGTGGAGCGGTCTTAAAATGTGCAGCAGCTCCCCGGCTCGATTATCTGACGAGTCTATTTTCTGATGTACAGGAGGCAGGCGGAGGAGAAGGGAGAGCCGGGTGTCCGGCAGAGTGAAACCACCTCGAAGCCAGCAGGGAAGCAGAGAGGCCAGTTGGAGAGTCGAGAGGGAGCAGCACACGCCTAAGCAGAGAAGGGGGAGAGAGCGTGATCCGCGCGCGGAGCGTGTCACTGCCCGGCAGTAAGAGGGGACAGCGGGGGACAAGCGCCGAGAGCTGTAGAGGCAGCACCCGAAGAAGAGGCGGCAGCGTGTGCCCCGGTTCTGGTCACCGCGCTCTGCGACCAGGCGGGCTGCGAACTCTCCCTGTTGGGGGACGGCGGATTAAGGGGAAGGGAGGGGATCCCCAAACTCCTGCAGCTTGCTCCCGATTGGCTGCTCCGGCCAGCACTATTTGCATGCCCCCAAGCCAGAGGTAGAGCAGGCAGGTATAACCCCGGCCTGCTGCTGCTCCAGTGTGAACTGGGGAGAGAGGGCTGCTGAGCCTGGGCACAATGCTGCAGTCCAAGCGATTTTCCAAACGCCTTTGAGTTGTGTTTCACTGTTAAGGCAGGGAGCGGGAAGATAATGCAATTAGTCACGGGGTTCTCCGGGGCTTCCACACACAGCCTGTGCCTCAGCCCAGACCCCCTCCTCCCTCTGCCCGTCGTCACACACTCACCCAGGACCGTGCATACTCATATACCCACACATCCCAGTCCAGACACACGAGACACACGTAGTCTATATATCCACACACTCCAGAACCCCTTCACTATACATTTTACACACACACACAAATTATACCCTGTCTAGGACAACACAAACACCCTATACAGAGAGTAATACACATCATGTCCTATACACACAACCCCTATGTGAACATAGAGGCCACACACACACACACACAGTCACAGGGAAAAACTCACACCACTGTCCTCTATTTACAAAGTAACATGCACAAACACACTGGAGTACACTACGCATACACTAAGCACCTTTAAAAAAAAGCATCCCTTCTCTCTCCTTGCCCAGGAAACACCTAAAAGGCCTTTGCTTCACATTCAAGGCACTCTACATTTCTGTCTGTCTTGTGTAACTTGATTCCAGACTCCCTTTTTGCCCCCACTACACAGCTCTCCATGGAAACCCAATACTTCCCACCCCAATCCCTGTCAGCTGAGGAATGATTAAATGAAGAGCCAAATAATGTATTAAAACAAATATCTAAAATCAGAATAAGCTGCAAAAAATCAACAGATAAACACCTCCAAACCTGAGACTGGTCTCTCATCATAACTTTTGTTGTTTTACTTACTGTTTCTTATGTCAAAGGTGACTACTATGCTGTAAGGGAAAACAGAGTAATCTAATTTTGTGAGGAAAGACATCTTTTCAATAAGAGAAAACTACAGAGTTGCAAGAATTTCTCCTGAAAGCTATTGAGATGTCAAAACAAAAAGAAACACCACCATATCATTAGGCTCCTAATTTAAAAAAAAATGTTTAAACTTCACAGAAGCCAAATGTACCTTTGGGTCTGATCTCTGCTCTGAGTGTTCAATAGCTGAAGAAATGGTGCACAACAAGGGTGTGTATTTTTAACTGCTTCCAAACAATATTCTTGATTAGTTATTTGGTTTTATGGAAAAAATTACTTGAGAGTGATCTTTTGCTGGAAATTAATTGAGCCAACTTTCAAACTAAGCAAAAATCAGGGAGAGTTGTAAAAACTAGACAGATTTATATTGAACAGTTTAAAAAAGAATTTCTCAGTCAATGCAAGTTTGTATTCATGTGACATTTAAAACACATTCTTATAGTAAAACTTTTATACCTGAGTAAATATTATTTCACATTTTATTTTGCAGTACAATTGGTTAGTTAATGGGCCAATGCTGCGATCTTTTCACAGGCAACACCCTTATTATAGGGGAGTTGTCTGAGTGTGTACTATAGAATGTGGTCTCAGTTCTACCACTAATTGCAATTTGAAGTATGAATGAACAAAGGCATATAGAAAGGGTACTACAGTGTATCAGAAATAGGGATATTGAATATACATTTTAGTACACAAAGTGGAGGTTTAAAATTAACATCCAATCAACAGTAACCAGAACTCAAGACACAATGTAGTACTCTGTTTTTATAAAACTGGGAATCAGATTGGCATAACAATTTTTGGATTTCCTCAATTTAAGTTAGTGCTTTTGGAATAAATCCTTTTTGCCTTACTCATATGGATAACCCTCCATGAAGCCAACAGGACTACTTCTGTGAGTAACATAAGCAGAATTTGACCCCTTAAGCACAAACTGCAGGAGGTAGAGGGATTCTGAGAGAGCAACTGTGAGAGGTTTTTAATATATTTGACTTTGTCACAAACAAACAATAAAGGAGTATTTCAAATATTCAAAGGAATATTCTACAAATAGGAAAACAAAGCTGCAATACATTTCCATGGCTCCTTTTGTGTTTTATTGTTTTAGTAGTTAAAATAAAAATGTAGGGGAAGTTCTCTATGTTTAACTTTGGAGAAAGTTCACTATAAAACAGAACTCCTACTGGTGTTCATTAGTTTTAACAAAGGGTCTGGTCATAGGTTAATACTGGTAGATGTTGTTGTAGTCCACATGTTAACTGTTGTCACTGTAAGACTAGTAGAGGGAAGTCTATATATAAAAGAATAAGAACTAAAAGAACAAAAAAAAGGTTTCCTTCTGTGATTTTTTTGTAGAGAATGAGACTGTATCCAGATATATACTGTACAAAAGAGTTTAACAAGTCACAAGTCCACCAAAATTCTGTCTGCAACACAGTACCTGTTTTACATACCACAGCATAGTATGGTGTCCTTAAAAATCCTTTCTTCATATTGCTAGCTGTAAACTAAGAAGAAATACTACATTTATTTAAAGAAATCAATGAGAAATTTGTTAAATGGAATATTGTTCCTATAGTTCTTATTTGTTTAAAAAAAAGAATACATCATTTTTTCATTGTCTATTTAATCCTTACATCAAAATTATACTAAAAAGGGGGGCAAAGTTAGCATAATTCTTGTTATAATCTTTAGTAGATGTATGGCTAAAATTCAATTTTCATTCACAATGCAGGGTAAAATTAAAATTATTGAAGATACAGTAAAACCTCCATTTAATGGACTAATTCGGGCGAGGGGGTGTCCGTTAAATGAAAAAGTCCGTTATTTAATAAAAACAAAACCGAGCTGTCGGAGCAGCAACCCACCCGCCACAGGGTCGGGGCAGCAGCTCCGCAGCCCGCCCGCTGCCGGGACCCGGGCGGCAGCCGGGAGCCGGCAGCCAGCCCACCAGAAATGGATCAGGAATGCATCAGACTTGCTCAGAAATTTTGTCCGTTGCATCCGAAGTCCGTTAAATAGAGGTCCGTTAAATCGAGGGTTTACTGTACTCAGTTTTGCTCTCTTGAGATTACTCTTCATCTTTGAGAACAGTTTAAGGCTGTAGTTTTCTAATTGCCACTAGTGGAACCAGCAGTCTGGCATATAATATTACAGAATTGCAGTGAATTTACAGAGGCTAATTAAATAAAAATGGTGGGGGCAAATAATACCCTTCCTTAGACAAACTTTGAAAGGGAGGAAAGTGAGCCCTAATATATCAAAAAATGAATAGGCCTGCTCCTTAGCTGGTGTAAATCAGTGTAGCTTCATTGATTTCAATTAATCTTTAGCAACCTACTATGGCTGAGGATCTGACTCCATGTGTTTATGTTCACCCAATTTCTGAGGTCTCATCTGTTGCGGTTAAAAGGTAAGGTGTTACTCCCCAGGGTTTGAGAACTTTTAACCTCATGGATCTCCCAAGATCAATCTTGGGACATCCCATGCATCTCAAAGCACCCACAGACAACTGAAGCATTTGTCTGTCACGGCCTTCCATGCCCCTAAGAAAGAAGCATGGCCTCACCTACATCCATGCCATCAAGGACTTTCTACTTCTATCTCAGTCACCTGTTACTAGGTAGAACAGCTTCCTCCCTATACCCAATAATAATAAGAAAATGCAATCTAGTCTTTTAATAAAAAGAGTTCAGTTTAACATGGTGTGATTTTTAATAATTCCCCCTCTAATTTAATATAGATTCTATCCTCAATCACTGACTTTTCTTGGCTTATTTTGTTTCTCTAATTATGAATATAAAGGTCATATCAAACTTATGTTCATAGCAAGGAATCTGATTTTCACAAGTAAAATTCATTTCTACAAGATTGCCTTAAACAACGCTTTAAGTTGTCATAATAAATCTTTTGTTGGTGCCTTATACTCCAGCGGGAGTGAAGAGGATTGATGATGATGAATAAATCTTTAAGCATTTCTACAGTGGCTGAGATATTAATGATTTGAGTATATGCTTTATAAGTCTCTGACTGATGAAACTCTTGAGGATTACTGAATTTTTGGATACATTTGTTTCAAGTTTTTACAATTTAATGAAATATACTAGATAAATAGGAGGACCTATGCTGGTTTGAATGGTGCTTACTACATTAACACCACATATCATATGACTATTCAGATTAGAAACAGAAACACGTCTTCCTGTTTCTGGAGAGCCTTGTAAATGTTATCTCAATGTAAATAAACTTTTGTGCTAAATTCAGGTTGAATTATACTTTTTTTTTTTAGGTAAATGTGAATGGAAATATAATTTGTTGATTTTTTTTAAAGCATAAAGAAAATCAGTTTTCCAATTTTAGAGAAAGCTGTGCTTATTGCCTGTTAACTCACTAACTCTGAATCTTTAATCAGTAATTCTATACCATTATTTACATCTTAAATAAACCCTTAATTTTGACCACGTATGTATTTAAGATTACTTCAAAAGACTTTTCAGTGAAACTTGCTTTAGAGTAAATCTTACAGTTCTATCTAAACTCAGTAGTACAATAATGATAACCTGTGGAGTAGGATATAAGTGTCAAACTACTGTGATCTTAATACTGCATATTTACAGAGTTGGCACTTCTGATTTAAAGTGCCAACACTGTAAATATGTAAAGTTAAGCTCACAGTAGTTTGATGATTATATGTTGCCCCACAGATTCTCATGACTGGACTACTAAATTAAGATAATTCAGTGAGATTTGGTTTTAGTAAGGTATAATCATTAACTTGTGAGTTATTTCCCAAAGTCACACTGTGAATTTAATCTAGATCTTTGTGGGTGGTAACTGTATGTAAAAATACACTTAAAATGCACTATTTATATAACCTGTTGGCTGAGTAATCATAATCACTTATAGTCTTTTCATTTACTATGCTATTTTTCTTAGAAATGTGGATGTTTGAAATTAAGGTACTTTAGTCTTCAAACAATTTAACAAAAACAATCCTCCCAGTAAAAAAGCTAAGCATCAGATGCAAATTGTATCCCCATAATTAAAGGCAGTAAGGACCCTTCACAAATATCAGTTTCTCATAACATAAGATGCAAAGTCTCCTACAAAGAAGTGCTTACTCCATACTTCTGACAGATATTTCCCTCCATACAGAACTAGCATCCTTCCAATCTGACACAGTGGTCAAGTGTTGTCATTTCATACACAAGGCTCTCACAAAGAACAAATTCCCATTTGAAATACCAAGAAATCCCTACAAAGAACTGTTGTTCAAATTTGAGATACCTCAGGTCTCCATATGGAAAAAAAGTTCACTATTTTGAGAAGAGGCTTCTCAATTTGAAATAGAGACTTGCATCTTAAATACAAACACACACTATTTATGAGACACCAAAGTTCCCCCCAAAATATTCAGCATCCTTTAAGATTTCTACTCCCTCTGTTGGCATGCTCCCATATTCATCTGGTAAAGAACCCAAGAGATCACTGTGATGCTGGAAGACCAGGGGCCAGCACTTGCCAAGGCTGTAGCTAAGCACTGACAATTCATAACTGGAAACCAGACCAGCTCACCTGTATGTTACCATTGTTCAAGATAAGTGTTAGACTTGTAGAGATGTGTTTAAGTGTTTAGATTTTATCAAATGTTTGTAAATTACATTAATCTTATTTGTAATATATCCCATGCTGTAAGAGGATATGTAAGTTTTGCTTTACAATTGTACAAATACCTGCTCTAAACTTACAAACCTAGGCAGAAGGAATAGCTCCCCTGCCCATCACCTTGCATGATCAAAACTAAGTGGACTATTGTGAAACATCACAATACAAAGATGGAGAAAATGGCCTGTTCATGCCCACAGAAGTTCTACATGCAAGGAAACCCATCTGCTTGAATTCTGGAAGAAGGAAATAAAGACAGTGGACATCTCTTTGCTCTCTCAGGGCTGGAGCTAGGACTCTCTCAGGGCTGGAGCTAGGAAACAAAAATGGAGATCTCCTTTTAAAACTATAGAGGGTCATTTGTGAATATATGTTGCCTTCTTTACCTGTAAATAACTCATTTATTCTTTCTAGTAATAAATTCTTAGTTAGTTTACTACAGGATTGACTACAAGTGTTGTCTTTGCTGTGATATCCAAGATACAAATTGACCTGGAGTAAGTGACTTGCCTCTTGGGACTGAGAGCAGCCTGAATGTTTTGTGATCATTGGTGCAAATTGGTTTTGCAACCTATGATCGACTCTGTCTAAGATTTCCGCACAGCCATTTGAAATTTTTTTAGAGATCCACAAATGAAAAAAGATTGAAAACCACTGGTGTAAATGACCATTAAGTCCAGCTTCCCGGTGTAGCAAGATAGACTAGAGTGCCCAAGTGGACTGTTTGTGACTCCATGTCAAGACTTTTATAGTGCTTCAGGAGTTCACATTTGTTACTGGGTTGATGAAATATAATTATAGAACCTACCACTGGTTTGGGGTGTATGCTCTGCTTTTATACTGCCCTGAGGTGTGCTCTCATTGTCATGAATCTCCCCAGACAGCGTGGCATTCACCTTGGGTTCTTCCACTGTATAATGGACCCTTTTTTTCTTCATCAAGAGAGTCTGAACTTCCTTTCAAGTTCAGATCATTTAAGTTTAAAAAAAAAAAAAGTGTATTTGTAGTAAGTTTTAAAAAAATATTTTTTTCTGTTTAGCAATATCTATCTATATATATAAAAGTCAAGTGGTGTATGTATGTGTGTATGTATGTATGTATGAATGACAGCGAACTCCTCCCGCACCGTTTGAGCCAGAGACTTGAAATTTGGTACAGTTAGGGGTCTTGGGGTCTAGATGCTGGTAAGGGTCGAAAGTCTTTCAGGGACAATCACATCAGCTGGGCGGTTAGGTGGTGATGATGTCATAATACCCCGTCCAACAGACACATACCCTGTCCAACAGACACCGCACTCGCTCAGCTCACCCCTCCCTCCTCCAATGGAACCCCGGAGATCCCTCAGTTCTCTTCCCCTCCCCCCTCCCAACGGAACCCCGGAATCCATCAACTCTGTTCCCCCCCCACCTGCAAAGGTCCCCGGAATCCCTCGGCTCTGCCCCTCCCCCCCCCTGCGACGGATCCGAGTTGGGTTTGGTGGGACGGTAAGTGAGGTGGGGGTGTCGGGTTCGGTTGGGGGGTGTCGGGTTTACTTGGGGGGGTCAGGTGGGGGGGTCGGGTTTGGTCGGGGGGTAAGTGAGCCGGGGGGTGTCGGGGTTGGTCTGGGGGGGTGGGAAGGTGTCGGGGTGGGTGAGGGGTGAGGTGTGGGTGTTGGGTTTGGTCTGGGGGGGGGGAAGGTGTCGGGGTGGGTGCCTAGACCAAACCTGACACCCCCCCCCGGCTCACTTACCCCCTGACCAAACCCGACACCGCCACCTCACCCACCCACCAACCGCAACACCCCCTGACCAACGCCAACACCCACACCTCACCCCTCACCCCCCCCCGACACCTTCCCACCCCCCCAGACCAAACCCGACACCCCCTGGCTCACTTACCCCCCGACCGAACCCGAAAACCCCACCTCACCCCCCCACCACCAATCGCAACACCACCAGACCAAACCCGACCCCCCCCCCCCCGGCTCACTTACCTCCCGACCAAACCCGACACCACCACCTCACCCCCCAAGCAAACCCGACACCCCCACCTCACACCCCCACCAACCGCAACACCCCCTGACCAACCCCAACACCCACACCTCACCCCTCACCCACCCCGACACCTTCCCACCCCCCCCCCCAGACCAAACCCGACACTCCCTGGCTCACTTACCCCCCGACCGAACCCGACACCCCCACCTCACCCCCACAAGCAAACCCGACACCCCCTGACCAACCCCAACACCCACACCTCACCCACCCCGACAACTTCCCACCCCCCCAGACCAAACCCGACACCCCCCCGGCTCACTTACCCCCCGACCGAACCCGACACCCCCACCTCACCCCCCCCACCAATCGCAACACCCCCAGACCGAACCCGACACCCCCCGGCTCACTTACCCCCCAACCAAACCCAACACCCCCACCTCACCCCCCCAAGCAAACCCGACACTCCCACCTCACCCCCCCCACCGACCGCAACACCCCCTGACCAACCCCAACACCCACACCTCACCGCTCACCCACCCCGACACCTTCCCACCCCCCCAGACCAAACCCGACACCCCCCTGGCTCACGGTGCACTGAGTAGCACACAGATTATTAAATACACTGTTCGGTCGGCAGGTGAGGTGGGGGTGTCAGGTTTGCTCAGGGGGTGAGGTGGGGGTGTCGGGTTTGGTTGGGGGGGGTCAGGTAGGGGTGTCGGGTTTGGTTGGGGGGGTAAGTGAGCCGGGAGGTGTCGAGTTTGGTCTGGGGGGATGGGAAGGTGTCGGGCGGGGTGGGTGAGGGGTGAGGTGTGGGTGTTGGGGTTGGTCAGGGGGTGTCAGCTGTCTGCCCCCTCCCCACCTCCAACTGACCCGAGCAACGCCGGGCACTTTTGCTAGTATATATATATATATATATATAAAAAGAATACCCTGGTGGATTACTTCTCTTGAACAATAAGAAGAGAAAGGATTTCTTAATGTGACTTTGAATGAATATTTGAGAACATTTAAAAACAAAAACAAAACCCACCAAAGCTCTACTTTTATTATGGGTGACCAGGGAAAAGAAAGAAAAGAAAACACAATAGTAATTAAGAACATTCTACAAACTGGGGACACTTTTACCAGGTAGAATTTCATATTATAAGAGATTATTTTTGTTGATAGTAAAAATATAGTTGCTTTGTCTCAAAGCAAAGTACTCACTTTTATTGAACTAGATAGAGTAAAATCAAATCATGCATATATAATAGTAATGGTAATCTGGGAAACTATAACCATTATTGGCTCTATTCTCTTGCCCAGCATAATTTCAAATCTATTTCAAAATAAAAGTAGGTGAGAACTTTTGGGCACTCTGGAGATTAGAATTCTGATTTAGATCTGATTAAAGTCCTGATCCTGCAAGACTACACACAGGTTTAACTTTACTTAAGGCCGAGGACTGTTAGCATGGTCAGGAAGGATGAGAAGGGAGCAGAGCAGAACTCTATTCCCCACCTGTAAATCAAAAGGCATATGATCCCTTAGGGACCATTAGTAGGCATTGTCTAATAAAGCAGCTTTTTACTGCTCTAATGTACAACAGGAACAGGGCAGTTTAACCAGCTGCCTGATATCCCCACACCCTCAGGTCTTCATCTCAGATGTGAGGAAAGGAAGATGAGATAAGGAGACAAAGGTGCAGGGAACAACGCAAAAGAGGATTTTGGCCAGGGCTGCAAAACACAGGGGACTGTGTTAAAAGTTAAAAAAATCCATGACACTCGTAGCCAAAATGAAACAGTTGATAAATATGTTAGATTAACACTGGACAGCAGGTAGACTTGTGCTGTATTTAAACCAGCGATTTAGAGAAGAAAGATATTGTGCTCCATGGTTATACACTGTGCAACAACTGTAAATTTGCTACTTTTTCAGGAAAAATGATTACATTTAGAGAGTGTAAAGAGAACTAAAAATTAAAATGTGGGCACAGGAAAGTTGTATAAAGTAAAGAACTCTGAAAGGGAACATAGCTGAATCTTAAACAAAAAGAATTGTTTTATTAAACAGTGAGTAACTTCTATTCTTTTGTAGGTTTTTTGGTAGATAATTTATTTGTGTATAATCTTCAGTATATCAGCATTACTAATATTACTTAACTATCTAATACTGTCCATTTACACATACATAAAGAGAAGAAGACAGAAAACAGAGCCATAAGGAACACCAAATTCATGGAGAAGAGGGAAGGGGCCTTTAAAGGAGATGCTTTAGGAGGGTTCAGGAAATTAGGGGCGAGGCGGGACAGGGAGAATAGCACAGTCATGAAAGATAAGAGAAAGTGAGGAGGAGACTGTGATCAAGAACATCAGGAAAGATTATTTAGGTCTTATTTCTTTGCTGTGTCGTAAAATGAAAAACATTACAAGTGAATCATATTTTTTTAAAATCAGTTTTATTTCTTTGTAGTCTCAGAACAAATATGAATTCAATCTATATATATAAAAGTCAAATGTTGTATGTGTGTGTGTGTATGTATGTTCCCTTACTACTTCCACACCATTTCAGCTAGATACAGTAGACTCCCGATTATCCGGGCGCGGGTTAACCGGGCTGCGGATTAACCGGGATGTCTAAAGGGGTCAGTAGGGGAAGCCCCAAAGTGGCGACGGGCTCAGCCTTAGCCTGCCGCTGCTTTGGGGCTTCTCCCACTGGCCCCTTACGAGCTGGGGTCTCAGCCTGCTTCCAGCCTGGGTGTAGGAAACCCAGGCTGGCAGCGGGCTGAGACCCCGGCTGGCAGGAGCCTGGGAGGAAAGCCCAAAGCGGCAGCAGGCTGAGTGCTGAGCCTGCCGCCGCTTTGGGCTCCCTCCCCAGGCTCCTGCCTCCTGCCCCAGTCTGCTCCGCTGACAGCCTGGGTGCAGGGAACCCAGGCTGACAGCGGGATCAGACTGGGGCAGGAGGCAGGACCCTGGCTGGCAAGGGGCCAGCGGGGGGAAACCCCAAAGTGGCGGTGGGCTCAGCGCTCAGCCTGCCGCTGCTTTGGGGTTTCCCCCGCTGGCCCCTTGCCAGCTGGGGTCTCAGCCTGCAGCCAGCCTGGATGTAGGAAGTCCAGGCTGGCAGCGGGAGCTGAGACCCAGGCTAGCAGGAGCCTGCGGGGAAACTCTAAACCAGCAGGGGGTTGAGAGCTCGGCCACTGCCGCTTCTCAGCTCTCTGCCGCTTTAGAAACACACATACACACCCACACCCGCAGGCTCCTGTCAGTGGGGGTCTCAGCTCCCGCTGCCAGCCTGGGCTTCCTACACCCAGGCTGGCAGCCGGAGCTGACTGGGGCAGGCAGCAGGACCCCGGCTGACAGGAGACTGGGGAGAGAGCCCAAAGCGGTGGCGGGTTGAGCAGTCAGCCTGCCGCCCCTTTGGGGTTTTCCCTGGTGGATCCTTGCCAGCCAGGGTCTCAACTTGCTGCCAGCCTGGGTGTAGAAAGCTGACTGGGGCAGGCGGCAGGAGCCTGGGGAGAGAACCCAAAGAGGCGGCAGGTTGAGCACTCAACCTGCCGCCGCTTTGGGATTTCCCCCCAGGCTCCTGCCAGCCAGGGTCTCAGCCCGCTGCCAGCCTGGGCTTCCTACACCCAGGCTAGCAGGGGAGCTGACTGGGGCAGGTGGTGGGACCACCACCATCCCCCACCCCACCCCCAGGGCGGCCGGCGGAACTCTCCCCCCCCCCCCCCAGTAGACCCGTGATTATCCGGGATTCTATTAACCAGGATTAAGGTTTTCCCGATCATCCCGGATAATCGAGAGTCTACTGTACTTGAAATTTGGTACAACTATAGGCTTTAGGGTCCTAATCAGGGTAAGAATAGAAAATTTTTAAAATCTCACCTCTGACACCCCCTAGGGGTAAAATTCTTTAAAGCTCATTAACATCAACTACACAGCTCACATAACATCATCTGGGCAGCAGGTTAACACATGCTGTTGTCTGTGACATAGTTATGATGTAATAATACAGATAACCAGAGAGCTTAGTGTTGTGTGGCGCAAACATAATTAAATACACTGTTTTTTTCTTAAAAAGAACCCCATTTGTTATGCCGTGTAAAAAGCGAAAATGTATCAGAGAAACCACATCTAAATGCAAGAGAATGAAATTAATTAGACAAAATGAAACTTCTGAACAATGTGAGAAATGGCTACATCATAATAGAATACGAAATTATCAATCCAGGGCCACAGAAACAGCCGAACAATGCCAAAGAAGATTAAAGGAAAATACCCGAGCAACATCCCAGTTTCCAATTACAAATACTCCGAGCAACACCGGGTATTTCAGCTAGTATCTGAATGAAAATAATGATTTGTGAGCCATCCCTCGACCAAGTGGCATTAGCTCAAAAACATTTCAGAACCCACAACACCCAATGAAATAATATTAATTAATCTCTAAGTGATTTTTCATTAACATTATATTGTGGATATCCTATTTGCACTTTCTCCCTGCCATGGCAGAGAAGGATTGCATTATACTTATCAGATTAAAAAAACCGAAACATTATAGACATGATTTATACTTTTCTATCTAAGGGATTTATTCATAAGAAATGTTGTGTGGAAACCTGCAGAACAGGCTGCCTTACTCTTTCAGCCTCTGTAACTGGGAAACCCATCAAGACCACATGAGTTGTCAAAGCATACAGTATGTAATATACTGTATGAGTACTGTCCACAGACACTTGCTTTGAAGGCAAGCCAATGGCAAACAGTGGCACCAGGAGACCAGCTAAAATATAGAGGAATCATGGTGACAGAACATAAAACACAGGTTGTGCAATAACAGGCAAACAGCCAAGGGCACATAACTAAGTGGTTTCTAAGCTACTCTCTAGTGCCCATTTCACTTGAGGTAAAGCAAAAACAACCAAAACAAAACCAAAAAAACCTACACCCCTAAAACAGCCTCTTTGTCCTCAAAACCCTCCATACATGTTGACTTTCTATGAAATGTTCTTAGTTATTCTTCTGAATATCTGCCCCCAGGTTATGTAGGAATACATAAGAATAAAAAGAATAAAATCACAGAAGGTAGATTATCTTGCATTTAATTGCAGTCAGACAAAGGAAAGAAGCAGATTGACAAGTTGTGCTACAATCATTGTGATCCAAAGTCAGGAAGTGTCAGTTATCACAGTGCTGACAGGCATTCATTGTACTGGATTAATTCATTAACATTTGCAAAGCACTTTGAAGATGAAAGGTATTATATAATGACTATATATAATAACCATCGCCACCACCACCTAAAACCTGTGTGTTTCCCTTCAAGGAAAAACAAACCACAGAAGTGTTTTCAGTCAACTGCTGAGAAGAATCAACATGTGTGATTTCTTTGCTGTACCTTCACACTTGCTTAGGACTCTAGTAATCTAGCATATTTTGTTACCCTTTCCAATCTTTCACAGATATATAGGAATCAGAGATGAGACTCATTACACACACATATATGCCCCCCCCCCCGCCCCAAGGAAGACTTTCTCCAGATGTTTTTCTACTACAGAATAATGTTGTCAGACTTCACTTCCAAAACAATTGATGTAAACTGGTGTTTGCTTTTGCTGCTGCTTCTGCTACAATGAGAGTTGTTGGACAAGCTGGTTTTATCTCCACCAAACATATAGGAGGAGGGAACAATAAGATAAAAGAAAGGCTACTATGTGACCAGAATTAGGAAAATAAATCTGGTTATTTCAAACTGAATGTCTGGTGCACAAGGTCACTAGGTACTACAAAGCTGAAGGGAGACAGGCCTTGCCAAGAAATTATACATGTGAAACAGGAAAATCCTGACAGCTATTAACTCATTTATTTACCTAATGTAAGAAATATATGGAGGAAACTGAAAGTCCATACGGATATGGAGAAGTCAGTGATACTCTTTCAAAAAGAAGATGGAAAATACCACTATATGTTCAGGGAACTGAGGTATTTCTATTTACTCTACGCATGAAAATGTGAAGACTTGATTGAGACATCTCAGTCAAACTGTGAATTTTTAGGGGCGGGAGGGAGGAGTGGGTCAAAGAGAGAGCACATGTCCATCAAAAATCATTTTAAAAACAATTTGTAGAAAAGGAAATAACTCCTCTGTGGAAACCATTAGCACTATCCCAAATTAAATTAATTTCTCTGTTTTCATAATTAGCATCACAAAAAATCTACCCCAATTTGGTCTAAGTCAGGGGTTTTCAAACTTCCAGTTTGAGAACCCCTGACTTAGACCAAATTGTCCCCTATGAGAGCTTTTCCCGATTTAGAGGATATTCTGTGAGTTTCTATTTATGGAGTTTCCTTCTGTTCATTCAGATGGTGGAGATAAGGTCATACCCATGCGTCATAAGTGTGGCATGAGCCTAGCCTGGGTGGGGCTATGTTATCTAAGACAGAGTGTCATCAAAGCCTCAAGACCATGAGGAAGGGAGGGGTTGAGTCAGTTTTGTTTTGCTTGCCATGCGGCAGGAGCCAGGGTCCGAGTTCATCTTTAGCTGTAAAGATGGCTCAGCTTTCCTCCTTATATTTCTACTTAGCTAAATGTAAGTAATTCTGATTCTGCATTAAGCCTGTGCCTATTTGAGGTGTCCCTATCCAGTTCAGATAAGAAGTAGAGAATTCTAAATTGTAAGCTGTACTATGTCTCTGTTCTATAAATCTTTTTCTTTATTAAATTTTGTTAGTTATAAAACGTGTGGTTTACTTCCCTTAAGGCTTCCTTTGCTTCCAGGTTGGGAAGAGAGGGGGAAAGGTGGGGGGGGGGGTAGGTAAAAGATCAGCTCGGGGTAGAAGCTGAGGAACATCTCTCTCTCTTCAACGAGAAGAGAGGAAGGAGGAGGTGACAGCCTCCAGGTGTCCGACTCTGGCCCTCGGGGAGGGGGACAAAGTTAGGGTGGGGAAGTTTGGGGGCCCCTCCAAGGTTTTGGAAGTACACCCGAATGGTGGCAGCATTGGGTAACCCCAATCTCCCAGCTGGCAAAGTGGGGGTGTGGGGGAGAAGGACTTAACTTAGTTGGGGAGCAATTAAAGATTTGTTGGTCTGGCATATAAGAGCCCTGATCTCTGTACTCAGGAGCATAGGGATCAGGACACCCCTCTTACACCATGGAAATGGCAATTCTGCCAAAGGCCATATCTATCCACATTGAAGCACTGGGCCCTCAGTGTTACCTGGCCATCAATTCCATCCATGGTCTCCCTGCCTGCCAGTGCCCTTTAAAAACTCTCCTTCTAGTGTTGGAATCAACACAGGTCAATGCAGATCCAAGATTAATTTATTTTCTGCCGCCCCACAGATTTAAAGGGGGGGGGGCAATGCTACAGAAAAAGGCTTTGCCCTGTCTCTTTCTACCCCACCCAAGAATCAAATCTTTGCACTTCATCAACAAAGGAGCATCCAATATGTTGGGGAGGAAGGGGAAAGAAGGTCACAGAGCTTAACTCCCCTCTTGCTCACCATCCTGCTTGCATCTTCTGCTTTGGATTCTCCTCTGGCTCTGGAAACAGAACCACACAGCATTAGTGTGGACATGTGAAGTCTCACATCTGCAAAGACAAGTAAAGCACCTCAGTCATGCATTTCATGCTGTACATACCATAATAAATGACACAATAGTGCATAAACCCAATTAGATTTCTTATTTGTAGAAATTGAGTCGTGTAGCAAACAAAGTTAGACAGGGATTAGAGCAAGTCACAGGACAATGTAGGAACTCTGTGAGCATTAAATAAATGTTATGTGAGATCAGCATGGTCTGCAGTACAACAAATTAATTCCCAGAAAATATTCATAAATATTTTTAAAAGATATGCAGATATTTTGTTCTATATCCAACTTGTATTTTTACATTCCTATTGCTACCTCGCCATTGTCCATTTTTTGCCATGGAATCTATTTCTTTATCCTACAATCACTAGGTAAATGCACCAGTTGTTAGAATAGGTAGCAGTTATACATAATTTTGTTTGCCTCAAAAATTGTGTTTGGCACACATACACTGGTGCCAGAGCAATGCTCTGTCACTTAAGTTATTTATTTCTAATTGCAAAATACAATTTTACTTAACACTCCAGTGGGATCACTTTGCTTCTTACTTGTACTTTTCTCCTCTCATATCATCCATCTGTCCAGGGGCACTATTAGGAAAGCCCCTTTTATCACCTGGAAATGAAGGCAGTTTTTTTGGATACGTTTCTTAGTACTCAAAAGTGGTGATGAGCCACCTTTGTGATTATGAGAGATTATTTAAAAGCTAGCAAAAGCACGCACACACACACACACGCACACACATACACACCATTTACTAAATGGAAGGCTGCTGGGCAAGCATGCAATATAAAGACCAAATTATCCTATTCATTTTGGAATCATTCAGATAAAAAATCTTTCTGCTTAGATAGTATTGAGCATGTCTCTGACACTGAGGAGTTCCTGGACACAGGAATCCAAAATGGTGAACTTATTTCTGTACAAAGAAATATCCTCATTCCATCTTCTCTGTTATTCTTCCTTGTTAAAATATTTTTATACTTGTTTCATTTTCTATTACACTACAACAGAAGAGTGCTCTGGGTACCTAGACAATCTCTTAAAAGATACTCTAAAGAGAAACATACTATGTGAGTTACTCCCAGTTCGCAATACCTTAGCTGTGACTAAAAAAAATATAACAAGAATTTAATATAAACTACAGACTCCCCACCAGCCTTCCACTCTCACCACCACCTAGCCTCCCACATCTTCTGGGGTAGGGAGAAAAGCTGGGCCTTGCAGAATGACCTGAAGGTTAATAAACTGCTTATTATGTACTAAGAAGGGAAAGTGAGTTTCAAAGATGCAGAGCCCTCACAAAGAACACCTCATCAACACCCACATCTGCCCCACTTCCACCCCATCCTAGCCTCTTTACTGATGGGTCTCCAGATCAGGTGCCTGTTCTAACTGCAAGTGGGGTAATTTTATTGGTAGAAGGCAGGTTTTTAAGATAGACCATTTCGATCTAGGATCTACCTGAGATCTGTCTAAACCAACACCATAAATTCAACCCCAAACCAATGGATGGGCAGTAGAAAGCATAGAGCTCAGGTTTAATACTCATATATGGATTTATTTCTGCTACTGTATCAGTAGTACATATAGATTATAGTAGATATTAATGATTTTTCACAGCTGGAATGATTTAAAAATGCACCACTGAAGTTATTTATTTTCCAGTTGGCATATTCATGTGAAATAAATCAATGTCATATTCCTTTCTAGCCTCACTGACCCCATGTTCCTTTCTGATGGGTTGGGGATTTTGAGGGGGGCAGTCAGGAGGCGGGAACTGGGAGGGGGTCAGATAAGGGGTGGGAGCCAGGCTGTTTGGGGAGGCACAGCTTTTCCTACCTGGCCCTCCATACAGTTTTGCAACCCCGATGTGGCCCTCGGGCCAAAAAGTTTGCCCACCCCGATCTACAACATATCCTGGAAAATGATCCCCCACTCTCACAGGCTTTGGGACACTTACAGACAGTCCCCCAACCTCAAGCAAACTTACTTACAGACAGTCCCCCAACCTCAAGCAAATACTCACCAGCAACTACACACCACACCACAGAAACACTATCCCAGGAACCAATCCCTGTAACAAACCCTGTTGCCTTCCCTGTCCCCATATCTACTCCAGTGACACCATCAGAGGACCAAACTACACCAGCCACGCCATCAGAGGCTCATTAACCTGCACATCTACTAATGTGATATATACCATCATGTTCCAGCAATGCCCCTCTGCCATGTACATTGGCCAAACCAGATAGTCTCTACATGAAAGGATAAATGGACACAAATCAGACTTCAGGAATGGTAACATACAAGAGCCAATAGGAGAACACTTTGATCTCCATGGACACCCAATAACAGATTTAAAGGTAGCCATTCTTCATCAAAAAAACCTTCAAAAGCAGACTTCAAAAGAGAAACTGCACAGCTACGATTCATTTGCAAACTTAACACCATCAATTTGGGCTTGAGTAGGGACTCAGAGTGGCTGGCTAGCTACAAAAGCAATTTTCCCTCTCTTGATATTGAAACCCCCTCATCAACTATTGGGAGTGGACTACATCCACCCTGACTGAATTGGCCTTCAACATTGGTTCACCACTTGTAAGGTATCTCCCTTCTCTTCATGTGCCAATATACATTCATGCCTGTATCTGTAATTTTCACTCCATGCATCGGAAGGGGGGGTGGGGGTTTACCCATGAAAGCTTATGCCCAAATAAATCTGTTCGCCTTTAAGGTGCCACCGGGCTCCTCATTGTTTTTGTGGATACAGACTAACATGGCTACCCCTCTGATACAAATACAAGTGACACTGCTGAATTATTTAGGATACAAATTAGAAAGGAAAAAATTGAGATCAGGTTATTTCCTTGAATAGTTATGAAAAACTATAGGATTCTTTCAAGGGCTCTCTGGCACATTGTCTACTTGACTGAGGGCTGCCCAAGTTGTGGTCCTGCTTCAGTGGCCTGTATGGGGATTTGTGGGGACCCAGGATTCCTCCCATTTTTCTCAGTCAATCATTCTCTTCTAAGGGAATGTTGGAGACAAAATATATGTGTAATTTAAAAAAAAAACAAATACAATTAATCTTATTTCCATCCTTTAAATTTGATTCTGACCCCCCAACCTCCAAATGGAGTCCTCAATAGTTTAAATTGTTTGAAAAAAACAAATTTCACTATTATTTTAAGACAAATAGATATGTAAAATATTCAACATGTAATGGCCCACATGTGAATATTAAAGATTCCCTGGCACTTTCGTAAGTGCAGGTCTTGCTCTAAGCCTTGGTCAAAAAATTCCCCTCTTTTTATTACTGTTAATTTTGCAATACATAAATTGTCTCTAGCTCACAGTCCCTCTTTTTATTACTGTTAGTTTTGCAAAACATGAGTTGTCTCTAACTCACAGTCCACCCAAAACATAGTTGTATTTCAGTGGTATTGTACATATACAGTTTATGCTGGGCTTTGGAACTTTTCAGCCAAAAGTGAAACTTTATTATTGTTCCTTTTTACTACTTTTTTGCTGTTTTATTCCTTCCTATTATTTGAATAGAACACCACATTTTATTTTGACTGAGAAGTGTTTTATTAATAAAACAAGAAATAAAATGCATGTCTACTGAAACACATGACAGTTTATGTACCAGCTCCACAATATAGACAAAATAAAGAATAAAGGAATAGATTTATTATAAATTTAAACAACTGTGGACTTGATTAAAATGGCTAGGGGATTATAATCAGGTTTTCATGGTGAGAATGGGATTATTTAACGACTTCAAGCATTTTGAAAATGTTTTTAAAATGAATGGGGTCTTTCACTAGGTCTATTCATTTTTTTAAAATGAGGCCCAAACCAAACTTTAAAGGAAAACTGAACCCATTTTGCTCAGCCCAGCAATCTATAAGTTTGAAATGTGCCATAAGAAACACTTCTAACCATGAATACACTATATCAAGAATTACTTGTCTTTTTAAGCAAGATTGCCACCTCTGTAGGGGGCATAGTAAAGCCAACTGCAATTTTTTAAAATGTCTTCAGACAAAGTTCACATTTGATTCAGGGTGAAAACCTTTTTTCTTATATATGGGATGAGAAAAATATTGTACTCCTGTATATTATACAGATCTCTATCACATCACCTCCAGTGAGCAAGATACCATATAGTTTTGAATGCTGAAGAAGTACCCATATAAAACTTTGTGTTAAGATAAAAATATAGGGAAAAGTAACCTAGAGACCATTCAGGAGGACAAACTGGATAAATGAACTGGGATCTAAAACCCTGATGGGGGAGCTCTACAGCTATGTATTTCCTGACACAAACAAGGGAACCCTGCAAGAATCTTGCAATTTACCTATGGAAAGATTGAGATACACAAGAATGACGTGTGAAGGGCATGTATGCAATTGCCAGTCAACACCTAGGATTACCAATGCTGTTAATCCACTATGTTTTATTCTGAGTGTTATTTTGTTTGTTTGTTTATTTTATACCTATGCTGTAGCTCCAGTTCTGTTAGAACTACAGCAGCTTTGCTACTGTTTAAAATTACAGCATGCTTTTAAAATGGAAAATGCTGCTCCAAGTGCTAGAATACTGATAATGGTATGGGAAAAATAAATAAGAGTTGTGAAGGGCAGAAAGTAAATAAAAAAAATAAATAGAACACATTATTAAATAGGGGTTGGAGTGAAAGGCCTGATCCTGCAGTCCTAATTCAGGCAAACCGTCCACGGATTTTACATCCTGATCAGGCGAAGCACTTAAGCTTTGACGTCATTGGGTCTACTCATTTACTTAAAATTAATTGTGAGTTTAAGGGCTTAGCTAGATCAGGGCCAATATATTCAGGAAAATTGTCCCCGCTCTTTTGCGCAACAGCTTCCTAATTAGTTACTCTGACGACTGGCTGGACCACTGCTTGAATTAGGACTGAGAGATGGGGCCCTAGAGAAGAATGTAAAGGGTTAAAGGTGTGTGTTCTGAGGTGGAGCCAGGTAGAATAGGGGTTTCTTTAATAATGATTTTCTCTGGTAATAATGTTTTGATTGTCAAATATGGTTCAGGGCCACATTATCCCTACCTTCTCATAGTGAGTAAGACTACTTAAAAGCCACTGCTTGCATCCGACGAAGTGGGTATTAGCCCACGAAAGCTCATGCTTCAAAACTTTATAGTTAGTCTTTAAGGTGCCACAGGACTTTGTTACCTCTGCTATTCCAGACTAACACGGCTACTTCTCTGATTCTTAAGATACAAGAGTAACTGTGACAGAAACTGGCTCTTAGTAGATATTAATTATTTACTATAGACTTCAATTTGAAATTTAATGCATTTAACAAAATATTAGCGTAAGAATGAATTAGGTACATTAGAAATCAGATAGTGAATGGTTCCAGAGGAAACTCTATGCCATGAATAAAATGCTTGTGATAGTCAAAAATAAATAAAGGACACTAATGAAACATCTTCCCCTACAGGAGATAAATTTTTAAATAAAAATTTGCATATTTCATCATTTATTTTGCAAGTTATTTCTTGTTTTAAAAAGTCTCAGAAAATATCAGAGAAACCAGCTAAAACAATGGCCTCTTGAAGTCTGAGCATCTTAACAGATGGCTCCTATTAAACTTCCCTTGCTTTTTCAAGGAGAATCTCTTTTACGTCTACGACCAGGGTTTGCTTTTTATTTTTGTTTATTTTGAAAACATACCTACAGCATTTTTAGATGTGTAATATAGGGACAAAAGTATGTCAAAAATCTGACAATTTCTAGCAGCTTAAACTTCTATCCCATTTTCAGCTGCGGATTCAGGTCACATTTCCATTTACTTTCTGCTACTGTTTGAATTGATGAACGATTCTCTTCAACAGGAGGCTCCTTCAGAAATGCTCAGTTTTTTTTCAGCTCTCCCTCCTCCTCCTCCTCCTCCTCTTCATAAAAATGAAGGAAACATGTTTAAAAATAGTGATGTTTTTCTATAAACATTTAGAAATTGCACCTATGTACCTACTACTGTAGCCCTTATGAAAATGTGAAGGCACAGATTTGGTCCTGATCCCAGACAACTGAACTAACACCGCTTCCTAACGTCTGCATGCATGAATTCTGATTATACAACATATTACACAACTTTATTGTTTATTGTCACATTGTGCCATAGTTACAAATGTATTCCAGAATGATTTATTGAACTAAATGATACAAGATACTATAAATGTAACTAAGCTATATTATCTTATTATATACTTGTAGCGGGCCCGGATGGACCCCCTACGAGGGGGACAGCCCGCGCACCGGCGAGCGGCCGTGGACGGCGGAGCCGGCGCGACCACGCCCCCCGCCCCGGAAGTGCAACCGGCAACCCGGATGCACAAAAGGCGGGGCGGGGAGCCGAGAGGGGGGTGGAAGCGGGAGGAGGAAAGCCCGCTGGGAGAACTGGCCTCCCCCCTGCCTGGAGAGAGAGAGAGGTGGGCGTCCCGACGCCGAGGACGGACGGGACGGCCCGGAGGCCCCCAACACCGTCTGCGGGGGAGACGGGAACAGAGACCTCCCGGGGACCGGGGCTCCCGCAGCCGGAGAAGCGGGGGTGAGACCCCGATGCTCCTGGACCCCGTGACCACGGGGTGCAACCCACCCGGACCCACGACCACCAGCCCAGAGACCCCTGACGACTGGCCCGGAGTTCCAGCTGCCAGCTACCCGGAGGAACCCGGACCCACGACCACCAGCCCAGAGAACCCCGACGACTGGCCCGGAGTTCCAGCTGCCAGCTACCCAGAGGAACCCGAAATGGACTGGACCCCCGCCGACCAGGAACTCTGAGGTCAGATACTGGAGGGGTGGGGGAAGAACTAGTCACTCCCGCCACCGGAGCCCAGCCGCCCGGGCGGAGCCTAGCCAAGCCTGTATAATTGCGGGCCACCTGGACGAGGAAGCCCAGGCAACCGCCCGCCTAGCAAAGACTGTAGTTGCTGGCTGCTTGGACCAGGAAAGCCCAAGCGAAAGCCAGCCTAGCCAAGCCTGTATAATTGCGGGCCACCTGGACGAGGAAGCCCAGGCAACCGCCCGCCTAGCAAAGACTGTAGTTGCTGGCTGCTTGGACCAGGAAAGCCCAAGCGAAAGCCAGCCTAGCCAAGCCTGTATAATTGCGGGCCACCTGGACGAGGAAGCCCAGGCAACCGCCCGCCTAGCAAAGACTGTAGTTGCTGGCTGCTTGGACCAGGAAAGCCCAAGCGAAAGCCAGCCTAGCCAAGCCTGTATAATTGCGGGCCACCTGGACGAGGAAGCCCAGGCAACCGCCCGCCTAGCAAAGACTGTAGTTGCTGGCTGCTTGGACCAGGAAAGCCCAAGCGAAAGCCAGCCTAGCCAAGCCTGTATAATTGCGGGCCACCTGGACGAGGAAGCCCAGGCAACCGCCCGCCTAGCAAAGACTGTAGTTGCTGGCTGCTGGGACCAGGAAAGCCCAAGCGAAAGCCAGCCTAGCCAAGCCTGTATAATTGCTGGCCGCCTGGACAAGGAGACCCAGGCAACCGCCAGCCTAGCCACGCCGGTGTAATCACTGACCGCGGGTACCCGGAGGACCCGCCCACCGCCCACCGAGACAAGACTACGCCCTCGCCGGCAGAGGGGGCCGGGAGAGCCCAAGCCAAGGTTGACCAGAGACGGAGACTACCCGGCAGGGGGCACCCTCGACCCTGGGAAGCTGCTAATTCCCCACAATCCCAGCAGGGGGCGCCCCGGGTAAGAGCAATCCCGTCTACACGTGGTGGAGAATGCAGGCACGTCCCCTCCCCTGAGAAACGGGAGCCAGCCACGGTAACGTAGGGCCCCGCCATACCGACGTGATAGATGGAGGGCGGAGACGTAGACAAGCTGATTAAATGGCTGGCCGTGAGCCAGCAGCAGCAGCAACAACAGTTGTTGCAACAACTGGGGACCCAGCAACAGCAACTGATTCAGGAACTGGGGGCCCAGAGCCGGGAGCAGCAGCAACAGTGTTTACAACAGCTCACAGCGTTCTGGACCCGGGCGGGAACCGCGGACCCCAGCGGAGCGGGGGGCCCCCCAGACCCGGTGGTGCCCGTACGACTAACTAAGATGGGGCCGGAAGACGATCCGGAGGCTTTTTTGATCACGTTTGAACGGGTCGCGACCGCCGCCCGCTGGCCCCCCGCGCAATGGGCCACGTTGGTGGCCCCTTACCTCACGGGACCTGCGCAGGCGGCCTACCGAGCCCTACCAGTAGCCGAGGCCCACAACTATGAACGTTTAAAAGCGGCGATCCTGGACGCCCTCGAAATCACCCCTGAGACCTTCCGGAGGCGGCTACGCGAGAAGACGTATACCCCCGGAGCTCGTCCCCGTGTGGTCGCGCAGCAAGTGAAGGAAGCCTGCTGGAGATGGCTACTACCGGAACAGAAGACAGGAGAAGAGGTGGCTGAGCAGGTGGCCCTGGAACACTTCCTACACATCCTACCACCTCGAGGGCGGACGTGGGTGGTGCGGCATCGACCGACGACGCTGAGTAAGGCGGTAGAACTAATGGAGGATTTCTTGATTGCCGAAGCCCCGACCGGGGTCGGAGCCAGAAGCCCGGCAGGGCCTCCCCTGCCACCCCGGGGGGAACGGACCCCACAACCACGGCCGGAGACCCGGCCCGCTCGTCATACCGCAGACCAGTGGGGACCGGGCCCGGCCCGACCGAGGGCCCGGAGAGAACGCGAACCCCCGCGGGATGGCCAACGGGAACGGAGGAGCCCGAACCTCGAAACTCCCTCCCCCAGTCCGAGACCTCCCGAGGAACACCGCCCCTCCACCCTTGGACCGTGTTTCACTTGTGGTCGCTTTGGACACCTCCGTCGGGAGTGCCCGACCATGGACTGTAACTACGCGCAGGTTTGGACCGGCGAGACCCGAGCCCGGGCCCAACAACCCCGGAAGCTCACCATCCCGGTCCTGGTCGATGGGACCCCGACCTCTGCGCTCCTTGACTCTGGATGTAGCCAGACCATGGTTAGGGGGGACCTGGTCCGGTACACGGGACCTCCGTGTGGCACCGTTCACCTCCAGTGCGTCCACGGGGACATACAAGCCTATCCCAAGGTCCCGGTTAAACTGACCGTGCAGGGGCAGACCCGGACGCTGGAGGTGGGTCTAGCCCCGAAGTTAGCCTACCCAGTTATCCTGGGCCGAGATTGGAGAGGGTTCACCGGACTCCTGTGGGTAGCCGCGGAACGGACCGCGTCAGGGAAAGAAGCCTTGGAGGGCGAGCCGGCGGAACCAGAGGCCCAGAACCCAGATCGGACGGAGGCCGACCACCCCCCCCCGGGATCCTCGGAGGAGCCCGAAGGGGCGGTCCCTAGCCTAGAGGAGGCCCCCATCCTCCGTGCCGATTTTCCCCAAGACCAACGAGCAGACCCCTCTCTGCGATGGGCCTATGAGCAGCTGGCCAAGGGAAACGGGAGTCCGAACCCCCCCCACCAGGCCTCTACGTACCCCCACTTTGAATTAATCGGCGACCGCCTCTACCGCTTTTTCCGCGACACCCAGACCACCGAGATCCGAACCCAGCTCGTGGTTCCCCGTTGCCATCGCCGCACGATCCTACAGTTGGCCCATGACCCTCCTACCGCGGGCCACCTAGGTCGGGAGAAAACCCTAGCCCGTATCCTGACTCGATTCTACTGGCCCGGCATCCACCAGGAGGTTCGAAACTTCTGTGACTCCTGCCCCGAATGCCAACGAGTAACCCCGAAGGGGAATGTCCGGGCCCCCCTGATTCCACTGCCTCTCATCGGCACGCCGTTCGAGAGAATTGGAATGGACATCGTGGGCCCCCTCCCTAAGAGCGTGGCCGGATTCCAGTACATCCTAGTTATCCTTGATTACGCTACCCGCTTCCCCGAGGCCATCCCCCTTCGGAATATCACCGCCCGGACTGTGGCCGCAGAACTCATGAAAGTCTTGGCCCGCGTGGGGCTTCCTCGAGAAATCTTGACCGACCAGGGGACCAACTTCACATCTCGTTTACTCCGGCAAGTCTGTGAGCTTCTGGGGATAAAGAAACTGCAGACCTCCGTTTACCACCCCCAGACGGATGGGTTGGTCGAGCGGTTTAACCGCACGCTAAAACTAATGCTACGGAAATTCACTCCCCAAGACCTTCGTCGCTGGGACCAGCTGATCCCTCCCTTACTTCTAGCTATCCGGGAGGTACCCCAATCATCCACCAAGTTCTCCCCTTTCGAGCTACTATACGGCAGACAGCCGAAGGGTCTCCTGGATCTCATGCGCGAGGAGTGGGAGCACGAGCCCTCCCCCTCCCGGAGTATCCTGCAGTATGTCTTGCAGCTCCAGGAGCAACTAAAACGGGTAGGGAGCCTTGCACGGGAGAACCTTCAGAGCGCCCAACAAGCGCAGGAGAAAAGCTACAATCGAGGGACCCGTGACCGGACCTTTTCACCCGGAGACCGGGTATTGCTCTTGCTGCCATCTGAGGAATCCAAACTATTAGCCCGATGGCAAGGACCATATGAGGTCCTCCGCCGAGTAGGCCCGGTCAATTACGAAATCGCCCACCCAGGGAAGAAAAAGGCGAAACAAATCTACCACGTCAATTTGCTGAGGGCATGGCGAGACCGGGAAGGACTACTGATTACTCCTTACCCCCCGGACCCCGAACTCGGACCGGAAGCCGCCCCTACCATTGACCAGGGGATGCCACAACTGGGACCTACTCTGACGGAGGAACAACGGAAACAGGCCAAGGGGTTAATAAAGTCCTTTCCCAAAACGTTTACTACGACACCCGGAAAAACCACACTGGTATATCACGACATACGCACCAACCCCGGAGCAGCGGTGCGAGAGACTACCCGACCTCTGCCACGGCGCCTGCACGAGACGGTGGAGAAAGAAGTACAGCTGATGCTGGAATTAGGGGTGATCGAGCAATCACGGAGTAGTTGGCGTAGCCCCATCGTGCTCGTCCCAAAACCAGATGGGTCGGTGCGATTCTGTATTGACTTCCGGCGGGTGAACGGCATCTCCCAATTCGACGCCTACCCCATGCCCCGAGTCGACGAGCTACTAGATAGGCTCGGCGACGCACGCTACATCAGTACCCTCGATCTAACAAAGGGGTACTGGCAGATTCCCCTCAGCCCGGAAGCACGGGAAAAGACAGCCTTTTCCACACGGTCCGGGCTGTACCAATTTACCCGGATGCCGTTTGGGCTACATGGTGCCCCCGCCACTTTCCAGAGACTAATGGATCGCCTCCTCCAACCACACCAGGAATACGCGGCGGCGTATCTGGACGACGTGGTGATCCACAGCCGCTGTTGGGAAGACCACCTCCCCCAAGTTGCCGCCGTCCTGCGGACATTAAGGGACGCAGGTCTGACCGCTAACCCTGCAAAATGCAAGATCGCGTGGCAGGAAACCACCTACCTGGGCCATACCCTGGGGCACGGACAGGTACGGCCACTAATAGGAAAGGTTCAGGCGCTACAAGCCTACGCGGCCCCGACGACCAAAAGGCAAGTGCGACAATTCTTGGGGCTAGCCGGATACTATCGTCGCTTCGTCCCGGCGTTCGCCTCGATCGCCGCCCCTCTGACCGAACTGCTACGAAAGGATAGCCCTCGACGGGTCCGATGGACGCCCATCTGTCAGGACGCCTTCCAACGCCTCAAGAACCGGCTGTGTGAGGAACCAGTCCTCTTTAGCCCCGATTTCAACAGGGAATTCATCGTCCAGACTGACGCGTCCAAAGTGGGCTTGGGGGCGGTCCTATCCCAGGAGGTCGATGGAGACGAACACCCCATCGTCTACATCAGTAGGAAACTATTCCCCCGCGAAAGAGGGTATGCGGTAATAGAAAAGGAAGCCCTAGCGGTCAAATGGGCAGTGGACGCCCTGCGGTACTACCTAGCGGGCGGCCCCTTCACCCTGGTAACTGACCACGCCCCCCTACAATGGCTACAGCGGGCCAAAGACACCAACCCCCGGCTACAGCGCTGGTACATGACCTTACAACCATACGCCTTTACGATCCGGCACCGGGCCGGTAAAGAACATCTCAACGCGGATTTCTTTTCCCGCCTGGGAGAGGGGGAAAAGTCCCCTACCGGATCCCCGGAGCCGGACTTAAGGGGGGAGGGGTGTAGCGGGCCCGGATGGACCCCCTACGAGGGGGACAGCCCGCGCACCGGCGAGCGGCCGTGGACGGCGGAGCCGGCGCGACCACGCCCCCCGCCCCGGAAGTGCAACCGGCAACCCGGATGCACAAAAGGCGGGGCGGGGAGCCGAGAGGGGGGTGGAAGCGGGAGGAGGAAAGCCCGCTGGGAGAACTGGCCTCCCCCCTGCCTGGAGAGAGAGAGAGGTGGGCGTCCCGACGCCGAGGACGGACGGGACGGCCCGGAGGCCCCCAACACCGTCTGCGGGGGAGACGGGAACAGAGACCTCCCGGGGACCGGGGCTCCCGCAGCCGGAGAAGCAGGGGGTGAGACCCCGATGCTCCTGGACCCCGTGACCACGGGGTGCAACCCACCCGGACCCACGACCACCAGCCCAGAGACCCCTGACGACTGGCCCGGAGTTCCAGCTGCCAGCTACCCGGAGGAACCCGGACCCACGACCACCAGCCCAGAGAACCCCGACGACTGGCCCGGAGTTCCAGCTGCCAGCTACCCAGAGGAACCCGAAATGGACTGGACCCCCGCCGACCAGGAACTCTGAGGTCAGATACTGGAGGGGTGGGGGAAGAACTAGTCACTCCCGCCACCGGAGCCCAGCCGCCCGGGCGGAGCCTAGCCAAGCCTGTATAATTGCGGGCCACCTGGACGAGGAAGCCCAGGCAACCGCCCGCCTAGCAAAGACTGTAGTTGCTGGCTGCTTGGACCAGGAAAGCCCAAGCGAAAGCCAGCCTAGCCAAGCCTGTATAATTGCGGGCCACCTGGACGAGGAAGCCCAGGCAACCGCCCGCCTAGCAAAGACTGTAGTTGCTGGCTGCTTGGACCAGGAAAGCCCAAGCGAAAGCCAGCCTAGCCAAGCCTGTATAATTGCGGGCCACCTGGACGAGGAAGCCCAGGCAACCGCCCGCCTAGCAAAGACTGTAGTTGCTGGCTGCTTGGACCAGGAAAGCCCAAGCGAAAGCCAGCCTAGCCAAGCCTGTATAATTGCGGGCCACCTGGACGAGGAAGCCCAGGCAACCGCCCGCCTAGCAAAGACTGTAGTTGCTGGCTGCTGGGACCAGGAAAGCCCAAGCGAAAGCCAGCCTAGCCAAGCCTGTATAATTGCTGGCCGCCTGGACAAGGAGACCCAGGCAACCGCCAGCCTAGCCACGCCGGTGTAATCACTGACCGCGGGTACCCGGAGGACCCGCCCACCGCCCACCGAGACAAGACTACGCCCTCGCCGGCAGAGGGGGCCGGGAGAGCCCAAGCCAAGGTTGACCAGAGACGGAGACTACCCGGCAGGGGGCACCCTCGACCCTGGGAAGCTGCTAATTCCCCACAATCCCAGCAGGGGGCGCCCCGGGTAAGAGCAATCCCGTCTACAATACTGTATGTCATTCAAAAGAAGAACAGCATATGCATGTGAGAAGATAACAGCAGAATCCATGCCAAAATTTTGGTATTAGGATGGATAGATAGATTAGATAGCTGTCTTTAAGAGGTCCATAAAGTCAGCTCTGCATACTATACTCCAACCAATACTAATGAAGGTTCAGAGGTTGACAAAAAGAAAAAGGGGGATTTATAATTACAAGAGCTAGTTTTTCACATGCTGCTGTGAAAGCATCAAGCCCCTTCCTATATGAATTATTTCCTGAAACAATATATTTAACACACTAGTTATAATAAACCATATATTAACCTCCCACATGGCATATTCAATAGCATGTTTGCTGCCTATGATTTTTCACATCTTTCAGATTCAGCACTAAAACCATTATAATGATTTGTGATTCTCTTTGCGGTATTTTAGATCCATAAGCTAATGAGCTCTGTGGAGCACAAAAGCTTCTTTCATCAACAGAATTTGGTATTTCACATATCTTATCTCTAATATGCTGGGACCAACATGGCTACATTAACACTGAAAAAATAACTCACCCCAAAAGCCATTTTTAGTTGCTTATGACAGAGATAAGCACCTGATTTTTAAAAATAGCCTTCAGTTTTGCTGCACAAAACAGGTAGGTAGAAGTCTTGGTGCTAGTATCTGTGTTAAACTTAATGGTACTTGCACAATTGGAGGCTGCTTTTGAAAGTCAGGCCAAAAATATGGCAAATAATAATTATTTAATAAGTAATCAAAAGATAATTCAATGCAAGCCACATAGTTCTCTTGAAAATTATTCTTAATTTGGTGAACTCTGTTCAGAAAAGTGCCTACAACTACAGTAATAGGAAAAGAAAAAAAAAGAACACAGTCACAATATTATTTTGAAACAATTCTTGTCAACAGTCTCAGAGAAGGCAGACACAGAACCCTGTAACTAAATGAGGTAAAGGTCTTGTGGAAAAATTAGTATGTGTTCATGAAATTATAGACTTTATCAGAATGCACATGTACAGGGATGACAAATTAAGGTTGCACAGTCAACCTTAATTCAGGCATTTTCCAACCTTTGAATGTTTGACTTTGCAACCTTAGCATTCTTTAAACATAGTTTGGTGGCATGTAATTTCTTCCTCGCCCTCCCCCCCCACCCCCCGCCAAAGAAATTCCCCAAACTCTCACCCCCCAACTCCATCACACGAAACCATCCTGACTCTCACATCACGCATCAGCAGAACTGGAACCAGCTAGATCCACACTAGTGGGTATCTCGTTCAGTGATCACTCTGTGTGTATGGCAGTTGGCAAGACATCTGGTCTATTTTGGAACAATTGCAGGGAAAGTCCTGCTCCACACCTCAAGTCCCAGGATGCAGCATCCTCAGTCACTTTGAGGGTCTTGCAAGTTGGCATCTCCTGTCATAGTTGATGTACGAGTTTGTTTCAGTGCATCTTCTTGTGTAAACAAACTGATGAGGGATTTGCAGATGCAACTGCATGTCAAGCAGGGCCAGCGACAGGGGGGTACTACGGGTACAGCTGTACCGGGCCCCAGACTTAAGGGGGGCCCCTTAAGTCCGGGGGCCGGTACACAGCTGTACCCGTAATTGTCCCCTCTCGTCGCCGGGCCTGACCATGCTGCCCCTGCCAGCGCGCGAAAGTGGCTGGAGCCCGGCAGGCAGCTCCGCTCCCGCAAGCTCCGCGCTGGGTCACAGCAGGGGCAGGAGTCCGACCCCCAACGCGCCGCCCCCGTGAGCACGTGCGCGGAGACGAGCCCAGGGCCCAGGGGTTAAGGGAAGCTGCTGCCCTTCGCTCTCGGGCTCCGCTTCCCCCAAGCCCTGCAGGAAAGGGACAGGGAGCGGAGCGGGGGAGGGGGAGATGGGGGGGAATGGTGAATGAACAGATCTGGGGGTGGAGGGGGCGGAGCAGATTGCGGGGTGCATGGGGGGAAATGGAGCAGACGAGGGGATCCGAGAGGTGCATGGGGGGACAGGGAAGATGGAGCAGAAGGATGTATTGGGGCACCGGGGAGCACGCGGGGCGGGGGGCACGGCGGGAGCCGGAGTCGGAGAGACTCGTGGATAGGCAGCTCCGCACCAGAAGCAGTCACACCCCCACCCCAGGTATGTCTGGTAGCCAGCGGGGAGGCCAGGCTGGGCAGGCGGGGAGGGGGGCAGGAGACTAGGCTGGATGGGGTGGGCGAGGCGTGGGTGCAGGAGGGAAGGAGGTTAGGCTGGGGGAGGAGATTAGGTTGGGGTTGGGTGGGTCGGGTTAGGCGGGGGGGGGCACTAACGATCAGAGTAGGGGGCCCCAAAATTTCTGTCACCGGCCCTGATGTCAAGTAGGCATGGTTGAATGATTTTGCCACAGTCTGCTTTCTTTGTTCATACTTTGTTTTTGACTTTTTCTGTTCTGCTGCTTTTGATTGCTTTAACTGCAGACCAAGAGGTCTGCCACCCTCCTGATGTGTCAGCGGCAACAGCTTCCCATGTATTTGAGTCAAGCTGGCCAGCTTTGAGAGTATTCTTATATTGTTTTCAATGGCCTCCCAGCATATGTGCTCCCATTTTTAACTGTCCATAAAATATGGCTTTGGGGAGTCATGTATTATCCATTACGTATAGGGTGATCAGCCCAGTGAAGTTGCATCTGTACCATTGGGGATTCAAAATTAGCTACACAGCATCAGTACAGGACTTCAAGGGGTCAACCAGGATATCAAACATTAATGTTATGGATGAGATGCAGACAGCACATACGAAAACACTCTAGTTGCTTCAAGCATCTGTGATACAGTGTCCATGTTTCACACCCATAAAGAAGAGTGCATAACACAATTGCACGATAGACATAATCTTGGTATGAAATCAAATGCCTTTCACATTCCACAAGCAGTGACAAGGTTGACCATAGGCAGAACAGGCTTTAGAAATGCGCTGCATGATTTCATCATTGATCATGACATTACTAGCTAATGTGCTGCCAAGATAGCAAAACTTTCCTATCACATTAAGGAGTGCATCATCATATGCAATTTCAGGGGCAGAATACATTTTTCCTGGAACAGGCTGGTAAAGCACTTACATTTTCCTGAGGCTAACAGACAGTCCAAATCACTCGGCTTATCTAGAAAAACAGTTGGCTAGATGTTGCATGTCTTTGATGGCATGTACAAGTATACAGTCAAGCTAATGAGCAAGTCACTTACTTTAGTGTAAGCATGAAGATGCTGAATACTGAAGATGCTGCCATCTATGTGGAATTGCATGTAAATACCCCAGCTGCAGTCTTTGAAATAATCTAGCAGCACAGCACCAAAGAGAACAGTAAGTAGTGTAGGTGAAAACAGAGAGTCCTAATTAACACCATTTGTGACAAACAAAGGTTCTGAGGAAGCACCAATTTCCAACACTTTAGCCAGCATGACATCAAAGAATGAACACACAATGATTATGAATTTTTGGAGGCACCCAACTGTGTGAAATATTCACTAGACACCTTTATGATTAACAGTGTTGAAGGTCTTCATTAGGTCTACAAACACCATTTAGAGGTCATGGTTTCGTTACACAGTCAGGTTGGCACATAGGAGATATGAGGGGATGAAACATACTCACTGCAGACAAAATAGTCAGAGAATTTAATTTCCAAACTAAGAAGTTTCTGCTGGGCATGTGCAAATTGATTTGTCATAGGCTTATAAACTTGGCCAAATTTGGGTGGATTTTCATAGGAAGAGCAGAAACCACATCCCGACACCAGGGTGGCCTTGTTACTAATTGTCATTATAGCTTCTTATATAAAGGTTATAAGAATTTTTAACATTGGCAGAACAATGCATTTTCCCTACTCCTGTTCTTGGAAGTGGCTGAACCATTTTAGCTAAAACTTGAAAAATATAAATCTATATATATAAAAGTCAAATGGTGTATGTATGTATGTATGTATGTATGTACGTAAGCTTACTCCTTCCACACCGTTTGAGCTAGAGACTTGAAATTTGGTACAGTTAGAGGTCTTGGGGTCCTAATGACCGTAAGAGTTAAAAAAAATTTCAAATCTCACCTCTGACGCCCCCAAGGGGTGAAATTCTTTAAAGGCCAATCACATCAGCTGGGCAGCTCTGTTGTTATGATGTCATAATACCCCCTCCAACAGACACCACACTCGCTCAGCTCTCTGCCCCCTCCCCCCTCCGATGGAACCCCAGAATCCCTCAGCTCTGTGCCCCCTCCCCCCTCCGATGGAACCCCGGAATCCCTCAGCTCTCTGCCCCCTGCCCCCTCCGAAGGACCAGAGTTGGGTTTGGTCGGAGGGTAAGTGAGGTAGGGGTGTCGGGTTTGGTCGGGGGGGGGGTGAGGTGGGGGTGTCGGGTTTGGTCGGGGGGTAAGTGAGGTGGGGGTGTCGGGTTTGTTTGTGGTGGTAGGTAGGGATGTCGGGTTTGGTTGGGGGGGGAAAGTGAGGTGGGTGTGTCAGGTTTGGTCTATGGGGGGTGAGGTGTGGGTCAGGGGGTGTTGGGGTTGGTAGGGGGGAGACGTGGGGGTGTTGGGTTTGGGTGGGGGGGGTGAGGTGGGGGGGTGAGGTGGGGGTGTTAGGTTTGCTCTCTGCCCCCATGCAATGGACCCCACACTCGCTCAGCTGTCTGCCCCCTCCCCACCTCCGACTGACCCGAGCAACGCCGGGTATTTTCGCTAGTAAAATATAAAAATAAAATGTATAGCCTGAGGCAAACACCCAGCATTGAACATTTCATGCCAAACGGTTAGAGCAACTGATAGTCTTATAATGGAAAGGGTTAAGCGACCTTATTATAATCGGAGCTACCAATTCTGCCCATAATACATATAAATGTACTATGAACATCTGCCAAGTAAGCAATAGAGATTGCCCACTGATTTCCCAAAAATTGTAAATATACACATGCCTGCTGGAAAAGTTCAGAAGCCCCAGAATACCAAAAATGTAGCATTGTGACCATAAACTGCAGAAAGGAGGATTCAAAAGAGAAAGAAAGTGAAAGACCCTAATGTCAAAAGTAAAACCTTTACACTCCGTATGAGAGCTTCTTAAGGATATCATCATGGAAGGAATGCATAAATGCATGTGCTTGAACAAAAAAATGAAGACAATAGAAAGTTGTATAAACCAGTGAGGGGAAAGTACAAGATTGAAATTAGGAAGACTAAGAAGGAATTTGAAGAGCAAATTGTTAAAGGTATAAAAACAAAAACTATTTTTTTGGGGAAAAAAAAGTCTGTTAGAAGCTGGAAGCCACTGGGCTAAATTTGACAACTACATTCTGTTATAACAAGTTAACTAAAAAAATATTTAAAAAAATTAAACGTGCTAATATTCAGTGTAGATAAGTACAGCTATGCCTAAAATCATGTAGCCAGTCACAATTGTGGAATTTTTTGCACAAACTTCAGTGAATTTTGGATCAAGCCCTAAATGATCCTGTACAAAAAGAGCAGGTAGTCCATGAAGCATCAGATCAAAATGAGAAAACCAGAAATGTAGGAATCCAAATCAGCAATCAAAATAGGTTTACTCACAGAGGGGGGAAAAATACAGTGGCGTAAGTGAATAAAAGAGTGTTAGTTACCTCTTCACATAACACAATAACCAGGAGTCACCCAATGAAATTAATAGGCAACAGATTTAAAACAAATATAAGGAAATATGTCTTCACACAATACATAATCAACCGGTGGAACTCATTGCTAGGGATGTTGTGAAGGCCAAAAGTATAGCTGGGTTCAAAAAAGAATTAGATAAATTCATGGAGAATAGGACCATCAATGGCTACTAGCCATTGTGTCCCTAAAACACTGACTGCCAGCAACTCAGGGTGTCCCTAAAACACTGACTGCCAGCAACTCAGGGTGTCCCTAAAACACTGACTGCCAGCAACTCAGGGTGTCCCTAAAACGCTGACTGCCAGCAACTCAAACAGCAACTAACCAAATGCCCTGTTCTGATCATTCCCTCTGAGGCTGGTCACCATTTCAAAATGGAACACTGGGCTAGATGGAGCACTGGCCTGACCTAGGATGGCCAGTCCTATGTTCTTATATGATTGCGATTGAAAATATAGCCAGTGTTATCAAGATATCTTAATAGGGTTGCCAATTTTCATTGGACTTATTCCTGGAGGTTTCATCACATCACATTCTGTTTCATTAAAGATTAATCTTCAATTCCTGAAGACTCCAGAGCAATCCAAGGGTTGGCAACCCTATATCTTAACTGTATATTTCCATGCTTTCCAATATTTGGACTTCCATTAAGTTTAAGTTTAATTTTGAATTACTTATTGCTGTTTTATCATCATTACAACTGGTCTTATAAGATTATTTATCCTTAACTACTGATATATATTTTACCTTATCACCTTATCTTGGCTTCACTTCAAGAAGTTTTTGTCTGAGACTATCATTCATTTCAGTCCCTACTACCTAGCCCTCAGTAAAGGTACCTAAAGAAAAGGGCTGACTTCCTGACCAACTTCACTACATAAAGTTCTCTCAAGCTTCTCAGAGCTCTCAAGTTCATGAAAACCTAAAACTCCAAATCACCCCCCTGGGTCATGATCCCTGGCAATGTGAACCCACCAGTTTCAGCTTGCACACAGGTCCTATTTAGGATTAGGTCAGTAACCTAAATACACTAAAAATATAAGTGAATTCCAACATCTGCAATGCCCATGAAAACTCCTTTCAACACCTACATACCAAAAAGAAGCAACTTTTAACCTTTCGTTATTATTTTTAAAATTGTGCTTACTTAAATAAAAAATGAAGTTTTTTCTCCTCAAAGAGACCTTTATTCAAATTTCCCTTACTGAAGTGGATCTGCTTTACATAAATATATCCCTAGTGCTTTATTTTCTGTTGTAGTGTAATTAATACTGACACGTATCAGATTTACATGACGAGATGGCATTGATACATTTAAAATCAGTTTTCTGTGAAACAGTATCCATGCAAATCCCAAAATTTCAGTAGTTAATTTAATGTATTTGTTAGTGTTCTGATAAGAGCTGCAGTGAGAACTGTGCATTTTTCTGCAAGAGTCAGTACTGAGGATTCCAGCAGGAACAATCCAGCTATACAGCTTAATCATATAGAATTATGTTTGTGGGAAATGCCCTTTTCCCACCGTCAGTCAAATATCATCCCAAATTATTGGATTTCTGCCACAAAAGACATAGTGCACCCAACATCCAATATTTTTCCGGACTAAGTTAATTATAACATTTGAAGTCTGCCTTAGGTAGTGCTCAAAATAAAGAGAGACTGGGAACAACTGAAAATCTTTCTGAGATGATAAAGACTCTTTCTTCAAGTACAATGACTTTTTAAAAAGTTTTAATGAATGTAGCGCTTGTGAAAGGTACTGTCTTGTCAGCATTAGAGACCATAATGCTCTCTTTTGGGGCTTTATTGAAATCAACGGGAAAACTACTACGGATATCAAAAGGCTTTGGATCAGTCTTAGGACTTTGTGATGATGTGTACTCCCCACACTGGCCCTGAGAGGGTTGAATTATACCAGACAGGCCCAATCAATCAGCAAACAGGAGAGATTTATGCTTAGAGGAGTCGACCAATTGAAAGCAAGTTCACCTATGAGGAACAAGAGGGGTTTATGTAAAGCCTAGAGATTGACAACAGAGAGTCAGGCTGCAGGGTGGCAGTCACTTTCTCTCAGGTAAGGAGGGATAGGAATCTCTGTGACCTATTAAAACCCTAGGAAGAATGGAAGCAAAGTAGCAAGTAGTCCAGGAGTGAGAACAGTAACATCAGAGAAACTGCAGACCTTGCTTGCTTGGTAAAGGGCCTTGGACTGGAAACCAGAGAAGAGGATGGGCCTGGGTTCCCCTACCAAACACTGCAGAGTCGTTCTGCCTGGGTCACTGCAGGAGTGACAGGGTCAGGTTGGCAGGTGTGAGCACTGCTTGATTCCAAATGAGTGGAAAGTGTTTGAAGGACTCCATACTGAAAGGGGAAATCACCTAGGGTATGTCTATACTGCAAAGGAAAACCCATGGTTGACCCATGCCAGTTGACTTGGGCTCCTGGGGCTGGGGTGAGGGACTGTTTCATTGCAGTGTAGACTTCCGGGCTTGGGCTGCAGCCTGAGCTTTGCAACCCTCCCATCTTGCAGGTATCCAATGTGAGAAGACATGACTTCTTGAGCAAGGTTCCATCAATCACTTCTATAGTGAAGGAGTCATCCTACCCTCTCAAAAAAGAAGATGTGGACAATAACCTTCACAATCCAGCAAGTGGCCCACTATATACACAGGGTCAATAACTACCTGCGTTAATTCCATGGCTGACATTGGAGCCATTAAAATTTTGAAGAGTAATCCTCCATCTGGACTCTAAAGTTGCCCAGAATAATCAACCTCTCCACACCAGAAGAAACAAGATCAGGTTAGCAATTTCCTACAACTGGAAAGTGTTTTAGAGAACATAAATCTCAGAAGTTATTTTACATTATTATTTAATTCAAAATTGGAAAAAAATCATAAAGATATAACTGCATACAGAGGTGTAATTCTAACCCCACTGAAGCCAAAGGGAGTATTAACATTGATTTTATGTAGCCAGGATTTCACTCATAGTATAGAACATGTATAGAGATATGGAATTGATTTGTACCACAAATGATACTATAAATTAAATTCAAAGTATTGGATGTATTGCAGTGTTAAGTGATAAATCCTCTTCTAAAGGCTGAGGTCATCTTCTTGCTAAAAAAGTGTATATTTATGTCACTACAAGGCAAGTGACTTTGTCAGTGAAATCAATATAGTTATAATAGATAAGCCATGAAGCATTCTAGCAATGTATCAAAGCCCTAGATAATGTGACCTGTATGTATTACAGTAATGATAACCTTAATACTTAGCAGTTGTTGCTAACAGCAGGACAGAGTAGTGAAATTTATCGACAAACACACCTGAGGGTCTTTGTCACAGATACCTAGGGCACAGTTTATGTCTAACTACTGTGATGGATCGCCTTCTCGCCCCACGGCACAAACAGGCAGGAGACTCTTCTGTGGCTCCACACAGTGCTTAGTGCAAACCCCACCACCTACTATATACAGCTCTACAGTTCAGCTCAGTACTTCCCAGCTCAGGGAGAACAGGCTATAGCTCAGGTAGGCAAGTCTCTTCCTCCTGGCTCACAGGAATCCAGAGTCTGTTTTTACTCCTCCCTCCTGCTTCCCTAGCTTCCTTCCTTCCTTCCCTCACTCTACTCCTCCACACTACCACCACCCTGGGCTTCCTTCCTGGCAGGCTTTTATTTCCCCCCCCCCCTGGGGGGGGGAGGGAGGCTGCCAGGTGCAACCCATAAGGCTGATCACTCTGCAGCCCAGGTGGCTAATTAGGCTTCTCTGCAAGGGGGTTTGCAGAGGGTTTTCCTCCCTCTTAAAGGGGTGACAGGCTGGGTCAGGCCCACCCTGCCACACTACAGTCAACTGAACCCTTATAAAGTTAGTAAATACCGAACAATTCCAATTATTTTAGTACATCTTGTTTATTACACGTTTCTGCTGTTATAATAATGATCACACTGGAAAGTTCTCAGATGTACATAAAAATGTCTACAATTTTATTTTATTAATTGACATTATTTTAACCATGTGCAGAAAGATGCCACAGTAGAATAATCAAACAAAATCTGTATTTATAATGGACAAATCAAGTTATATTTTCCAAGAAAGAATGGGATTCCCTCTGGATACACAGAGTGATCTCAGGGTAACGATTAATATCTGTGGAGGGTCTGAGTGGAGAGTAGCCATAAGGGCGGGTCCCAGGCACACCCCAAAATTTAAAGCTGACCAGGTTCAACTGGACTTTTGTGACTATTTTGAGAAAGCATTTTTATTAAAGAGAATTGATGTAAGTAGATTGTTATAAAGTTTTCAGTTTGTCTCTTCATAATCTTTTGAAGAGATGTACTTCAATTTCATATTTTTAATTTCTTCTTCATTCCAAAACAGAAACATTTCAATAAACATAAGAACAATAGTTATGAAAATCAGAATTCAACGAAGTCTAGAAGGACTTTTAAATGGGTGAAAATTGCATAAATGCTCATCTTATTTTATTCATGGATATCCCACATTTCAGCATTAAGAGTCCCCTATTATTCCCTCAGATCAAATAATAGAGTATTCATTTGCAGATTATAACTATTAATAACTCATTAATCACATGCTATAGGAATTGCAATGCAGTTTCAGGCCAATATGAGGAATGGCAGATACGATATTTGTAGCTTTGTCAGATGTAGAAGAAATGCAGAGAATAGCAATAGGACTTTTACACTGTCTTCATCAATCTGGCCAAAGCATTTGATACTGGCAGTAGACCCGGACTGTGGCAACTATTATGCAAGTTTGGTTGTCCAGAAAAATTCACCCACATTCTGAGGCTATTTCATAGCAGAGTGCTCAGATAAGTCTGTGTAGATGGTGTTCTTTCTGACCCATTTCCTCTCATGAATAGTATTGAGCAGATCTGTGCAACTGATCCAATCCTGTTGAACCTCTCCTACACCACAGTGTTCAATGACACTAACAAGAGACCTGAATGCTGGCATCAGGATATGTTTCAATCCTCTGGGAAAGTATTCAACCTGAACAGGCAGTGATCTTCCACAAAGGTCTTTAAGACAATTGTTCAGGAACTGCTGTATGCTCATGTAGACTGTGTCCTTAAGGCACATACCCAAGAAAAAATAGAATTGATTACAGACTGAATCTGCTGGAATGTATTGGCTGACAATCAATCTGAAAAAGATAGAAGTCATACATCAACCTGCTCCAGGGAACCTTACATGAAACTAATAATCACCATCAGCAACACACAGCTGAATGTGTTTACAGACTTCTGCTATCTTGGCAGCATATTGTCAAATGATGCTACTATAGACAAGAAGCTGACAAGTTGCATCAACAAAGCCAATTCATGATTTGGCAGGCAGAAATTGGCAGCACCACAGTATTAAGCTTCAAACCAAGCTAAAAGTCTAAAAAGTGGTACTATCCAATTTGTTGTACAGGTGCAACACTTGGACCTGCTACAGGCATCACATCACATCAAGCTTCTAGGTAAGTTCCATTTTTGATATATGCATGCCATTCCCTGGTTCAAATGGCAGGATAAAGTAACCAATAATGAAGTTTTGAAATGCAGCCAGTCCCCAGGGATTGAAGTCATGCCTATCACATCACAGTTACGCTAGGCTGGTCATGTGTTGAGGATGGAGGACACAAGAATGCCAAACTAGTTTTTGTATGGTGAACTGAAAGTGGGTAACTGGATATGAGGTATCCAGAAGAAACACTTCAAGGACACACTGAAACACAACTTAAAGTAGTGTAACATGGATGTCGACAGCTGGGAATTGTCAGCAACAGATAGATCATGCTGGCGAGCAACCGTCAATAATGGGGTTACTCAGTTCAGGATTAGTTCCCGGATGAATCTTGAAGCACAGAGGCCGAGTTGTAAACAGCAGTAGATTCAGCAAGCACAGACTGTAATCCCTTTTTTGATATGAAGCTACTCATGCAATCAATGTAGAAAGGACTGCCACTTGTGCATTGGCCTATTTAGCTACAGTCATACTCCCAAGGAGTAATATTCTCATCAGTGTCATTTTCAGTCATGAAGGACAGCAGCAACATTTAACTGAGTGATACAGTTATTGTAATAATTTTTAGCCTATAATCTGAAATATATAGTTTTGAATATACTTTCAATCATTAATAACCTTTTAAATCCACTTGCAAATGTGATTTATTTCATGTTGTACTGCTATCAAATTTTATATATGTCTATAGAATGTGTGTAACCATTAGTTTACAAGTCAGGAAATCTGAATGAATTCATGAGCACTGCCAAGATTACACATGCTATATTTAGGATGAAAATCATTCTGTTTGAGTGTGTAAATGTAGTCCACAAATCTCTCTTGTCCGTTTTCTTGTTTCTCAAGTGAAATGGAACTGATAGATTGAAATAGATAGCTGGTATATGCAACTGTTACAGGACATTGCACTTGCAGATGGCAATAAGATACTAATGGGGTTATCTGTGTGTGTACCACATCTTGCCCAAACAAGTCAGCCTTGAGGAGAAGTTAAGAATAAAAAAGGCAAGGCAAAACCACAGACAGGAATGATCTAATAAAAGAGTTCATTAAGAAGGTTCAAGCAGTTACTTTCCAAACCAACACCCTTCTGCAGTTTGGACACAGACACTTATGGACACACACTAAACTAAATGCAAGCATCTAAAACGGTGTGGGCTGAAGTACAACTCACAGAGCTTGTCACAGCCAATATTAGAGGAGATTCCCAAAAATATTAAATGAAATATTTTGTTTCCAGGCCCTAAAAGATTTAAGGTTACAAAGGTTTTTCTTAGAAACTAATAAGATCTTCAAATGGGAGAAATATGTTTATTCCCACTGGCAACAAATAACACCAATGAAATAGATGTGTGTTTTCACTGGGATTTATACCATTTGCTCTAGCATTTATATTATTGGCTTGTACATAGGAAAGAAATAGTAGCTTGAGCTCATAATATGTTGGGCATAATATCAAGAAGATTAGGCCACATGTTAGAGTAAACTCTGATGGAAAACATACATTTACTGCAAAGAAATAGTTATGCCAGAAATCTAAGAAATTTTACTGCAAAACGGTGTCTGCCTTGTATCCATCTATCTCTCACTATCAGATTTTCTTAGCGGGAAGGGGGCTATAACATGCCATGAATAGACTAACTTAAAAAGGTTTTTAGAGGCAAAAAAGAAAGGGAAAGAGAGAATGGTGGAGGCAGAAATAATCTAGTAATAATACAATAACTGATTGTATCATTTCTAATAATAATGAATATTTTTATCCATTACTGTTTCATAATATAATTGGTGGCCAAAATATTAACCAAGCCACAGCTATTAAAGAGACTCCCACCTTAACTGCCCCCCAGAACTCCACCTCCTATCCAACCTCCCCTGCTCTCTGCCCTGACCCCTATCCACACTCCCACCCCCAACAGACCCCTGGGACTCCCTGCCACTTATCCAAGGCCCCGGCCCAGCCCAGACCCCTTTACCACGCTTACCACGCTGCTCAGGCCTGCCAGAGGGAGACATGCTGCCCCCCAGGAGCTCGCATCTTTGCCCCCTCAGGGCCGGCAACTGAAATTTTGGGGCCCCCTACTCTGATCGTTGGGGCCCCCCCAGCCCCCCTCCCAGCCTAACCTCCTCCCCTGCCCACTCCTATTGGTTCCCCGCCGGCCCCTTGGCCGGCGCCGGCCGGGCTGCGTGCACCCGGCTCTCCCCAGCCCCACTCGCTAGCCCCCGCCCCCACGGAGCGGCGCGCCCGGCCAGTCCTCTGCAGCCGCCGGGGCGGGGGAGGCGATGGAGCCAGCATCCTCCCCCCCCATGCCAAGGGCTGGCCCGGCTCTTGCTGCAGGTGAGCGAGGGAAGCGCTGCAGCCGGGGGTGCCTCGGGGCGGCTCCTGGGGCGCGGGATGAGCCGCCGGCTGAAGGGCTCAGGAAGCAGCCGGCCACTGACACCCGGACACAGCCCGGGAAAGAGCGGCCACGGAGATGTGGTGCCCAGGTGGGATGACTACGGGTACAGCTGTGTACCGGGCCCCGGACTTAAGGGGGCCCCCCTTAAGTCCAGGGCCCAGTACAGCTCTACCCGTAGTACCCCCCTGTCGCCGGCCCTGTGCCCCCTTACCACACCATGGCAGGAGCTCAGGCCTCACTGGAGCCAGCCCTGTCTGGCCGTAGCAACAGATCCACAGTACTGAGGCCATGGCATGCTGGGGCTGCAGGGGAGGGGGACAGCAGGGCACAAAGTTATATGTAAAGATATGTAAAGATATTGTGATCTCATCTGAGACTCATTTTAGTAATAATTAGGCTCTGTTACTGTTAATGTACTGGAACGTCATAGGCCTGTTCAGTTCCACTGAGAATTAGGAAAAGGCTCCCTTTCTCTGTGAAAGGCCTGACTACATGACTGGGAAGGCTGTGCCCCTCACGTCCACTGCAGAATTGCTGCCTACTCTGATCACACTTGGCGAATAGGCAGGAACGTTCTGGAGTTTTTTCTTGAGGAAAAAATGGTGATTGCCCATCTGATTGTGCAGTCCAATATCTGCCAGTTTCCTTGAGGATAAACTCATTGTCCACCTGCCCCTTCTTCCCCTTGATACAGCGTTCATGGTAGTAACTCTTGGGAGAACAGTGGGTGGGGGAGGCATGAGCTCATGGTGAGCAAACCAGTGCAAGATGTAGCATTTACTTTCAATGTTTGCTGAGCCAGCTTGAGCACCTGCTGCAGAGCCCAAGTCCCTTACTCACCCACATGAACACTGTTTAACCCTGTGCAATCTCAGTCCCTTAAAAAATATTCTGCTCAGCAGAATCCTAGGTCCTGTTTCTGACTGACTTATAGAATGTAAAGAGGAAAGGTAAGATTCTTCTAATGACTAACAGCTTTGAAAGTATGAACTTAGCTTGTTCATGTAAATCCTACTGTAGTTAGTATTAAATACTGAAAATGACACTTGCAAGCATGTATTCTGTTCGTGTTATAAATATGTGCAGCTGTTTTTTTGTTGTGTATTTTATTATAGGGCCACTACTAATGAGTCTATAGCTAAGATAGCATTGATATTTTCACTTTACGCAGGACTGAAGTTCCTCTGTTACACAATTTACTGACTGAATTCAGCCTCCAGTTTTGGCAGAGCAACTCTTGCAGGTCACATGATTTCCTATGTAACCATTTCAGTGAAATATTCACTATTTTTTTCACAGGATACATTTTTAAAATGTCTTCCTTATTGATATTATGTCCTGTTTTCCTTATTTTCTTTGGGTTCCTCTGACTAAAATGACCACAGTCTCTGCAAGTCTCACCCTCCCTTCACACACACATGATTTTTCAGACACAGACCACTTTTTAAATTAAACTCCTCCCAACCAATCGCCTGTTCTCCCAACCCTGCTTCTCATCATCTTGATTCTCCCATGCTTCCTTCATATTCCCCTTTAACCCCTATATTCATGGAACACATCATGTTGCACCACTTTGGAATGATGGGTAGTGGGAGAGGAAGCATAGTGGGATTATCTACGATGTGAGGTTAAGAGGAAACATTAAGACAAACTGATGTTTGTGTTGGGGGAAGGGCTGCATGCTGATGAATCACAGGTAGTTCACTAGATCTCAATTCATAGACTTTACGGCCAGAAGGGACCATTGTGTTCGCCTAGTCTGACCTGCACATTACAGAACCACACCACCCGTTCCTGTAATGGACCCCTAGCTTCTGGCTGAGTTAATGAAGTCCTCTAATCATGATTTAAAGAGTTAAAGTTACAGAAGTCTTACCCTATTGCCCCTACATCCATCCACCGTGAGCCCTTCTCCTCTACTGCATGTAGTTTTTAAACCCTCGTGTGTCAGTGTCTATATGCATATCTATCTCTATATATAAAAGTAAAATGGTGTATGCGTGCATGCGTGTATGTATGCTACCTTACTCCTTACCTTACACCGTTTGAGCTAGAGACTTGAAATTTGGTACAGTTATAGGCTTTAGGGTCCTAATCAGGGTAAGAGTCGAAAATTTTTCAAATCTCACCTCTGAGGCCCACCAGGGGTGAAATGCTTTAAAGCCCATTAACATCAGCTGGGCAACAGGTTAACACCTGCTGTTCTCGATGACATAGTTATGATGTAATAATACCCACCTCCAACGGACCCCGCACTCGCTCAGCTCTCTCCCCCCTCCCCACTCCAACGGACCCAAGCAACGCTGAGATGTCTGAACAAAATTTGTATTAATAAAAAACATGGTAGTCTTTTTACATCCCAGTTTCCAATTACAAATACCCCGAGCAACGCCGGGTATTTTTGCTAGTAATTGTATAATTCCAAAGATGGAGCCAACCTGTCCTGACCCCGCAGGCAGTGAGTTAAAAGGAGGTTGCAGACACCCGCATGGATGATTCATGCACCATGTTTAAAATATGTATAATCTGCTTCCCGCTTTTGCAGTTTTCTCTTTCCCTGAGAAAAGTAAACAAACAGCTTTGCCTTCTTCAGGATGCTTCTAGTTTGTGTTTGCAGAGCGGCGGGCATTCCTGTCAGCCCATCCTGAGTGAGTTGTGCTCAGCAGCTAGTGCCATATACAAGAGGTCATGTCATTATTTTTTGAGGTGCCCCATACTTTTTCAAAGACCCTGAATTAGGGTGACCAGATAGCAAGTGTTAAAAGCCAGGACACTCTTTTGGGGAGTGGGGGGGAGGGGGGGATAGTTGCGTATGCAAGACAAAGCTCCCAATATTGGGAAGGTCCCAATAATATCCAGACATCTGGACACCGTACCCTGAATTGAAGGGATTCTCCTTCCAGATAAGGAGCCTAGTAGAACAATGATCAGAGAGGGGTTATTTATGGGAAACAAAGAATCATTGAAATGTAGGGCTCCAATAGAAAGTGCCACACTAGAAGTGGTTAGAAATTTACTCTAGAGAATAGTAACAGATAGTTTAAGGCAGAGTGCTAACTCGCCCTCCTGGGGTATTAGTAGATTTGGAGCCTGTGAAAGTCTAATAATAATACTGAATACTCTACTATTGTCACATAGTGCTTCTTAACAGCTCCATGAGATGGGGATAATATTGACCTACATTGTATAGAGAGGCAAGAAGACATATGGGTTAAATGACTTGGTCTAAGGACATTCAGCGAGTCAATATTAGAACTGGGATTACAATTTGGGCATTTCAGTTGGCCCTCCCTACCCCAGTCTCTCCTTAGTGTAACACAGATATGTGCCCTGTAACAAAGCTGATGTTTCCTTCTGTGTTCTGCAGGTCCAAAATGCTAGCAAAAATACCCGGCATTGCTCGGGGTATTTGTAATTGGAAACTGGGATGTAAAAAGACTACAATGTTTATTATTAATACAAATTTTGTTCAGAAGTCTCATTTTGTCTAATTAATTTCATTCTCTTGCATTTAGATGTGGTTTCTCGGATACATTTTCGCTTTTTACATGGCATAACGAATAGGGTCCTTTTTAAGAAAAAAACAGTGTATTTAATTATGTTTGTGCTACACACAATGGGGGCCCTTGGAGGGGGGAGAGAGCTGAGCGAGTGGGGGGGGCGTTGGAGTGGGGGGAAGGGGTGAGAGAGCTGAGCGAGTGCAGGGGCCGTTGGAGGGGGGAGGGGAAAAAGAGCTGAGCGAGTGCAGGGGCCGTTGGAGGGGGGGGAGGGGCAGAGAGCTGAGCGAGTGGGGGGGCATTTATGCTCTAATTTATGGCTTCACCTCCAAAAGAAAGAGATTGCTCATTCTTAACAATCAAGCAGACCTTAGTAACGGTGATGTTTTACAGCAGGGTTTAAAAAAAAAAAATCTCTGCAGCAAAACAATTCTGGACCACCTTTAGAAATAAACACAAACAAAAAAACCCCAAACACACACACGTGAAACATGCTGTTAGGAAACAAAACCAAGACACACAAAGGTTAATTTCAAATATAAAACTTTTTACAAGATATTATATAAAATGGAAGTGATTAATGATAGTCATTGTATTACTTGACTGGTAACTAAGATTACCAATTTATTCTAATTTTTTCTGATTTATGCTAGGCTTATGTGTTCTAGCACAATACTTCAATACTAACTTTTAAGATACTCTACATTTTTTGTTCTAGCTTTGTAAATGGTGGTTTTTTCACAAAACCATGAAGCTATTCCCCCGCTCTTTAAATGTGTTTCATTTTGGTTTATGCTCTTAGACAACACATGAGACAAATCTTGCTTCTCCCCACCCCCTCATTTGTATGACTAATCCCATTGACATCACTGAGACTATTTGCATGAGCAAAGTGATCAGGATTTAGCTCATATTTGGAATCAGCTACATGTGTACTGAGTATAGAGCTGTTATGTGGCGTGACAGCAATTGAATATGACAATTATTTTTGCACACTTCTGAAATATGGAGCAAAGCCTAAATAAAGTCATTTTATTCTGAGAAAAGTACTGAGCACAAGGGATGAGGGAAGGAATCCACAGACCCAAAATGAGCCTCAAACCCATGTAGCTGGCTTTTGGCCAGCTAATGCAGCATAAAGGGAGGGTTAGTGTACATATAGCACTGATCCAAAGTTCACTGAAGTCAAAAGGAGTATTTCCATTGATTTCACTGGGCTTTGACTCAGAGCCACAGCCCTTGCTCTGTCCTAAGAACTATTATTATTATTATTTTATTAACACTTTGAAAGTACTCTATATTTTCAAATTATTGTACAATATTGGCTAACTAATCACCACTTCTCCTGTGTGAGCCAGGTACCTCCATTGGTTTCTCCTCTACTATCCCATCAAATTCAAACTTCTTGCCACCACGTTCAAAGTCTTGTATAGCTTTCTCGCTCCCTATTTATCCTTCTTTTTGCTCTGTCAATATTCCCAGCTTCATCTACTCATTTGTCAGCTACTTGCATAGACACCTCAGAACCTTCATGTGTGTGTGTGTGTGTGTGTGTGTGTGTGTGTGTGTGTGTGTGTGTGTGTGTGTGTGTGTGCCTTCATGTCTTGAAATATAATCATAAAAGCAAGCATATGTATTCTTAAGGTAAAAGCATTATGAAGGAAAAAAATAAATTTAAAATGCACACTGAACATACCCCTCAATCTTATAGGGCTCTAATAGACTGAAGACTTTTCAATTCTTCCACAAGCTTTGGGGCACACTGGACAGAAGCTTGCTGAATCATAAAGAAGGCAAACTTGTCCTTTTAAGGCAAAAGCTTTTCCCTTTTTCTCTTAGTCTCTGCAAAATCCATTTTGAATCAGTATATGCAAAACACTCCAAGGAGTGGTGCCTCTCTAGAGTCCTTTCATCTTAGTGATTCATTTTAATCACCACCCACTGTTTTTAGTTCCTGTAGAAGCTGCAGTAACCCTCCGGCATGGAGAAGAACACAATCGTACAAACTATTAATAGATTTAATATAATATGGTCCCCGAAGATACTGCATGCAATTGCAATATCAGTTACATTTCCCACATTAGATACTGAAGTACATTGAAGCAAAGAGATAAAGTGACTTCCCAAATCAACACAGTAAGTCAGTTGCAAAGATGCAATTAAATCTTAGGACTTCCTAGGTGCCAATCTTTTGCTCAGCCCTCCAGACTATGCTGTCATCATATGGGGTTTGATTCCTCTCGAGGTGATGTGTCGAGGGGCAAGCAGGGTCAAGTGCATCCCCAGCAGCCAGCAGAATGTGGGGTGGAGCAGAATGGGCAGGGCCAGAGCCGCTGAGATGCTGCTCGCTGCACAACAGCTGCCTGGGAGAATGCCTGGCTGCAGTGGTGGGTTGCCCCCTGCCCAGTCTTGGCGTCCACGGACAGCAGCCAAGTGAGCCAGAGGCCCCTCTTCCCTCCAGCCCCTGTCCCCAAAAAGCTGAGCCTGGGCAGGGGGCAGTTTTCACTGTCACCGCTCCCCTGCGAAGCTCTCTCTCGGGCATCTGGCTATGCTGCACAGAGCAGCAACTGGGAGCAGCTCCATTCTGCTCCCTGCCTGGGCCCAGTTGCCAGGGAAAGTAGCTGAACATGCCGGGAGAGGTGAGGGGGAGGTGTTAAACTGGAGCAATGGGAGGACAGTCCCTCCCCATCAGCAGGTAATGTGGATCAGGAAGGGGAATCCACAAATGGTGACAAGGGGAGAGGACAGGAGTGCGAACTCATGATTATTTCTGTTGCAGTAGGACTTGTAGGCAGGAACTAGATAGGGTGACCAGATGGGAAGAGTGAAATATCAGGACACACTCTGGGGGGGGGGGGAGTGGAGGAGCGGGGGGCGGGGCACGAGTGCGGGGGGGGCTGGAGGAGCGGGGGGCGGGGCACGAGGGGGGAGCAGGAGCGGGCCGCAACGACTGGAGGCTCTCTGTCTCTGCGGGGAGGGGGCAGTGGGCTCTCCCCCCCGCCCCCCGCTGCAGCATGCATCTCCGGGAGGCAGAGCAGAGAGAGCTCTCCTGGCCGTTGCCGTGGCCCGCCCACCTACCCCTGAATGCTGTCTCTGCTGGGGGAGATGCTGAGGGGGGAGCAGTGGGCTATCTGCTGCTGCTCCCCTCACCCGCTGTCCCGCTCTCGGCGCTGGTTGCATGCAGGGGGGGTTCCACTCTGCCCCCCCCTGCATGTTCCACCGCTGCCTGTCTCTGCGGGCGGGGGGAAAGGCACTGGCAAGCCGGCAGCAGCAGCAGGTTCCTCCCCCGCCTCTCCGGGGGAGGGCGGGGACCTACGGCAGCCACGCTTGGCCCGACCCCCGGCCAGGGAGCACAGGGCCCAGCCAAGAAGGGGGGGGGGGATCAGCTTCTCGCACTCGCTCGCCCCGCGGCAGCCGATCGGCCCAGCCCCCAGCTGGGGAGCGCAGGGCCCAGCGGCTGCCGCGATCTGCCTGCACGCGCAGGGCTCATCTATAAATTCCCGAAATCAGGAAAAATGGCGTCCCGACCAGAGTTTCGTCGGGACACAGGACAGAAGGTAAAAAATCGGGACTGTCCCGATAAAATCGGGACGTCTGGTCACTTTAGAACTAGAGCTGGTTGAAAATAAGAATGTTCATCCCATGGAATATTCTAATATTTCAAAATTTCAGAGATGGGATGAAAAGTGAAAATATTGATTTTTTTAGTGGGATACAAAGTTTATAAAAAATTCAGTATGGAAATTTCTAAACATAATGAAATGTTGAAAATGTTTCATTTTGGTTTGTTGAACCAAATAAAACATTTCATTTAGTCTTGGTCCTACATAGTGACATTTGTATTTGCCTGAGCTGCTGCAGTGCCTCATGGGAATTGTAATTTGGGTGCCTCCTGCCCCCATTTTGCTCCTCAGGTAGGCTCTGGGTCCCACAATACCCTATGGTTGCATGTCTTCCAACAACAAGGGAGAGATAAGTACAACAAAGAGATAGTCCAGTCCAGTCCACAGAGGAGAAAGGATCACAAGGCACCTGAACTTCGATTCCTCCCAGGAAGCACTGCTGCAGCTCAAGCAAACAAACATAGAACAACCCAACCTGAAATACTTCATTTTGATTTTCACAATGGAAGATTTTTGGCAAAACCAAAATGTTTGTATCAACTGCATTTTCCACTGAAAAAACAAGGCTGGGTTTTGTTGTTGCTCTGTCTCAGACGCTCAGTTCTAACTCTGTTCTTTCTGTATCTCTACCCCACTCTCCTGCAACATGTAATCAGGTAAAGCTTCCACTGATAGCAGTGGAATTTTTGACTAAGAACTCCATAATGGCTGTAGGATGCATTTTATTTTTTCAAATCTCAATTATTTGGTTCAAATTGATCTTGAGTTTTAGGCAAAGGTTCAGGTCAATTTGCTCATCCACAACTCATGAAACTCTGGCCCAAATACTTCGAAGGTGTCATAAAGCCAGCAACTGTTACTCTTACCTTCAGTGCTCTTATCATCAATTAAGTAAAGACGATTGGACCAAATCTGTCCTCAGTTATACAGGTGCAACTCCCACTAAAGTCACCAGCTGTGCAATGTTAGGGCATGTCTTCACTACGACTTAACGTCGACTTTAACGACGTTAAGTCGAAATAAACATGTACCCGTCCTCACATCCATGCCATTAAAGTAGATTTAAAGGGCCCTCAAAATCAACTTTTGTACTCCTCCAAAACGAGAGGAGTAGCGCTGAAATTGACCTCTCTAGGTCGATTGTGATGTAGTGAGGAGGCAAACGACTTTAAGCCTCCGACCTCCGAGCAGCTCCGCGAACCCCCATGCCCACCCGAGCAGCGCCGCGAACCCCCCCACCCCCCCACCCGAGCGGGGGGGAGCCGGCGCGGGGCTGCTCGGGCGGGCATGGGGGTCCGCGGAGCTGCTCAGGCAGGCGGGGGGGGGGGGGGTGTCTGCGGAACTGCTCAGGCGGGCGGGGGTGTCCGGCGCGGGGCTGCTCGGGCGGGCGGGGGGTTTTGAGGAGCTGCTCGGGCGGGGGGGTCCGGCGTGGATTTGATGTGGTATCATTGTATTTGAAGTTATGAAATTTTGTTTTTTGTGTGTTACTGAAATATGTTGTAAGGTTGGGAACATCCACAACCAGCCTTTCAGGTACAATAATGGACCAGCCAGACAAGCTGATGGCCCATTAAGGGGAATTTACACTCCCAAGAACTATCCCAGGAACCGTATACAATGGAGACTTCTCAGAGACAGCACATACAAAATGGACACCACTTGACCCAGGTCATAGCAGAGGTTCTTTCCAGCAAGAAGGAAGAAGGTATAAAAGAGGGGAAGTGACCTCATGTCTTGGCTTCAGTCCCCCCCCACCCCCACCCCACCACTCAACACCTGGAAGCACATCTGGAGGACAAAGATTTGGAACTGGGAAGGTGGTCCCAGGCAGAAAGGAAAGCCCCAGCATGTGTAGTAAGAAACTATACCATCTACCAAGGTAAGACACTGCTCGATTCAAATCTGATCTAGTTTATGAAACTCAGATTGCAATTTTACTTCAATTTCTAATGGTAACCAACTTTGATCTGTATGCTTATCTATATATATAAAAAACTCAAATGGTGTATGCGTGTATGCGTGCGTGCGTGTATGTACGTTCCCTTACTCCTTCCGCACCGTTTTAGCTAGAAATTTGAAATTTGGTACAGTTATAGGCTTTAGAGTCCTAATCAGGGTAAGAATTGAAAAATTTTCAAATCTCACCTCTGACACCCGCAGGGGTGAAATTCTTTAAAGCCCATTAACATCAGCTGGGCAGCAGGTTAACACCTGTTGTTCTCTGTGACATAGTTTTGATGTAATAATACCCCCCTCCAATGGACCCCGCACTCGCTCAGCTCTCTGCCCCCTTCCCCCTCCAACAGCCCCCCACTCGCTCAGCTCTCTCCCCCCTCCAATGGACCCCGCACTTGCTCAGTTCTCTTCCCCCTCCCCCCCACAACAGACCCTGCACTCACTCAGCTCTCTCCCCCCTTCCCCCTCCAATGCCCCCCCACTAACTCAGCTCTCCCCCCTCAGGTAAGAATTGAAAATTTTTAAAATCTCCTCCCCCTCCCCCCACTCCAATGCCCCCCCCTCGCTCAGCTCTCTCCCCTCTCCCCCCTCCAACGGCCCCCGCACTCGCTCAGCTCTCTCCCCCCTCCGACGGACCCGAGCAACGCAGGGTATTTTTGCTAGTTACTTATAAATTACTTAAGATCTATCTTTTTGTAATTAATAAATCTGTTTTATATTTTACCTGAAACACTGCGTTTTGGTGAAGTGTTTGGGAAATCTGCTCAGATTTCAAGGGCTGGTGCATGTCCACTTTCCTTTGTAGAAGCAGTGGCCTGGGTAATGAACTTATACTGGTCAGGCTTCTGACTAGTGCAAGACGGTATAGTCCTGGGGTCCCAGGCTGGGGAGCTGTGGGAATTGGCTGGAGCCTCTCTATTTTTAGTCCATGAATGAATTGGGAGAAGCATTCATGTAACTCAGCTGAGTTTGTCTGTGGATGTCTGTGTAAACAGTCAGGTTTGTGGCTTAGCAACAGAATCAGTGTGAGAGGATGCCCAGATTGGTGGCACAGAGGGCTCAGCGGTACGCCAGTTCCAGGTTGCACACCAGGGCACCTATCTCTTGAATCCTATTTATACCTCACATAAAGATATGAGCTATGCAGGCTCTTCAACAGGCCCTCTGCATTAAGATTTCATGCTATATGCATATAACACAATCTCCAGGAAGGATTACAAAATTTTATTTATAGAACTTTTTTAATCCTACCATTGAAATCTGTGTTTACTATTCAGAGCTCTGATCAAGAGGGGTTGAGCTGCAAATGAAATAGTTTGCAGACAAACTGTGTTCAATGTGAAATATGCCACAGACAGATGTGACCACCACAAGTCAGGGTGACCGTGTCATATTTCAAAAGGAGCTAGAGAACAAAAGTATTGAGTCTGTTATTAAAGCTGTCATCCCAAATGTATTTGAGGAGTGCCCTCCAGATACTCAGGACTTTCATTCTAATTATTAAAAAAAAATCCCTCGGTGGATCTTTTTCTTCATACCTTTAACACTCATCTGTCATTCGCTAAGACTCTGAAATATTCCAGACATGACCTTGTCCCTGTTTTCTGTTTCTGCTCCTCTCCATTACTCTTCTACTGGCAGCTTTCTTATAACACGTGATGTTTTGTACCTCACAGAAAAGTCTGGGTGTTTCATAAGCACAGTTTTCTGGACTGTTGCATCCTTAATATTTTAAATTAAACTTTACAATGCAGCCCTTTAAGTTAAATCACCTCAGAATGTATACTCCAAGTTCAAATATACTCTTTAGTTAGACTTCTACTTAGAATCTGTTGTAAAAATATGCACAGACAATGGAACTACAGTATATAGAGAGTAACAGTAAACCTGCATTTTTTCTTCTTCAACTCATAATTCAAAAATTTTACACAGAGGGAAATATAACTCACATCCTGTAAATAAATCTCATTATAAAAATCAGAGCAGATTTTACCAGGAAAAAAAATCTTATTTTGGAGGGGGATCTCTCACCCATTACCACACAATTACTATTTAACAAGAGCTCAAAGTGTGCAAGGTGTCATATGGTTTTTGTCCTGAAGAATTCCTACCCTAGTTCCTAATATGAATCACAAGTGAATTTAAGTCACAAATCAGAAAGAATCAGCAATTGTCCTAATGAAATTAACAATTATGTGCTTTAAATTATTTGAAATCTGACTCAATGCCACTAATAGGCTTAAGAGTTAACACCACACAGCTTATTTTTGTACAGTTCACATTTCTTTTACAGCACGTCTTTCAGGTTGTCTATACCTCACATAAAGACCATTAGTTCCTTTTTGTTGCCTTATTATTTCTCTTGTTTGAGCATGCACATTATGAGCAGAGATGGCCATTCACTCAAGAGGGAGGGGACTAAAAAGGATGTAATGATTTGCTAAAGAAAACACTCTCCCCAAGAAAAATACTCCAATAGGTAAATATTCCATGCTCTTCCCCCCCACCCCCACTTTCTACAAAGCATTGTTTACAATATTTCAAAAAACTCAGTTTGTAGCTTTATAAAAACTTTCAAATCCCCTGTGCTGCTACAGATCACAAATATTTTCTTAAAGGAAACTATCTATATTGAAGTTGAACAAAATCACAAACATAATACTAGAATTACCAGGTAATAATTATCAAGCCTAATAATCAAACCACACAAATATAAATTTCAGCTTAAGTCCATCTTCCATTACTACATCAAGAAAGACTATTGAAATATTTTATTTGTATTACTGTATCCCATTTTGACATTTCATTACCAAACTCTTAAGCACCAAAACTATAAAATAGGATAGCTACAGTATCATAAAAAGCTTTGCACAAAGTCAGGCAAGCTATGTAAAAAAAGAAAAGTGATATTTAAAGGGACTCCCTGGCTTGGAGGCAGGGATAAATAAAGTCTCAAATAGATGGTGTGATAGATAAATAGTGCACACAAATTATGGAGAGGAGAGACAGAGAGAAGGCCAAGACAGTAGGTGGATTGGAGTTCAAAGCGGTACAGTGGAATAAGTCCAGGAAACATTTTGAAAGCCACTGGACTATTTTGAGGTGGATTTGAAGGCTGATACAGTAGAAACCAAGGAAAGATTCTGGAGCATGAAGCTGATATGGTCATATTTACTCAACAGCGAAAGTCTGTCCACAATATTCTGGACCCACTGAAGTTTAGATAATAAAGATTTATGAAGACTATAAAAGAGGGAACAACAATAGTCAAGATAAGAAGTGATTAATGCACGACTAAGGATTTCAGTAGAAGAAAGGTCAATATAAAGGCAAATTCTGCCAATGTTCTATAGGTCACAGTAGGCAAGCTTACAGACAAGGGAGACATGGAAAAATCAAGATCAGGGTCAAAGATTGTTTACAAAAAAATTATCCTAAGATCTGAATTAAGAAGATTGGACATAAAGTCTCACAACTTGGGGCTACAACTGACCATTTATAGAGAAAATACTTGGGCAATATGGATGACTTTGTTCAGCAAAAAAATTGTACCTCATATGATGTTTTGCCTGGTCTTACTCCTTGCACAGGCAAAATTCTTATTAAAGTACGTGGAAGTACTGATTAAAGCCACTTTGCTAGGCAAAGAATAAAAAACAAATACCTCTCTCTATATATATTCATTTTTCAGCTGCCTTATCAAAGCACTTTGTCTCAGAGACCAGAATATGTATCATCCTCTATTAGTGCTGCTCCATAAACTAGCAGCAATTCATCTAATCTACAGAAGCTCCCACATGACTCTCAGGGTCTTTGGTATCCTTAGAATTCCATTTGGCCCTGTCACCTAAATAACACTTAAATTTAATTAGTTAGTACAATCATTAGTCAGTACAATGTTAATGCCAGGCAGTGATCTGATCTACAATTTAATGAAATTATTCTAAGTAGTAGTTCTAGCAACATTTAGACCAAATTCTTCTCTCAGATCTATTCTGGGCAGATCTATCTATGAAATGTGGACAGAGATAACATTGGAATGAAACGCAACATATTTTCAATTCTGATGAGTAACTATTTTTTATTCAGGCCCAGTTAGTCCAGATATTACTGGAATAATAGCAAATAAAAACAAGATTGCATAATTTTCATTATTGTGTACTGGAGCATCTTTGCTGACTGAAAGTAAAGTGAAAATATCAGGAAAATAGCAATAAACTGAGAACACCATCCTACTTTTGCTGGTATTAATGGTAAAATTCCCAGTAAAATTAGTGCAGATCACTTGGTCCAGAGTAGCTAAATAAGAAATTCACACAAATAATACCAAGGAATCTGAATGTAGAATGTGTAGATTGGCAAACAAAAAGGGGTAATTAAAAAAAAATTAAATCCAGTAATCACAAGTTAAATAAACTTCAGAAGTATTTTTAGTAGACAAATTAAACCTATATCAGTTCACTTATAGTACTTTATAAATATTAAATGTAATACTGTAAATCATACAAACTTTATGCAGTGTGACAAAGCTCCACGCCTGTACTTGTGGGTCCTGCGTTTCTTGGCGGATTTCACTAGCCTCAGTCACTAATTGGGAAGGCAGATTGGGGGGGGGGGAGGGGGCTGGGCCGGGCTGGGCCCGCCCTCTTCTTCGGGCTCCATCCCAGGGACCCTAACAGTATCAGTGGAGAAGGCTGACCTTTTAACCACCAAGCACAATACAATTCCCTGGGCTTCTTCTTCACAACAGTTCCTGCTTCTTTACTCTCCACTTCACCCTTACCTCAGGGCCTCCTTCCAAACTGCTCTCTGCTTCAATGCCTCCAAACTCCTCTCTGCTCCAATGTCTCCAAACTCCTCTCTGCTCCAATGTCTCCAAACTCCTCTCTGCTCCAAACACCCACACTGTCTGCCTGAGGCAGGGTTTTTTTTATTAAGGCCTTACTTGACAGCAGGTGCTCCTAATTGCCCTGCTGCCTGCTAGAACCTTCTTAATTGACCCCAGGTGTCTAGATTGGCCTGGAGTAGCCTTTGATTGGCTGTAGGGGGAACAGAGACCTGCACATCCTGAGACTGATGTACCTGCCTTCCAGCACTCTCCTATACCCTTCAGGACTGACTCTATCACAGCAGTCAGAACCTACCTTTGACTTAAATAGGATGCTTGCCCAAATAAAGACTCTAGAATTTATCATCGTACACATAAGAATTTACTCTACATGTATTCAGCTTCATACTGGCAAACACTATTGTGCAAAGTTACTTTCTTGCATAAGTGTTTGCAGGATCAGGTCCTTAGATTATGAGTTCTTTGGAGCATGGAATATATCTTCCTGTATATAGACAACACCTAGAACATAGTGGACAATACTATGCTACTAATACTAGAAAATAGAGAATGATAGTAGAAAAGTTAAGAGGTTTCCTATACAGCTGTCAATGTTTTAATCTTTAATCATATGATCTGTTTATCATTATCTAGCTTTAATGAGGTTTCTGGACAACAAAAGTCTATATTTCTAAAAGTGATATTTCAGAGCCAGATTCACCAAAATTCCATCCAACTTCAGTGCTACAGAAGCCGGTGCAAGCCACATTGGTTTGACCTTCTGTGAGATTCCAAGGTGGGGAAGCCAGATAGAGTTTTATTGAAGCTGGACCTTAACTGAAGACTCTCAAAAGTTCAAGCATGCCAACAGTAATACATCACATACTTAGTCTCCCTTTTTATTTTCAACTCACAATTTCTTATTTTAAATGAAATAATGATTTTATGTAATGGAAACAAACTTTAAATCCAAGTTAGCAAAATACATAACCACTACACCATACTTCAATCCCCCCAACACTTTTATTTTTGGCTTTGCTTTTGAAAGAGCAATATTGACCCAACATATCAGTTCTTGTACAAACCACGATGAGGATTCTCAGAATCAGTGGTTTGTTTTAACAAGAGACTATTTTAATTGGCAGTATAATTCAAGTGTTACATTAAATGAGATAAAGTTTGCCTTTGACACCAAATCCAAACCCCACACAGTACTGTAAATCTCATGTTTAAAACAAGAGGGGAAATCTAAAACATATCATGCTACATTAAGCCTTTGTTCACGGACAGCCACATTATCGTTCCTGCCTTTGTACCAATTGAAGCTGACTGACAGTGTTTAGATAATGAGATGTGTGTATCAAAGCTCACAGTGGCATACACTGTATCTTCATATCCTTTAGGCCGCAGCTGAGGACAAGGTATAGCAGCTATGGTATCCACTACCTTCTCTTTTATGAATATAATCACGGCAGCAGCAAATCAAACACAAACTCTGCTATGACTAAAACACAAGCACAAGGACATGCACACTTTACATAGCATGCCTTACAGCACTCCCCTCTCAATGGTCCCATGGCACAGTAATTTTCATGCTGTAGTGGTCTTCACATATTAGAACTGCTGCATGGGGACTCTTCAGGTCTTGTGCCATTCACTGCTCAAATTCCAAACTCCATTATCCTCTAACTTCACTGAGTTCAAAGAGCTCAGCATCTTGCAGGATCAGGCCCTCTGTTTAAAATGAAGCTTAATCAAGATGGTTGATTAAACTCTCAAGGAAATTTTACATTACTTTTTTACAGCTTCCCTCACTACCTGAAGCAAAAGTCTCCAGTACAAGAATGTATTACTTTGTAGTTCATAAATAAACAGAGAAAAACTGCCAATTAAATAAAATAAAAAGTAAAACAAAGTTAGTCTGGTTGAAGTTCTTTCTCCCCCACACCTGGCCCCCAATAGTATTTTAACCAGTTTACAGTTTACCCTGCTGCTTTATATGATAAGTTTGATAACAAGTTTAAGTTCTTTCCAGTCCTTTTTGGCTCACGATCATAGAAAAACTCCTGGAGAGAGTGACGGGGGGAGGCTGAGGGATTTCCAGAGATTAAAATGACCACTTTAGAGATACTCTGAGCAAAACCATGTCAAGAGCCAAGACCCACAAGCCATTGAAAAGAATTGTAAAGTGAAAATTCGGGTGATTGTCTTCTGCCTAATTTTAACTAAAACAGTTGTTTCCTCTGACATGGTCACCGGAGCGGCAGTTTTGTTTACCTAGGATTCTTTGAAGTTCTCTCCTTCAGTCTATATATTTTTTAATCTTAGATCAGCTTTGTTCATTAACAAACCATCAATGAACTATTGTGTTTGAATTCTAACTTTAAAAGGCCACTTGGCTGTACTGGGCTGCAAAGCCAACAGAACAAGCAACATAAAAAAGGCAGACAATCTCATTCACAGCCTAAATTTCAGAAGTACACTTGGAATAAAACTGTGTTTGGATAGGACCAGAATTTTTGAGACTAAGTGTCAGCTGTTGTATGTAAAAGCTGTTGAATTATGCAGCGAAACTAATAGAAAGAGTTCTTTGAGGCCTTCTCTACTTACTTTCAGACATATTGCCGAGTGAATTTTCATAGAAAATCTCCAATGTAAATGCTTAATAATTTTACTTCAACGGTGCTTTTCATTTAAAGACCTCAATATACTTCACAATCTTCATAATACCACTGTGAGTTAGATGAGTATGCTATTTTCTAATTCTGCGGTGTATTAACAGGAGTGTCACATCTCAAATAGAGAGGTACTAGGTACTACACAATAATAGAATCAAAATATCAACTCTTCTGAAGCCTGGTCTGTTGATAAGACGGTAATTAGGAAGACTGGCCAATTGCTATACAATATCTATCTAATCCTGCATACTGTCTCTGATAGTGGATGATATCAAATGGTTTAATAGAAGAAGAAAGAAACCCTGAAGTGGGAGTTAGGGCATATCTTGTTCATTGGGGAAATTTCATCCCCCCTCCTTAAATCAGAGATTGGTTTTGCACCTGAAGCACATACCTATATATCCCTTCCAAACTTCTATTCTCTCTTTTCTTCTTAATTCTATCTGTAATATTAGAAAATACTGCCACATGAATCCCCAGTCTAAACCTAATCTGCACGTCTGGCTATTTTTAAGGTTTCTTCCTTCAAGTTCCTCATGCCCAAACCCTAGCTAGCTGTCTTGGAAGCACTTCATGATGGAATCTTATGCGCCACTTCTACAGCAATGACTCAGCAAGATTTAACATGCAGTTCCCTGATGTATTTTAACACCTGGTGACAGGGTGGGGCCACAAGGAAATTCTGCCCCTCCATTAAAATGAGCACTCCTTTTGCTATTCAGGTGGCTATATGTTATTAATAGTACATGAGCTGCTAGTAAGACAGTATAATTGTGGATACAGTCATCCAGATTTGAGCTAAAACTGTTTGCAGCAAGACAATATCTTGAGGGGACAAATACTAAGTCAGCTCTGTTTGAATTTCAGTGCAGACACAGAATGTATTGAGTGCACTTAGCATTACTAATCTGGATAATTATTGTACTCTTTGGATTCTTTCAATTTTTGTTTCAATTATTGTAAGGGCTGTGGCGAAAGAAGTCTCACCATGTATTTAGATGCTTCAAATCTCCTTGACTCTTGTCATTCTGACCATTTACTTTGGTATGAATTGTTTGCAATGGTTAACTATCTCCTCCTATCAAAGGAAGAATATTAGGAATACTGGGGTCCATGCTACTATCATTAGCCCTATCAGTTGTATTTGATACCGCTGATTACAAGCGGTTATTGATTCACCTGCAGACCAGAGCAAAACTTCAGAAAAGCAGACTTTGACTCCTTCAAGGAACTGATGAGCAAGGTATCCTGGGAGAATTACATAAGGAGGAAAGGAATCTAGGAGAGCTGGCTGTATTTTAAAGAATCCTTATTGAGGTTGCAGGAGCAAACCATCCCGACATGTAGAAAGAATAGTAAATATGGCAGGTGACCAGCTTGGCTTAACAGTGAAATCCTTGCTGATCTTAAATACAAAAAAGAAACTTACAAGAAGTGGAAGATTGGACAAATGACCAGGTAGAAGTATAAAAATATTGCTCGGGTATATAGGAGTGAAATCAGGAAGGCCAAATCACACTTGAATTACAGCTAGCCAGAGATGTTAAGAATAACAAGAAGGGTTTCTTCAGGAATGTTAGCCACAAGAAGACAGTCAAGGAAAGTGTGGGCCCCTTACTGAATGAGGGAGGCAACCCAGTGACAGAGGATGTGGAAAAAGCTAATGTACTCAATACTTTTTTTGCCTCTGCCTTCATGAACAAGGTCAGTCCCAGACTATTGCACTGTGCATCATAGTATGGGGAGGAGGTGATCAGCTCTTGGCTTAAGAAGTGGTTCAGGACTATTTAAAAAAACCGGATGAGCAGAAGTCCATGGGTCAGATGCATGGCATCCAAGGGTGCTAAAGGAGTTGGCAGATGTGATTGCAGAGCCATTGGCCATTATCTTTGAAAACTCATGGCGATCGGGGGAGGTCTCAGATGACAGGAAAAAGGCTAATGTAGTGCCCATCTTTAAAAAAGGGAAGATGGAAGATCCGGGGATAGTCAGGCTAGTCAGCCTAACGTCAGTCCCTGGAAAAATCATAGAGCACATCTTCAAGGCATCAATTCTGAAGCACTTAAAGGAGAGGAAAGTGATCAGGAACAGTCAGCATGGATTCACCAAGAGCAAGTCATATCTGATTAACCTAATTGCCTTCTATAACAAGATAACTGGCTCTATGGATGAGGGGAAAGCAGTGGATGTGTTATTCCTTGACTCTAGAAAAGCTTTTGATATGGTCTCCCACAGTATTCTTGCCAACAAGTTAAAGAATTATGGGTTGGATGAATAGACTATAAGGTGGATAGAAAGCTGTCTAGATCACCAGGCTCAATGGCTAGTGATGAATGGCTCTATGTCTAGTTGGCGTCCGGTATCAAGTGGAGTGCCCCAAGGGTCAGTCCGGGACAGGTTTTGTTCAATATCTTCATTAATGATCTAGAGGATGACGTGGACTGCACCTTCACCAAATTTGCAGATTACACTAATCTGGGAGGAGTGATAGATATGCTGAAGGGTAGGGATAGGATACAGAGGGACCTAGACAAATTAGAGGATTGGGCCAAAAGAAATCTGATGAGGTTCAACAGGACGAGTGCAGAGTTCTGCACTTAGGACGCAAAAATCCCATGCACTGCTAGCAGTTCTGCAGAAAAGGACCGAGGGATTACAGTGGACGAGAAGCTGGATATGGGTCAACAGTGTGCTCTTGTTGCCAAAAAGTTAACGACATTTTGAGCTGCAGAAGTAGGGGCATTGCGAGCAGATTGAAGGACGTGATCATTTCTCCTCTATTCAGTATTGGTGAGGCCGCATTCAGAGTACTGTGTCCAGTTTGGGGCCCACACTACAAGAAGGATGTGGAAAAATTGGAAAGAGTCCAGCAAAGGGCAACAAAAATAATTAGAGGGCTGAAGCACATGACTTATTTTCTGATTAGGGTGCTGCTGATTTTATTGTACTATTGTTGTGGTATTAACTGTGTTTGAAAGGTGCCTATAGCTCTGATTAGGTGTTATTTTAGTGAGCATTGTTTGTGTGGATTTGGAATTGGGTTTACACGATAGAATAGGAGTGAGATAGAATGTGGAACACCATTTCAGCAGAAAGTATGTTTGTGCCTGTTCAAATGGAATTCCACAAGCACAAATCTTAATTTTTTACAATAATTTTTCCTTCTGTCTTACATGATGACCAGGATCCCAATTCACACTTTGAGAAACTCAAACAGCAGCATCTAACATTTTGATTCTTTGACAGTTACATAAAAATAGCTATATAAAGTAACACCACATGTCCTGGATTGAACCCTAGTGTTACCATTTCAGCATTCTCCGGCTGTAATGGAGAGGACATGCTAAATCATCTTTTGTTTCTCAGATTGACTTCCCCCTTTTTTAGTCTTTATGATCAGTTTTCAAAGTCTTTATAGAGTTCTCGCTCTCTCTATTTTCTTATTCCTGTTAAATTCAAAACTTAGTTTGATCCAAATAAAAGAAAAACATGTCTATTTTGGGGGAGCTGTTGGTGTGGGAGTTAGATTCTCCAGGATTTTTGCAGCCATCCTACAGTGTTGAAACCAGAAACATTTTATAGAATCTGGCCCTTTAAGATAATTTCCTTTGTTTATATTCTTTGTAAATGTAAAAAGTTTGCTAAAAACAGATTTAGTCATAGAACTTAAAAGCTTTTCCATCTCATAGGTCAAATCTAATCTATTCCTCTTGCCAGTTCATTATTATCCCTACAGTATATTTTCTAGTACTTCATCACTCCTAAGAAATACACCCTTAAAGTTGGATTTCAGTAGAAGATTACACTTCAATAGTACTTTAAAACTGCTTTTTAATTAAGTTTCCCACCATCTTGTGAGGCAGATATTACGACTAGAAATGAGAAAAAATTCTGTACTATATGGTGTAATAATTTCACTCCAACTTTTAAACAAATTTACTTTGACTGCATTTGTGCTTCAGCTGTCTTTGCTTTTTTAAAATATTAGAGGAAGAAATACAACTAGCTGGAATGTTCATGGAAATGGCAAGTAACTATCAAAGAATATCTGTAGAAAGCACTTCACTGCCCACAAACATTCTCTTAAGAAACTTAATTCTAAGAATTAGATTGATCCCATTAATAGAGTGAAACTTGTGACTTAAATAACCAGTCTTACAGCTTGAATTGCAAATTTTGAATATAGAAAAATGCAATAAATTGCTTGCAAATGAGCAACAGACCAGGAATTACTACTTGAATTATTTATACATTACCTATAATGAAATATTAACAGTCATTATGTGTTTTAAGGAAAATATATTAAAAGGACAAAAATAATTGAATAAATTATTCATTAGAATTTTTTTCTCAGACCTTATTGATGTTTACAGAGGAGTAAACTGAAGGATAGGACTGTTAAAGTTTAACTAAAATATATTTAAAAATACCAAAATTGCTTCTCCTTTTTGGTCATAGATCGCCTAATTGCAATATATAAAATATTTATTTGCAGATTTTCTTCTGATTTAAAATATAATTGATTCCTCATTTCCTTCTCTTGGAAAGAATTAAGGCCCTGATGTTTGTATATATTTTTACGTTAGGCTTAATACAATTGCAATGATTTTACAAAATCTATGCTGGATGTAGGACAATGTATTAGCAAAGGCTTAAATTCCATGGCTCAAACAATATGGTTTAAATAGAAGGTAAAGGACATTCAGTAGGCCACAATCTTTGATAGAGAGGATAACTTTATAATGGAATAAGGACTGTGAACATGACTTGAGCCAAAAAGCTTCCCTTTCTATTGCATGGCAATTTCCAATAGGAAGAGCCCATGATAAGTCAATGTGGATGAGGTACCTTCATTAATCCTTCAAAGCAAAAGGAGCTGGATGAGCAGGAAACAAAAACTAAAAGAAGCAATGTGACAGTGTTGGACTCACCACCTCCTGCTGGACAGTCCGGGAATTAGCTCTCAGTCCATACAAAGCGCTCTCTGCTGGCGGTGTCCCATCTATTTCTTACCGTCTGTTGGTGTCCATACCCACATTGCTCCTCGCTCACGGCGTCCTCTTTGGGTCATGTCCTCCAGCAATGCCCCCTCGTCCATCCGTACACCCTTTCGGGGAGGGATATCAGCAGTCCTTGCACTAGCCTCAGTGGCCTGCCACAACCCCCAAGTCTAGCCCCTTAAATCAGGGGCCAATTGCAGCCTGCTTCTGTCACTGCTCCACGGCCCAGTACAACACAAAGGGAAAAGGGAAGGTCCAACAGCAGCCTTCCTGCCTTCTTTCTCTCCCCTTGTTCAACTGTCCCTGGGACATTTCCCCTCTGGCCCTTCACACCCTCTAGGCTATTTCTATCAGGGCCCGCAGACTGGGAGGTTTGGGGGCCAGAGCCCTTTTACTATGCTTCCCTGAGACTGCCCAGCACTGCTCTGTCTGAGGTCCTGGTCTCCTGCTCAGGAGACAGACCTTCCCCCACGAAGGTCTAGGACAGACTGACTGCTCCCTCTCTGGGCAGCCTTTATATAGGACGGAGCCTACCCCTGTTTGGCTGGCTCTTTCTGGGCCCTGAGTGACTCCCAGCAGGCCCTCTCTGATTGGCTGACTGCCTGCACAGCTGATCTGGCCAGCTTTAGCCCTGTCTCTCATAGGGTGGGGAAGCCACCCCACCACAAGCAGTTACAAATCAAACTGGGTTAAACTAGAGTTGTATGTTATGTGCTACTTTAGCTGAGTTTGTCCAAATAAGTCTTTGCCAGTGCTGCCCAAATGTAATACAATCATCAATGGAATATTGCAGCACAATGTAAGCTTCGTTTGCTTGTACAGGGGCCACCAGTAGGTAGCAGTGCTACTCTTAATAAGTCAGTCAGAAAGAGATGGAACCCTTCAGGCAGAATTTTATGGATATGTTCAGCATTTCATAAAGTCTTCATATCACACTTGACAATGATGTCTCCAAGATCTAAAGTCCTGTATATTCAGATAAACAAAACTAGCAAGGGCATCTTAAAACAGCTCTATTGCAGGATTCCCAATAATGTTACAACCAATTGTTCAGAAAATGTGCATACTGGGCCAGATTCCAGGTACATGCACTCACTGCTCACACTGTTCCTATAGCTGTGCCCCCCAAATAAAATGTATATGTTTTGGAGAAAGGTGCTAGAAGCTTTTCAGAAAAAGCTTATGTTACCCTATGGGGAGCACTGGGGCAGAGGTTGCCTCAAGAGATAGGTACAGAACCTCTGTGGTGCACAGGGAGAGTGATCAGGCTGCATCCCCTCCTCCCCCTCCACTCCTTGGAATAGTCTAGTATGCTCTTTTCTCTGTACTGTACCAGGTCTGCTTCATTTCTTCCGTCTTTGAGGTGATCGGTCATCCCAGAAGAGAGAAGGGGAACATCCAGAAAAATGACTCATGACCCTTAACAATTTATAAAACACATAAGGGGCCTTCTCTAGCATGCCTTACTAGATCTGGGTAAAAAACAATTTTGGTTCAGCCAGCAAATGGAGAAAAATAATTGAGTTCAGTTCAGTTCCAAAAATGTTTGGATTGTGTCAAGAAATCAAAAAGGTCCATTTTGAGTTGTCCAAAATGTTTCCTTCCTCAGCTTCAGAAAAGCGTGGGTGCGTCCCTAAACCTTTTAACCCTGAATCAGGGAGAGAGAACATTTGACTCCCCATCTCCTACCCCATAGGTGAATACCTTAATCACCAAGCTGTAGTTATTCTCAGTGTCTCGACTCCAATTAATATGTAAATATCTCTACAAAGAGGAACAGCTTCAGCAGGAGAGACTGAGGGCAATCCGCCCCAGAATAGCCTGGTGGTTAGGAGGCTCACATGCCAGGGAGTGAACAGAATGGAGTTCAAGACCCTGCTCCAAGATGGGAATTCAAACTTAAGTCTCTCACATCTCAGGCAAGTACCTTAACCACTAGGCTACAGGTTTTAAGGGGGGGATACATGCACACACATGCTCTCCCCCTGAAGTGGGCCAAAAAGACTTTTTCCCAGCTGAAACTAATCATGTCAAATTCATGAATAGTTTCAGGCCAACCTTTTTTTCATTAATAGTTTCAGGTCAACCTTGCTGCCTTTTTCAGCAAATAAACTACTCATCCAAAAGATGTCACCCATCTCTACTCCCCGCACAAGGGCTAAGAATAGCTACAGCCCCTGCAGTCCTCTGAGTCCAAGTGCCACAATTATTGCTAGCCCTTATCCAGGGAGTTCTTGAGAAAGAGGAGGGCTCCTTGCATCCTCCTACCATAGGATGCCACACACTTGTAAGGACTAAGGATAATTGGTCCCTTAGGTGTTAAAGTTATCTAAGGGAGGTTTTGGATTTTAGAACTAGAGATGGTTGACATTTTATTTAAAGGAGAAAGAAATTCTATTTATTTTCATGAATTCTTCCTTTTTTTGCTAATTATAGAATTGGTCAATAGTTTTCAAATGTTACCATTTCAATGAAAGCTTGAATTTCAAAATTAGAAAATAAATTGGAGTTAAACATGAAGAGTATTTCCTTTTTTCAAACCGGCTCTGGTTAGATGATGCTTTAGTTAGATGGATTAGTGGGCAGAATACAGGTAGCGTGGTCAAAGGTGCATAATAAAATGAATCTATCTCATGGATCCATGATTTATCACTTAGATATTACCAATTTGTAATCTAGGCTTTACTGATTAACTCGTAACCATGGCATCCAAGCACCTATAGTAGTTTCACTCCTATTTACTATACCTGCTGCAAAATAAGCAGACCTTAGAAATCATTTTTGACCTAAATCTTGTTCTGCCTAATAACCCAAATCACCAGTAGGCCAGCTCTGTAATGTATCAATTTCCCCCGTACTATTTGTCCAGAAAATTGTCCTTCTTCAGGATCAGTAATAGCTGTGTTATTTTTTTCACTTGAAAACCTTCAGCCCTTCCCTTTCACACCATGAATAAAATCAAACGGCACTTCTAATTTGGAGTATGGAGTCACTTTCGAGCTCCAGACATCATTTGAGTGCAGTGCCTAGGGATGGCAAGGAAGACGCAGGCCATTGAAGGTAGGAAAGTGTATCCCAGTAATGGTAACAAACATCCAAATAAATAGTTGTTCCAAAGTAACCCTATCACATTGCACATATATTATGAATTTAAGTATATTGTTTTCTCTTGCTATGGGTTACAGTGGGCAAAGTACTGTACCTAAATGATCAATAGGCTAAAATAATTGAATGAGCCAATAGTCTGCTGGAGGGAGCACTCAGGGGATTTTGTGGATATAGTTTAAATGGTCCCTGCCAGAGATAACTTACTGCAAAGACTCAGAAATACTTCTGAGAGTAATTGTGGTTTTGGAACAGAACAGATTATGCCAGGTCTCAGATATTTTCATATCAGAGAGGATACCACAAGAAACACAAGATCTTAATGCTCCCTTTCAAGTTATACTAGTCGAATGCTGGGCTTCCTTGCATTGTGCCACTGGTAGGTCCAATGTCTCCTGAGGCATAGGAAAGCATGCACAGTGTCACCCTTTGAAAGGATGCAACATACACTCCCACCTATACAGAGGACAGCTTTTCTAGCCAACATGGAGACGAGAGTAGGGCCATGGCCTTTACTCTTTTGTGTCTATTCTGCCGATTCTTGGGAAGGCTAGCAGAATTGTAACTTCAGACAGTGTATGGCTCAGAAGAGTACATATTATGGCTGTGCCCAGCTCCTGTGCAGTTTCCATTGGCCGTTTAGGTCTAAGGGCTGGTCTCCACTCTGGGGGGGGGGGGGAGGGATCAACTGCAGATACGCAACTTCAGCTATGTGAATCACGTAGCTGAAGTTTGTGTATCTGCAGCCGACTTACCGTCCGTCCTCATGGCGGCGGCGGTCGGCGGCACGCTCCCCCGTCGACTCCAGCTTGCGCCTCCCAGCAAGCTGGAGTTCCGCAGTCGACGGGGGCGCCGCGAGCGATCGATTTCTCGCGTCTTCATAAGACGCGAGAAATCGATCGCCAGAAAATAGATCGCTACCCACCGATTCTGCGGGTAGTGAAGACATACCCTAAACTGTGTCCCCTTGGTATTTCCAATGTCATCCTCAATGCCAGGGCTTCAAGTTCCCCCTCCAGTTACCTTTGTGGCAGGTAGCTCCATCAATCCCACTGCAACCTCCGGCCTCTCTAGAGTGTCTTTTCCACAGGCTTCAACCTGGCCTGTTTTCTGGGATCACAAACTCCAACCCCTGAGGAATTCCTCAGCCCTCCCTCATATGCTGTGCACATCTTCCTCCTGGTTGAAGAATTCCACAGCCTTCCCTCATGGGGCTGTACACAGCTTCCAGCAGGCTTCCCTAGCCGACCAATAGCCAAGTTCCAGATCCACCCAATGCCTCTTTGCTGCCTTCATTTCCTCTCCAAAGTCAGCTAAATGTTATTCTCTTTAGGAGATAAACTCCTTGATTAACACACGACTCCCCCCAAATTTCCCATTTCATCTGCTAATCCATTTTCTCAAAGAAGCCATGCCATGGAACAGGGTTGGTTGAGCCAGCATCACTTAGAGGGGAAAGATCACCCTATTACAATGTCCATGAAAATAAAACCTTCAAGATATATAATTATGAACTAAAAGGCAACTGATTTCCTTCAAAACAGCCTTCTGTATGTCAAAAGCCAGGACTATTTCTGAAAATCAAATTTACATTTATGTCAACTTAATGCATTAAACCCCAATATATAAATAGAGATCCAAAAGAAAAAACATACAAAGAATGACCTACTCATCCTTCTCGTTACTCCACTCAAAATGCCTTTGCATGTATCTTTGACAATTCTATACAAAAAATAATTTACTGCTATTCCTGCATGCATAATAGTATAATATACCATTAGGGAATTCTCTCAGGCCTTTTCTTAACACAAGCCTTTCTACGTGGGAACAATAGAATTTCATTTTCAGAGCATCTGCCTCTTACCTTAAGAGAGGGCAAGTTACCATTATTAATTACTATTTATTATTCAGAGCCACCAACATGTACAGCACATTACAAGACAAAAATGGAGTTCCCACCATCAAAAGTTTCAAATTAAAGACCCCTCTCCTACAATAAGAGGCACTAGTGCAGACCCTACACCCAATTATTTTCAGTGGGATTCCTCATTGGCAAACAGGGCTACCCTCATGCCTGCTTTCAGGATTGGGACAATGCTAAACAAGGGCCAAAAGATAATGAGTGGTAAAGATGAGGGTATGGTCATTTTAGTTGCACAATCTCTTTACTGAGTTGTGCACACTTCTTCCAAGTTACAGAGTTGCTTTGTTTGTTTTCTTAATATACAAACACTTAGGGTGGATTGGCAAGAGTCTCAACAACCCAAGAGCTCCTTCCAGCCCATTAGCAACTGAACTGATCCCACTGAAATCAATGGGATTTTTACTATTGACTTCAATGGGAGAGACATTTGGATGATACTGAGTTCTTTAGGAAATCCAGTACCTAGTTTAAGATTTCTTTGAAGTGGATGGTGAGAAGAGCCTGAAAGGAGTGTGTGGCAGATGGGGTGAAGATGTGAGTTCCAGGAACAACCCAAGTCTAAATAACCATGAAAAAATAATTGTTGATTTCTCAGTGTTAAATGAGGCAGGTAATGAAATGGCTCCCCCAGAAGAGTCCTAAAATGATATCAGAGTAACGGGGGAGGGGGATGTAAATGTGATTGCAGATTTTTCTTCTTAGCTTCTTTTCAAATCTTTGAGTTTGGGTGTTTGGAAGTACTGGGACCTCTAGTCCTATACAGGCAGAACTCATTTAGTTTGAAGGATTAGACCATTTTAATTTTTTTCAGATTAGACTTCATTTATACCTCTTATATTTTCTGCTATCACACTCTGACTCTTTGTCTTTCTTATGCTATCTACTAGTTGTGGTTACATCGCAAATTTGAGCACCTATTTAGCTACTAAATTTGTTACACAGCTTCAAGTTTCCAGTTTCCTGTAATGCTGCATATAACTATTCTGTGTATTATGCTTGTGCTGCCTTAAATAGGTTTTGGATTTTTTTATGTGAAAACAATCTTTAATAAAAATTTTATCAAAGCAGTTTCACAAAGCTCACTTACTATTAGCAATAGATAGTTTTGTCAGTTGACAGTATAATGTATTGTCGTCAGTGGCCTAGTATGTCTAATATATAATACATTTGCTGATTGGGAAGGAGGCAATTGTTCACCTTTGCAAAGTGGCACCACTTCTAGAGTTTCAGGATAGCTTAAGGCAGCCCCACGTAGGGGATCTGGGGACTTAGACTGTATATCTGAAAGAACAAATAGGATACCTAAAATCTATGGGGTTTTAGTTTCTGGGACAAAATTTCACCTTCGTGAAATTTTTGCAAAATGTTCTGCTTCCTGTACAAATTCTATAGAGTGAAATCGCACAGTATGATCTAACTGTACTCTACAGCAAAAATCTAGTCCTGATATTTTTAGCTATCTTTTAAAGACCAGACCCTTTCAATATTTATATGACAGACAATACTAAAATCAGGATGAAGTTTTCAGATGATCCAAAACTGGAGGGAAAAACAAAGAATGAGGTCTGATATAACCAGCTGTAATTAACCTGAATCTTCTCTCATTTCATACTAGTTTTATCACTGGTTTTACACCTTTGATGTCAATGGAATTACTGATTTACACCAGCTTGATTGAGAAGACTCAGGCTCAATTCGTGTACAGTGAATGAAGTGCAGTAGGAAGATACTAAGTCCTAAATATTGAAATTAGAAGAGAAGAAATTTTAGCTCATCTTCATGATAGAAAGAAGTCTACGGCATGCAGATAATTTATTAAGGATTAAGCCCTTAAAACAAGAGTTAAGGGTTGCAGTGGACCTTTAATGGGCTCTCACCACTGAGATGACTTTCTAATTGCATAGTATTTCACTTGTAGGTATAATGATTTGTATTCTGAACCACCATGAGACTGTTCTCATTATACATCTATAGTCTATCATGTCATAAAACATTTAGGGACCCCACTGTAAAATTTATTTAGCAACATGAATGCACATGAGACCCGAGTCTGCAGTTTTCACTTGTGCCTATGCTATTTGCATATCAGCTGACCCTATACTTGCATGCTGAACACACACCCTATAAACATATTGGTAAGGATATCTGGACACAGAGTAAAGAGCATTTTTAAAAACAATTTTCTTATAAGTTTTCACAGTCTAAATTAGGATGTGACATTTTGATATTGAAATCAAATTTGTCATTAAGTTTTTAAAGTGCCCAAAACCGCCTTAAGTAGGAGGGCACTCCCTGATGGCAGACCTCCATACAGCCTACTGCCTCCATTTGCACCTTCAAGGGTCTTCTAAAATAAACTTCACACACCTGTCTTCCATCCAGTACCACTCTTCCCCATAGTCTGGTTTTATTAACAAGACAATTCAAAATAAAAAGTTCTTACGTCCATCCATTTACCCTCTTAGATGGTCATTCCCAGGCCCTTTCCTGCCTCTAGTCTCAGTTCAAAGTTCAATTTTTATTTTTATTTTTGCTAAAGACTACTCATTCCCCTCATTCCCAGCAGTCCCTGTATGCCAATCTAGTCCCTAAACATTCCCCTCTGTGGCTTCCTAATGTCCTTAATGGGGAAACAGGTAATTAGGCCCATTTCAAGTAATTAGACAAATTCATACCTGATGTAACACAAAAATCAGTGGAGTTACATCAAGGAAGGATTTGGCCAAATTAATCTAATCTTATAAGATCATTTCCAGTATGTTCTTGAGATGTTTATGATACACAGCACTTGATCATTAACTAGTACCTCTGTGATCAAAATGGGCAACTATTATCTTGTCAAGAATCAGAGAGGTAGCCGTGTTAGTCTGGAATAGCAGAGGTAACAAAGAGTCCTGTGGCACCTCAAAGACTAACTATAAAGTTTTGAAGCATAAGCTTTCGTGGGTTAATACCCACTTCGTCGGATGCAAGCAGTGGAAGTGTCCAGCGGCAGGTATAGATAAGTAGGCAAGAACCAGGTAGGAGGTAACAAGGTTAGTCCAATCAGGCTGAACCAGCTTGTTAACTCAAATCAGGGAGGGTGGGGTATTCTTTTAGCAGCTGAATTGCAAGTGTGAACTCTGAGAGAGGAGAAGCTGTTTTTGTAATTAGCAAGCCATTCAAGATCCTTGTTCAATCCTAGATTGATTGTATCAAACTTGCAAATGAACTGCAGCTCTGCAGTTTCTCTTTGCAGTCTGGTCTTGAAGTTTTTTTGCTGCAGTATGGTGACTTTTAAATCTGTAATTGTGTGTCCAGGCAGATTGAAGTGTTCTCCTACAGGTTTTTGTATATTGCCATTCCTGATATCTGATTTGTGTCCATTTATCCTTTTTCGTAGGGACTGTCCAGTTTGGCCGATGTACATAGCAGAGGGACATTGCTGGCACATGATGGCATATATTACATTGGTAGATGTGCAGGTGAATGATCCAGTGATGGTGTGGCTGATCTGGTTAGGTCCAGTGATGATGTTGATGGTGTAGATATGTGGGCAGAGTTGGCATCGAGGTTTGTTGCATGGATTGGTTCCTGAGTTGGAGTTATTATGGCGCGGTGTGCTGTTGCTGGTGAGAATCTGCTTAAGGTTGGCAGGTTGTCTGTGTGCCAGGACTGGCCTTCCTCCCAAGGCCTGTGAAAAGGAGGGATTATTGTCCAGGATGGGTTGTAGATCAGTGATGATGTGTTGGAGAGGTTTTAACTGAGGACTGTAGGTGATGGCCAGTGGAGTTCTATTGTTTTCTTTCTTGGGCTTGTCTTGCAGCAGCAGGCTTTTGGGTACATGTCTGGCTCTGCTGATCTGTGTCCTTATTTCCTTGTGCGGGTATTGTAGTTTTGAGAAAGCCTGGTGAAGATCTTGTAGGTGTTGGTCTCTGTCTGAGGGGTTGGAGCAAATACGATTGTACCTCAGTGCTTGGCTGTAGACAATGGATCGTGTGGTATGTCCGGGATGGAAGCTGGTGGCATGAAGGTAGGCATAGCTGTCGGTAGGTTTTCGGTATAGGGTGGTGTTGATGTGACCGTCATTAATTTGCACCGTGGTGTCTAGGAAGTGGACTTCCTGTGTAGACTGGTCCAGACTGAGGTGGGGTGGATGGTGGGGTGGAAGCTGTTGAAATCATGGTGGAATTCTTCCAGAGTTTCTTTCCCATGGGTCCAGATGATGAAGATGTCATCAATGTAGCATAGTTAGAGAAGGGGTGTGAGTAGACAAGAGTTGAGGAAGCGTTGTTCCAGGTCAGCCATAAAGATGTTGGCATACTGTGGGGCCATGCGGGTGCCCATAGCAGTCTGAAGGTATATATTGTCACAGAATTTGAAATAATTGTGTGTGAGGATACAGTCACAGAGCTCAGCAACCACTTGTGCTGTGGCATCGTCGGGGATACTATTATCTTGTCATTGTGTCATCTTTGCTTCATGCTTTCTATGGGAAAGGGGGAAAAGCAGTATTTCACCAAGCTAGTAACTTGCCATCTTGCCAGGTAAGCAAGAGAATGCAAACATTATGAAGAAACTGCCATAACTTTAAACAAAATAACATGAAGCATTACAGTCGTGGCCTTTTCAACGATTCCCACACAGAATTACAACAGTAGGAAAAAGATGATGAGGACTGTTGCCACGTGGTGGATTATCTGTTCCTTGAAATCTTAAAATAAATGAATTATATTTTTCATAGCATTTGGGGCAATTTTTTTAAGAGTAGCAGACACCACCAACTCTGCCAAATGCGTCAGGCAGATGTGGCTGGAGAACCTACCTGAAGTGCCAGCTGGATTTGTACTAGCATTCTTGGAGAGAATGAAGACACAAATGGCTGCTTTGAATTTAATATATGTTATTTCCTGACTGCTGGTGCTACTTAAGGGACACATTTGCTGTCCACTCTGCTGTGCCCTATGAAAGTTTTTTCTTCTGAAATGTTTTTTCTTTTTAATATGATCTTTTCACAAACCAAAACCAAAATAATAAATTGTTGCTTTAACATTTGGCTCCAATCACCTAGTTCCTATCCTAACCAAAGACAGACAGCGTCCACAGTAAAGAGTAAAGACAAATGGTTAACACATTTTAAGATACATTTTTGGCAATGAAAGAAATTTGTGAAATAGTTTCTGATTTTTTTTAAAAAACTGCTTAGAAGAACTGCTGGTATGTTTCTGTGACAATATTACCATTGCAAAGACTACTGACAGCTCACATAGTAATTACACTATTAAAAGATATATGACAAAGAACATAGCTTACCAAAAGAGAGAGAAATAAAAACAAAACAGAAGTCTTCATATACAGAAACAGTGAGCCTGGTTTTTCTATTATTGATCAAGTGCTCAGTGCCACCATCCTGCAGTAAATTAGGAAGAATGGAGTTTTCTTCTGCCAAAGTGTATTGAAACTACTGGAGCATAGAACGTGGTGGGGTTTTTTATGTGGAATAAGCACATTAGACTGTGAGGATCCAGGGTTTGTGTGTGCACATTTTGAATATTGTCTGCTTCCTAACAGTATATAGTACTATAGTATACGCCTTTCGTAATTTATACCACTGTTACTTGGCCACCAAAAGTAGGATGACCAGACATTAAGTGTGAAAAATCAGGACGGGGGTAATAGGAGCCTATCTAAGAAAAAGACCCCAAAATAGGGATTGTCCGTATAAAATTGGGACATCTGGTCACCCTAACCAAAAGGTGAATTTCCCACCCTAAGATTTAAAAAAGAAAAATGTAACTACTGGTATTTTTCACAACTCACATAGTTCACAAGATAAGTGTAGGAGGTACTTTTACTAGAAATGAACTATGGCGGTATTAGAGGAGTGGTGATGGTATTCTCAGTTCAGTGCTCAAATTGAGGGGGAAGGCAACCAAGAAAATTTTACCATCTTAAAAACAAAAAGGAATGGTATTTCCCACCACCCAAAACATACATCCCAACTTTTTCTTTATCTTATCCTACCATTTCTGAAACCAGTACTTATAACTACTACCGGTAATTACAGGTTTGTTAACTGTTTTAACCTATTAGCATTTCCAAGTCTAGTCCAGCTGAAAATTAGCTGATTTGTGAGTACATCTGCTTAAATTATTAATCACAAATAAATTAACTGACACATTTTATTCTTTTTTCTGTGCATGAATCATTTGCAAATAGTCCTGATTTCTGAAAGTGTCTATAGTTTAGTAAACATGTGTTAGTCATTATTTGATATTCTCTGTTTGTTCTTCATAGCTGATGACCTAAATCATGTGTGATATTTTAAGTTGATTAGATGAATAAAATATTTTAAATACAAGAATAGTAAATGATGAACATCCACAATCACAAGTGAACAACAATGAAGGCATTCAGTCAAAATACAATTATTCCACAAACCTTAATGTGAATAAAAACTATTGTCATATAATAATAAAGGGGGAGAAAAGATACAAAAGAAATTTTGAATCTGAACAAAGGCCGTGGATGCTGTTTTTGCATATGTCTATTTTTATAAATCTCAGTTATAATGAGACTATTGATATGCTTAAAGTTATACTCATGCTTAAATATGCTATTAGATGGAGGTCTGTTTGACCAACCAGCTCTATTTGGGAAATTATTAGTGTGATAGCCCAATGGAAGAGTCTGTAAACCAGTTTCCAGCATGTCTTCATTTTAGTTTCATAATCCGAAGAAAAACTTAAAATACAGTGAAACCTCCATTTAACGGACTAATTCGGGCGAGGGGGTGTCCGTTAAATCAAAAAGTCCATTATTTAATAATAATTTAAAAAACGAGCTGTCGGAGCAGCAGCCCGACTGCCACAGGGTCGGGGCAGCAGCTCCGCAGCCCACCCGCTGCCGGGACCCGGGTGGCAGCCGGGAGCCGTCAGCCGGGAGCCGTCATCCAGCCCGCCCGCTGGCGGGACTCGGGCGGGACTTGGCAGCCGGCAGCCAGCCCTCCCGCTCCCGGGACCCGGGACCCGGGACCCGGGTGGGAGCTGGCAGCCAGCCCGCCCGCCAGCCAGTCCTCCTGCTGCTATGACCCGGGCAGCAGCCGGGAGCAGTCAGTGAGCCCGCCCGCCAACCAGCCCTCCTGCTGCCGTGACCCAGGCGGCAGCTGGGAGCAGGCAGCCAGCCCACCCGCCAGCCAGCCCTCCCGCTGCTGTGACCCAGGCGGCAGCTGGGAGCAGGCAGCCAGCCCGCCCGCCAACCAGCCCTCCTGCTGCCATGACCTGGGCAGCAGCCGGGAGCAGGCAGCCAGCCCGCCCGCCAGCCAGCCCTCCTGCTGCTGGGACCCGGGCGGCAGCCGGGAGCAGGCAGCCAGCCCGCCCGCCAGCCAGACCTCCCGCTGCTGTGACCCGGGCGGCAGCCGGGAGCCAGCAGCCAGCCCTCCCGCTGCCTGGACCCGGGCGGCAGCTGGGAGCCGGCAGCCAGCCCGCCTGCTGCCGTGACCCGGGCGGCAGCCGGGAGCCGGCAGCCAGCCCGCGAAAAACGGATTTGGGATGCATCGGACTTGCTCATAAATTTTGTCCGTTGCATCCAAAGTCCGTTAAATCGGGGTCCGTTAAATCGGGGTTTTACTGTATATAGTATTTAAATAGTCACAAAATGAATTTTCTTATTTAAAAAATGGCTGCCTCAGAAGGGCTCAGCAACATCAATTGCAAAGTTAAGAAAACCAAACAAACATTTCACCATTTATTCATGTTGCTGAAAAAAAGCATCTCTCCCTATTAAGTTTTGAACGGCCAGGTTTAGCTAAGCAGCTGCAATTTTCCTTTATAGATAAACACATCTATTTAAAAAATGCCAAAACAAAAACATAAAACGGGGGCTCTTAATGGTAACAGATATGTGAAAATACGGAGACTTTTTGTGTAAGAAAGAACCAGAGTTCCAAATGTTAAGGAAATTGCTAGTATGAAGTTCATGAAAACTAATTGTAACAGCCTTTCCTAACGTCAGGGTGACCATATTTTTATGTCAGCAATTTTTAATTTAGTTTTCCTTTGTACTCCAAGGGTTAAATGTTGCATGCCCCTCCATGGCCAAGAAAGGGCCAAAACATCACAGTTGAACTGGTGTGGTTTTGCTGAGCAGAGTGGCAGAAACTTAGGAAGAGGAATTTGTAGCTGTCAGCTGATGTGGGGCTTGACCCAGTAGCATGCAATCTACTAAGTGGAAGAAGAGGAGATTTGTGGATATGCTGGGGGCATGACCCATGAGTCTGTGAACTATGTTGGGGGAGGAAGGGCAAACAGCAGCAACATCGATAGTAGTAACCTCAACCTGGCTACACAGGTAGCCTAAACTCTGGCTGTGACAAAGGGAGGATTACACTCTCTGCATCCTTTGAACCTGTTTAACTTGGCATCTCCTGTACAAGTCCTGTTTGGATTTGCTTCTTGGGGCACAGGAATTTCACCACAAGAGATTAGAATATGATTATTCCCATTTAGGAATGCATCACATCCCCAGTCCTCACCCTGCTTGCATGTTATGTATAATGTTCACTCTTTGCAAGAACAACAGTTTTCATTAGGCCTCATTCATTGCCCATTTAAGTCTATTGGATTTCCATTTACTTCAGTGAGCTTTGGATCAGGCCTATTACGCCAAGAGTTTCTCTGAAGTTTCTTACTGACCTTTTGAGAAGAATTTTCCTTACATGCGTGGCCTAGTGATTTCTGAAACATTGGTAGGAATAACGCTGTGAAGCACAGGTAAAAAAAAAAGTCTTGAGTAGTACAAGGGTTGCTGTCTATTCACACAACCCCAAAACACCCTTGTCCTGCACCTTCCCCAAGGTCCTGCCCCTCTCCTGCTCCTTCTCCAAGGCCCTGCACTGCCCACTCCATCCCCCCTCACTCACCCCAGGGGACTGGGGTTCAGCTCTGGGTTGGTCCAGGCTGAGCCTGGAGAAGGGGGATGGGGTGCAAGAAGTAGTGTGGGGTGCAAGCTCTGGGAGGGAGTTTGGGTGCAAGGAGACTCAGGGCTAAGGCATGGGGTTAGCGTGCAGAAGAAGGTGCAGGCTCTGGGAGGGATTTTGGGTGCAGGAGGAGGCTCAGGGCTGGTGCAGGGGATTGGGGTATGGGAGGGGGCTCAGATTTGGGGCTGGGGTGTGGGAGAGGGTTTGGGGTGTTGGCTCTGGGCTGGGGCAGGGAGTTGGGGTGCAGGAGGGGATTTGGGTGCTTGCTCCAGGAGAGATTTAGGGCTGGGGTTTGGGGTGTGGGAGTGAGCAAGGGGTGCAGGCTGTAGCCGGGAAGCGCTTACCTCAGGCAGCTCCTGGTTGGTGGGACAGTGGGGTTTAGGCAGGCTTCCTGTCTTTCCTGACCCTGCACCACTCTTGGAACCAGCCAGCCCTGTGGCCCCTGAGGAGCAGGGACCAGGAGGCTCTGCACGCTGCCTCTGCCTGCAGGCATTGTCTTCGCAGCTCCCATTGGCCGTAGTTCCTGGCCAATGGGAGCTGTGGAGTCAGCGCTTGGGATGGGGACAATGCACCTCCCTCCTTCTTCTCTTCCCCCCCCCCCCCCCCAAGGGATGTACCAGCTACTTTGGGAGTGGTGAAGGGCCAGGGCGAGCAGGGAGCCTGCCTTAGCCCCATTGCACTGCTGGACTTTTAGCAGCCTAAAATATCCCGGTTTGGCTTCAATAGCCTCTGGGAGATAAAGCCTGATTCCAGGAGACTCCCGGCAAACCTGAGAGGGTTGATAACCCTAAGTACTACACCAGGCACTGTGTAAATGTTAGCACATACAGAGCATGTGCACCAAGCTTTCCCTGTCATTACATCTCAACAATTCCAAAGCAATTGCACAGGTTTAGTTCAGGATGAAGTTTGACACACACTGCTCTACAGAATGTAATATGCAACCTGTTTTATAAAGTTCATTAAATCTTTTTTTATTATTTGAACAGTCTCTTGAATTGTTGTTAAGCGAAACAGCAATCATTGTGCAAGAAAAACCAAAAAGTGAAATGGGTTATAAACTAATGTGATGTGAAAAAAGTAAACACCCAGCTTAACTCATTAACTGGGGAAAATATAGATTATTAAAACTGACTATTTCAATATTTAAGGCTCTGATCCTGCAAAGACTTACCCACATATGTGTACATGTGTAATCCTAGTATGTTCTATTCACAAATTCAACAGTGGCATAAGTTTGCACACCTCCATTAATTTCACTGGAGTTCAGCTTGATTACAGAAGCGATAAATTTAAATACATGAGTTTGGCATTAAGCTGAAGTTTGTCTATTTCAATATAGAAATGATAATAGCTCTTTTGAAATTGTATTCAGCCCCAATTATCCTGTTCCCAAAATTTATGGAAAGCTGTTATTTTTTTCCATCCTTTACTACATATGCATTTGACTGAGAGATTTATTTTCATTAATTCTTTAAAATTTATTTTTTAAAAACCCACTTTGTTATACTACCATTAATGCACACATGTAAAAATATCTTAAAATAGCTTTAATTAAATTAAATGTAATGAATTTAGCCTGTCTCTTTAGATCATGCTGAATGCTTAGACACTGCCGCACGTATTGCATAAGATCACTGACAGCTCCGACACCCTGTCATGACTTCTGTAGGTTCTGCAGCATAGGTGTCACCACCAGTCATACTTCTGAATGTTTGATTTTGTTCATTTGAATTAGATTTTTGGAATCTAAGTGCTCCTGGGATTTTGGCACACAGATTTTCAGTGGATTGATAAGAGATTGGATCCCTGGTGCAATTTTAATGTAGCTCTTCAAATTATTTAACATGTCAAATACACAAGCTATGAATATGTTGTGTTTTTTTTTTTTTTCACCAGGCAAGGCATAAAGGATTTCAGCCACTAACCACTTTGGCATAAAACAATGGAACAAGTTTAACAAATAGAGAATAAAATAAAATTGTTTTGATGATTTTCACAGAACTGAAATCCCAATCACGTAAAGATACTTGTGGGCAGAAACATCGTATAAAATAGAACCCTTTGAATTACAAAAAGCATGGAAGATAATCAATCATTTTCCTTCCTGCATAAATGATTTAACAATAAAATTGCAGTATGAAGCAAAATTATTAATTGGCTAGTAATTCTTCCTCATCATGAACTATTAATTCGTGTTTTTAGATTTTGTATAGGTAGAGAAATAGATTACAAATTCCTTCAACATACAAGCATCTTTCAGTTTAGCAAAGTGATTTTTTTTCTTATGTAAAGCACTGTTGAACGTTTCTATTGCATTTGACAACATAAGTAGACCACAATGAATATTCCAGTTCATAGTTCTTGAATGTGTTATAAACGGTTATAAAATAACATTCAATATCTAAATCCCAAGTATCCTTAGATATATTTTTAATTACACTATGGGAATTTAAACTATACTAGGATAGTTTGATAACAATTTGTTTTTTCTTATTTGACACAGCAAATGGATCATTTTTATTTGCATGTAAAAAATTTGAAAGAAACATCTGCAGATGCTGAAAAAAATAAGAATGTATTCAAAGCACATATTACTATATTAAATGTACATAGTTATATTTATTGGCATTTGAGAGCAGTGATCTGTCTACCCACCATCATGTCAAATAGTTTAGACTTCCAAAACTTTCTTAAGAATTAGTGTTTTCACTTTACCCTGTCTGCAAAACAGGGATATTATAGGAACAATTACACTTTCCTACCTCAAAAGTGGAATGAAGTTTCACATATTGGTGTTTGTAAAGTGCTTTGAGATCCTCAGACAGTAAGCACTATAGATGTGCTATGTATATTGTTTAAGGCGAAATAAAATGGTTTTTATTAAAATACAATACCTGACAAACTTCAAATATTTAGCAAAATAGAGATGTTGACTCTGAACATTACAGATACATTCATTTTAAAAACAAAGTTGTTTAAAGTTAAGTAAAGGAGAAACTATCTGCTAAGATCTCAGGTAAGGACAGGTCCTCAAGGGTTCTATGGGTGTTTTTTTTCCCCCACTGCACTTGGTGGCATCACTATGCTCAAGCAGTGTAAGGATGCAGTTCCCTGCACTGCTTCTGATGTTTGTTCTAAAAGAAACTTCACCCCAAATTCAAACAAACACGTTTTTATTTTCATCACTTTTTTTGCCTGCCAACATAAAACTATCTAGCTGATTCCAGAGGAAATTTCTCTTTAGTAGGAAGTGCTTGGGGGTGGACTCCATGTAAATAACTTAACAAAATTTCTATACAAATTAATAGCACATTCTGTTTCAGCTCCCTTCACAAAATTCGAGAATTGTTCCTATGTAATGTACTGATATGACAGTCGTCAATAAGAATTATTTATGTTGATGGTGACTACTGGATACCTATCAACAGCCAAATAAAGGCCTTTATTTAAATATGAACATTGCACTTTACACATGAGCTCATTTCACCTTAAAGCAGTGATCTGTTTCTTCTAAGATAATCTATACATTGAATATGTTCCTAATATACACTCTTTTGATCACATTTGATAGTGTATGTCTTCACAGGAATGGAACACACTTTATGTTCCAATAAGTAGTACACAAATTGTGATGCAACACAATGTATATATATGTTTTGGGACATACTAGTTTGAGAGGTGTCATGCTTTATTACCTTCTGATATCTTTTATTCCAAGGAAGCAGAGATATCAGCAGGTTTTCTAAAGAGCTGCTTTTATTTTGTCTGGAACATATAGTAACAATTGTAACAATAGTCATATCCATCCAGGCTATGGAAAGATATGAATGTTCTCTATTTTCCTATTTGAAAACAGCAAAGGTTATCCTCTTATCAGAGGATGTTTCCCTGAGGCATGTCCCCAAGAGAAAGAGAAAGAAGGGTCTTGTTTAAAAAGGCAATGGGCAAACCAGGAAGATATGCAGAGCTTTTATTTACCAGGATAGCTTGTGCAGGAGTGGAAAAGAAACAAAACCCATATGGGAAACCTTCTAAAGGCCAGATTGTCTTTGAATGTGTGTGCCAAAAAAGGGCACTATCTCTAGCAGTGGATGGAAAACATTTTTTCCCATCCTGTGAATATTTGAGTTTGGGACAGTGTTGATCTCCAGTGTTCATAAATTAAAAAAACAAAACACATTCAGTTTGAATCAATGAAACAAAACATTTCTAACAACAAACTTTTTGATCTTTTCTCTTCTCTGTTCTTATTAGCTTAAATTTCAAAATGTAAAGTCACTTCCAACTTCTAAACTTGTTTTGACACCAATCTTCAAAATCAACTGTGTTTTGTAAACAGTTTGACAAATTGGCATTTTCTGATGAAAAATGACAGTGAAAAATTCCTGATGAGCTCTACAAAGCTGTGCCTTAAGTTCTGTTTTATTTAAACTCACTGACCGGCACAAAGTGTATTGCAACACAGACTTTTGTACAGATTGGTCTTTCAAGGTTGTTAGTCCCTTTGCAGGAAAACGGGTTTAACAATACTTAGGGTCTGACCAAAGCTAGCCAGCGACAGCCACAAATGTCTATGAATTATGAAATGTCACCATAGCATCATTTGGGCAATTTTATCTCCTTCTAGGGCATGTTTGGAAATATAAAGCATCTATAATGGCCTGATCAAATTGTGGTCCAAAGTAAGTAAGTAAGTAAGTAAGCAGAAAGCTTACATGCCACTCTGGCAAACTAGGATGTAAATACCAGAGCCAGGGAATCCCTGTAACCTTTAGCCACCTCAGTGCCCTCTATCAGATGGCATTAAGAGATCTTTGAGTCACAATATCAAGAAGGCAAAGAGGGTGAATTTGGTCTATTCAACTGTGATGAAAAATGTGTTAGCAGAGCCGTTTGGTGATGGAAGAGGCTGTTTCATTAAACTGTTTCTCCCCTGAAAACAGTCTCACTCTTCTGGAACAATGCTAACCAGCTTGATATTCAGCCTCTTTTCAAAAGTTCGCTTAACTTAGAGAACCTCCTTATGCATCCAGGCTCAGGTTTTCAATAGATCCCAGCTCCCATTTCGGCACCTAAATCAATGACTGCTTTGGGTGCTGAGCTCTTATTTAAATGCTTAAATGGAAGCTCCATTCTTTTGAAAACCAACTATGGGTATTGAGAATTTGAAAATTGAGACACGCACACCAATTTTACAATGGAGGTGGGGGGCAGGAGAAGACTGTTGATGAGCAACTTTAGGTACATCATGGCAGAAAGGGATTCCTTAAAAAAAAAAAAAAAAAATCTCCAGCCTGGTTTCAGACCTTGTCCCAATGCAGAGATGGCACTTGTATGTTTCCTGGATGACTACCATATATTCTTCCTTCTAATGATGTTAGACACAGCAACTGTTTTAGATATTGTGGTACTCCTGTCCCAACTGAATGGTGGGGCAGGGGCATTGACTCTGCCTTGTAATTATTCTCTTCACTCTTTTTGGGGTAGGTTTTAGCTGCTATCAGGTTAGGCTTATGAAGTAGACTGAAGGATGAAGTTAAACCTGAATTAGAATGAAGTATTATTGATGAAATAGAAAACAGTTGGAAGATCTTGCTTGTTTCATGAACTTGCCTCCTAGTCCTCCAATCTTTTTATTCAGCCTGTCTAGGCCACATGCTCAAGTATGAATTTATTTCTGAATTCCATTCTGGTGGCTTCAGAATCACCCCATCTGGAACAGACTCCAGTACTCTGTCTGAACATTTTCACAGCTCTTCTAAATACACATACTTTCTTTCTCCCGGGCTATGGCTTGAATAACTAATACAAAAAAAAATCTAATCCTACTTTGTGAGTGGTACCCAATGCTCAGATTCTACAACACAAAGAGAATGACCATGTCCCTCATTTGTACCTGTTCTACCTGTAACAGGCTAAAGTCTGTAACTTGGATACTTACATGACTTAGATATGCATACACTATAAAAGTGTCAGCTCCTAAAGGTGTTTCTGTGATCCAACCCATCACAACGGGTATCCAGAAATTTAAGCGATAAACAGCATTACACTGTATGCAACTAACTTGAACGTACAAATAATGTATTTTTCAATAAACATTCTTCATATTTAGAATTATCAATATTCTTAGATATACCTGAAAGAGCATTTGTTGTGTAATCAAAGCTTTTAACCATCAATTAAAAGCAATTTCCCTCCCAAAATACCAGGTATTACTTGGGCCCAATGCATTGTTAAATCATCTCCCTGCCATAACCAACATTCATGGTCAGCCCCCTAGGATTCAGTCCATCTTTGAGTGATCTCACCCTTCCCCTGTGAGAGAGAATGATGGTGGACATGAAGGGTATTGAGATCTTCAAAAACATAAGGTCTCTCCTTCTTCCAGCTTAACAGGCATCAGTTATCTTTTAGGTCACATTAATATTTACCCTGGGAGCTGGACCTTTTGAGCATCTCACCCACAGTGGACAGTTTACAAATTACAACTGTAGCCTCTCACCTGAGGTGGAGCTCAAGCATTCTTGTGCCTACTACTGCTTGGAGTGGCTTTTCTCCTCTCCTCGGATAGGCTTGGGTCCTATATGCTCTTTTAAGACCTGGTGCCTCTACTCAAGGTGACTCCTCACTGTGTCTGAGACACATGGGAGTGTGACACTAAAACCCAGTACACACGGAAAAGTACAGCAACAATTCCCCAGCAAAGAAATGACATACCCCAAAGTAATAATATAACAGGGGGACTTTACTGGGACAGTAAAATAGGTTTCATGGAAGGAAAGATTTAAGTTAACTAATACTAATAGATAAACAAATCAACGGGAGTCCCAACCTCAGCTCCCTTCCAAGGGTGGATGGTACACTGAGGATGAGTCTTGAGATAAGTGCTATAAATGCTGTCCAGATGAAGAAACAAAAGTAGGTTCCTCTTACTGTGTGTTTGCCCTTGGGTGAAGCAGGGTCCTCTTGGCTCCCTGGTCTGGAGCCCTGTGGAAGTCTTGTATGGCTTTTGGCAGCTGGCACCAGGCTGATTTCTGCCACTCTGGATGCTGGTCTCTGAAGGGCTGGAACTGCCTGTGCCATGCACAAGTTCCACCCAGCAGTTCAAAGGCTCCTTTTGTGGGAGGGGAAGTTAACTATAGACTCCTTGAGCTGTTCTGCTTCTCTCAAGTCCCAAGGTGAAGAGCTCACAACTGAAACTAAAACTGGTCTCTGTTTCTGACTCAGGTTGTCCCCTCCCACTGAGGGGCTGAGCAGTCCTGGCATATAACTGGCCCAGCAACCTGTATGGCCATATCACTTGATGCAAAAGACTCCCTATTGGCCTCAGCAGGAGTTTCTCGTCCCTTCTGTCCCTCCCACAACTCTAACTCCGTATACACTGGGAAATGGTGCCTGAAGGCTTTGGTAGCCATTAATATTGTAGTCTGTAGTTTAGAATGTCCTAAAGACTCAGTCTAGGGTTCCAGGAGCTACCAAACTCCCACTTGGAGTTACACAATAAAATTACAAGCTCACTCATCCTACAACTGTAGATTCCTATTCTCACTCCTTATTAGCCTTAAAGTGCTAAAGGATGGCAAAAAATAATCTAACCTAGACACCTTGTCAATCTTGCTGCAGAGGAAATGTTTCTTCCTGACCCCCAAAACTGTCAGTTGGTGAAACCCACAGCCTCATAAAAACACAACTCAAACTATGGGCAGGGAGAGTGGGGCACCAACAGTAACAGAATGAGTGATGTGTGCCCTGAAACCTTCATATGCAGGAAGGGGAGGGATGTAAAAGATAATCAACTGACTCTCCCACCTCACTGCCACTCACTCAGGGACTAGCCAATGACATCGGGGAGAGAAGAAGAAATCTTTCTCCTTCCCTGATCTAATATATTCTCCTCATGTGTCCAGGTGGAGGACGGGGGAAGGGTGGTAGAGTAGCCAAACTTATCCCTCCATTTCCACCTCCTCTCAGGACCACAGGGACTGTCTTTGCCTACTGATCCAGTCAAACACCCTTCTGCTGAGACAGGAAGGAGTATTTTATGAGTTTGTTTCCAGTTGTATCTAATTGGTTTTTAAAATAGGCATTTTTCAGGCAGCAGTATGTCCAATAGTGTAAAATACAGTATATCATTATTATACTGTTACCCATTTTTGAACTGAGCAGCTAGTAAATTTCTACTCTCAGCTGGAACATTGATGATGAGGTCTAGAATTTTGTCTGATGCAGTTTTATTTATTTATAAGGAATGTCCTGCTTCTTTGAATGAAGAAGGAACCAAAGGCAAAAGGAGAAATTTTAACTTACAGGCCCAAGATTCTTTTCAGCCAGAATCACTGACCCAGAACCTCTTTCTAGATTTCTCTCAGGGCCTTTGGGGGCTTTGGCTTGGATTTCTTCAGGTTGTCTCTTTCTCTCTCTGGTTCTGTGTTCTTCTCCCTACTTCCTTTCCCCAAAACAATATTCAGTAAAATCCCCTCCACCGACACAGTCCAAGCCTCCTGAGTGGGTTCAGTAACGCTTTTGTTTTAGGTTGGGGATTGCAACTGATTTATCCTTACAGTTATGTTAATTGAAGGATGCAGTCACACCCATTGTTCTCAATGGGATTTTACCTTAACCCATAACAATGTTTAACCCAGCTCATAACAATATGGACTTGATGTCATTCATGTGCCCTTTTTCTTATAACATATAAAGGTGTCCAGAAAGCTTGCTTTGGTGCAATTACATTTAAAAATCACTTTTTAATACAGGTATCTGACCTTGACTTTCCAGTTTTGCTGGCAGACTCCTTGGAGGACTAAAGAACTTAACATCATAAGCAATGGAAAGAACACAGGATGTTTGTCTGACTACATAAAAACAATTTTTCTGTTTCCTTTGTTAATAATAAGTGTCAGCACAGTAGTTTCAATGAAAACAGTCTAGGTTTACAGTCCTTCAATTGAAGGCTAAAAAAGCTCTCACTCTAGTCTTCTCTTCCAGAAAAAAAAACAGGGAAGAAAAAAAAGTAATATTCCTGATATTTCTAAAGTAAAAAAGACAAGAAAGGGAGGAAAATAACCCCTTGATATATATTATAGAAAATCAAAGAACACAAGCACATCTTTCTCCTTTGCAGGTAGCATTAAAAATATGGTTTGTTGTGTGTGTGTGTGTGTTTGTGCACACAAATTTTAAAACACCTTGATATAAAATTGCTTATTTCCATTTTCAACTGGCTATACCTAAACTAATCCTTTGCCAAATTGACTTTTCCTTCCATTTTGAGAGGAACTGACATCACTGGTGGCTGCACCACCTTATATTTCCCTTTCTAAATATAATAAATTCTTCCCTTTCTTCTTTTCAGGTTTCAAAGACTTCACAATTCAAAGCACAAAGGATCTAGTATGAAATATATATGACCGTCTCTGTGAAGATATGAAGTCTGCTTACGTTACACAAACATGTCCAATTTCCCTGTTACTTTTGCACATCTTTCCAAGAAAAACTGCACTTTGGAAAATCTAGGCAAAAGCTTTGATGTTTATATATTAAAAACTGATAGCCCTACAAAGGTAAACTAGTTAATATGTAACTGAAGTTGTGACAGAACAAGGAACTGTTTAAGTAAGCAAATTAAATTCTATCCTAATTACATCTGTGCAATTCCAAGTGACTAATATGGGAGCAGCATACATGAAAAAGAGGGGAAAATTTGAGCCTGAGTTTATTTGATTGCTTACTTATTTAAAATTGTGTATTTTCAGTTTCTCAACAAGAGGGAAAATTCTTCATTTAGTTTTCAGCTTTTCATCAGCAAATACCAAGAGGTGAACTACAGCTCCTTGTTTTCCTTGCTGTCCCATAACATTTTTCCATTTTCTGACTGTGGCTAACCATGTTCCCTACACCACACCGATATATATATATATTTAGCAGATCAACCAGATAAACCATCAAAATCAGGGTTCCTTCTGCTAGGTGCTGTACAAACATACGCAAATACATGATCCCTTCCAGAAAGAGCTTTCAATCTAAGCCATCATTCCTGCAGTGGATTCTGCTCAGGGATCTGATTCTACACAAGTTGCAGGATCAAAGCCTAGATATACAACTAGAGAGACAAGGTGGGTGGGGTAATATCTTTTATTAGGCCAACTTCTGCTGGTGAGAGAGACAAGCTTTCAAGCTTACACAAAGTTCTTCTTCAGGTCTGGGAAACTAACTCAAGTGTTTCAACTAAATATTATATATAAAAATACACACACAACTCAGAATAAAGCAGCAACTAAGCCTATTTGCTTATTTTGCTATTTGTTACATCATTAATTAACTGGCTTCCTATAAGCATCATATCAGAATTTGGGAATTTATGGGTGGTCAATGTTAGTTCAGGCCACTCAGCATTTTACAAGAGTAGATCACTGTTTCAGATTCACATTAAAAAAAGAGGCAAGTTCTGTAATAAGCTGAAGGTCTTCTGAGTGGTGCTGTGTGCCTTTACCTCCCACTGAAGTCAGAAAAAAAAACACTGCAATTATCACCCTCAGTCCAAATCTTGCATGCTTAGTTGAGAATCTGTTTTGAAAATTTCCCTCTCTTACTAAAGATCAATATAATAAATTTCATTCTAAAATAAAGCAGTAGGTAACTTACTGTGATTATTGATGCTCAATACTTATAAATTGTAATTTGTGCCAAAGATAATTTTATGTTCCCATCTCCTTCAGCTTGCTAAACCAGCAATAATTAAATGCTGCTCTTTATTTTCTGTAAATGACCTGCAGCCTAGAATCTGGAATTTTTGCAACCAGATAAAGCTGAGTGAAGACCTCACACTATCTTTATAGACACAACAGCTTTTGGTTTTGGCATCTGTTAATTATTGAATTCTTTCCAGAGTTTATCTTGTCCTAGGATCTTAAAGTGTCTATTCTAGTAAAATTCTGAAATATATCTGTACCTCTGAAGTAAGAAGGATTTCTTGCAGCAGTTTAAATACAAACTAAAGATCATTTTTAAAAAGATATGATGGGATGTTCTGGATGAAGTTGTATGGGATATATCAATCAGCAGTATCCCATCCAAAACCCATGCTTTATTTGCGTAGCTGAAGTCAAAGTATCTTAGTTTAACTTATCTGGCTGTCCTCATGGCAGTGAATCTACCAAGGCAGCTCCCCTGTCGACTCCGCTTACTCCTCTTGCACAGCTGGAGTTCCAGAGTTGGTGGGAGCGCATTCGGGGATTGATTTATTATGGCCTGACGAGACACAATAAATCGATCCCTGATACACTGAACACTACCCACCGGACTACCCTTTGACATACAAATGGAAGATTTTTTTTTAACATCTATTGCATTTTAATGGCACAGGCAATATGTAGTTCAACTATATATAGTTCTTTCTCCCTATTAACTACTATATGCAATTGGCATTGCAAGCATTAAGCATCAGTGTAGTTGTAGTGCTACCATAGCACATTTTTACAAGATTTTAGTTCACATGAGGCCCCATCCAATTCCCACTAGAAAGGCCCACAAATAGCTGCCAAGGAGAATCTCCCTGAAGACCAGTGCCTGTGCTACAGGAGCAGGGGGCCATGGCCCTCTTCCTTTTTAAGTGGATTGCAGGATTTCATCATCACTAGCCTAGAGAACAATTGTTCAGAAAACACTGTTTACATTCATTTTGCTACATATTACTGCCTGGCAATGCTAAATAGCGTTGAAATTCTCTGATCCCTGGAATACACTCTTAAGAGTATTTGTACAATGTTATTAACCAAAGAATGTTTCAGGTTTCCATTGCAATTTTGACCCTGCTTTTTGAGCCATATTGTGAATGTTCATTGCAGTGATGACCTAAATAAATTGCATAAAACAGGCAGCACAAACTGAGAGACTGACACTTTCTGGTGGCGAGCCAGATATGGTATATCGTCTACACTGTGTTTGCAACCCACTCTCTCCAGAATTTCTAAAATAGCTGCACTGAAGATTTATTTCTTTTTATACTGCAAATCCTCCAGCCTTCCTGCTGTGGAGATGGACAGACAGACTACTCCAGTCCGGGCCTAATAGAATATATCCTGAAGTCTCTGTAACCCAAGTGTGGGGAGAGGGTAATCCTATATTATTTTGCTTGGAAAGGGCACAGAGCTGGATCCAAAGCCCTTTGAGAGAGAAGTATTATGGAAAGACTTCCACTGACCTTCATAGACATTGGATCAGGCCCATTGAGAGCAAATCTCCAGCTGCCACGTAAGTGAACAAAATACAAAAATCATAATGATAAACTGACATTAACAGCTGCACAGTGTTTGCAAATGTTATTTGTACCGTTTAAGCCAATTTGTGATTTTTTTATATAAAATTCTAATGTGTGTGAAACAAACAACTCTTAGGCAATAAATCCTTTTATTGCTATAAAAGACAGAATACATATTTCATACTGATATGACCTGGTGAGGAAAGAGTTTTAACACCATTTATTTCAGCCACATGTTCTTATTCACAATGTTGTTTACAGAACTAAAAATTATTTATCTTATGGATTAGAATGTTTTTCATAACAGATTCTACAACATTACAAGACATCAGGGAGTGGTGAACTTGTACAGAAAATATAAGAACACCCCAGCCAGTAAGTCTTTACTCGGCCCTAGAAATGAACCAAACTGAAATCATTCTTGAAGTTCTGATATGTTTATGTAAGAACCCTGACCTAAACCTCCTATCCTATTCTCCTCTACGGGTTTCTGGGGGGCTGAGATCCCATTTGTCTGGTACTTTCTAAAGTCTTTTAGGATTGTGTGGGATTTTTTGGGAGTTGTAGCTAAATCCAGTCCTCTATCCTGCTGTCTTGGAGGACTGTCCTATAAGTCCACTTACAGCATAATATTGTGGTATTCAGGATGTGGTTGGATTGCAAGCCTGCCAGGCACCAACTGAAGATCTAAAAGGAGGTAGTGGCCTTTTCTTCAGCCTCTGTTAGATGTCACAAGGAAGAACAGGTCCCTTAGCCACCTGTGGAAGATTTGGAATGGGCAGAGGGACCTGATGATCACCCTCAGAAGACTTTTGAGCTTAGATTTTACACATACCATAAAAAAAGTTGGGGGATCTTTATTCTATCATGTACTTAGGAATCATGAGCTCTGTTGTGACTAAACAGTCAACATTCAAATTCCGGCAAACACGCTGAGTTTGTCAAGAGGCCACTTTTAATTTGTGTGTAAAGGAGGAGTGATGGAGAGAAACAAGTCATCCTGGTTTGGATACTTTTTAACATGTGCAAGCTTTATTTTGTCAAAGGCCAAGTGCATACTTTATAAACCCCTCAGCTTCTGAGGTCTGCAAAGGCTATGATGAACCATATATACATTCAAGCACAAATTATAGTAGAGATTAAACAGAAGGTAAACAAAAAAATCAGGTCATATCCTGATAAAAAGTTCTCTTCTCCGGATCCAAACACAGTGAAACCAAACTCAATCAACTGGGAACTCCCAGTTCACTAGAAGCTGTTGGTTGTTCTGGGACTGTACTGCATGATACTGTGTTTATATGGAGTTCTAATGTATCCTTGTTCCTCTGGAGTTTAAGAGTTCTGCAGGAGATAAGCTCCATTACTGCAGAATTTAGGAGCTGGACAGGAAAGAAGGTTCTCACAAGTTTCAATTGTGCTGAGCTGATCAGTGTTGTAGAAACTAGCCAGCTCACTGAGCTGTAAAGTGGAGAAATATAATTATTCCAAACCCCAATACTGGGGGAATTTAAAATACTCCTCAAAACCTTTGTAAAAAATAAATCAAAATGTCATGGTAATTCCCACCGACTTGGACAGCAAAGAAAAAGTCTTTAAACTGCTTGCATCCGACGAAGAGGGTATTAGCCCACGAAAGCTTATGCTTCAATACTTTAGTTAGTCTTTAAGGTGCCACAGGACTCTTTGTTACCTCAGCTATTCCAGACTAACACGGCTACCTCTCTGATTCTTAACTAGGGAGTACATCAAAGGCAGATTGACTAGATTGAACATGGAAAGCTTATTTATTTCTGATTTAGAGGATTCTGAGGTTTGTTAAATTACTCAGCATTCTCAAGCCAAGTTATAAAATCACCTCATGAAGTACGCACTTTCACTCAACTCTTGTTCCTGGCTGTTTTTACCAGTTGTGTCAGTAATATGGATAAGAGCCACACTCTCCACATCCTTCATGGAGATGTGAACATAGCCACACACTGGACAAAACTAAATACACTATTATTGTTTTTACATCTTACCATGTTTCACGCATGATGTCAAGCTTTCCCCTGCAACCATGAAAGCTAGAAAATTACTAATGAAATCAGAGATTCTAACCTAATCACATGACTCCTAAAGCTAGGGCTTTAGGAAGAACATCAAATTCACAACACTCACAAAGACACGACAGTTTACACCACCACAATCAGTTTAGATTTATTTTTTACACTATAATGGACACTAAAGCTCTCATTGCATCTCTTGAATTGAACACTCAATGTACCTATTAAGAGGCAGAAGCAATGCCCTGTCCTCCAAACCTAGTTACTATTGTAAGGTCACTCCTGGGAGCTTGACTTAAGTATTACATCTAATAGAGTGTTCATTTTGCTGAATGCAGAAGCAAAGCAAAGAATGCAGAACAATGCAAACAATAAAAATCATTAATAAATTTATTGCCTACATCCACATCACAGCTCAGTTTTCAAACTAGTTCTCTTGCTTAAACCACACTGAATGATCATTCCTTTTTAACGATTTTAATGACTTTTGATATCATATAGCTCTGCAGAGAGATACAGAGAGTCAATTCAATAATATATTGCTATTTCCACAAGACGTTTATGATGCCAATTCATAGATGTACAGAAATGGGATGAAAAATGACTCTAGTTATACATTTCAATATCAAGTACTGGCTATACTTGTTTGGGGTGAAATTCACTTCCGAGTAGAATGCCAGCATAAAGCGTATGCCCCACTTAAGCCCTCAAAACAGGAAAATTATCAGCACCACATTTGGGTTAGAAAATGCATCCAAATAATTCAGAAAACGTACCTTGTTTCAGTGAATGTGTTAAAGTCAGTTTAAAAATAAACACATCTTTAGCAATTATTCCATAGTTTTCTATATAATATCTGTTATTAAAATTAATCAGGAAGATAGCGAGAGGGGGGAAACTGTGATCAAACTCCCTCACAACTGTTAAATAGCACCTATTGGTAGGGAAGAATACAGGATATAAATATAAGGGGCTCAATCCTGCAAAAATAGGACTACTTTATACGAGTAAAGCTATTCAGTGCAAGTGTTTTCAGGATTTAATCCTGAATTAACTCCGCCATTGCTTGGTCCCAAGCCCAAGATGTGAAAGGAGGAGGGTTTTGCGTTGGGCTAGCAACCACGTAAAAACCGAATGCTACAGAAACGTCAACCAAATCTTCAGCGAATGGAGAAGAATGGTTGGCGCCTTATGCTCCACCAGGAGCGAAGAGGATAAGAAGAAGAGAAGAATCCTGAATTAACAGAGAACAGCCTAGCTTTTTGCAATATATGTACTTAATTTACAATTGGAATGGTTCACTGTCTACTACAGCTATGTAGTTTAGAATACCCTTTATACAGAGCTTTGAGCCAATTAAAGAGAATTGCTTTTGGAAGATGATGGATAATTCAGCACCTGCTCTTGGGCATTAGAAACAAAGCATTCCATAGGGTGGCAGAGGGAGAAAGTCACATAACTGTATCTCCAGTTCATTTAGCCTAAAGGAACAGCTGGTTTTACTCTGGCATTTGTATGCTCCGTTGAACCCATTTCAGTGTATTGCTCCCTCCCTCTTGGCTAAGATTCAAGGACACAGATACAACAGAACAACATTAAATAAAATGTCTAGTTGTCAAACCACAGATAATCTAGTTCTAAGTTTATAGCAAAAGGAGAATGAAGACAAAACCCCATTACCTCATTATGTATGTACTTTGGTAAACATTATTTCATATTATTGTTAGGCATTAATAACATCACTGCTATTCCCTTTCTCATGGCCTTGGAATTCAGACCAGCTACAGAAAGAGGTGGTGTATGAAAGGCATGTTCTTCCAGCACACACATAATACAGTGGTAATAAAACAGATGTTAGGGATATATAGTTAATTTCCTTCACATTGCGCATGCAATGGTCTTATGGCCTTTAGAAAATGACAGAAGTCAAAACTTGCCCATATTTTTCTAAATTTTGACCAGCAAAGCAACATGGATAAGAATACTGATTGGCTAACTTCTGAAGAATCTTAACAGGGACAAGACTCAAAACAACAAAATTCAATTCAGTCTCATTTAAGATAAGAGTTCACAAGCAGTAAAAAATATTTTATCAATACAGGTTCTTTACTGAACAAGCTACTTGATGAACTCACTTAAACTTGTCCCGATAGTCTGTGACAGCATGCAGCAGTCCCATTTGGTTTCTAGCAAGCATTGGGTTACTCACTACTCATATGTCACACAGGTGTTTTGGGTGAAGTAGTAGAATATGGCTGGTGACTGAGGGCCTAATTAGGCAGCTGTCTAGAGCCAGGCAATGACAATTAATGCTACAGAAGGAAGCTAGGAAACTCTAACAGCTGTCTGAGAGACAGTTTAAGGAGGTAGGTGACTAAGCACAGTGGCTAGGTGTTGGATTGTAGGCAGAGCCTGATTTTTTTCTGTTTGAGTCTGTGTTTAATATAAGTGCTTTTAATTTGGGGGAGAGAGAGAGAGAGCCTGTGCACACTAAGAGAAAATGCCCTCACTTGAGGAAAAGCTTGTGTTTTGTAGCTGCCCCAATTCCACCTGCTTACAGCACCATACCTTTAGTATGGAACTGTGAGTACACTCTCTGAACAACCCATTCCATTAGATCTTTCTGTAAGATACAGAAACAAAAACAATGTGTTGTGAAATTATTGTTTCACCATACCTACAGGAATGAGTTCACTAAACATCTGTACAATAAAACACCTCATGCACTACAGTAACTGATAAAAATCAAAGGCCCAATCCTGTAAAGACATTACCTACTCGAGAAGTCTCTAAGGGCTTGATTACACTGGCACATTATAGCGCTATTAAGCCTTCAGGAGCACTATAACTCACTACCCATCTAGACTGGCGAGGCATGTAGAGCACTATAAATCCACAATTATACCGGTTCTGGTAATCCTCCCTTCTCCGAGGATTAACAGCTATAGCGTATTGAGTGCTCTGTATTATCTTCAGTGTGGATGGGTATTAACACCACATTGCTTTGAGTGATCTCTGGAGATGCCCCTAAGCCATTTAAGGCAATTGACGTCTCTTCCCTTTGTTTTGAACTCAGCTGGAGGAATGCGGAAGTACGTTTTCAGAGTTTCTCTCTTAACTCGGCTGATCAGCAATGCAAATATTTACGAGTGAGCCTGTGTGAAAGAGAAGACTAGCAGGCTTTGTATTTCAAAGGAAATTTGCTGACACACTTTCAGCATGCCCAAAAATCCACTCGCTCTCTCCGTCCGCATACACACAACACATTCCCCCTCACCCCCCTTGTTTGAAAAGCATGTTGCACCCAGCTGAATGCTGGGATAGCTGCCCATAATGCACCACTCCCTGTGCTGCTGCAAGTGCTGCAAATGTGGCCCCGCTATACCGCTGGCGGGTCTCAGTGTGGACACACTATAGCACTATCCCTATAGCTGTATACGAGGGCAGGTATAACCAAAACCACTATAAAGATGTAAGTGTAACCAAGCCCTAAGTCACTGGGAGCACTCCCATGAAGAAGGACTATTTTAATCGAGAAGAAGGGCAAGAACAGGCCCTTAATGCTTTCAGTAACATTCAGAGTAAAAACTGGAAAGAGAAAAAATCTTAGCCTGATCATAAACAGCAATAGAAGCGATGTGTTCCAGTTGTCCTCTCCTGAGGCCTATACTAACAGCATAAATATAGGGGTGTTGCTAAATGCATGTGTCCCAAATAGTTGAGACCCACAGAGATTAATGCTACATAATGAGCAAAAGAAGAGGAACATTAAAAAAAAAAGTCAGAAGTAGCTCAGCCCTTCCATGCATCTATCCCCTTACAACCTATAAAACCACAAAGACATTGAACATAATGACACTTAACTTTGGCTGAACTGGACAAAGCTTGAATAGGATACGGCCTGTATAGAGCCCCTCCCTCCACAGATGCTAGTTCAGTGACAATTTAAATATACAGACATACAGAACACCACATTCTAACCATTCTAATGGCATTAACCATTCTAACCTTAACTATTAAGCACTCAATCCACTGCATAAGGCCGGTCAAAATCTTTTGCCCAGAAGAATAAAAAATGAACCGGGATACAAATTATTCAGCCACATAAAGAGGCACAATTTCCATTTTGCTAAGATGTCACATACATCTGTTTGTGCTGCCTGAACCACAAACAGGACATTTTCCTGACATCTTCCAGCTCCTCCACTTGTCCCCGTTGCCAATTCTCTACATGTGTGCATCATACTATGTTTTTTCCCCATAAGGGAGACTTCAGTAGTTTTCCTGTGCCTGATTTTGTGCTTTTAAAAGAGAGAGGGAGAGGCAGCAAAGGGGGAGCTCCTTAGTGATTCAGGACAGCAGGGCTGGGAACCCCACAATTCTTCTCTCAGAGGTAAGGGGGCAAAAGGGGTTGGATCACTGGCTTAGATGGTGTGGTGGGTAAGAACAGGCATAAGCTTGCAGCAGGAAGTGGCTGCTTTCTGACATTCCTAAAATGTTCAGGAATGGAGCACCATTCCTTCAGGGCTTATGAGTTCTTAAAGGCAGCTGCCTTCCCTTGCAGCAGGAGTTGTATTCCTCTGCCTTAAAGCAAATAAGCAATATGCACTGGTTCTATAGTTTTAGTTTGTGGTGTGTTTCAATAACCAAATGATTTTATCATCAGTTATCATTGCTGCATTATTCCCAGGTTACCTCCGGATTCAGTGCAGTCCTGCTACATAAATCGGGCAGGAGGACAGGCTTCCCACATAATTTAGGTACACCAGGGCCTTGGAAATGAGTTTATTAAACTCACTGTACCAGTGATGATGTAAATTTTTAACAGTGCACGTAAGTAATCATTGGAACACTTTGCCAAGGGTCACGGCCACTCAATTTTTAAATCAAGACCACTGTTCCCTCTAAGCTATGCATGTGTGTGTGCACACACAAATCCTAAACCCCACGCACACGGCGAAACACCACGTGCACAAAAATTTGCACAGAAATTTTTTTTTGCACACACAGCCTGTCAAAAATTAGAGGGAACATTGATTAAGACTGGATGTTTTTCTAAAAGAGATGACAAGCAAAATATTAATTAAGGGTGACAACAAAGGAGGTATAAAAAAATTGACAGCAAATAAAAAAATAAATGGCTGCTTTTGTTTTGAAAAGCTTTGGTATCAACATTCTGAAAGAGATGGTAAACATATTTCTTTTAGTTCATAGCAGAAGTTTTAACCCTTCACTGGGAACAAGAGTGATTTTCTAGCCCTTGAAATAAATTAACATAACACCCATGATGTAAGGGAATAAGTTGGCAAGAATAACATGATTGTTAGATCTGAGAAACTAGCTCAAGATAATGGTTGATATATTTTGCTGCTTTTTCTGTTCTCAGAACATCTACAAATGGAAGTCTTTTCATTATTCAAATTTGTTGATTTTTCTTCAAGACTGCCAGTAACTCTATGGTTGGCTGTTCAAAAACACTGCCCCCACTAACGTCAATGATAGTTTTTCCACTGACTTCACTGGAGCAAGAACTTCACCCCAAAGTCACATGAGCTACCTTCTGTTATAATGGGTTTGTGGAACAAATATTATGGAAAGTTTACATTTTGTCTGTAAACAAAACTTCATGCTAGTAAGATTCAGTTGTATAAAATGTTCAAGGCTAGTAAACACAAATGGGGCAGAAATAAGCCCAAAAGCTATTTAATTTATATAGTTACCCTCACAGTATTTGGGGCAGTAATCCTTTGCCTCAGTTTCCCACCCTGCAGTGTGGAAGTCTGTAGTGGGGCGGCTGCCCCACTCCAGCACAAAAGGGGTTAAAACAGCCCTGCAAAAGGCTGTAGAAAGGGCTGTAGCTGGGGGCAAGCAGCTCCCAGGCTAATTGGGCAGAGCAGCCACAGCTGCGGCTGGTTTAATTAGGGCCCAGCTGGCCCTGATATAAGGGCCCAGAGTTTGAAAGAGAACAGAGTCTCCTCTAGCTGTAGAGGCAGACAGGCCTGGCTGCTGAGAGCTTGAGTAGGTACCTAGGGTTGCATGCAGGGCTGGGGCAAGGCAGGAGGAGCTGAGGAAGCTCTAGCTGAGAAACCCCCAGGCTGCAGGTCCTAGGAGAAGGCCCCACAAAGGGTACTGGGGTTGCAGGGGGCAGCCCAGGGCTACAGAGACACAGCAGCAGGCCAAACCCTCCTTGCCAGTGATGAGTGGCAATTATACTGCAGTCTGCCTCAGTGAATGGGGGCAAATGGTGACTGGCAGTTGCCTAGACTGAGGCAAGGTGGGGATAGAGGGTAGGGGTTCCCCAGGGAGGGGAGACCCTAAGACCTGAGGGGGTACTGCAGGGGTGCAGCACCCAAGGAAAAAGGGCACCAGGGTCTGGGAGGGACTCTAGGCTACAGCAGCAAGCGGGACATCGGCCTGCAGAGGGTGCTCTGGATGCTGGTGAGCTAATTCCCAGACAGACCAGCAGGAGACGCCGCAGGGGTGAGTCGCCGCCCTGCTACAAAGTCTGACAGATTTTCTTTTAACATGCCGCCCCCTTTGCCCTCTGCTGCACCCAGTTGTTTCTCGAAAGTCAGCAAACTCCCAGAATTCAAGGGAATGTTCACACGGGTTCACCTCCTGTCCCTGAAGGAAGGAAGCGGGTTAGGCAATGCCTCCATTGCTGCTACTACTCTTGCTGCTGTCTCTGCTATTGCTCACCACTCCCTCTGCCCTCTAGTTGCTTTGGAACATTCTGAGGTGTCACAACTTAGCCTATTTCTTAATAGTTTCAATTCTTAGTGATTTTGTCAGGTACTGGGGAACTCTACGCTATAATTAATGACAACACTGCTCCCTCCCACACCATATCTGAGGGCTTGGCTAAACTTGCAATTTGGAGCGCATTAAATCAACTCCAGGCACCATAACTCCTGAGATGTCCACCCTGGCAAGGCAGTTAGACTGCATGGACTCTGCAGCTGGAGTGCTCCTGGTAATCCACCTCCATGAGAAGTATAGAGCTTGCTGCACCCTGGCTGAAGCACTGGGGTGTCAGTATGGACGATGCATTGCATTACTGCACTGTGATTGGCCTCTGGAAATATCCCATAATCCTCTAAAGTCAAGTGGCTACTCAGATCATTGTTTTGAACTCAGCCTGGCTCAGCCTCCCCCCGCCCCCACCCAAACCTCCTTCCCTCCCGCACCCACCTCATCCAGCCTAGTCTCCTGCCCCCCTCCCTGCCCGCCCAGCCTGGCCTCCCCACCGGCTACCAGACATACCTGGGACACTGCAGGGCTCATGGCTAGGTGCCCCGGGTGGAGGAGGGCCGGGTCGGGCACCGGTCCGCCCACCAGCCCCGCGCTCGCTCGACCTAAAAAGGTTTCCCTGGGACGCCGCGGCTGCTTCGCGCACGCTGGCCCCACGTCCCAGCATCACTCGAGCCGCCTCGCTCAACAGGCTGCCCAGTCCCTCGCCAAACCGCACTCGGACGCCACAGTCCCGGGAGCAGCCCAACGCGCCCCCCTGCCCGGCCTGCGAGCGCCCCGGGGCGCCTGCCTGTGCAGACGCGCTCGCTGCAGGGTGCCTCATCCTGGCTGCCGCGACCGGCCCTGGGAAGGGATGAAAGAGCCGCCGCCAACGCCGAAAGTCCTCGCTGGGGCGTCAAACTCCTGCCGACTTGCCGGGGAGTTTAGCTGGAGGGAGCGGGCAGCGCGGGACTGGGTCCCAGCACGCCACAGGGCAGGCAGCCGCTGTCCACCGCCCCCGAAGGAAGGAACCGCGGGTACCTTCCAAGGTGATGGAGGGTGGCAGCCGGGACCAGCCCGTCAGACACCCAGAGGAAGAGGGGTGGGGGTGCGACTGGTTCCGGCGCGGAGCTCGGTTGGGCGGGAGGGCTCCCGCCCTCACCAGCTCGCGATGGCAGCGGCTCCCCCATGGCAGCGGCGTGAGCAGGGAATCTCCGGGAACCGTCTCACGCCACCCCCTGTGTACCGGCCCCGGACTTAAGGGGGCCCCCCTTAAGTCCGGGGCCCGGTACAGCTGTACCCGTAGTACCCCCCTGTCACCGGCCCTGATCCCAGTGTGCAAGTGGCTGCAATGTGCTTTTCAAGTGGGAGGTAGGGTGGAGTGTGACGTGTATGTGGGGGGAGAGAGAGATTGTGTTTTGGGGGGATGAGAGCATGTCAGCATGCTGTCGTGTAAGTTCAGACAGCAGCAGACCACCCTCCCGCCTCACCCCCCCCCCCCCCACACACACACACACATCACTCACAACAGCAATATTCCACACTAATGGTTTGCTTTGTCCCGGAGCAGATAAGCATGGTGGATGTCAGAAACGGAGCTTCAAAGGGGGATATCTACATGCCTGCAGCCGATTTCAAAACAATGAGAAGTGTGGCCACTTGACTTCAGGGGATTATGGGACATTTCTGGAGGCCAATCACAGCGCAGTAATGCAACACCTCATCCACACTGACAGCTGGGCATTTCAACCGGGGCGCAGCAAGCTTTATGCTTCTCATGGAGGTGGATTATCAGGAGTGCTCCAGCTGCACAGCCCAGGCACTCTAAGTACCTTGTCAGTGTGGACAAATCAGGAGTTAGTGTGCCCAGGGCTGCTTTAATGAACTCTACCTTGCAAGTATAGACAAGCCCATAGCCTAAGGTTCACTCCCCTAGACCAGAATAGCAGTGACTTCACCTCTAGGGACCATTGAACAGAAACAAGGCCTCTAAATTGAGTCTGATCAGCTCTGTCATTATATGCTGGAGGAATCAGGTCCTATAGTATCTAAAACTATTTTAAACAGAGTCTATGCCACCAGGTAGAAATACCTGCCCTCACCTCCTGTTTAGAGAATGAGGTTCAGTTTAGGGTGACTCCCTTCATTAAGGCCATATTAAGTGGTTGTTCTGTGGTCATACAATAAAGATAAAATTTCATTCCCCCAGCATCCAAGATTAACGTTAATTTTAACCCAAACAAGTCAAAACTGAACACTTTGGCAAAGCAAATCTCTCTGCTGATCACCTAGGCAAAATAGGTGTGTCCCTGCAAATATGGTCTGCTCCTGAGGTCTTTCCCCAGAATTCATTAACAGATGGAAGGGGAGGGCTCATTCAGACCCTTTCTTATATAGAATTTATTCAATTTTTTAAGTGACAGGATTAAATGAATTAAAACAGATGGAAAATAAGTTATGGATTAGCAGATAAATTATCTTCAGCGCATAAATAGATATAATTATAGTGTTTGTATCTTGTTCCAACCTCCATACCATTTGTTAACATGAAACACAATAGAATAATTAATTTTCATGACTTCATTTTCATTACTTTTCAGTGGGTTGGCAGCCACGTTCATATCTCAAGCTGCAGTCTCCAGAGCAGACTGAAAGATACTTAAGCTCTTAAATCATGTCTTAGTTTTTATCTTACAAATTCTAAAATTTCTTGGCAAAAAGTACCAGAAGATTAACAAAGGACGTTCTTGTTTGTAAATTTTGCTTGTTTTTATGGCCAAAATAAAAGGCTTAAATGCAGGTTCACCAATATAACTTCCATCTATGCTAACATACCACAGGTCCAATTTGGTCATTTCCAAGGTTTTTCAACACTTTATAGTAGTTGCACATTTACACTGGAATCCCATTACTATTTCCTAGAAAAGCTTCTCTCAGTAAACTGCAATATCTCAGACTTCTTTATCAGACTTCTGTACATTTGATTTTATTTTCAACTGTCTAGTTTCTAGTTTTAAAAAGGCATTGGATTTATAATGGCTAGGTGATATCACTGCAAACAAACAAATTAGGCAACCAGAGCATTATGGGCCAAATTTTTAAGGAGTCTCAACCAAGCTTTCAGTTTCTATTTTAAGTATTTCTATAGCATAGCATTCCATCAGTGCATATGCAACGTGTTATCTGCATGTTTAGTTTCATTTGGCTTGTAGAATAATTTACAGTTGGACTACTTTGGGACTCAATGTGCATGTACAAGGTATTACATTTCTTTACATGTACCTACTGTTATAAATCAGAGAGGTAGCCGTGTTAGTCTGGAATAGCAGAGGTAACAAAGTCCTGTGGCACCTTAAAAACTAACTATAAAGTTTTGAAGCATAAGCTTTCGTGGGCTAATACCCACTTTGTCGGATGCAAGCAGTGGAAGTGTCCAGAGGCAGGTATAGAAAAGTAGGCAAGAACCAGGTGGGAGGTAAAAAGGTTAGTCCAATTAAGCTGAACCAGCTTGTTATCTCCGATCAGGGAGGGTGGGTTATTCTTCTAGCATTTGAATGGGGGGTGTGGACATGGAGAGAGGAGAAACTATTTAATAACCCACCCTCCCTGATCGGAGATAACAAGCTGGTTCAGCTTAATTGGACTAACCTTTTTACCTCCCACCTGGTTCTTGCCTACTTTTCTATACCTGCCTCTGGACACTTCCACTGCTTGCATCTGACGAAGTGCGTATTAGCCCACGAAAGCTTATGCTTCAAAACTTTATAGTTAGTCTTTAAGGTGCCACAGGACTTTGTTACCTCTACTGTTATAAGTGAGACTACAAAAAAAAATCAAGGCAGTGTGAAAATTTGATCCCCCAAAATTAAAGATCCATATGTGATCCTAGGTGTTTGTTAAACACTGAACCTGTTTGTAGCAAGTACAGATCGGAAATCTTGCTGCCAGCCAGATTTTAATTAAAAGATCAGTTAAATTCAAAGGGAATAATTTGGAGGGGAAAAAATTGCCCTTTTAGTACATAGGTATCCGACAAAAAATTATTTAATGCACTTTGCTTCAAACAGTTGAATTTGGACCAATGGTGTTTCAGGTGGACTTGCCCTCATTTAAATCAGTGGCAGAATGAAAGAGTCAGATTTTTGTTATCTTGGGCTTAAAATCCCTCATTCTTGACCAAATTACATGTCCTTTTGGAGATGAGCAGTTTTAACATGGAATGGTTGCAAATCCACCAGAGAATACTATTTATAATATATGAAAATCTCCTGGGTTTCCATAGACATAAATTGAGCCCCAAAATTCCTCAATCATATTGCCTATCTAGAATTTACCTTGCAGATCCCATGGTAAAATTTGGCCCAAAGTGGTGAAAAAAGGCTGTCCACACTGCTTCCAAAAGAATAACTGATTGGTTCCATAACTTTTTGTTACATTATCCAAGGACTCATTTATTCTCTCTCAGCACACAGGGTGACCGTGAAGCCAAACAGCTGGAAACCATGCAGTGTGTGTATGTTACACTTCATACATTATTACTACCATCTCTGTTAACACAGAGCATTCTTTAAGTAAATCTTTCTACTTTAAGTGATATTTCTCAAGGTCTGTGGCACAGTATGATCAATGTTCTGCCATCAAGGTCTCTAAATGAAAAATGAACACTGAAAGAGTAGTGGGTTGGGGTTTTTTTTGAGTCAACATAATGACTAAGATTTTTTAAATGTTGATCCAAGTTATTCCCCTCTTTTTTAGATTGATTTTGTGGCATAACTATATCTACACACTCAAACAGACTCACAGTAGTTTGTCATTCATATTACAGTAATGTATTATACTTGCAGTGCTGACCCACTCCAGACCCCATACTAGCAGTGAAATAAATATTCTATGGTATATCTATATATTTTTCTAATTGCATCATAAAATATATGCAATATAATAAAAAACAATCCGCATATAAGAAACTATGTTTTGGGGAGGAGATGGTACTATATAGTGATGGGTGGACCTCAAACAGTTTAGAGAGGTAGTGCTAAGTTTGGATAAGTGCCTGACCATTTGGATGCTTATCTGGACTATCAATACCTCTTCTGTCTGCAAAATTTGTCTGGAAATCTAGCAGGAAAAGGCTCTCTTGAGAGATTGCAGATACTTCCTGCTTATGGGTGGGACAGAATACCTTTGTCTATTTTATTGGGGGCTTTGGTTAGACTGAGTGTGCAGGGCAAAGGAGAGAGAGAAGTCAAGGATGACCCCCCCAGGGTATGAGTGACAGAATGGGGTAAAGGAAAGTGAAAGCTTTTTGTACTAATGTAACATTTTGATTTGATGGCTCTGTGTTTTCTTTTGAGCTACACTACATTGTTTATTCAGTGAGATCTTACCTACTAAAATTAAACTAAATAAACTCCAGGCCACTTGGCTCCAACTTGTATAGCTAAACATATACCTAATATTAACTTTTTACTCCCCTGACTGACTTTTATGCGCTTACATGCTAATTGCTCATCACACACAGAGGAAAGAGGTGAATCACATCAACAGCCTTAGATAGCTGGTAGTTTTATAAATGTATTGAAATAATTTTGGTTTCAAAAGGAAGTTAAGCAGTAATATTGTTAATCAGCAGAATTCAGGCAAGTATAAACACTGCTTATTACCCTTCATGAGCACCCTTGCATATTCAGTATACAGCCAACAAATGAACTCTATGTTAATATTACTGCATTCATATACCTTAACAGGTAATATGGGCCATATTCTCAGCTGATGTAAACTGGATTTACTCCATTGAAGTCCATATTACTGTAACACAATACATTTAATATGAGGCTAGTGATGTCATCGTATTAGAAAGGACTTGAAAATGGAACCATCGTTAAGAAGGCAAGATTGTCAGTGGACACAGCAAAGCTGTGAATGGAATAACTTACAAGTTACTGAGATGATGTTGCTTTCTTTTTGTTCCTTCTGTGTCTGATGAACTATAGTCGACACATGTGTCTGTAAATACTTCACAGATCACAATTAGATTTTCGTGGTTTCTCCTTATCTCCATATGACTCTGAGTGCTAACAGTGGACAGCATCCATGTCATACATTCACTCATTTTTTCCTTTCCTATTTGCAATTTAGGTTTTGAGTGATGAGTGCCATAATGAATATCTGATTCAGAGGACTTGAGAGAATTCTCCTTATTCTCAATTATGTTGAAAAGAGACGTTACAATGAGTAGATTTAGGGTATGTCTTCACTACAGGACTAGGTCAATTTCCCTTAATTCGATTTTCTAAAGTAGACTTTAGAAAATCGAATCAGTGTGTCCCCACCAGGACAGCAGGTCGACAGTGGTCGACACTGTCTGTCCGTAAACTTTTGCAGGGGTCAACATAGCCCGCATTGCACTGTGGGTAGGTAGCCCACAGTGCCGGGAGTGCCGGACCCCCCCACCTGCCCAAGCAGCCCCGCGGACCCCCGTGCCCGCCGGAGCAGCCCCGCGCCGAACCCCCCCGCCCGCCCAAGCAGCCCCGCGCCGGACCCCCCCGCTCGCCCGAGCAGCCCCGCGCCGGACCCCCCCGCTCGCAGCTTAACTGGCACAACTCAAGACTAGGTACTTTATAACCTCGCAGCACTGAAATAAACTTATGATTTTCTCACTGTAAATGTATTTTCAAAGATTTAAGAGGTACTGAGTAAGAATAATAAGACCAGAAATGGTTACACATGTAAAATAAAAAGTATAATATGTTTCTTGTATTAAAGTCTAAATTAAGGATTTTAGCCTGTTGAAGTTTATCTAAAGTAGTTGTTTTTCACCTAAAGAAAACTGCATCACCAACCCACTTGGCTGGGATCCACTGTTCATAGATGCAAGAAGTGTTGTTCTTTTTTGCTCCCTTAGTGATTAATAACTATTATTCAGTTATAGTCCAATAGAGCGTGGACGTGCACCTTTAGACAAAATTCTCTTCTCTCTGCTGTTCTTCTCTTCCTGTTGAGTTCCAATCCCCCTGTTGACTTACATGTAAATAGATCTTCCATTGTTTTGGCTTACAATGCTTAAGCTACATATATATCTAGGCATATAGGTGTGTAAGCAGGGCAACTGGCGGAGAGGCACAGCAAGTGCCAGCAGGGCAGCTGGCAGAGACGCACGACCAGCAGCCCAGCTAACAGGGCGGCTGGCAGAAAGGCATGGCAAGTGGCTAGCAGGGCAGCTGGTGGACAGGTGCAACCAGCAGAGTAGGTGGTGGAGAGGGCCAGAGTAGAGCCCTGCAGAGGTGTGGCAAGTGGCCGTTGGGGCGACAAGAGTGTGCCCGAGGAGTGCAGCTTGTAAGGTGCTTCCCCTCTCTCCTCCCCCCCGGTCTTCCACATAGGGTGGAAAGTGAACTCTGCGGATGAACCTCTGAACTCTGTCCTTGGCCAGCTCAGCCCCAGCAACAGTGAGTGGGGTACAGAGAAGGGACAGGCACATTAAAGGGAATTTTGGGTGGCTGGACATAAGACCCTGAGGGGAAATGGTCACTGTCCAACTTACTTGGGGGTGAGTCTTTTGCTTAGGGTTTGTGTTTATGAACCCTAGTTGCGGTGTTTTCCCAAATTAATGCTGAGTTAATTCTCTCCTTTTATTAAAAGTCCTGCTACTCTCAGACTCTGTGCTTGCAAGAGGGGAAGTATTGCCTCTTAGAGGTGCAAAGGGAGTGATGTTTAATTGTGCCAGGTCACTGGGTGGGGGCTCAAACTGGTTTTGTGTTGTATTGTTGAAAAGGAACCCCTAGATACTGAACCCAGCCCTTGTCGCTGCTGGCTCCACCTGGCAGAAGGGTTACAGGTGAATATACATCCCTTTGTCTCACAAAACCTGTTTGTCTACCCTGCCTGGGATGCAGATTTTAAAACATCTTTTTGGTGTATATATACACAATTCCTTAAATACATACATACATTATGAGAGGCAACATAAACTGTTATTAGATACCTTAAATGATATTTTTATGGATAAATATTATAAAAACCATGTACTAGATGTAGTGAAACGGTCAGGTCTGTTAGGAGATGCTGACACAGAACAGTGAACTCTTTGCCACCTGGCATCAACATGTCATAACCTCCCACCTCCAATTCTGCTCCACATATCAGACACAGATTATGGTCAACTACATACATTGAGACAGGTTTAAGATTAGGAGCCCTGTTAGTCTGTATTCGTAAATAAAACGAGGAAGACTTTGTAGCACCTTAGAGACTAACCAGTTTATTTCAGCATAAACTTTTGTGGGCTATAGCTCACTTCAGCGGATGCATTGAGCCTGTCAAAATGGTCATGGACTCTTACAAGTCTGAAGATTCATCATAAAACTGGATGTTCAAATCAGTGAATCTTGGTGACTCCAACATCATTACAGAGTGGAACTTGACCAGTTCGTCCAAGGATTCTGAGATCCCAAGCAAAACACTATTCTCTAGAGACAGCAGGACAAAACCACTTCCAAAAATTGATCTTAACATCTTGTCACCCGCCTTCTGACCTATCAATATACACGACAACATATGTTTTGCCAAGCAAAATATAAAATATAGTTATAGCTGGTGTTTTCCATACATATCTTATCTAATTACAACATGCAATATACAAAGGAATAGAATTGTATTTTATCTAGTTTATGTTTTGTATTAGCTCTGTACATGTGTGCCTGTTTTAGCATAGGTGTGTGTGAGGTGGTGCATCCGTGCAACACATCACTCTGGTCATGTGTGTTACCACCCCTGAACTCTCATAGCCTATCAGGGCTGTCAATCTATTCCTGGTGTTGAGATGCTTCAGCCACTATAAGGTGGTAACAATGATATGCCAGTTGAGACCGTTCCTATTGCCCTAAAAATTGAGTCCCATTGTTACTCCCAAATCAGGAACTCCTGAATATTGACTCTAAGTTTCTAGATGGGAAACTGACTTCAATAAAATACATTTTATTTGTATTTATCCTCCCTATTTACATTGTTACTTTCCTTCTTCTCAGTGGTCACCCTTTCACAGCCCAAATGGTAGATCTTCTTCCAAGATAACATGTTGCAGTTAAGGTTCACCCATCAAGGAAAACAGCATAATTAAGTTCCTACATACCCATTTTCCCCAAAATGGGGTTCTGCACGTCTGTGATACCCTTGATCCCCAATGTAGGCTTCCCAGCCTACAAATATCTTCTAAACCCAAATCTTCTGCATAGCAAAATAAAGTACTGGCTATCCTATATATCATTAGTATCACCACTGCTCATTGAGAGACTACATAAAGTCATGTTTTTCTTCACACTTCTTCAACAAACAGACAACTCTGTGAGTTAAGTGAAACTGAGGAAGAAAAATCAGTGCTGTACATTATGAGCCAAGGTTTGCAATATTTATTCAATCTACACACAGGTAAAACTCCTTAGGAGATCTTGCACACAGAAATGTGCAAGAACCATTTGTGCTCACACCATTTGCACAGCCAAGTCATTTGGGAACCCAGATGATATCTAGTGAGGCAAATCTGAGTTTTCAGAATACAAATTCTTACATGCCCCAAATTCTGGATGCAAAGCTAAAAGCCTGAATAAGACAACTTTGAAAACCATCCCTTGGATATCTGACTATATCCTATCTGGATCTGTCCCTCACATCAAAGAGTGGGTACACATCAGTACTCCGAGGGCCCAAAGGTGCTGTTAATTCTGCCAGCAATTTGAATTGATAGGATTTTTTTTTAGGTCTTCCTAACCTTAGTAACCCAAATCCCTCTGCAGGTTTATGTTCGTGTCTCTAGCATGCATGCAGAAAATATGGGAATGAAAATGATGTGCACTGAATTCACACTCTGTATGTAGGGTAACTAGTTTACCATGTCTTACTATTTCGCACATTTGCAGTTTATTTTAGATTTATGGAACTATCTTACCAGCCAAGGTCCTTGAGTGCATGGCAAGGTGACAATGGGTATGAACAGAACTGGAATGGTTATATTAAAACCAAACAGAACAACTTAATTCAGCATTCACCGCTTCACTGCATGAAGTCAAGAACTGCTGACATAACATCCCACAGTGCCCTGGGAAATAAAAAAGGTGAAGACAAGAGAATGGAAACAGTATGTAAGACAAGAGATTGTTTTGTAGAAATAATTTCCAGGATTTGAACAATTGTTACACATCCAATTAAAATACAATTGTTTTCATCCATGATCTTTGTAGCATTTCTTTTCCTGAAAAAAAAAGTTACACAGAATATATATTTGTTTTCTGTTTTATAATCATTTAAATCAAAACCACATGAATAAGGTTTATGCAATGACATATGGAAGCCATTAGTGCTTCTTCAGTTTTCAACTAAGTATCCATTTCTGTACTCCTTAAGTAAGAAAAACTTCCACTGAAGTCAATGGGAGGGTTTTATGTGTTGGGGTTTTTTTTGTTTTGTTTTGTTTTCTTCTTTTTTTGCATAACAAGAAATCAATTGGGTATTAAAGGTGTGCCCACGATGCAGCTGAGAGGTGTGATTCCCAGCATGGGTAGACACTCCTGTGCTAGCTCAGATCAGGCTAGTACACCAAAAAGTAGCAATGTGGACTTTGCATTATGGCTAGCTGCCTGAGCTGAGAACCAGTGGGTATGCCAGGGTTGGACTTGGGTGGCTAACCTGCCTATACTGCAAAGTCCACACTGCTATTTTGGAGACCGAGGTTTGCCCCACATTCAATTCCCTTGTCTGTATCAGGCAGAGCAGGGACTTTAAGCTGGGTCACCCACAGCTCAGGCATATGCCCTAACCACCAGAGCCTTTACTATTTCAGCAGAGAGTGCTCTCAAATGGATATTGTCTGATGAACAAATGTTTTATCAACAAAATTTCTAACCAGCCCTAAACCCAAGTTCCCAGCCAAAGAGCATGTAATAAAGCTGACCCTGAAAAACCACAAGAATTTAAGACAAACAGACTCTGAGGTATTATCTATCTAAATATCCTCTTTATTTGAGATTTTAAAGGTGAAGAATTACTTAAATAAAGCTGCAGATATAAAAAAATAATTAACACATGCTTCAAAGAATTAGACATATTGGTCCTGCTTCAGTTCCACTGAAATCAATAGCAAAAAATAAAAATAAAAAAAAATCCCTCACTGAATTAAATGGCAGAAGATCAGAACAACATAATTTTTATGAAGAAAAATATATTGATAAGAAATGTCATTCTAATCCTTGAATAATGATAGAAATGCTGTTATTTGGAGCTTCAGAATTTCACATTCTGGGTCAACTCCTGTGCACACTGTTTAACGGCATGTGTAAAGAGCACAGAACTTATCCTATTTTTTTTTAGGACTGTTGCTTCAGATATAGCTATTGAACTCTTCAGTGGCACATGCACACACACACACACGCTCTCTAGAGTATAGTACCTGGCAGAGTCAAATCTGTGGAATTATTTTCAGCTAATACTTTAGAAGTTCATTAAATGTTTTGACCCATTCTAGGTAGAAAAGAAAAAGGAATTTACAAATATTTACACCATCAGGAAAAGATAGGTTGCTAATATAGCTGAGCAAATAATGGGTTTTTCATTTCAAGGATAAAACAGGGGGAGAAGGTAGGGGAGAATCCAGTTCCATTAGAAACGTAAACCATTCTTTCGATGAACAATTTTTTAAAAAAAATTGACAAACATTTCAGGTTCACTAAAAATGAATGGTTTATATTTTTTCCCAGTTTCGAGTCAGGTTGACTCTAAACAATTTTTTTCACAAGTTTGTCATTTAGATTCAGTAGCATTTAGTGATTTTCATCCTTTGTGTATGTTTGTTTGTTTTTCATTGGCCAAATTTGAGAATGAAATGCTATTCTGAAATAAAAAAGTTAAAATAAAATGTTTCAAAATGGTCAAAATGAAACATTTCAATTTTTTTCTAGTTCTTTTGGCATAGACTATTCACTGAATTTGACCCACATTTGTGAATAGTTTTGGAGACCTGAAAAAAAATGCATTTTTCGGTGAAATTTCTATTAGCTGAAAAAATTCACCCAGCTCTAGTTGTCACTGAAGTTTTAAGTTCTTCGTGACATTACAACCTAGTTCCAGGGAAATTATTTTGCTAAAATGATAAGGGCAAAATTCTGGCCCCACTGAAGTCAATTGCAAAACTCATTTACTTCCATGGGTCTAGGATTTCATCTCAAACTTCTGGGCCTGATCCAAATCTCATTGAAAAACAATTGAAAGATTCCTGCTTAAATGAAGTGACAAGGAAAATGTATGTCATAACAGTATAGTCTATTTAAAGTGTGATTTTCTCACCTAATATAATACTGTTAAAACTAGAAGTAGTAGAAAAATCCAACCTGGTATATATAAAACCATTTGGCAAGTAAGTGTGTTCTACTATATGCAACAAGAGGTCAATCCTGCATGCTTGGTTTTATGCATATGGGTAGTCCCAATCTATGTCCCCCTGGCCTATTACGGTGTCTCATGGAAACTAGTTTGGGTGCTTCATTCTCAGAAACTGTGTGAATTATCAAATTCTCACCCTGTCTGCTGAGCACTATTGACCAGATATAAGTGGACATCACTTTTAACCTGTCTTCTTCAAATATTCTGTCACTTTTAAAAACACAAGCTATTACCCATCAAGAACCCTCAGAAATTGCTGTTAAGATGTTGATCCCTCTACTGGCAATGGATAGTTCAGACTGTTTTTTTTGGACATTCTAGTAATTTCTGCAAGCAAACAAAGAAGGTATTGCCTACAAGAAAATGATTCTGCTTTAAAATTTAAATGTAGAAGTTTCTCATGTAGAGCGTTCCAGTTGCAATAGGAAAATAGAATTAGTTTTGTACCACCTATAAAAAATGATCAAGCAATAGTGAACAAGGACCTTTCATAGGGCAAATTACGGTTTCAGGATTTTAGCTTCCAACTATGAGCGTAGACTACACATGATGCCATGGAGTTACTATTACTCAAGTGGATCTCTTCCAGACATTTTACGGAATGGGTTGGGGGAAAGAAAAAGTCAAAAATGTCAAACATTTCTTTGCACTTTGGCATTCATCCAACTTGTGTGTGCTAAAGTGAAGATGCACCTTTGAAAATCAGAGTCTAGGTGCCAAGTGGTATTATGAAAAAAAATTCTGGTCACTTAAACAAAGACCCAAAGTTTGTTGCTCGTCCAGAGTTAGGTTATAAAATCATTCTTTGCAGTTGTGAGGACATATTATAGGTAAATGTGGACTCCATAGAAACCTCTGGGTGAGAGGAAAAAACCCAACTCAAACAATTTTCCAGGGAGCCTTCCAAGTTAAATTGAAGGAAGTCTTAGGGTGACAAAGAGCTCTCTTTAGCAGCTACTGCTTACTCTACCTAAGGGATTACTGACCAAGATTTATATTTCCCTTTAGGTTTCTTTTAGATTTTGTGCAGATATTTATGAAACGTCAGCTTCGAGGAAGCCTGATAGTAAGGTTAAGACAGGAGAATGTCCAGTAATTTGTGTGCCTTTTTTCAGACTTTTGGATAAAAGTGTCTACAGCCTCTGTCACTTTTCTCCTGTTAAATGAAAGGAGGAAGCATCTTCCAGGGGTACCAGTCATGACAACAATCAGGAGAAATTTGAAACAGATTTTGTTCTTCTTTATTAAATACACTGTCCCCAAAGTCAGTGGCATCCAATAAATAGATCCTTGTTAAACTGATGGAAAAGAAATCAGAGGTCCCGTTTCTGACACTACAAATGCCAGATGAAAAACTGTAACTATAAAATGTTGCAGAATTAAAAATTTTCCTCTGTTTTTAATCTAAAAGGCAACTGTCAGAAGGTAATATCCTTGCCCCCCCCTGAAGTTTATGGCAAAACTCCAATTGACTTCAACAGAGCCAGGATTTCACCCAGGGAGTTTAAGGCAAGGAATAAAGATTACTGCACGTGTAGACACCTTGTAAACATTTCATGGAAAAACAAATGGACAGAGGGAAAGCTTTATGCCACATTATTTATACATGGGAGAACTAATCCATGCCAGGGGATGTGTCCTCATATAATGAAATATTATTCTCAAGAATTTGTATAGTGCTTTTTTCTGCATAGATCTAAAAGCTCTTCACAGAGGTGGGTAAGTATAATCCTTCACAGAGAAGGCTTGCAGATCCCTTAGAGTGAGTCTCTCCCTGTTTATAGCTCGCTGGAGGGAGAACTAGGCATATCAATCAAGACAGGATGGGAGTAGTCACACTGCCAGTTCTGGTCTGCTTCCAACAACTGCCAGTAGACTTCTTTTTTTCCCATTTTATGGATATACAATGAAATCCTGAGGTCTTTACTCAGACCAACACTCATTGAGTTTTGCAGAAGTCAAAATCTTCTGTGGAAGTGTTTCTTAGTATGGACATAGACACATGCTAGCATACACACACACTCTGTTTTTTCCTCCAAATTTTACATGAGAGTAAGTAATTAAGAAATCAATTTTAAAAAGAACCACACAGGTGCACTAAGTGCATTCCCAAAACGTGCAAGTACAGATCCAAAGAGGTAAATGTGTAAACAAATGCTGCAGCTGTCCATGCAAAATGGGTGCTTTCCCATGCAAATATGTGATTATACTTGCAGATACTTGTTTTAACGAGGAACTATCTGTTTTATGCAAGCAACTCCATCTTGTATAAGATAAAGTTTATCTGCCCTGCATGAGAATTTTGCTGGGTATAACTGGAGTACCTGTTTCTTAACATTTTGGCTTTTATTATTCATCATCTTCCTGGGCCCATGTCTACTGTGACATTAGATGTTTATTTTTAAAAAACTGGCCCCACAACTTTGATTTCCAATTTTTCAAGAACCCATTTTTTTATATTCTGCTCCTTTAAGAAGCTTGCCTTTATGTCAAAATTTTCACTGGGCATTGGTCAGTGATAGAAAAACAAATAGTGCCCAAGCACTGAAAAGGGGTATCCCAGTCCTGTCCCTATTTTCGTTTAGCAATATTTTTTTGAACTAGTACTACTCTAAAATATTTTTAACTTGTTCAGATTTTTTTTATTTTTAATTATTTTGTGCTGCTATAAGCAGAGTCACAATGAAAGCAAAACATTTATGGTAGCAGTTTTATAGCAATCATGGGGTCCAATAGTTTTCCCTCATTATGAGAACTAATTGTAACCTGACTAGTAGGTAATATACCTAATAGCTAAAGGATTGTCTTAAGTCCTGTAGAATATGCAAAATCTAAAATTTTCCTTCTATTATCCATTATACTCCTTTCTCTTTTAACAATGTTTATTGCAGCTAGAAGTAAGATTGCCTATCCTTCCCAAACTTTACTCTCCATTTTAGGAATTTTGAAAGCACTACGGTGCAGTGATGACAATGGACATATTCCAGGTATAATAAACTTAATATTACAGTCATATGGTGCTACATGCTATGGAATGCAGTTGTATGAAAATTAAGCACAGAATTAATGGTCTAATCATGTCTGTGAATTATGAATGATCATAAGCATAGGTTAGGGGAAATTCTTTGCAGAAACCTCATGGCTCCCTTGGCACTTTTCTGTAATTGGAAACAAGTGAGAGGAAGTGGGAATACTGTTATATATCTTGCTCTGAACAAACCAGCAAACTAGGGAAATGTGGTCTAGAGGAAATTACTATAAGATAGGTGCACCACTGGTTGAAAGACCATACTCAGAGTAGTTATCAAAGGTTTGCTGTCAAATTGGGAGGATGTATCTAAGTGGAGTCAGGCAGGAATCTTTCCTGCATGTGTTACTATTTAACATTTTCATTAAGGACTTGGATAATGGAGTAGACCGTATGCTTATAAAATTTGCATATGACACCACACAGGGAGCAGTTGCAAGGGGTTTGAAGGACAGGATTAGAATTCAAAATGACCTTGACAAATTAGAGAATTGGTCTGAAATCACAAAGATAAAAATAAATAAAGTCAAGTGCAAAGGAAAAATCAAATGCACTACTACACAATGGGACATAACTGCCTAGTCAGTAGTACAGCTGAAGATGATTTGAGGTTATAGTGGATCACAAATTAAATATGAGTCAACAACATGATGCAAAAAAAAAAAGGCTAATATCTTTCTGGGATGTATTAAAAGGAGTGTGGTATGTAACATATGAGTAGTAATTGTCACGCTCCACTCAGTGCTGGAAAGGCCTCAGCTGGAGATCTATGTCCAGTTCTGGACACAGGAACATAGATATAGACAAACTGTGAAAAGTCCAGAAGAGAGCAACAAAAAGGACAAGAGGTTTAGAAAACCTAACCAATGAGGAAAGGTTTTTAAAAAATGGGCATGTTTAGTCTTGGGAAAAGAAGATTGAGGGGGCATAACAATCTTCAGATATGCTAAGGACTGTTACAGAGTAGAAGGTGATCAGTTGTTCTCCATATCTGCTGAAGGTAAACCAAGTAGTAGTGGCCTAAATCTGCAGCAAGAAAGATTTAGGTGAGGTATTAGGGAAAACCTTTTAACTATAAAACTGATAGTTTAGAACTGGAATAGACTTTCATGGGAGGTTATGGAATCCCCATCATTGGCAGTTTTTAGGAGCAGGTTAGAAAAAAAAAAAAAACTTGTGTGGTGTAGGTATATTTGGTCCTTCCGCTCCACAGGAGGATGGACTAGGCCCCCTCTCAAGGTTCCTTCCAGCCCTACACTTCAGTAATTATATAAAAGGATTGTTAACAAAGTCCTGTGGCACCTTAAAGACTAACTATAAAGTTTTGAAGCATAAGCTTTCGTGGGCTAATACCCACTTCGTCAGATGCAAGCAGTCTTGCATCCGAAGAAGTGGGTATTAGCCCACGAAAGCCTATGCTTCAAAACTTTATAGTTAGTCTTTAAGGTGCCACAGGACTTTGTTAACTCTGCTATTCCAGACTAACACGGCTACCTCTCTGATATAAAAGGATTGTGTGCTACTTTTAATTTCTCAAATAGTGATATGGTTTTTTACAAGACAAGAGGGCCATAAACATTCTGAGGGAAAATATTTTGAAATAGAAAAATAGTTATTGGCAGGTAGGAAAGGTAGCTATAGATGTATAGTATGGTTGGGGGCTGAAAGAACAAAGTCATAGGTGAAAGGAGAGTCTTTGTTATAGTGGCTTGACAATTGTGTTCATAGATTCATTCATAGATATTTTAGGACCAGAAGGGACCATTACAACTATCGAATTTGGCCTCTTGTGTAACAAGACCATAGAATTTCACCACATGATTCTTGAATCAAATTTATAACTTCTGGTTGACGTACAGCATCACTTTCTTATAACTTACTCACTGTAACGATGTGATCCAACTGCCACTAAAGATGTGGGAATCTTTAAATGGGAGCTATCTCCATCTCTTCATATTATTCACATGCTCCTAATCTATTTTATAGAAAAATCTTCTCTAGCCCTTAATATATAATAAATATTCTGTCAGTCACATAGCAAATCACTAAAGAAAGATCTCGAACAGCTCACTGTTTTGCAATATACCAGGGTAGGTGACTGTCAACATATTTAATTCTACTTGCACAGAAGCTTAGTAACTCAGAGCACAGCCACTTCCACTCTCAATTCTCACACTCTTAATTACTGTTATATATCGGAGTTGCATAGTATCCTTTTAAATTGTGAGCCCTCTTGTTGTCCTCACTATCTTCCTATTTCACAAGCCACTAATACACTGCCTCGCCTATGTACTTGTAGCTAGACATGTATATGTATTGAGTAAATATGGTTCTTTGGACTCCATTGTGCTGAGGTCATTCCTTCATATTGTGTATGTTGTGTAAAGAATAAAAGACAAAGATTAATAATTAAAGAAAAACACAAAACTTACATGAACTTTTAGACAAAACCTTTTCAGGTATCAAAGCCAAAAAAAATTCAGAATATTTTGTTTAGTGAAAGATTTCAAAATATCAAACATCTCATCTTGATTTGGGACTAAAAAGAAACCAAAAAGTTGAAATACAGTAAAACCTTGATTTAACGGACCTCGATTTAACGGACTTTGGATGCAACGGACAAAATTTCTGATCCATATCAGACCGCGACCCCTCCCGGCTGCGGCCCTGGTCCCCTTCGCAGGCGGCTGGCTGCCAGCTCCCGGCTGCCGCCCGGGTCCCAGTAGCGGGCGAGCTGGCTGCCGGCTCCAGGCTGCCGCCTGGGTCCCAGCAGCGGGCGGGCTGGCTGCCGGCTCCTGGCTGCCGCCCGGGTCCCAGCAGCAGGCAGGCTGGCTGCCGGCTCCCGGCTGCCGCCCGGTCCCGGCAGCAGGTGGGCCGCGGAGCTGCCGCCCCGACCCTGTGGCGGGCGGGCTGCTGCTCCGACAGCTCTTTTTTTTTTTTTTATTAAATAACGGACTTTTTGATTTAACGGACACCCCCTCGCCCGAATTAGTCCGTTAAATGGAGGTTTTACTGTACCTTGATTTCTCAGGGGAGAATAATTCTGAATGTTGTTCAGCTCTACATTCAAGCAAGAGATTTTAGGGCTCTGATTCACAGTTGCTTATGACAAAGGATTGTAAATTTTCTGTTGGCCTATGAAAATACAGGAGATGCTACTACATGGGCATAGACCACTGAGGTCCTGAAAGGGGGGCTTTAGCCCCATCCCCTGAAGTAGGGGCTTAATAAATAAAGGCAATACTGAGTTTGGACTAGAAGCTCATTTATCTCACTTGAATAAAAGTGGACAAATTTAGTCATGGTACAAAATTACTCATTAAAGTGATATTTAATAGCTATTTTTTCTTTACTTCTAGCTCCCCCAAATAAAAAATTGTCTATGACCCTGTGCTACAATCAGATGCCAGCAACATTGTGTTTGGGACAAAATGTAAGGTTTCACCTGCTTTTGTTACATTCCAATCTATAGAGACACAATGTGAGCAAATGACAACAAATAGTTGTACCTTACTGATTTTCATGTGGAAGAAAAAGAGTCTTAATAACTAAACTACCAAGATAGTTGTGAAAGGGTCTGAAGTAAATAGGATGAAATTCAATAAGGACAAATGCAAAATACTCCACTTAGGAAGGGACAGTCATTGCACACACATAAAATGGGAAATGACTGCTTAGGAAGGAATATTATAGAAAGGAATCTGGGGGGGTCATACTAGATTACAAGCTAAATATGAGTAAACAGTTGCAAAAAAGAAAACATCATTCTGGGATGTGTTATCAAGAGTGTGGTAATCAAGACACAAGTACTAATTATTTTGCTCTAGTCCGCACTGATTAGGCCTCAACTGGACTGTTTTGTCCAGTTATGGGTGCCACATTTCAGGAAAGATGTGGACAAATTGGAGAAAGTCCAGAAATGAGCAACAAAAAATAATTAATGATCTAGAAAACATAACCTCTGAGGAAAGATGAAAAAAACTGGGTTTGTTTAGTTTGGAGAAGAGAAGACGGAGAGGGGACATGATGACAGTTTTCAATACATAAAAGGTTATTACAAGGAGGATGGAGAAAAATTGTTCTCCTTAACCTCTAAGGATAGGACAAGGAGCAATGAGCTTAATTGTAGCAAGGGTGGTTTAGGTTGGACATTAGGAAAAACTTCCTAATTGTCAAGTTGGTTAGACACTGGAATAAATTGCCTATGGAGGTTGAAGAAGCTCCATCATTTGGAGATTTTAAGAGCAAAACACTGTCAGGGATGGTTTAGATAATACTTAGTCCTGACATGAGTGCTGGGGCCTAGTCTAGATGACCTCTCAAGGTCCCTTCCAGTCCTATGATTCTATACGGTGGAGAGACAGGATAGACAAGTTGAGTGAAACAGCTTTTGTTGGCGTTTTTGAAATACTGGAGCCCAGTTAGTTACAAGCAGATGCTTTGGCTGGCAAGCCAACTATGACACCTTTGGTTGGACCCTGATTCACATTCTGGTCAGTATGTCATCTGATTTGATCCTTTCTCCTTATACTGAATTCATCCAAACCTGCCCTGTCTAATTGATTTCAGGATGCAACAAAAAGTTGATAAAATGAGAGAGAGGATTGGAGGAAAAAGACAAGTGACACATGGGCTGGGAAAACAAATAGCATCTTATTTTGTCTGTGTGATATGGGCAGTTAGCTAATCCTACTGATGGACTGAGTGTCATGCTAATGTAATGACTTTCAGTACTGATAGGTGAAAACAAAGTTCATAAAATGAGAGCAAGGCCAGCCATCCTTTCTTTTGGGAAGAACGTTCCTTAGCCTGGTCTGCTAATTCTGACATGAGGTTGAGGAAGCTGAGATGAGTCCAGATGAGTTATAGTGTGGGAGGTCAGAAGATGAGGTGGGAAATGGTGATTATTCTTTCTGCCCAACTCCAAGTCTCTTTTTAAGAACTCCAAAACACAGTAAAACAGAGTGGCATATTTTATCCTTATTTTGTTCTCCAATTAAATCCATGTTCACAAGATCGAGCTTGGGATAGGTAACTTTGTTCTCACATTTTCTTGTTTCAAGTATGATCTCACCATAGTCCTTGAGCAATATCAGTAGGCCATTTTTGTTTGGACTAATTCAGTTTCTGTCTGGTTTTCTTGCACCTGTTCATAGTATTTATTTATGAAAATAACTTGACCTATTTTCCGTGGTTAGTTCTCAAGCAGGCAAAAAGTCATAGGTTATTGTGACATGTTATGAACTTTCACATACTTTCCCCAGTTGCTTAGGGCAAACTTTTAGATCCAATAACCATAACAGAACCAACACAGGAAACAAATAAAAATGCATGCATTGAGCTGAAACAGATGTCTGATAAGTACCGGGTGTAGTACTGCACTTCCTGATTTAAGAGACGTTAGATATTTAGAGGGAAAAGATCTAACGTGGTTTCAAGATAATCCTTAAAAATGGAACTAAATCTGACTCTCCCCACTGGTATTTGTTTCCAACAGTACAAACTAGGTACTTAGACATTGCCAGGGTCATGGCAATGGTAGCTGTAAAAACAGTGTATTAAAACATATTAGTGTGAATTACTGCTTTAAAAAACCCAGTTAGGAGGCACTGAATCGAATTTATTGCCTATTATGATCATGTTGATTTTTGTCTGAATATGAATGTTTATACTCTGAGCTGTGAAACTAATAGTTCTGTCACTAAACATGTTACCCTGTGTATACACATTTTTGTTTTAAGATGTTAAAAAAAACACAAAGCATCAAATGAACAAATCATGAGTTCACCATTTGAGGCACTGATCCTACAAAGGAATCCTTTTGGGTTGGCTCTTGTACCCACACAGAGTTTTGCTGATATCAATAAGACTCCATGTAAATCCACAAGAACAAACTCCTTTGTGAGACTGAGTCCTTCAGGCTCACTCCAGCACCTTGCAAAGTCAAGACTCTCACTGACTTCAAATGGAATAGGATAAGGCACTAAGAACAGTGTGAAGGGCAAATGTTGTTGGACCCTCCCAGAGATCGGACTCCTAACCCTGGGGTCCCAGAGTTCTGTCTTCACTGCAATTAAATAACCCCTTTAGCCTAAGCCTCATGTGCCTGAATCAGGTACCACTGGCCAGCTGTGGGATTTAAATTGCTGTGTTGACATACCCAGAGAAACTAGATAGATGGACAGGCTATGGCACATGCACAAATATTCCATACATTTAATCCAGAGCTAGCTGAAGGAAACTTTCCCATCTGTCAGGCCAAACTGAATAATATATTTTAATATGCTTTAATAGCAATAGAAAAGTAATTCAATGTGCTAAGCTAAAGTGCTTTCAGCAAAAGCAAGGAAAGAAACAAGAGGGATATCATAAGAAGAATGTAATAGGAATTCATACTTGATCGTATATATTTATGAAATCAAGGGCAAAGTTCAGTCCCACTATAAACAATAATAATTCCATTGAAGTCAGTGAAGTTGCATGCACTTACACAAGATATCATTTGGCCGTTAAGATGTAGCCAATAAGTAAGTGTTACTTTGGTCATGCAAAAGTGGCATATTTACAGTAGTTATGGTGAGTACTATTTTTAATTCAGTGGGGCTTGGAAAGAATAGATGCCCTGTAGAAGTAGTTAAATAATGTTGCAAAACAAACTGAATTAAACCAAAGATTTTTTTCTTGTGTTTTGGGGTAATGTTCTGAATTTACTTGAACTGTACATTATATAAATACAATGATGTCATTAATAGCAACTCCATAGTTAAGGCTCCTTTGATATTTGCAGTTTTAGCAGGAATCAACCCCTCTGCATCATATTTTAATGACTATTATCTCTAGATTTAGCACAATAACTTCTCAGAGGAGAACTGGTTTTTCTATAACTATTTTAGTGAAATCTTTACTACCTTACAGAGGAAACAATTAAATGATCCCTTTTGGCTACTTCCCCATTTTCCTGTAATTTCTTTAGGTTTCCCTAGCTAGACAACTGCAGTTCCCACCAATTCCAACCCTCCCCCTTTCATTCTCCCCCACACACACACATTGTGATAACATCACAGACAAAGGCCAGTCTCAAACTTTTAAAAATTAATCACATAAGGAGTTAATTATTCCCCAAAACCTAATTGAATTTTGCCAGGATTATCTCATGGGACAGCTCAGATTAATCATATACTTCTGTTTTCCAACTCTGCCAACCCTCCTTTGACTAACCGGTAATATTTTGAAAATTTTAAAAAATAAAACCCAAAACATTAGAAAATCTTGATAAAAACAGAAAGTAAGCAGCTATATCCCAGACCGACTAGCTATTCTCTGCACATACTGTGATGAGGAGAGATGTGGCTCTAGGAACATATGGGGACTAAGCAGGCCATTTGGAGGTGTGAATGCAGACCTGAGCTTGGCATGTGAGAGTTAGGGGAGCTGTGGCTACACAGTTTGAAGCTGAGAGAAGGAGCTCATTGTCTCTGGGCTGAGTCAGAGACTGAACGCCTCCCTCACTTCTACACTGAGTCTGCTATACTGCCCATTCCTGTCCCATCACCTTTATGACAAGACACTGGCCGCACCCCAAATAATATATATATATATAAATCTCACAGATTTCCAATATATGCTCTGGCATCTGTAAACAAACTAAATTGTTACAATCTCAGCTCAAGAGCAGCTGTGCTTACTGCCCTGCCACTATAAAAAGGGTGATGAAATTACTCTTCTCTCAGTGCAAGTGGGAAACTGCAACAGATGATCCCATATGGCAGTGCAGAGCTTCCCCAATGCAGGACTATAGCCAAATGTCACAATCCAGCCCTTATTCAGCAGCTTTCAAACGTACAACACAGCCATCCCTATATGTAATTCAGGGGAAGAAAGAGTTAACTATGACGCTAATTAAACCCCAAACTTCAGGCCTAATCCAGCAAGCATTTATTCACAAGAAGCTTTATGAGACCACTGTCCCCCCACAGAGTTCAACATGACTGTTCACAAGGGTATATTTACTTGTGTATGTTTTGTGGCCATTCATAAATTATATGATGTATTAGGGAGTGGGTGAATCTTTCATTTTGCATGTTTGTAGCATGGTATAACCCTGAAACACAGGGTGGGTGGGTCTTGAAAAAAAACCCCACCAAAAATGCATTGTGCAAGATACTGCTAACACACACCCAATGTATGGAATATTGTATACAACTCTGGTCACCCATGTTTAAGAAAGATAAATTCAAACTGGAACAGAGAAGAGCTACTAGGATGATCACAGGAATGTAGGGCCTATTTTATGAGATTGGAAGAGTTTGGCTAGTTTAATCTAGCAAAAAGAAGGCTGAGAGTGGATATGATTGCTCCCTATAAATACATTAAGGGGGTAAACAACAAGGAGAGTAAAGAGGTATTAATGTTGACACAAGAACAAATGGCTATAAACTGCCTATGAACAAGTTCAGGTTGGAAATCAGAAGGTTTCTAACCATTCGAAGGGTGAGGTTCTGGAACAGCCTCTCAATAGGAGTTGCGGTGGCAAACAACTGAATTAGTTTTAGGAGACAGCTTGGCAAAGTTATGAGTGATTGTATGACAGGGCTGTTTGTGCTCAACAGCCCTGGGACTTACTTCTGAGTTCTGTCTTATGCTCCTAAAGCTCATGCTTAGTGATTTAACTTAGTCACCAGCAGGCATCAGAAAGAGATTTCTCCTTGTCCCCCGACCTATTCCCAATGTATTCTGGGAAGGTTGTTTGTTTGTTTTAAACCTCCTTCCTCTGAAGCATCAAGGATGCCCACAGCTAGAAATAGGACATTGGGCAGGGAGGGCCACGGCTTTCAGGTGGCACCAAGCATTCATTTTCCCAGGTGTTTGGTTGGCTGGTTCTTGCTCACATACTTAGGGTCTAACTGCTCACCATATATGGAATCAGGAAGGAATTTTCTCCCAGGTCAAATTGGCAGTGACTGAAGGAGGAAGAGTAATCAGGATCCCAACAAGGGCAGTCATGGGAGAAAGACTGATTGCAGCTGATGAGTTTATAATCAGTTTCAGTCCATGGTCCATACTGAGGGTCAGAGTCCAAGTCAGGTTTCGGTGTCTAAGTCAGGAGGTGAAGTCCAAAACAACCCAAGGTCAAGATGCGTGTTCAAGAGCACAGAACAGGAACAGTCATGAAAGCTACAGAAGAGCCACACCATTGCCTGGACACTTCTGGGAATGCCCCTTCGGTTTATATCTGGAAAGTAGCTGCTACCTGATAAACAATACCTTATGGTCTTTGTCCACAGCAGGTCAGGGGAAGTGGAGAAAAAGCTGGTTATAGTTGTCATTTGGTTGCCACCTGGAGTGGTTAATTAGCTGGTAGCTCTGCAGGCCCGTGTTCTAGACCTGTGGGCTTTACAGGTTGTTTGTCTTTTGTTTTTGTTTTTTGGCTTCCTCTACAGTGAAGGTCACTTGCCAGAATTATCTGGCTTTTATCTCACTTAATCATTTCCCTGTCATTGCAGATGCCTCAGGCAGTGGTGCACATTCATCCCTCCTGTTCTCTTCCTGTGGTACACAGTAATCTTATTTCCTGTGGGCTGTAATATTTTGGTCTTTCGGTTTTTAGGTGTAGTGTGCAGGTGCTGCTGGCCTGCGATATACAGGAGGTCAGATGAGATGATCTAGTGGTCCCTTCTGGCCTTAATCTCAGGTGACTATAAGACACTTTACAGAAATTAAGACTCACAACACACTTGCAAAGGCATTAAGTATACCAATTTTACAGCTAGTTAAACTACCATGGAAAAGGAAAAAATGACTTATACATGAAATGACACAACAAATCAACGGAAGAACCAGGAATGGAACCTAGGAGTCCTGAATCTTTATGCTGTGCACTAACCACAAAATAAAACTGATAAACAATCCATGCTGTTCATAACATATTTAATGGGTAGTTATGCATTTACACCGAAATAAATCAAATTCTAGCAGTGACTAAAGCTGTTTTAGTTTAGAAATTAAATATTCTATTTTATAATTTATGCACAGTAGGTAAGGTGCTACAGAGTGATTTTCTAGACCAGAAACGCACATGGCATTAGTATTTTTGAAACTGATCCAAGCTCCAAATGTTTATATAGCGGTTGGTAAACTGTAACAGCTGGCTTACTGAACAGGATACCTGGTCTAGACATTTAGACACAGATGACAGAACCCTAAATTATGTAGTACTAGTGTGTATGTTGCATATTTTATATGCCTAAAATAGTAAGCAAAACAGGTAAGCCCAATACACAACTTTTCCAGAGACAAATATATTCTCCTCTGGAACGCTAGTCATTTTGGGGAGTTCCAAAATTATCTCCTGTGTTATCAGGTTTGAGAGAACTGCTAGTAAGTATCTCCAGCACCAAATACCTTCAATAGAGAAACTAAATGTATCTACAGAAATGAAGTAGAGAAGTACAAGGGAAAAAAATCATCTTCAGAACTGAGATTTCAATTTATAGAGTTGCATGGCATCTTTAGATCTGCTCTGGATGTTTAAGCAGTCAGGATGCGTGTGACACATGGCATGCATCTCATTTCCTTTCTTCTCACTCACCTCCTTGCCCCATAGAGGGAAATCACATATTTGAGGCACACACTAGAATTAGGGGGAATGTAAACAGCTGCTGAGAGTACATTTGGGCTTCTAGAAATGCTTTTCACCTTCATGTGTAAATAGTTTGAAAATTATTATTAGAAATATCTATAACCTGTTTATCAGTGGTGTGTGCATATACTGATATAGGGTAGAATCTATATATATATAAAAGTCAAATGGTGTATGTATGTTTGTATGTATGTATGTAAGCTTACTCCTTCCACACCGTTATAGCTAGAGACTTGAAATTTGGTACAGTTAGAGGTCTTGGGGTCCTAATGACCGTAAGGGTCGAAAATTTTTCAAATCTCACCTCTGACGCCCCCCAGGGGTGAAATTCTCTAAAGGCCAATCACATCAGCTGGGCAGCTGCTGTTCTCTGTGACATAGTTATGATGTCATAATACCCCCTCCAACAGACACCGCACTCGCTCAGCTCTCTGCCCCTCCCCCCTCCAATGGAACCCTGGAATCCCTCAGCTCTGTGCCCCCTGCCCCCTCCAACGGAACCCCGGAATCCCTCAGCTCTGTGCCCCCTCCCCCCTCCAACGGAACCCCGGAATCCCTCAGCTCTGTGCCCCCTCCCCACCTCCAATGGACCCCGGAATCCCTCAGCTCTCTGCCCCCTGCCCACCTCCGACGGACCCGAGTTGGGTTTGGTCGGAGGGTAAGAGGTGGGGGTGTCGGGTTTGGTCGGGGGGGCGAGGTTGGAGTGTCGGGTTTGGTCAGGGGGTAAGTGAGCCGGGGGTGTTGGGTTTGGTCTGGGGGGGTGGGAAGGTGTCTGGATGGGTGAGGGGTGGGGGTGGGGGTTGGTCAGGGGGTGTTGGGTTTGGTGGGGGGGTAAGGTGGGGGTGTTGGGTTTGGTTGGGGGGGTGAGGAGGGGGGTCGGGGTTGGTCTACGGGGGGTAAGTGAGGTGTGGGTGTCCGGTTTGTTTCTGGTGGTAGGTAGGGGTGTCGGGTTTGGTTGGGGGGGGGGGAAGTGAGGTGGGTGTGTCAGGTTTGGTCTATGGGGGGGTGAGGTGTTGGTGTTGGTCAGGGGGTGTTGGGGTTGGTAGGGGGTGACGTGGGGGTGTTGGGTTGGGGTGTGTGAAAATGTGAGTCGGGGTTGGTCGAGGGGTAAGTGAGGTGGGGGTGTCGGGTTTGGTCGGGGGGGTGAGGTGGGGGTGTCAGGTTTGCTCTCTGCCCCCATCCAACGGACCCCACACTCACTCAGCTGTCTGCCCCCTCCCCACTTCCGACTGACCCGAGCAACGCCGGGTATTTTCGCTAGTACCAAATAAAATATTTATAGATTAATGGATTTATAGATTTTACGGCCAGAAAGAGTCATTATGATCATCTAGTCTGACCTAGTCATAGACCCTCACTCAGTAGTTATTGAATCAAACCCATAATTTCTGTTTGAGATGTAAAAGTTCAAAATTTTTAAAATGTTTTGTTTCCAAAAGCCAAACGGAAACAAAAATATTGATTCAAGTAATTTTTTAAAAAAGTTTGTTAATTTTTTGCAGGAAAAAATCCAAGTCTTTTTGACCAGCTCTACTGTTTAATGTTTTATAGAAAGTCTCCTACATGTCACTTGTTACCTCCAAATGAAATGGCAGTGCACTTACTAGAGCTTCCAAACAGCTTCAAAAGTTATCCCTAGGCATAGCTCTTTACAGGAGTATGAACAACAACAACAAAATACAAAAACTTAAGAAGAGAAATTGCAATGGACAAATCACCCATTAACTATTCCGTAAGCACACAAACACCTTCTCCTCTCAAAATGGCATCTCAGCATTACCTGAAGGTAAGCAGGTTCTGGTTTCTTTGCATCAAGGATGGAAATGAGTTATAGAATTGAAACGCTTGGCTCACCAAACACATCCTGCCAGCACAATTAATCCTGGGGACAGGTCCCTCAAGTTCTTGGACATCCCATTGGGAGAGGGGCTGACTTTTTTGAAAAATGAAGGCAAAAATCATGGAAACTTATCTCCTCTCCCCATCACATGCACCTTACCATGCCACTCAATTTTTGTTTACACTTTAGTGGTGGGGGGGGAGGGCAGGTTCAAGAGTTAAATATGCATTGAACTACAGTGTGAAAACAGATTTTCTATCTTTTTTGCACAGATGCACAAAATCAATTTTGTCAGTTTTGCTTAATGTGTGGAAGATCTTGCACCACTTTTAACTTTATCTGAGGGATACAGGAAGCCACTATGCCATGCTCTCGATCTGAAACTACCCCCAAACACTATTAAGTGGACATGGAAAGTGATAGAAAATAGCAATGTCATACTCAACACTTCAGACCATCAGTAGTTGTCTGTGAGAGGGAGAGAAGATTCATTCCCTTCAGTGACTTAAGGTATCACTTTATGAATTTACCTTATCATTACATACTCTCTGGTGCAATGATTCAGCTTGTGTTTTGGCTTGTGTAGATGAGCAAGATCTTTGGCTGAACGTTAAGTCTGAATATTTTGCCTACTTGTAGGAGATGAAACTGTAATCTACACAAATCACCATCTCAACACAAGGCCAGTGCATGTTGTTTTTGATTGTAAACAAATTATGTAGCAACTGGGGTGTAATAGGAGTCAAATCTCTTTTTGATTACAACAGCTTCAACAGGAGAGACAGAATCCCCTCAGAATGTCCCAAAGGATAGTGCTCTAACCACTGGTCTAAGAGGTGAGAGATCTATGGGCACGGGAACTAGGGTGTTGGGGTGGACCTGTGCCCACCCCCAGATGTAGCCCCAGCCTTGGCACCCTCTGTCTGAGTGCCCACACCCTTGCAGAGACACAGCCCCTGCTCCCACCCTAGCTCTGGAGGGGAGCACAGACAGGAGTAAGAGGGCTGGCTTTGAGCACCCCCACTATTAAAAGTGTTCCCACACCACTGCGGAGATCCCTGTTCAAACCCCTCCTCTCGCTCTGCTCAGGGAAGGAGGAATTTTGGCTAGTATGTGGGAGACCCAAGTTCATGTGGAGCTCAGACAGAGCAAGGGAGGAAGGAGGTTATAAATGCAGGAGTTAGAGACCTTGATGTGTATTCAGCAGCTGATTGACACAGGAGCAAGAGATGTGGTTGCTATGAGGTTTGGGTCCCAATCCCTTGGTGACCACTCTGGCTATAGATCAGTGCTATTTTATTAGCTTTATTTATTAGGGACACATGCCATTAGAATAACATTTGGTCCACCATAGTGTGTTTTTATGGACCGAGAACAAGAGCTGTTAGCCCTAGAGGCTCTAGTGCCTATGGGAGTAATTGTTGATGAGCTGGTGATTTGGTTGGAATTGATGAACACCACAAAACACAGACTAGATACTGTTCCCCGGTATACAAAAAAATCCCAAAATGTTAAACTGCTCAGAAACAAGTGTTGTTAAATTAAATGAGATTAGTTCATTATGGTACCTACCCAGTGACAAAGAGTTCAATTAGACCCAAGAAAGTGGAAGCAATTTTACAAAATGAGATAGCTCCTGCATGCCCCAAAACAAGATCTTAAAAAATTCATGGGTCTGCTAAAGTATCATTATTCATCCTTATTTTGGCACAATTGAATGCTCCGCTCAAAAGCTCCTTGAGGACAGCACAGAATGGCATTGGGGTAATTGGCAGGAGAAATGCTTCTGGGAATTAGAAGTTGTCAGAGTGATGAAATAGTTTGAGGTTAACACAGAGACTATGATCTCAGTTGATAATGAGGGCTGTCCTGCTACAAGATGAGAGCTCAGTGATAAATGCTTTCAAAACTCTGACTAAGAACACAAGAGCGCTCTGCTCAGATTAAAAAACAAATTCTGGTTGTGAGTGGAATTCATTTATAGGTAGAATTAGTCAAAGCTGGAACAAATCATAAACCGTTGGAAGCCATTTTACAGAAACCATAGTGAATTGACTTAAAAAACTATGAAGTTTTTAAAAAGCAAATACCAAAGAAGTGTTAGCTTAAATGTGAGCTATTAGAAACTAGTAAGGAGTTTCTAATAGCAGGCATGCTTTCAATGTTACCTATAAATAGTGAAAGCACAGTCTGAAATAAATGACAATGCAAGTGCACTTACAAGAAGAGTTTAAAATAAATGTGACTCAAGGACTGTTCATTCCAGAAACAGCATTTACAGCCTCAAATGAGAAATCCAAACTGACCAACCCTTACAGGAGTTTGATAGAGTGATGAATGACCATGAGAAAAAGCCCAGACATTTTCAAGTTTAAAATCATATTGGGATTATTGTTCCTAAACAAGTCCAAGCCATGCTTTTCCCTGAAGCATTAAAAGAGAGTTACAAGAAAAAGCAATGGCACGTGCTCAGAAACTAGTAGGAAACAAGTATAAATCAAATAGCAAGACAAATTGCCATTACCTTTCCCACCAATGATTCAGAGTGTGTGCATGCTCCTATTATAACAAAGAGGAGGTTTCTAGTACTCATGTCGCCAATTTAGAAAAAATATTGTCTCAGGCCCTGATCCAAACACTTTTGAAGTCAGTAGGAGTCTTTCCACTGACTTCAGTAGACTCTGAAGTAAGCCCTCAATGGAGGTTCAGAAGTAAGTAAAGTTGTGTTCAGTGGTAATAGCCGTAACAGGAATTGATTAGGTCGATGACTATGCTCACTATGCTACACATTTATATAGGAGTACCTTTCCCTAAGGGTACCAGGTGACTATTCACCAATTACATCTGGTCATAGTCCGAGATTATGAGCTCTCTGAGGTAGGGGCAGTTTTTGTTTTACTCACTTGTACAGCCACTAGAGCAGGGGTGGGGAACCTTTTTTCTGCCAAGGGCCATTTGGATATTTATAACGTCATTCACGGGCCGCTCCCCCCTCCTCCCCCCCGAGGAAGCCCAGGCTGGCAGCGGGAGCTGAGACACCCCCCCCACCCCACCCCGCGCTGGCAGGAGCCTTGGGGAAACTAAAGTGGCAGCGGGCTAAGCGCTCAGCCCGCTGTGGCTTTAGAGTTTCCCCGCAGGCTCCTGCCAGCGGGCGGGGGGGGGGGGGGGGAATCTCAGCTCCCGCTGCCAGCCTGGGCTTCCTACACCCAGGCTAGCAATGGGAGCTGAGACCCCAGCTGGCAAGGGGCCAGTGGGGGAAACCCCAAAGCAGTGGCAGGCGGAGTGCTTAGCCCCGCACTGCTTTGGGGTTTCCCCCCACTGGCCCCTTGCCAGCCGGGGTCCTGCCGCCTGCCCCAGTCAGTTCCCGCTGTCAGCCTGGGTGTAGGGAAGAGGAGCTGGGGGTCAGATATGGTGGACCAGGCCTTCTCCCACACCAGCTTCCCTCCCCCTCACTGAGTCAGCTGGTCTGTCTCCCCTGTCTGCCAGGCTCGGACCGCCAATTTATCATTACCCTGCAACACGTGTCTCCTGGGCTTTGCAAACCTCACATAGGACACATACACCACCCCTGCCTGGCCCACCTCCCCCCCCCCCCCCCAGCCTATTCTCCTTCCCCCCCTGCCTGACCCGGCCCACCCAACCTAATCTCCTCCCCCAGCCTAACCTCCTCCCCTCCCCACCCATCCCTGCCTGGCCCACCCCGCTGTTGGGGGTGATCTTCCTTTACCCCCGCCCAGCCTCCCCCCATCTAACCGCCTTTCCTCCCCCACCCCTGCCTGGCCCGGCCCATCCCACCGAACCTAACCTCCTCCCCCCTCCCACTCCCAACCCAGCCTTCTGCCCCCCCATGCCTGACCCGCCCAGCCCAGCCTCCCCCCCACCAAACCTCCTTCCCTCCCGCACCCACGCCTTGCCCACCCCCATCCAGCCTAGTCTCCTGCCCCCCTCCCCGCCCGCCCAGCCTGCTCCCTAGCCCAGCCTCCCCCCACACCCCCCCTTGACCCCTCCAAACCACAACCCCCCCCCGGTCTCCCGCCGCCCGCGCCCTGCCCCGCCCGGGCCTACGTGGGGTACCCGCTGGGTCCCACTGCTCCGGACGCGACTCCTGGGAGGGGAAGGTGGAGCGACGCACCCCCAGCCCTCGGAGATGCTCTGCGGCAGCGCCACACCCGCACCTGCGCACTCGCACAGCCTCCCCCGCCCCCCAGCCCAGACTCCCCCCCACGCCCCAGCCGGTCTCCCACCGCCCCCCAATGGTGCTCCCCCACCCCATTCCCTACCCCCTTTCTACCCCTCAATGCTGCTCCCCCCCCCCCGACCTTCTTGTGATAGCCCACGGCGGGTCCCGCCAGCCCTATGGACCCGGGTCTCAGCAGAGCGGCACCAGCCCGGCCCCCCCGTCACCCACAGGCGAGACACTCCCCCGCCCCCTCCCGCGCACTGTTAGGAGAGTCAAGAATCAGGGAGGTAGCCGTGTTAGTCTGGAATAGCAGAGGTAACAAAGTCCTGTGGCACCTTAAAGACTAACTATAAAGTTTTGAAGCATGAGCTTTCGTGGGCTAATACCCACTTCGTCGGATGCAGGCAGTGGAAGTGTTCAGAGGCAGTTATAGAAAAGTAGGTAAGAGCCAGGTGGGAGGTGAAAAGGTTAGTCCAATTAAGCTGAACCAGCTTGTTGTCTCCGATCAGGGAGTGTGGATTATTCTTCTAGCATTTGAATGGGGTGTGTGAACATGGAGAGAGGAGAAACAATGTCTGTAATGAGCCAACCATTGTAGATCTCTGTTCAATCCGAGATTGTGTGTGTTGAATTTGCAAATGAATTGAAGTTCTGCAGTCTCCCTTTGCAGTCTGGACTTGAAGTTTTTTTGCTGCAGTATGGGGACTTTTAAATCTGTAATAGTGTGTCCAGGCAGGTTGAAGTGTTCCCCTACAGGTTTTTGTATATTGCCATTCCTAATATCTGATTTGTTATTGGACTAACCTTTTCACCTCCCACCTGGCTCTTACCTACTTTTCTATAACTGCCTCTGAACACTTCCACTGCCTGCATCCGACGAAGTGGGTATTAGCCCACGAAAGCTCATGCTTCAAAACTTTATAGTTAGTCTTTAAGGTGCCACAGGACTTTGTTACCTCTGTTAGGAGAGTGTTACATCACGCCCCCCCACATGACCCACATGGGAACCACACCCTCGCGAGAAGGGCGCGTGCAGTTTCCTCCCTTGCCGCTCCTGCGCGAGATTCTGGGGCTTTGAAAGCTTTGCTCCGAGCCCGGGAAATGGCCCCTCCACGTCTGCCTGGGGAGCTCTGCCCCATCAGGAGGATGTGCTTTGCCCGGGCAGCGCCGCGCCTGCGCACTCCCACCGCCACGCGAGACCTGCCTACGGGCCGGACCGAATGATTTGGCGGGCCGTATACAGCCCGGGGGCCGGAGGTTCCCCACCCCTGCACTAGAGCAACAGGGCCACCATTCCTGATTGGGCTTTGTAGGTGCTATTGCAATTTAAATAATGAGTTTCACCATACTGTGCAGTCTAAGGTGAGAAATATTCAGCATTACCTATAGTGTAAACCCATGTGTTGAGAGTGTAAGATCAGAGCCTGAGATATCCCATTCAGGTGATGCAGGATAGTTATGCTTAAAGAGAGAAAGGAATTTAAATAAGAAATTTGAAAAATTCAGGAACCAAGAAGCACCTGAGCTGTTGCACAACATATTGAACAACAATGTAACAATACACTGCAAATCTGAAGCCATCGCAAATTTCCATGGGATTCCAAATGAGTTAACAACAGGCAAAAAACAATAATTCATGAATGTTTCATTTCAGCAACCGTTTTTGACATAGTACTTCAAGTCTGCCATATTAAACTCTTATTATGAGCAACCAAATGGTTGGCAGTAAATTTAGTCAAATAGCATATAATCTGAATTTTAAAAAGCTTTGGGTGGTTCAAGAGTTTCATACTTAGCAATGTTAAACTATCCTGACCGACTTCATGAAGCTTTGTTAGAATCAGCTGTTCAGAGACTTATGGCAGAAGGGCAAAACCTTGGTGCCAGCATCTAATAAGCTTCTTTAACCAAAAACCAATTGACTACGAAGTACTTACAAAATAATTACACATCAGTAAACCAAAAGAAATAATACAAGATTTTCTGTAAGTTACTACCATTATAATTGGGAGAGAATGTTAGATTCCAAACAAGTGCTTGACAGCTTGCTAAGGTAACAACCATAGCATCTGCATCATAGCTACCTTTGAGGGACCAAGGACAACACTGGATCTCAGTTTCCTAATGACTCTAGAATGCTAATGACAGTTTTCATGCACTGAGAGAAGTAGCAAATGCCCAAACAGGGCTCTCTATATAGGGAAATAGACCGTTAATATTGGGATTATCCAGTGCTGCATGAGACTACTTTTTTTTTTAAACATACAAGATCACCTTTTAAAACATTACATTTTATTCTATCACAGTGCTGGTATGCCCCCTACTCTTGTTTTTGACAGGAATTTTTTCCACTTGGGCATCCTTTTGAACTAAACTTGGCCATGTTGGACATTATCAGTTGGGACCACACAGTTCACACCTTTAAACCTTCCTTCAATTAAAGTGTTGTCCTTCATTCCAAATCTAGATTTACTTCTGTGCTGCACTAGCCTAAAGTTCTTATTTATAATCATTTAATTATTAACCTCAGATGTGTAAAATGTAAATAAATTGGTCAAAACGGTGCTTCTACCTACTGTGCACTTGAAGAATACAATGAAGGAACTCCACCAAACTTTGGACATCTCTAAAATCAGATCCAGATTTAGCAAATGGAGTCTCTCTCTAGGTTAAAAGGAAAAGTTGGGGTGTGGAAACAATTAAAAATACAGTTTAAAAAAAACAACAGTGAGTGACTCTTCTAAATCTGAATTTAGTTCAGTTTCAGCAAATAATTCATCCGAAGTTAAAAACAACAAGCCATGTTTAGGCTAGGGTTACACTACATATCAGTGGCACATAGAGTAAGTGTAACTTCATGGCGCAGTAAAAATTCAGCTGGGTCCACACTGCAGTGCATAACTACACATCTCAGTGGCAGAGGTGAGGCAGAGGAAAGGCTCCAGCACAGGGGTCTCAAACATGCGGCCCGCGAAGCCCTTCCCTGGGGCCCGCCAGGCTTCCTGTTCCCCCCCCCCCATAGCAGTTTGCGGGAGGGAGGGGCCAGAAGCAGAGGCTTCTCTGCTGCCTGGCTGGGCCACGCGTGTTTCTAGCTCTGGACTTTCTATATTGCTCTTGCTTTGTTTGCCAAACAGCTGTTGGTGGTGCCTAGCGCTTTCCAGGAGGGAATGGGGAGCTGCGTGCTCAGAGGAGGAGGTGGGGCAGGGGTGGGACCTCTTGGAAGGGATAGAGTGGGGGCGGAGCTGGGGCAGCGAGGGTGTGTACGTGTGTCAGTGGTGCGGCCCTCGGGCCAGTGCACTAGTCCTCATGCGGCCCTCGTGGTCATTTGAGTTTGAGACCCCTGCTCCAGCAGCTCCTGGCTGCCAGATCCTTTCACTGTAGCAAAGAAAGACTCTGGAAGGCAGAAGGCAGCAGGAAAGACTGAGCTGGCAGAGTCTTTTCCCCACTGCCAGAATCTTGACCTACAGCTGGGAAAGGCTCAAGCACTGGGGAGCTGCTGGAATCTTATCCTCCAAGAAGTAAACGCTCCAGCACCAGGGAGCTGGCAAAGCCTTTCTCTACTGCTGGAGTCTTTTTCTGCAGTGGAGAAAGTCTCCAACAACTGGGAGGTAATGGGACACTCCATGGTTAAAAATACCAATGTGTATAGGAAGGTATGGCCTGGGTGAGTATAGGGCAATGTAAGGTATGTACTTGGGTATGTATGGACACCCTTCAGGTGTGTCTGTACTCTACTCACCTAAGCCATGTCTCCTCATCAACACTGATACTTAATCCCATGTGAGGGGGGGGGGCAACCCAAATATATACTCTACACACCACTGAAAGAAGAATGCAGTGCAAACGTAGACTTACTGAGGCAAAGCAGCCTCTTACGTGTGAGTAGTGCCACTGATCTCACAAAGTAAGGCACTACTCAGCAGGAGTAAACATGGCAATATTTGCCCCATGAAAGTAATCTCTTACAGGCAGTGAACATGCATTATCTGTGTTCTGTCAAATACCAAAAACATTTTTGCTGCACCATCAGTTATAGACTAGTTCTGTATTTGTTAAACACTGCTACCACCTGCTGGTTAATTCATTGAGTGATAATTGCTACACTAGTATAGCAAGGAGGGAGAAAAGAAAAAATCATAGTAGACAATGTTGTTCAGAGTGAAGTGTCTAGCAAAGCCAACTGATCTAAATGAATTCATTCTCATATCCCCTCCTTTTTATTGCCATTTGAAAGGCAGCATTACTATGACAGATACTCTATTTATGGGGCTATTCAGGTGGGAGTCAGGTAGTGATTATTATAGTATCACTTATAAGTAGGTCACTCTTGCCTACTTTCTAGCTTCTTCCATGCTGGAAGGGGGAAATCTATGCAAATACCACATATTATTGCTTTAGCAGCCAAGATGGTGTTGAATCCACTTTTATAGTGTGTCATTTATAGAGAAAGCCAAAAATCAAAACATAGAAACATGTCTCATGGAAAGCTGTACAAAAATGTCTGAAATAATTGCTCTGTATTAAAAAGTTATACATACAGTAGTTGCTATGGAAACTGAAGCTTTAAGAGTCATAGCAAAGACAAATGTCTTACACCACAGTGTTACAATGGATTAATTAATAAATTTAATTTATATCAAAAGAGCTGAATATAGTTGCTACGGAAAGTATTCTGCCCAAATAACCAATATAGGAAGCTGAAGAAACACCTAAACAGCATTCTAACAAAACTGTGTTATGGAGGTGCTCTGTTAAAGAACAATACACAAGCAACAGAAATCTTGACTAAACTATCTGCTTGGAAAACATTGGAGCAGCTGTGTCTAACAATTTACTTCCAATGGACAGGTACCAAAGATCAGTCCAAGCCAGGAAGTTTGGATCAAGATCTACATTACATCATAGTACAGGTGTTTTCAAATCTAGAGTTATAATTTGTCTCAGTGTAGATATAGGGTCCAAACTTGAAGTTTGGATTTGGACTTCGACTTCCTCAGAGTTCATGTGTGTTTAGATCTGGGGTATTAGTCTATTACTAGCCAGTACCAAAAGGAGAAGTAGGCCAAAGATAGTAAACTTGAAATGATTGGCTCAAGGACTGCAAGGAAGGCAACAAAAGCCACCTGGCTACATGCCAGTTTGGCCCAATAGGAAAAATTCCTTCCTGGCCCTTAAAAACATAGCATCATAAATGGCAGAGCTCCTAATCTACAACAAAGGGAAGGATAGTTAACAGGAGACTAAGGCTTCTGAGAAGCTGGACATAGTTTAAGAAGGTAAAGGTAAAGGGCAGCCAATCAGCTGACCCTACCCCCTTTGCCCAGCCAAGAGAACTGAAGGGGGAAGAAGGCACCCCTTACGCTGCCACACATGTATTTTGAACTTTTGATTCCCTAATATCCAATTAAAGGACCTTCCTGCTAAAGATGGTAAGAAGGTACTGCAAACAGTAGCTCACCTTTAAAGTAAATACTGTAACCAGAGTGTAGTGTTCACACAAATGTCTTGAATCAAGTATTTTGGGGTGGTAGACTCTGGGAGCCTCTGGCATCACTCTGGTGATGGACTTATCCCAGGAGTGTGATCATCATGTGGCCTGATTTTTGTGCCCCTTTTCTCTATCTTGCCATACTAACTTGTAGGAGAGAAAATGTTCTATGGCAAATTCTGCTCTCATTTTCTCCAGTGTAAATCCGCTGATTTTAATGGAGTTACTGTAGCTTTAGACTTGTGTGAGTGTAATCTAGTGCCCAACTTAATTTTCTTTTCAGTTTGTAAAACTGTGAGGTTGCATTATATTGGAGGCACATGAACAAATTCAGATAAGAACAGACCTGAACAAAATTTCATCCAAAATTTCAAAATCCCAAAACATTTAGTGTTTCCTGGTTTCTGTGTTTCCTGATTTCAGTTGGAAGAGGAACTATTGGCCAAATAAATAAATGTGTGTGTAAGGATATGATGTCATGGTCATTTCAGTTGGGCTAAAAATCAAGATGCACTGACAATCTCTCACACACAAAAATGCTGTGACTGTGAGATTTCCAGACTATTATACAGACCAGAAGTCTGAGTACCATTTATGCTTATCTGAATGAAACCCCCAGATCTATGCCACACTAATGAATATGATCTTTCAGCATGGTGAAATTGTATATATGTGTGTGATATCCTCAAAGGAAGCAATCTTATTTAAGAAGGAAGAGTCAAGAGCCACTCTACTTACTGAATTTTCCCTGCCAGACATTTTCCAAAGTAGATGAATTATGGTAGCATCCTTAAAAAGAAATCACACATTCCTCCCCCTGATCTGATGAAGCCACTGCAATGAGGTTAAAAATATGGGTGAAAAAAAACAAACAGCTCAAGTAAAAATGGGTTCTTATGCCTCCAATCAGGGTTGAGAAAGAGATTCTGACTGCAAAAACAACATATTGAGGGTAAGATTTTCAAAAGCGCTCTGCTTCGATTGACTTCAGTGGGAACAGCAAAAAGGCAGTTCTCGGTGCTTCTGTAAAAATCCCTTTAAGATTCCAACAAACATTTAAGATTGTACCTAGAGCTAATTGTATTCTCCTCCATTTAAAGCAATTCCAAAACAATGGTTTAAAGAAGCAATGAGATCACTATTCGATTAGCATATGAAAAATACTTTTGCTGTGATTTCATTCTCTGTGGTCTTGCCTGGCACATGTTGATTCTGAAATGAGAAGCTGCCTGTGTTTTATTCTGTGCATATATCTAGTTAAGGGGTATGGGACTATGTAGGGCAGAAAGGGGTGCAGAACACATCATTGCTTAAAAGGACTGTTACTATGCAGAAACAGCATTAAAGTAGTTACAGTTTTCCCAGTAGAACAGATTGTTACATCAAATCCCTGCCTCAGTCTACTTCCTTTCAACTCAGTCCCGTGGGACATTAGTAATAATAATAATCAGTTTGCATTTCAAGTATCCAAGTATTTCACATAGGTTTATTTATATGCTTATCTTTAAGTCTTTATTGTATGAGTTAGATTGTTTAGTTTTACTTATTAAATAGGGAAGTTGGAAATCATTTCAACAAATAAATACTGTTATTTTATTGATCCCAAACTGTTCAACACCTGAATCACTTTTTAAAATAAATCTCTATTTGGCCCATTTGTACATATCAGAATTTGGCACAATACAAGATGGTTGGAAGTCTTTGCTTAAGAGAGATCCAGAACTGGAGTGAGTAGAGACACCGCAAGCCAGGCCTGAGGTACATTAACAGAGCTACACACAGGAAAGATTTCACAGCAGTTTCTTACACTGTGTCTGATTGAAGCCAATGCTACTAGCTCATTTTCAGGAACACCAAATTCACACAAGATATATATATTTTTTAAAGCCTTCTTCATTTCAATCAGAACTATTTCCCCCATCTCCACCTCAGCTAAATTAAGAATTAGGAATTGCCATGCCCTAAAGGGCTTCAGAAGTATAACCTACCAAATGCAATGACTTTACTATTTGCATATAGCACATATAGGTATTTGCCATTTGAAACTTTTGCTCATGCATCCATGACAACCAATCTGAATAAAATTCTATCTGGTAATTTTCTTGGTTACACTAGCAAGAAAAAAAAAAAGATTCCAAGAACCAGAAAGAAGCTCCTAGGCTGAAAAAAACATTTCTACATTTTTCACTATGTGGTTCAGCTGTTGTATGAAAAATTACAGAGTTACCAGAGATTAAAAATACTGCTGAATAGCCAATATAGGAAAAGGGTATCACTTCTTTGATCTTAATTAGTTCACTCATGAGGGAAGAGACCAAAAAGAAAAACATTTTGTGAATTATAGTATGAGCACAAGTGAATCAATGAATGCTACATTAGTACTCCAGCACCACCAGTTGTTCATGTGTGTATGTATCATTAAATGTTTCTAACTCATACAAACAAAGGGTGATGGTACTGCAATACAATAGGGTATTGTGAAATACTTTCATTCTCTGTCTAAGCAATACTCAAAACTCACCTATAGTTCACAGTATTTAGTATGACCCAATGACCTCACTAGACTGCATTACAATCTCCCAAAAAACACTAGAGGAAAAAGAACACTTAAATAGATAGTATATTCCTACTACAGGCACTACCGACTGCTTACATATTTATAATTCACAAAGGAAACAAGGCAGGAAAGTCTTTATAAAGTGAACTTGTGAGCTGTTGAGGCAAAATGAAATTCTATGCATTACTGCAGGAGTGCTGGAACAATTTTTATAGTGAGGTGCTGATGATGAAAATGATAGAAACCATCTATTTGGTGTTTGTTATAACTACTACAAGCCAGCTGGTATGGCAGCACCCTTACTTCCAGCACCACTGCCCAGACTGATTACCTAGACAGCTAATGAAAATACTTCATAATAACCCACAACAGGCAGAAAACTCAGATAGAAGTTGGTGCACTATAATGTTTATAGACCGCTGTTACCATGTTATCCTCTGAGTCTCCAAGCTGGAGTATGATGAAGAGGACTTCTGTCCCACAGGTACAACCTGCAGAGCTCTAAAACATATTTTAAAACATTAATGCAAACATTTCTCCACAGGAATTCAGTGGAATGCAGTGAAACTATATGCAAGAATGGGTGCAATCTGCTTGAACAAGCCCTAATACTTTATAATGGAACCATTGTAGCCTCAATCATCAGAGGGAGCTCTAAGATTGGATATAAAGATTTTTCCCTCCCTATAGGTGCTCTGATTCTTATTATGGATGAGTGCTACAGAAATGTCTATGAATACACTAAAATATTCTCTGATTTAATATAAAATTTTATTTATGCTTTCTTTGTTAATTGATTTGTCTTTAAATAGTAGTTAGAACTACAGATTGGCCCAAACGCCTATAGTGTGATCCCAATCTGACATCATTGAATTTAAATCTGAAATTAGGGCAGAAATTGTCAGTTTTCAAAGTTGGCTTCAGAAAGCAAGATTCCCCTCACTCTCAGGCCCCTGCTGACACACAAGAGGAGAGTGTCATTTAGAAAGGAAGGAAAAGGACAGCATAAATGCACATTCCCTTTTGTGTGTACATGGGAGGAGTTGGGTTCCTTGTTCTTCTGTACACTCACTAAGTGAGGGGGCGGATTTTAATAGTGTTGCTTGCAGTACTTTTATTGGAGACAATGACCATTTTTCCCCATATATCAGAGGCATTATAAGACAAAGAGGCCAGATTTTCAGAAATAACTGGATTAGTCAATTGTCAATTGTCAATCTATATTAGACAATTAGTCAATTGTCATCTATAAATAGGAATGCTAATAGATGGAACTAGAGAAGCAGCCTATTTTAATTCAGTGGAGTAGTTATTTGTTCTTAAGATGATGCAATTTTGTTTCATCAAGTATCATAAAGGTTTATTTGTGGGGCAAACAAGCAAAAAAAAATATACCCCTCACTTCAGAACAGCCAATAACCCAGAGCCCTCACTTGGAAAGTACGAGATCTAGGTTTGAGTCTCTACTCTACTCTGTTCTTGGGTACGAGTCTCTCCCTCTTTCCTCAGGAAAGTTTCAAAAGTTTCAATATTGTCAAATCAATATTTTGCTAGTGACAGTCATTTAGTCAAAAGATTTCCTATCAGCTCTAGCAGACAAGTCATGTCACCTCACCCTCCTTGAAGTTTTATACACTGTACCCTATACTCTGCTAGCACTGTACTCAATACATTTAAGGAATGGAGTATGAGTATCCCCCTCTAAATGTGATTTAATATACATAACCGGTTCCTATTGGAAGTTTCTCCTTTGCGGTGGTTATAAGTTTGATTTTATGTTAATAGGAATGCAAATACAAACATCCAGTCCCTCACTTCTTTTCTGAAAAAGCACATGCTCCTCAGGTACATTAAGTTTGTCACAGATTGAGGGTAGTGTTAGGGGTGCAGGTGGGAAAAAGAGAGGGGATTATGACATAGTTTGTTACATACTGTATTTACAGTACATCTCTGGGCTAGGAGAAAGGTGAGAATAGGGTGCAAGGAACAGATTTTAGCAGTTAGATACGGAGAAGAGCCAGGTGTCTGGAGAAGGATCTGGCAGCTAGCATTGTGCTGAGGTGCATGCCAACTGCATTCGCCAGTGTCAGGGACAAGGACAACAGGTAGGAATAGACACACATGGAATGTGTGCTTACAAAATTAAAAGGTAAAATTCTAGACCACATCTGCTGGTCATAAATTAACCAGAGAGAACATCATCACCCTGGAGATCTGGGATTCAACATCTAGAACATGCAGCTGATTGCCTTAGCACCCAAGTTTCCTCTTCTCTCCTTTTCCACATCATCTAAGCACACAAGTATCTTATTAACATAACCTAACATCCCCTGACCTATTTGTCATTTTTCCAGAGTGTGGGTGGTTAGGCGGTGTTATTTGTTTGTTTGTTTTTAATAAAGCAAGGGGATATGCTGAACCAAGCCAATAATATAAATAAATAAGAATAATAAAACTTCCTGCCTTCCACACCTTCTTTCTTCATAGGAGAAGAGTAGCTATATATTAAAGGATTATGGAAGGCATAGCAGATAATCAAGTTATTACAGGTGCTATTAATTTATAGCACATTTAAAGGCTATCTTTGCGAGAAAATCCTACCTCTATCAACCTTAAGTGTCGAAGAGTCTCCCTCGTGTCTCCTTATCTCAGGAAGCAGCCATTTTCTTCAGAGTTTCTACAGAGTTTATGTGGAAGGCCTCCTTTGGGGCTGGTTATTGCCTGATGATGGGCCCAAAGCTTCTTCCTTACAGCACACTGTAAATCTCACCACTTATGTTTAAAGTCATCCAGGTTTCATTTACTGTAGCCTAAAGCATTCACAGAGAACAGGCCTTCCCGGAAGGGTCAGTTTTAAGAACACTGACTAAAAAGGAGATCAGAATGGTCAATAATCATGCCTCCCATATTAATTAATCATATTAATTGGGTTTCCATATCTAATCAGTTTGACTTTCTCCTCTTATGTAAGGAAGATCCATTGCTACCCTTTCTAACAGAATCACAATGGCAGAAAAGTGTTAGCTTTAGTGTGGAATTAAATAGAAGCTGTAAAACATCATTCTCTGAATCAAAATGTAGTGGAGTATATGGGAAGTAATATATGGATTAGCTATTGTGTACCGATGTTTTGCCTACATACCTTGCAATGCTTGTAATATGCCAAAGTGCCCTTTCTCTCTCTGTGTCTGGGTGTATATACACAAAATTCCCATTCTTTCATTCACATCAGGGCCGGCCCACAACATTTTGGTACCTGAGGCAGGGAGCTCAAATGATGCCCCCATGTCCTCTCACTTGGGCCCATAGTTTGATGTTAAAAGGTCTCTTTTGCCCTCCTTCTTCCAGCACAGCACTCCACCATCTCTGTGCATTTAGAGCAGATAGAATATATGCATCAGCAGCAGACACTATTTTCTACACTCTGAGTCCCAGTGGTGTCCCTCCCTTCCTTCCCCCACAGTCTGGCATCTGAGGCGGCCACCTCAGTTCGCCTCATGGTAAGGCCAGCCCTGATTCACATGGTTACTGATTAGTCCCTAAGTAAGATTAGAAAATTATATCAAGTTAAGACTCAAAGTATCTGTGGTCTTATTAACTCACTACTGTCCTTTAAATATTGTGATCCTAATCAAGTCAATTAAATGTGTGAGTGTAGCATGGAGCCAAAATTATAAGTGGTCTTTGTTGGTTTTTTTTTTCTCCTTTTATCTTTTAGTTTTTGTGGCTTTATGTATATTCTGCTTTTTTTTTCCAGTTGTTTATTTTGTATGTGATTTCCCAGTATTTGTGGGAACTTGCTGATCTAGCTTTACTTACTGAGTTGCTCACTGTTTTTTATTGTTGTTCACATTTCTTAAGGGCTTTCATCAGGAGGTTCTCTACAGAACTGACTACAGACGATTAAAAATTAAATTTGTTGGGTTTTGTCTTTAGACAAGTTTCTACTAATTTTTGAGGGCCCCAATTCTGATATGTACTGTGTGGTTGTCAGAGATGACCAGCACTCACATTTTCAGCTGAAGTCAGTGAGAGAAGCAAGTGCTCAACAATCCTGAAAATTATCCCCTATTTGTTACCAATGGAGTACTCAAAATTAGAGGACACGCTTGAAATTGTTGGTTTTAACTGCTTGTAGCTCAGTTCCTCTGTGTGAAGACAAGGAAAATAATTAACTTAAGGGCTGCTGAAGATTAATTTATCAATGTTTGTAAAGTGCTTGAGATCCTTGGCTTGAAGATATTCTATAAATACAAAATACTATCATCCTTGTATCCCAAAAATGCTTGTAATAACTGATTCACATTTACTATTAGATACAAAATTACCACAGAAATCTGTAGTTGATGACTTCTTCAGAGGACTTAGTCATGGGTCCATATGTACAAAATTGGTGAACCCCAATCACACTGAAATTTAGTATGTTGTGCCACATACTGCCATATTAAACTGTATTTTATCAACAAATAGCCTCATGGCTTTCTGACTAATTAAACCCAGCTCATTGATGTATCTGAACTGTGTTAGCCTCTCTTTGGTATCCATAGTCATTGGATTATTTTTAAGGAAGAGGAGAAGCAACTATCACAGTAAAACTTCATTTTAAACTCACTGTGAGATGATTTCCCTATCACTACAAGCTATCTTTTAGTAACTGTTCCATTTTTAGCACACCCGTTTCCCACTAATGTGTTGCAAGGATTTATTTGGGCTGCTGGTAGGCACTTGTTAAACTTCTGCCATCAGATAAGAAAAAATATGGATCATTTTGTTCTATTAACTTCAGGAACTGTGCTGTGCCAGGTCTCATGTAGACCACTGAACTGCTGTAATTTTTAGCTGTTAAGAGGCTGCATTGCAGTCACAGCAGATTATGTATCCCTTTAATAGTCCCCTAATGAAGGATTGCCTAGTGACTGGCTCTCCACAGCCCTGCCTAAGTGCAGTTAGTTAGGCCAGAATCACAAGGGGAACATGTATTGCAATGCATAACTTTTAGGTGCCTTGAAAATCACTGGAATCTACAATCCCCAGGTTAGCCAGCTAGGCTCCCTATTCAGTGAGATAGGAACCTGTGACTGGGATCCAGCAGCTTTATACAGGATAACAGGAAGTGACTGGTGTGAACCCCCTGCTATAAGCACAAAACTGCCTTTTATCCAGCTGTCTACGTGGTTTTTATTTTTTTTGCTCTCACTTTCCTAGGCTAGAGGTTCAAGCCCCACTGAACCATCTGCAGGGGTTAACAGCTTTCCTCAAGGTGGTGTGTGTCTGGAACCTTTGCTGACTCAGTGTCAGTTAGTGAGACACCAACCCCATGCTGGGTGAACTGTTGGGTACGGTTCCTCCAGAGTCACTCCATAAAGGGCACAACAACCTCCACGCAAAGGAATGGAGCAAAGGCAAGTTACAAGATTCCAGGCAGTTCATCCATAGGCCCAATAAATTTAGGACACCGAAAAACCAAATTGCAGAAAAATTTCAAATACTGAACATATAGTAAAAATCAAAGCTTGTTTATGAAAAAGAGGGCAAAATTCTTCAGACAAATTGCTCATCGTGACTAGTTTGCAGAGTTCTGAAACAAAACATTAACTGATTTTGAATTAGACTGGGATGGGTTTATATGAGATCCAGGGCATTAGATTTGTTCACAATCCCACTGAGTATAACAAACTATTTTTCCAGTTCTCAGTCTGCTTGCTCCCTTCTTACGAGCAGACAGATAGTCTCACTGGCAGCAGGATATAACTCACAACAGATTATTCAGAGTGCAGGAATGGCAGGCTGTGCACTTGTGATCCAAACTCAAGTCGATAGGGATAATTTTATCTCTTCCAAATTTAACAGGTATCTTCTCTATTTTTTTATTAAATGTAGATATATTAATTGGTGAGGGTAGGAGAATATTGAAAAGTTGTGATTCATCACACATTCATCAATGCCCGTAAAAGAACAAAAAGATGCGCTTTGGAAACAAAATGTGTATATAAATATACTTATACTGATATTACAATAGTTGTATTTATATGAGTTTTTCCCTTTACTTCCTGCTAGTAAATGGGAGAAAGAAGCAAGATGATCGTTGCCCAATGTTATTGGCTGAGACCATACAATACCCTAAGACCCAAATCCCTCAAAGATATGCGGGAACCTAACTGTCATTGAAATTATTAATTTCAATTTAAGTTTTTTGGGTCACATTCTCTTTCTGCCAACAAAATGTAAGCTGTGGGACTTTTGTAGCAAAAAGGCTACCTGCAACCTCTGCTGTCTGCATGAATCCAGTTAACTGGAGTTTAAAGCTTCTTACCCAGTCTGTGGTCTATGTACCTAGTGGTGAATTTGCCCTTAAACATAGGGGGTACACACTATACACACTACCCCAGGGATCAAATCTTGCTTTGAGAATCATTAAGGTAGCAGATTTATTCAATCTGTATTAATGTGTAAGCTCATAAGGGCAGAGCCAACATCACTATGAAATGTTTTCATATATACTATTCAGATTGCCAGGTCTGTCCACCTGTAAGACCACTTACTATAATCCTATACATTGGATCATATGTACAGTTTACGTAATGCTTAGAACAGGGGTCGGCAACCTTTCAGAAGTGGTGTGCCGGGTCCTCATTTATTCACTCTAATTTAAGGTTTCGTGTGCCAGTCATACATTTTAACATTTTAGAAGGTCTCTTTCTATATGTCTATAACTAGCGAAAATACCCGGCGTTGCTCGGGTCAGTCGGAGGTGGGGAGGGGGCAGACAGCTGAGCGAGTGCGGGGTCCGTTGGATGGGGGCAGAGTGCGGGGTCCGTTGGATGGGGGCAGAGAGAAAACCTGACACCCCCACCTCACCCCCCCGACCAAACCCAACACCCCCACCTCACTTACCCCTCGACCAACCCCGACTCACATTTTCACCCCCCCACCCAAACCCAACACCCCCATGTCTCCCCCTACCAACCCCAACACCCCCTAACCAACACCCACACCTCACCCCCCGTAGACCAAACCTGACACACCCACCTCACTTTCCCCCCCAACCGAACCTGACACCCCTACCTACCACCACAAACAAACCCGACACCCACACCTCACTTACCCCCCGTAGACCAACCCCGACCCCCCTCTACACCCCCCCAACCAAACCCAACACCCGCACCTTACCCCCCCACCAAACCCAACACCCCCTGACCAACCCCAACCCCCGCACCTCACCCCTCACCCACCCAGACACCTTCCCACCCCCCCAGACCAAACCCAACACCCCCAGCTCACTTACCCCCCGACCAAACCCAACACCCCCACCTCACCCCCTGACCAAACCCGACACCCCCACCTCACTTACCCTCCGACCAAACCCAACTTGGGTCCGTCAGAGTGGGCAGAGGGCAGAGAGCTGAGGGATTCCAGGGTTCCATCGGAGGGGGGGAGAGGCAGAGAGCTGAGCGAGTGTGGTGTCTGTTGGAGGGGGTATTAGGACATCATAACTATGTCACAGAGAACAGCAGCTGCCCAGCTGATGTGATTGGCCTTTAAAGAATTTCACCCCTGGGGGGCGTCAGAGGTGAGATTTGAAAAATTTTCGACTCTTACGGTCATTAGGACCCCAAGACCTCTAACTGTACCAAATTTCAAGTCTCTAGCTCAAACGGTGTGGAAGGAGTAAGCATACACCCATACATACATACACGCACGCACACATACACCATTTGACTTTTATATATATAGATAGATAACTAAACTACTGTTGTATGTAAAGTAAATAAAATGTTTAAGAAGCATCATTTAAAATTAAATTTAAATTAAATTAAAATGCAGAGCCCCCCAGATCAGTGGCCAGGACCCAGGCAGTGTGAGTGCCACTGAAAATCAGCTCACGTGCCATAGGTTGCCTAACCCGGTCTTAGAATAATTATATTATCCAGACAGATAAAAGAACAGTTAGGAAGGTAGTTTTGTGTAACTACACACTCCAACTGGTTCATGGTCATTCATTTAGATAAAGCCATAACTTTTCATGACTAATTAGATTGTGGGATCTTTTTATTACAGAAGATACCAGTATTAGGTCAGTATAGATTGCTTTAAAGAAAAAGATTAGGCTAAAGGTTCATATGTTATTTTTACATACTTAGTACAAGGACTATTAAAAATTATGAAGTGGGTTTTAAAAAGCCTAGACTACTATGCTTTAGCCTTATGACAGTTCAGCCTTTTCAAGTAGGTGATTTCCTATCATGGATTGACTCTTCCATTTCACACTGATAGCTGTGCTAGAAATATCTTAGATTAAATAGCTGGGAAAGTATCATTTGGTGAACAGCAGTAAACAGCTTAGGCTGGAAGATTTAAGTTACAAAAATAATCCGACAAATCATTTTGTGGGGGAGAGAAGATAAATGAATGGCAATAAAACATTGCATTTGAAAGAAAGGAGGAAGAAACATTTAAAAACAAGAGTTTATCAAGCTTTTAAAACTAAAATCAAAAGGTGACATTTTTACTGTGCATCCCTGCCAGAGGTGTAAAGACCAATTTTCAGTGTTGAAATCAGAGGAAACTGCGGAAGTTCAGCATCTCCGAAAATAACAGTGCCCTTAGACCTCCTTTCCTACTCCATCTTTGATATTTTACTCTATAAATATGTCCATTAATGTCAACCAACAATCCAGATGCATGGAGAACAGAATAGTTCAGTTGAGTAACAGCATGAAGAAATTAGGGCACAATTTTCTTTTCATTTTTGTTCCCCTAGACCCAAAATTTATTCCCCTAGACCCAATGAATTTTTTAATCAGTTTTAGAATCTCACTAAACAAGTCAGATAACCCAATTGTGCTGATTAACAAGTCTCAAGTGAAAGACAGCAATTTGATTCACCTTGTGCCTCACTTCACACACAGTTATTTATATGACATTATCTCTCAGTATGCTTTTGAGTGGTTTTTTTAAAACTTACCGTATTTTTCGCCCTATAAGACGCACTTTTTCTTCCCCAAAACGGGGGGGAAAAAGTTGGTGCGTCTTATAGGGCGAATGTCTTATAGGGAAAAAAAAAAAAAAAAAAAAGCGCCTCGCTCTCCCGTCCCCGCCGCGCGGGCGGGCTGCCGAGGTTCCCCCCTCCCCGCCGCGGGCGGGCTGCCGGGAGCGTCCCGGTCCCCCCCTCCCCGGGAGCGTCCCGGTCCCCCCCTCCCCGGGAGCGTCCCGGTCCCCCCCTCCCCGCCGCGGGCGGGCTGCCGGGAGCGTCCCGGTTCCCCCCTCCCCGCGGCGGGGAGGGGGGAACCGGGACGCTCCTGGCAGCCCGCCCGCGCGGCGGGGACGGGAGAGCGAGGCGCTTTTTTTTTTTTTTTTTTTTTTGGTCCGGATTTTTTATTAAAAAACGAGGGGGCGTCTTATAGGCCGGAGCGTCCTATAAGACGAAAAATACGGTATGTTTTTTCCTAAGTGAAGGCTTTTTAAGAATTAACATTCTATAAATTCAGCAAGTATATACTAGGCACAAATAGGCATCATTGGTAATATGAATTGGTTTATAAGGATCCTCTTTAGTATTTTCTTTTATTATTCCTGATTGACCTCTCTTGTGGTAAAATCATTGGAATGGGACCCATTGAAAGGAAATCTCTGTGGAGTTCTCATAGTGTTTCCTCCAATATTTTCCCCCTATCTGTGGGAAGAGAAGAGGGTTTACTTTCCCCCAAATCCTGGCAGCACAAACAATGGATCCAGTCCACAAACCTTATGGATCTCTGGGATCTGCTGGAGGTTGAGGAGACACTGCTCAAGCTCTAGGATCCCTGTAGCTTATCCTGGCAGTCTGGCTCCAATGGTTTGGTTTTAGAATCACAGAATATCAGGGTTGGAAGCGACCTCAGGAGGTCATCTAGTCCAACCCCCTGCTCAAAGCAAGACCAATATCCAACTAAATCATCCCAGTCAAGGCTTTGTCAAGCCTGACCTTTAAAACCTCCAAAGGAGATTCCACCACCTCCCTAGGTAACCCATTCCAGTGCTTCACCACCATCCTAGTGAAAAAGTTTTTCCTAATAGTGTTTTACTACCACTCAACCAACTACAAATACCTGCTTGTGTTTCCAATATAAAATATGGTGCTCTAGAAAGTGGCAACATATCTCTAAAAATTTATATGCATAAAAGATATTGTTGGAAATTTCCCCCTCCTCACTACCGCAGGGCTGGTCCTCACTGGGGGGCGGGGGGATCGACGGCAGATACGCAAACTTCAGCTACGTAAAGTTGCGTATCTGCCGCCGACTTACCTCTCGTTCCCACGGCGGCGGCGGCGGCGCGCTCCCCCGTCGACTCCAGCTTGCGCCTCCCGGCGAGCTGGAATTCCGGAGACGACGGGGGAGCTCCAGGCGATCGATTTATCGCGTCTTAACAAGACGCGATAAAATCGATCGCCAAAAGATCGATCCCGCGCCGCGCGAGTGAAGACCAGCCCTAAATGTATAACTATTGAGACATAGAACAATATTTCATGAGATATTTATAGTACCTTTTTGCACAGCTGTTGATTTATATAAGTGGACTTTGCTCTGCTCTACAGCATGATTAATATAGCAGCTCAAAAAAAAAGGTAAAAGTAGGTCAGTGATGTGGGACAATGACTTCTTAACTCTTCCTTTTATTTCCCCTTTCCTGCCCTGAGCCATAAGAGCGGTGATCATTCTTCAAATTTTAGAGTACAAAATAAGTTCTCAACAACATAAGCAAAGCTATTGGGCCATGCTCTGTCCTTAATCTTGGCACAAAATTTCCATGACACCTATGGGAATTTCACAGGCAGCACAAACTAGAATACAAGCTATGATAAATAATAGCTTTTAGAATTCACCATTCCACAAATACCACAAAAGTAAGAGAGACAGTAAACGTTAACATTTTATTTACTTTAAACATATAACCGTTCTACAATACTTTTAGAGCCATCTTGTGGGGAAAATAAATCATTTCAAACACTATATTTACTGCAACCATTTTATAGTATAGATCTTTTAGTTTTATACCTAAAAGATAAGTGTTCAATATTTTGTTTCATCTGCTTAAAAAAAAAAAAAAGGTTCTAAAACATTATATAACAAACTTAACTCATTTGAACATGAAGAAGGTGCCTTCAAGAGGAACAACTGTGTTAAAGTTTAGTTCCAGCTACAAAATATATAGCTACAAATTACAGATGTCCCTTTTTAAATTATGCTGTTAACCTGGATTCCAATCAAATTCCAACATCAATGCTGCAGAAGTCTGCTACAGACTAGAAAAGGTGATTATTTTTTCAGGGCTTGCTTGGCTTAATGCAGAAACCAGATGGAGTTTATTAAATCTAGCCATACAAGGAATAAAAAAAATCCAAGGACATTTCTAGAAATAATTAGCCTTCAGTAATTGAAACTGAAAGAGTTTAAGATTTTTTTTTCCACTTTGAAATGCTAGTAGTTTCCTACTAGCTGTGAATTACTGTAAACCATAGATCATCTCATTAACAAATTGACAGATTTCTTTATAATTTTGAAAGCAGTAGTGACCCAATGATTACTTCCATCTGGAACTTTTAGTTGAAGTACAGAACATTAAAACAGGATTAGGAAATCAAAAGTCTGGAATAATCAAGAATCAATGCAGTCCACTTCAGCTACCCAAAATAATTAAGCCTAGTTTGTTGCTTGAGCTACTTGGTTTGTCTACTGAATAAGCAAAGCATTTAGCTTTTTATTCTAAAAGACAGACAATGTAAACATGAGTCCATCTATTTTATACTATTGAAATTCTCTATTAAAATAGCTTAATTTATGCACAAAGTTAAAGCATATGGTCACATCACATTTACCTCAATCAATACAAAAGTGAAGCAGAATATCACAGTACACTTTTATAAAGTGAACAATCAAGAGAGATTTCACAGAAATGTGCACTTTGGGGAGAAACATAACAATCAGTGGATACAGTACAGACTAACAGGCACCTCTGTTAAATTCTTTTTAAATAAATAGTAGAGCATCTGACAATAAAAGCATCTTATGGTACTCAATGTCTTTGACAGCTGTGATTAAACAGAACACAATGGCACCCAGACAAATTTTGCTAAGGCAAGCACAAATACGCCAATTTTTAGTTTTATATTTCTAATGAAGTTAGTGTGAGAGTGTGCACGCCTATCTGCTTACAACTGTAGTTCTTCCTTAAAGATGACAATGTGCTGCTTTTCCAAAAGGCCCTCTTTATACTTTGGAAAGGAGCCCTGACTCTGGAGCACTTGCCTTGATGATGTTTTGAATTTCTTTGAATTTTGGATGGTCTTTATCAGCTACCAGCTGCAGCAAGATGGCCTCACTAGTGGTTACTATTATTCCAGTGCGAGCAAGACGCTAAAAGAGAAAAGAACAGAGACAGAAAAAGGTGAGACCCTTGCAAGTGTGGATAAGCAAATGCCAAGTATACCAAATGGAGAATACTTTTAAAATATTCTCTGAACAATAAAACCTGTGCTGTTTTGCCCCCAGTATTTATGGATGGGAAGGATAAAACCAGGAGGCCAGTGAGAATTAAGAGGGGAGGGAGAAGGAGAAAATTAATTCCATTTTGTTATGGAATATTAAGGGGAAGGACAGTCTTGGATTAAAGCAAAGGCATGGTACTCAGAAGGTTTTCTTTCTCCACTTGAGATCTTCTATGTGAATTTAAGTATGTCACATCCCTCTATGTGAATGTTTCCCCATACATAAAGCGAGGATTATACTCCTCCCCACAACACAGTGGTTTTGAAAAGCTTATCTCATCCAGCTTTTAAAATGTTGAGATCCTCAGATAAAAGGTGCTATGCAGGTAAGACACATTATTATAAAGAAAATACGTTAGCTGCTCCTGATGCTGAATTTTCTTTTTCAGAGGGTGTTAGATACCATCCAATACCCTGTTCATGAGATTATACAGTGCCCTGGAAGCAGCAGTCTCATGAAAGTAAGCGAGGAAGACCTTTTTACAAGCCTTAGCTGTTGACTATAATTCACTCATATTAGTCAAACAGTAATAATTTTTATGAACAGTACAAAGCTTATATTTAGCCTGTAATGGACATTTACGCAAAGAAAACTCTTCTGAATTACTATAAAATATTCTCAACATAAAAGTTAAAATTGTTAGGATTAAAAGAGACCACCTATGCTTTAAGTTATTTCATACAAGTACAATTAAATTAAGTAATGTTCTGGGGGGTGGTGCTGTGCTATAGCATGTCTGGCTCCAGGCCAGATGTTGCTGTGTCGGATCAGCACAGCAGCATGTCTGGCTCTGGGCCAGACATGCTACATGTTCCGTTGTATCAGAACAGCAGTGTGTCTGGGCAGCGTGGTAAGAGGGCCGGGGCCAGAGGCGGAGGTCAGAGAAGGGCCAGAGTGTCTATGGGGCAGTCAGGGGATGGGGAACAGGGTTGGATAGGGTGTGGAAGTCCCAGGCGGTGGGTATGTGGCTAGGGTTTGGGGCAGTCAGGGGATGGGGGCTGGATAGGAGGTGGAGTCCTGAGAGGTGACTAGGGGAAAGGGGGGGGGTCTCTGAAGGGAGTAGTCAGGGGACAAGGAGTGGGGGAGGTGGATGGGTCAGGGATTCTGATGGGGGCAGTCAGGGGGCAGGAAGTAGGAGGCAGTTGGCTAGGGGGCAGGACCAGGCCATTTGGGGAGGCACAGCCTTCCCTACCCAGCCCTCCATACAATTTTGCACCCCGATGTGGCCCTTGGGTCAAAAAGTTTGCCCATCCCTGATCTAAACATTACAGGGCAGGCACCCCATCATGAGGAAGGAGCAATCTGCACAGAGTGGAGGAATGCAAACAGGGCTGAGGGAAGCAGAAAAAAAGGTTGACACTAACATTGGAGAGAGTGAAAAACTATTCCTGTTTCATACTACAATGTGTCTCATTATACAGAGTAAAATCATTCTGATGTATATATGGTTCAAATTTGAAAATTTTAAATGCACTGTACACCAAAAATTTACAGTCAAATTGTTTTGAAGTGTCTACATATTAGCTTGTAACTCTGCTAGAGGACCTCAAAGACTTGCGAGCATATCTGAAGCAACACATATTAATGAATTAAATCTACCACCAGGTAGATTTTAGAATCAATCATCAGTTATCTAGAACCAATTTGTCTGAAGCACCTTTTTAGGAATTTTAAGTGAGAGCAGCTATCTACTTTTTTACAATTATAATGGATCTATTTTAACTGGACAAAATCCAGAACTTGCCCAGGGCAATTCAAAATGTATTACAATACACAGAACTGCAATTTCTGTGTGTGTGTATGCACGCATGAAAGATATATGCTGTTTGTTCTAAGCAAATGTACAGAAACAGCAAAACAACCAAAAAAAATTTTTTTCTTGTCATACATATTAAGCAATAGTAATACTATACTGCATTAGTTTCCAGATGAGTCTGGACTTATTTTTCTGACAGTAATCCTTGTGCGTCATATGCATTACGTGGCAGATTTCATTAAGCTTGCACTTAAAGTTACTGCATTTTTATCAAATGCTCAATAATGCTGACTTTCCTTAAGCTATGAGTTTTACAAGACATAGAAAGTGTGCAACTCCTTTTTTGATTCTATGTGACTGGCACAAAGTTATGGAATTATTGTTCATTTTAAGAGTTTAATTTTCAATTATTCTTCTAAAATCTAGAGCAAAAATTCCCATGTTTAGTGCATATACAGTTCTCTTTTCGATCCTGGATTTTTAACACAACTATGAAGTTTGCAAGCTAGTTAGAGTGCATTGTTTCCCATAAAACCACCATGAAGCTGTGTATGAAATGTAGCTGCACTTTTAAAATGTTCTAGCTTTATGTATTGTCACTTCTGCAACATTTGTAACATACTCAGTTGGACTACCAGAATTTTTCTAATTGTAATGATGAAACTTTTTAAAAATCTGGAATTTAAAGCTTTTTAGAGGCAAGTAGGAGTTTTACTGAATTTGTTGCTTTTGGGGAGGGGAGCACATTAGAAGGTACTTCAGAACTGGAGCCCCTTTATATTTTGAAAAGTTTAACGACAGTAGCATGCTGAGCAAAATACCATTCTGAACTATAAAAAGTTCTGTAGTATTTTTATACAGTTTCATCAAAAATTCTGTCTTACATGGGGGTCTATGTCACCTAAGGGGGTCACGAAAAGTTAGTAGTTTTGAAGAATGTCCAACATTTCATGAGAAGCTCCCAAATTCTGACCTGATGTCCCCAACCCTTTGCTCTGCATGTGGACACGTCACTAAAATATTTACATTTTATAAAAAATCCTGGCCCTCCTGTTTGGTGACCTATTCTGTGGATGACTACATGACTAGCTCCTCTCAGTGAGTTATTCACTTGCTGTAATGCTTGTGACTTTCTCAATGGTTTGTAATAATAAGAGAACCAAACATACAACCATGGTGTAGAAGAAAAAGTCTGTCTAAATTATGCATGTTACCTCAAGAGCAAACATTCTGTCCATCATACTTCTTGACGAGGTGGCATCAGCTACAATGTGAACTTCCACACCTCTGCCAACCAATTCCAGTGCTGTTTGCTGGATGCACACATGAGTCTGTGAGAAAAATATGAGCATTATAAAAGTATTTAGAGGATTACCTGGAACTACAGTACAAGATTAAATTACGGATCAATCCTAGAATTTTCCCAAACATTAAATTATGAATTAATTCAATGGGAGTTTTGAATGCAAACGGCATAATTGCAGGATCTGCCCTTGTAAACTCAATTTATAAGTATATTACAAGATTATCCGCTCTGAACAACTGACATGATCACAAACAATTTAACCTTTAAGTGGTGGACTATACCACTGCTTTGTGCAAAGACATCAATATATAAACACATTTTCAACCATACTACAGTAATAATACAGTACTATAAAAAACAAGTACATACTTCTACTCCAAACAAGACAACACTACGGACTCCAGGAATATCCGCTAATGCAGCTTCTACTTCTGGCAATACCATAGAAAATTTTGTTTTCGGAAGCACCAGTTTAACTCCTGTTAAATCAATTTCTTGCACAGTGCTTCCAAGGCCTTTGGGATACTGTTCTGTCACAATGACCGGAATTCCTAAAATCCGAGCACCCTGGAGCTGAAAGGGAAAATAAATCCACAAGAATAAGACAGTTATTTAAGCATGAGAGGGGTGAACATACAGTATTTAAATCTGGACTGTTTAAGACACCAGTCACTGGTAGTATCTGTGCAAAAGATGATAATTTGCAAATATTTTTGTAGTTACTGCAGTGGAGGGGGGCAGGGGGGGGAAGAAAAATCAGTAAACTTACCAATCGTTGTCCTACACTGATGATATCACCAAAATATTTGATAGCAGGTCTGAATCTTTCTTGCATATCGCAACAGAAGAATACAGTGCTTGAAGGGGTCAGGTTTCCCAATGTAGTTATCTGAAAACAAAAATACAGATTTAACATCAGTTTTAATTCAATTATTTTTTTTAATGATTAGTAAAAAAGGAGATTTCTAGAATGGGAAATAGTTTTTTAAAACTCTGCTAGAGTGTGGGTTGAATGCATACTGAAGAACAAGAAAATTAGGGGGGAAAGGATGTTTAAGGATTTGATTTTATTTTGTTAGTTTGTTTTTAAAACTAAACATGTAGAAATCAATTAAATATTGACCCTAACAGAGAGCAGTGTTGCAGTAACCAACAGGAATCCACAGTTTTATCAAATGAGAGATTTCCTCAGGACAGTTTAAATATACTATGAGACTTGTATAGTTTAAAATATAACTGCCAGTCACAGGATCTTACTTTTTGACAAAAATACGGAGTCTTGTAAGGTGTGCCAAAGAGTGGGAAACCCCAAGACCAGGTCAAGCGACTCTCCAGCCACTCTCTGTAATTGAGATTCCATTTCAGCGAGTAGCTGTGGATATTTTGAGTCTTCCCCCCCCCCCCCAAAAAAAAAACACCCAGAGGAAAGGAGTACATACTGACTTTCATGGATTCTGCCACCCGACGGCTGGAAACACCAGGGCTAAAAGTGTGCGCCAGGCATTAACAGACATTTTTGCCAGGGTAGGTTGGCCTTCCAAAATCTTTACAGATTTGGGAACTAGTTTCCTGGCAGGGACCATGAAAAGTCTGTGGGAAGCTCATGGGATGAACCACTTGATTGCCACCCCTTACCACCATCAAACAAATGGCCTGGTGGAAAAGTTTAATGGAACTTTGGGGGCCATGATATGTAAATTCGTAAACCAGCACTCCGATGATTGGGACCTAGTGTTGCAGAAGTTGCTCTTTGCCTACAGCTCCATACCACATCCCAGTTTGGGAGTTTCACCATTTGAAGTTGTGTATGGCGGTGAGGTTAAGGGGTCATTACAGCTAGTGAAGCAGCAATAAGAGGGGTTTACACCTTCTCCAGGAACTAACATTCTGGATTTTGTAAACAACCTACAAAACACCCTCCAAAACTCTTTAGCCCTTGCTAGAGAAAACCTAAAAGATGTTTGAGCAAAAGGCCTGGTATGGTAAACATGCCAGAGAACATTCCTTCCAACTAGGGGACCAGGTCATGGTCTTGAAGGCACTCCAGGCCTATAAGATGGAAGCATCATGGGAAGGGCCATTTACAGTCCACGAGAGCCTGGGAGCTGTTAACTATCTCATAGCATCCCCCACCTCAAACCTAAAGCGTACCATGTTAATTCTCTAAAGCCCTTTTATTTCAAAGAATTAAAGGTTGTTCAGTATATAGCCTAGGGAGGAGATGACACTGAGTGGTCTGAAGGTGTTTACTATGAAGGAAAAAGTGACAGTGGTGTGGAAGATGTGAACTTCTCCATGACCTTTGGACATATGCAGTGACAGAAGATCAAGGAGCTGTGCACTAGCTTTGCGTCGATGTTCTCAGCCACCCCAGCATTGACCAAACAGGCAAACCACTCCATTGACACAGGTAATGCTCGCCCAATTAGAGCCCAACATTACCGGGTGGCTCCTCAAGCCAAAACTGCTATAGAACTGGAGATCCAGGACATGCTATAAATGGGGATAATCTGCCCCTCTGAAAGTGCATGGGCATCTCCAGTGGTTCTAGTTCCCAAACCAGATGGGGAAACATGCTTTTGTGTGGACTATCGTAAGCTAAATGCTGTGACTTGTCCAGACAGCTATCCAATGCCACACACAGATGAGCTATTGGAGAAACTGGGACAGGCCCAGTTCATCTCTACCTTAGACTTAACCAAGGGGTAATGGCGAGTAGCGCTAGATTAATCCGCAAAGGAAAGGTCAACCTACGTCACCCATGTAGGATTGTATTAATTTAATGTGCTTCCTTTCGGGCTGCGAAATGCACCCACCAGCTTCCAGAAACTTGTAGATAGTCTCCTAGCAGGACTGGGAGAATCTGCAGTCGCCTATCTTGATGATGTGGCCATCTTGGGGGTATATCAACTCATCTAGATATTTGCCTAGTTTTACAGCAGGCTACATAAAAAAGCATTAGCAAAGTCAGTACAAACTAAAATTTCATATGGACAATGACTTGTTTATACTGCTCTATATACTATTCACTGAAATATAAGTACGATATTTGTATTCCAATTCATTTATTTTAGAATTATATGGCAAAAATAAGTAAGCCATTTTTCAGTAATAGTGTACTGTGACACTATTTTTATTTTTATGTCTGACTATAAGCAAGTAGCCTTTAAGTGAAGTGAAGACAAATCAAACTCCTGATAGGGGTATAGTAATCTGGAAAGTTTGAGACCCACTGAGGTAGAGGAAGTCTGACCTGATAACCTGCTAGGACACAGGACTCTATTATTAAGGCTAATTTATGAACAACATCCCATTAAGTATTTTCTGGTGATACAAAGAATAATCGTATTCCAAATAATAAAAATTAGTCAGTTTACACATTGCATTTCCAACTCATACAGAAATTCTGCCTGACAGAGGAAAATTAATAGACTACAGCTAAAACCTGAACATTCCTCTCCATATAAAATTCACATTTTCATTATTGAAGAATAGTTGACATTTTAAAACTCCCTAAGCCAGAAAAGTGAGGCAATTTTGTTCCGAATGCAGTCATTACAGCACAATTAGCATAAATCTCTGGTGTGCATGAAGATATCTTACTATGAAAAACACGTACCTTATCTGTCTAGCAGTCTCCCATGAAACCAGTGAGTTACTATCCTAAAATTTATTAGAAGCAGGACTGAATATAAAACTGGGGACATATATTGCATGTTACAAAGCTCTGGTAAAATGAAGTTTGTAATTAAAGATTAATCTTGGTTTTCGATGTTGAACCCTGACCCCCAACCTCAACTCCACCTTAGCAAAAATTTGAAAGAAAGAAAAGAAAAGAAAAAAAAGAAAAGAAAGATGTCTATTTCAAATGACAAATGTTTACTGGTTTATGTATTGTACCATCTTTGGGAAAAATATGGTCTGATTCATTAAATAAAAAAACCAAGATTCAAGGATGGCTGTAAGATACATGTGTCTCTATGAAATGTATTAGGTTACGGGATTAATATAAATGTAGCAGTAGAATATAAAATGTAGATTTGCTGTATTGCTTCCTCACGGATTTAGATTTTGCCTAATCCCTTCTTTTACTCTGCACTGAAGCTTCCCTCAGACATTGCAATCATTATTACAATTAAAAAGCTAGTCGGGAAACATGGCACTCACAGACACTGCTATGCAATCGTTTTTATAACCAGCCTTCTAAATTGTGTCATTTTTTAAATAAAGACATTTATTGCAACATGTGGAAGCTCTGAGTTTTCTTGAGGATAACTATGTGTGTTATTTAACTGTTTGGACAACAATTGAAGTGACAAGCGCTAATAAATCCTATTCTTAAACTCTGGTCACAATCGTAGACATAGAATTCTCCATATGCATGTTAAAAGAAATTGGGGTTATATTCCTTCGATGTTCATTTTCCAAAAGAAATTTTAGAGCAGGTTACATAAGAGGGGGTGGCTACAGGAGAGGGTTTCAACAGCATATGTGGACTTTAGAGGGAAGCAGGAAGTGGGTGTGAAAAGGAGTGTGAGCCTTAGAGAGAGGTGGCTGGCTGGGGGCAGTGGAACAAGTTTTATAGGGGGCTAAAAGCCATGAACAAAATTCAGAGAGGTAGCCGTGTTAGTCTGGAATAGCAGAGGTAACAAAGTCCTGTGGCACCTTAAAGACTAACTATAAAGTTTTGAAGCATAAGCTTTCCTGGGCTAATACCCACTTCGTCGGATGCAAGCAGTGGAAGTGTCCAGAAATTGTGAAGCGTACTGTATATATAATGGAAAACACTTCAAGCACCGCTAGTTCCAGCACCCCCAGGGGAGCCTTAAGGAGACCTGAAGCGCGCTGGGAAAGTCTTTAAAGGAATGGGGGCGAGGGGGAACCCAAAGCGGGGCCACTGCAGGCTGGGAGATGCCGGGAGTGTGCTCATGAACTCGGGGCGGGCAGCGTGCGCCTCCGAGACGAGTGACAGTGTAAGTCACCCCGCGTGCTGCAGAGAGCCCGTAAGTCCGAGCGAGGCAGGCACGGGGAGAGCGGGCGGGAAGCTCGGGGACCGGCGCTGGCCCCGGCGGGGGTGGCTCTCACCTGTATCTGCAGCGGCACCAGGCGCACCTTGCAGCGCTCGCTGACCAGGAAGCCCTTGGGCAGGTCGATGTACTGGCTCCACTCCTCGGCGAAGAGCTGCACCACGAACTTGCGGTGCATGTCGAGCTGGTCCCCGTAGAGGCTCAGGAACTTCTGGATCAGCAGCTCGTAGCCGGCGCCGTGCGGCACGGTCGAGGGCCGGGCGAAGACCGAAAAGCAGAAGAGCACGGGCACCGAGCCGCCTCCGGACCCGGCCAGGCAGCAGCCCCCGCCGCCCGCAGGAGGAGCCGCCGCCATGTTCAGGGGCAGCCGCTCAGGCGCCTCCCTGCGGCCCAAGCCGCCGCCGCTACTACTGCTCCGCCAGCCGCTCCCGCCCCCCGGGCCGACGGGCGGCTCCCAATCCCGGCTCCTGCTCCGCCTCCTCACCATGCGGCCCGGCCCAGGTGCCCCGCTCCCAGCCCAGCAGCGTCTCCTCCGGCCCTAGGGCCCTGCACCCTCAGCCCGGCTCGCTCTCCGCCTGCTAGGAGGAGCCGAGGCCCCTGCCTGGCCTAGCCCGGCCGCGACGCCCCGCTGCTGAGGCAGCCCCTACAGCTGCACGGGCCGCGAGCCTGCGGCGCCACCGCGCTCACCTCGGCTGGGCCGCCCGGGTATCCGGGCCGCTGATCCGACTGCAGGATCGCGGCCCCACCATTAGCGTGGAGAGGGCCGGGCTCTGTGCGGCAGCCGCAACACAGCGGCTCCTGTCACCCTTCCCGTGGGGCGCCTTAGCTAGGCAGATAGCGGTGCTTGTTAAAGACCCAGTAACCAGACGGGATGTTCGTGGCTCTCTGGCTGCCCCTGAGAAAGAGACAGCCCTGGGAACTGTTAAAAGACTAAGAATCAGAGGGGTAGCCGTGTTAGTCTGGAATAGCAGAGGTAACAAAGTCCTGTGGCACCTTAAAGATTAACTATAAAGTTTTGAAGCATAAGCTTTCGTGGGCTAATACCCACTTAAAAGACTAAGCTGGAATTGCTGCCAGTAATGACTGCCTTGTGGTGGCCTGTGTCTTGTTGGTAGTGCCTAAAACTCAGTTTAGGCCTCAGGAACACCATATAATTCTTTGAGACTATTCCTATTTGGCAATTACCTCAAATGGATAAAAGTATTTCATGGAGTGAATACATCCTCTGGAGTGCTGCTGGCATTAGATCCGATTACCAGCCAGTAAAGACAAGATTTATCATTACAAAGTGTAATGGAAAGTATGAAACAATCTGATACTTACAAACAGTCCTTTAGCTGTAGCTACAGTGTTTGCATCAGCAACGATTTGCTGCATGTTTAAGGCCTTAACCATATACAGACTAATAGTATATGTGCATATATAATAAATCAATATGCCATTGATATGGCCTGAAGACTGCCTTTGTTTTAATTCATTTCTGTTGAAAGCTTTGCAGCCTGAGCTTTGACTTTGATTTAGATTCAGGGCAGTTTTTCATCCTGTAATTATGGACATATATGATAAGTTAATAAATTTAAATGCAAAATACAATCTGATGAGTTTCTGAACTCTCAATAAATAGCTTGGAGTTACAAAGTAAGGCCTTGAGCTGCAGTTGGATCAACCAGGGAGAACATTGTGCCCACATGCCCTCCTCACATTTCTGAACTTCTGGTGGACTATGTGAAATTGACAGACTTTTGCCAGAAGTAACTTGACTAAGAATGAGTAGCAAAGGCATGAATATAACCAAGTTCTCGTCTCAAGTTTCTAGGCAGTTCAGTTATACTCCAGGTTATTTGGGAAAGGGGTTGAATTGTAGGAATGAAATACCAACAGCACTGACACCTCAGTTTCTGGTGGCTGTTTCCCATGGTCATCCAGTTCAAAATGGTTCAGACCGTATTGAATGTCTACCTATCTAAAATACACGTGTCGGAAATCTGTGACTGCGTGATACACAACAATTGTCATAATGCTGAAGAACTAACTTGACTGCAAACTTAGAGAATTAACCTGGTGCTTGGTTAAAAAAATTCAGTTGCTAGAAAATGTCCTTCAATTTTGTATTTTCCCTGCTGATGCTAAATTGTCACATTTGGCAGACACTAAAACAGCCTTAACTGATTAAGACGACCCCATTCAGTAGCTGTCTTTAGTGAAAATCCTACCTTACAGGAACAGACATTCAAACTGAGGTTCTTACTGTCCTTAAGCAGAAGTTATGCCAAATAGTCTTAAAAGTGTATCAAGATACAATTCCAAAACATATATTGACTCTGCCCTCTTTTTCTCCCACTAAATTCTGCAAGTTTGTACACACACTAATGAGACCACAGTATGACTCGTAACAGGACCCATTTCTGCCAATCTTACTCATGTTGAGTTAGTACTTACATAAGTAGTCCTACTGAACTCAATAGGATTGCTTACATGCGTAGATATCACTCTGAGGAAAAGAGTGGAAAAATCAGGCCCATAATGATTAAAGCAATGAATCACATGGATTAGCAGGGAAAGAAAGAATGGTCTAGTTTAGTGGAAGCTGCAGCTGCCTCTCTGTGATCCACATGGCTTCATTAAGATAAGGATTTTCTCTTAGAATATATTTAAGGTTCAGTGCAAAAGTATGAACACAATTCTGCTATGTTAAGAGAACACAAAGCCAACATATCAATATAGCGTATCTAAAATGTATCAATCATTTAGCATACTTAGGATCAACCCTTTAGAACTAATGTCATCTGTAAATATTTTCGTAGAGCAAGGGACTTGGAAGCAGTCACCCTTGACTTTGATTTCTGGTTCTGCCACTGATCTGCTATCTGACATTTGCCAATTGACTTAACCTCTCCATTCTCAGGTTACTTAGCTGTACAGTAAACATAACATACTAGTATGTTCCTTATGGGGATGTTTTGAGGTTACTCATAAGCTATTATTTTGATTATATTATAAATATATATTTTGGGACGAGTTTCAAAGTCTGCAAACAATGTAATGCCTGTCAACTAGCCAGTTGTTCAGGATTTATTTTTTAATTGCTAATCTAGGCTTACTGTTCTGCTGATACAGTTAATGACTACAGCCAGTCACTTAATACTATTAAGCAGAAGCATTTGAACTGAACAATTTATGCATCAGTCAGTTAGCTTCAATCAGTTCCAGTTCTCCAAATGAAAAAGGTGACAAATTCAATAATCTGTGTGAATCCTATTTATGCTATTTGAATTAATCAATTTATAGTTGATCTTAATCTGTGTTGTGCCATTTAAAAAAATGATAGCGACTATCCCCCCACACTTTACTTTAATTGTTTCCAGTTCCAGTATGCAGTATCTAAAATCAACATCTTTACTTTTTGGTCATTCCCAGATTCAAATATAAAGGGGAGAGCTGTGTCTGCCCATATCTATCTTAGAAGATTCTAGTTTTCTGTGCAAATTGAATTTTCATATTATGTATTTGAGAAGCATCAAATTGCTAAATGGATTGATTCTCAGTACCAGGGGAGGGAACTGAATGTTGTTGAATAAGCCCTAAGAAAGATGTAAGAGAACTTAACAGGATATCTGCATTATTATTTATTTGTAGGGTGACCACATGTCCCGATTTTATTGGGACAGTCCCAATTTTTGGGTCTTTTTCTTATATAGGCTCCTATTACCCCCCACCCCATCCCGATTTTTCACACTTGTTGTCTAGTCACCCTATTTATTTGTTTTATTATAGCCCTTAAGAGCACCTGTCATGGAACAGGACTCCATTAGGATAGGCACTATACAAAGATGCAACAAAAAGATACTCTTTGCCCCAAAGAGCTTATAGTCTATGTATAAGACAAAAGACAACAAATGAATACAGATGGGAAGTATAAGGAAACAATGACAATATTGGTCAGCATGATATGCAATGGTTTCTGCTGCACACCAGCAACCTACCTATTGTCAACTTTTTTGTAGGTTTCACGGCAAAGGAGAGTTTTAAGGAAGGTTTTGAAGAATCATAATGAGATAGTTTTATGGGTGTTTATGGGGAGCACCTTCCAAGCATGAAGAACAGCATCTGAGAAAGCATGAAGGTGGTTGTTTGAAAATTAAACAAGAGGGTAATGGAGGCTGTCACAGATCCAGTGTAGCTACCTTTGTGACAGCCCACCAGATCACTTTGTAGGGATCTGTTTTAAGCTTCTGGAGTCTGAACAAAGCCCAGGCACCGTCCAAGTCCTAGGGCCCTTAGGGACATTCTTGGAATGCCGACCTTGGGAGCTGAGACCTCACTGTCCCTTGCCAAGACCAGTAGTGATTCCTCAGATTCATGTATCTTAAATACACCCATCCTAGAATCCCACTGAAGATGTGAGCCTTTTCCTTTGGTTGTCCTAAGGGAATCAACTTTATTCAGGTGAGGGTGACCAGATGTCCCAATTTTATAGGGACAGTCCCAATATTTGAGGCTTTTTGTTATATAGGCTCCTATTACCATCCTCAACGCCTGCCCCTCCCCATCCCGATTTTTCACACTTGCTATCTGGTCACCCTAATTCAGGCAGGCAGCATCCCCTCCTTCCCTTGACTTCATCCAGCTCCTGCAGCAGCTTCCCTCATTTTAAGCTGGTGTGACATGTCTGAAGAGAAAGACTAAATAGAGCAGCTTCTGCCATTTATAGTATTGCAATCTTCTTTGTCAGATGACTCCTTGATCAGCCTCAACGGAATACCACAGAGTCCAACCAGGTAACTTTGACCTCTCCTCTGACAAACCAATTCTCTTGGTTGTGAGCCGACCTTTTGTCTAAAGAGAGGGTACATTTCAGAGGCCAAGCCTTTAAGACAACAACCTGAAAGGCTGTTGCCTTTGCTCCTAGATCTATTACCTCTGTAGAATGTACTAAAGGTCAAATTGATAAAGAAGCCACCTGAACCCTGTCAGAGCAACAGTGCATGTAGCTAGGCTTTGCTTGTTATATATATTCTTAGAAAACATAATTATGCAGATATCACCCTTTCTTTGTGGTTCCTTCATGTTACCTATGTTGTGCAAAGAAGGGGAGTCATTAGATCTGGGGTTGTTGCTAGATGATTAGGTAGTGACTGTGGCAAAGAGAAAAAAATATTAATCTGTCCTTGGTGAGATGCATGTGACCTTTCCTGGATTTTGGAAGTGCCTCCCCACTTTGGACCTTCAGAGCTAGAATTTCTTAACCTTTAAGACATGGGAGGGAATCACTAAAGTAACAAAGTGTTTGTGTGGAATTATTTTTGTTATAATTATTTCTTCCAGCGTGGGTATTGGCATAATATTATGCAGTGTGCATCATGTATTTTTTAGATTGTCTGTCTGATGTTGTATGTTTTAACTATATAAAGTGCCTAGCGCCATTGGGAGGTAAATTGAAATAAATGAATAAAATACAATGAGCAGGAAATATACTGCCTCCACCCTTAAACTGAGGCACTCATTCTCTACCAGCCCTAAAGATAGAATCCAGAAGTGGATATTTATTATATAAAAAGTAGTCATTTTGATAAAATTTGTTATTTATTGCTTATAAATTAATTATAAAAAGGTTTATAATTTTATGTCTCTGAATTTCTCAACTGGTGCTGGGCTTCTTATTCAGATATTGAATACTTAAATGCATGTGGAAAGTGGGATAATCAGTCCTTCCATCTTTTCAGCAGTACCTTGTCTCTCCTAATGCTGAGTGGTGTATTTACATTATAGTTCTTTAAGGCCCGAGAATCAAATATTGCTTCCTCCTGTGGGCTGTAAATTAGATGAACAAGTGCAGTTCTGCTGTGGAAAAAAAAAAGGGTCCTGGCCCTTCTGTGATGGGTTGGGATCACAGAAACCCCCTTGGAAGTTGCCAACTGATGTGCCAAAGCTACTCCTGCCCCTGTTTGCCTGCCTTTTCCAGCTTAGGATGCTAGAACCCTACCTGGTTTGAACGAGACTCGCTAGCCTGCTCCAAATCCAGACCCAAGTCTGAACCATGTCCCCTAACAGCTCTAGGCTTGCTGGAAACAGGTTAAGAAGTGTTCCTGCCTCTAGCACTCAGATGCTCAACTCTCAATGGGATCCAAACGCTGAATAAAACCATTTAACCTGTATAAAGCTTATACGGGGCAAACTCATAGATTGTTTGCTTTCTATAACACTGATAGAGAGGTATGCAGAGTTGTTTGTCGTCGTCCCCCCCAGGTACTAACACGTACTCCAGGTTAATTAATAAGAAAAAAGTTATTTTAATAAAGACAGGAAGTAGAATCTAAGTGGTTCCAAGTAGTAACAGACAGAACAAAGCGAATTACCAAATAAAATAAAATAGAATATGCAGATTTATCACTAATACAGTAAAAAGCCTCACCCTCAGAGCTGTTTCTTCTTACAGGCTAATCGGCCTTTAGTCTGGGTCCAGCTATCACTCACACACATCCCCGCACCGCAGTCACTGTTCGCTAATCCAGTTTCCTTCAAGTATCCTGGGCACTGGAGTGGCTATTCCTTGAGCCAGCTGAAGACAAAATGGAGGAGTCTCCCAGGGGTTTATATAGATTTTCTTTTGTGGGTGGAGACCCACCCCCCCCTCCTTCTTCCTATGCAGAGTCCAGTTGCAAAATGGAGTTTCAGAGCCACATGGGCAAGTCACAGGTCTCTGCAAGACTGAGTTCCTTACCAGCCAAGACACATTCCTGAGGAAGCTCAGATATGCATTGGTGTCTCCCTGTGCATTGTGGGCTTGATTGGTTCTTGACTGGCCACTTACTGAGAATAGTTTTCTCGCAGAAAGCTGGCCAGCTGCTTTGCTGAGGCTATTTAAAATTAATCAAGTACATAGCCAATATTTATAATTTCGAGTACAAAATGGCACATGCATACAAATAGGATGAACATAACCAGGAGCGCATAACCTTTACATAGATATGTTACATGACATATGTAGCAAAAGCATATTCCAGTTGTATCCTACTGTACATACATTTATAAGCACCCCCCCCCCCCACGAAGCCTTATGGGGCATACCGTCACACCTTCAATCAACCTCATGTGGCAGATCCCTGTGCAGAACCCCCTGTGAAATCCCTCCTTGTTAATGGGGCCAGCTGGACCTTCTGTTCAGAGACAGGTCCGAGAGAACAGGGATTTGCCCTCCTCCCCCAAATATGTGGATATTCTGATAGTTTTTAATGAATATCTAGCTAAGAATGTAATATCTGTACCATCATGAAATGAATATTGCTGTGATTACATACAATATACTGGCAGAAAGTACTTGGAGACCATTGTCTTTTTAAAGCATTTGGCATATGATAAACTTACAAAGATAATATCTGAGGCCAGTTAAAGGATGGTGTGGAAATGAGTAAATCTGATATACAGTAATGTGATTTTTTAGTGGAAGGTTTGTCTATCTGAAATCTGTATGACTTCTGATTGCCAATGTGATCACTTTCACTGCAGAGAAAGAGAGAATGAACCCAAATTAGACCCTAACTTGTATCATAGGCCTATTTTATCCATGCCTGGGCCCAGGGCCAGTGCAACCCCTTAGGCAAACTAGGCGGCCGCTAAGGGTGCCAAGATTTGGAGGCGCCAAAAAGCAGTGCTCTGGTTCCGGGAATCCACGTGCTCCTGGCAGCTGGCTGCAGGCACAAGCCTCCTCACCGCCCCTAAGCGTGAGATCGAGCCCAGCCCCCGCGATGGGAGTGGGACTGGGACTGGCTGCCACAGACTGCCCCAGGATCCCTCAGTGTGTGAGATGCTCCCCGGCTGCTACGAGAAGCCCCCTGCCTGAGCCACAGGCGGCTGCCAGGTACCCAGGGGCTGCAGTGGTGGCATACTGGGGGAGGATGTATTGCACCTGGTGGAGGATGTATTGCACCTGGTGGGTTTAGCATCCTGAACAAGTTGGGAAGGGACTTAAGATACCTGGGGGGAGGGCTCTGAATTTGGGGGAGCTCAGGGATGGGGCACGGGGTTGGGGTGCAGGAGGGGGTCAGGGCTCTGGGCTGGGGGTGCAAGCTCTGAGGTGGGGCCAGGGATGAAGGGTTTGAGGGGCACAGAGCTAGGGCAGGGGGACGCAAGATGGAAGTTTCACCTAGGGCACAAAATATCCTTTTACTGGCCCTACTGGGGCCCAATTTAGTTTCACTATTTGTGTCACTGTATGAGTACACATGGGTGTTAAAGGGGGCAGAAGAGGCTCCCTGAGATTATCCTCTGAGCATGAGGCCTTGCCTATTGATGTAGAGACGGCAAAAGGATTCTAAATCTAGCCATGCTCAAAGTACCGCCATATTGGGAGGAAAGTGGTAGGCCAGGGAAGGGTTTGGGCTTAGCCAGAGACACTGTACTGAGACTGAGAGCTACTTACATGATGGGGTGGGCAAACTCCTGACTGTGCCAGAATGTAGGGAGCATTGGCTAAGAACTCCACATCCATCCAGTCTTCTTCCATTCCTGTCCCAGTGTAGGAAGGAAGAACAGTGCCCTCAGTAGTCAGTGTGTACCTTTAAATTATCCCTGATCACCCTAGGAACTGAATACACTGTATTGAGGAGGACTGCTGGGAAGGGATGGGGTTCACCTGACCAAGAAGAGAAAGATCATATTTGTGCATCGACCTACCAACCTGGTGAGTAGAGGTTTAAACTAGGTTTAGAAGGGGCAGTGACAAATGCCACCAGGTAGGCAGAAAAAAGGCAACCATAACAGAAGGTTAGATGTTGAGGGGTGGCATGGGAGAAGCATGGAAAATTGTGACCATTAGGAAAGTTAATGGGTGAATCTGTTCAGCATCTTAGATGTTTACACATAAATGCAAGGAGTACAGTAAATATTCGTACAGAAGTTGAATTATAATTTAATTGGCATCACAGAGACTTGGTGGGATAAATCTCATGACTAGAATATTGGTATAGAGAGGTATAACTTGTTGAGGAAGAACAGGCAGGGAAGAAAGGGAGGAGCTGTTGCATTATACATCAAGAATATATAACTTGTTCTAAGATCCAGAAGATAAGAGAAAGACCAGTTGAAAGTTTTGGAGAAAGATAAAAGTTGTAAAATATGGGTGAAGTCAGGATCGGGGTCTACTATAGGCCATCAAATCAGGAAGAGGAGGAGGAGGAGGCATTTCTAGAAGAAATAATAAAAATATTCTAAACACCCCACCTGGTAGCAGCTACCTGGACATCTGTTGGAAAAACAATACAGGAAAACACAAAATTTCCAACGAATTCTTGGAATGTATTAGGGGCAACTTTCTGTTTCAGAAAGTGGAGGGAGTAATCCAGGGGAACCGCCATTTTAGATTAATATTCTAGCCATCAGGGAGGATTTGGTTGCTAATCTGAAGGTGGAATGCAATTTGGGTGAAAGTGATCATGAAGTAACGGGCTTCATGATTCTAAGGAAAGGTAGGAGTGAGAGCAGAAGTATAGTGGACTTCAAAAAAGCAGACTTGTCTGGAACTACAAGGGGAAATGACATGTGAAGCCTAGCATGGCAGATTTGATTAGGCCCAACAAGTTGGCTTTTAGACTTTGATAATAAAAAGTCACTTTGAACCAAATTTTGTAGCCTTCAATCAACCAAAACTCCCATTGTTGTCAAAAGGAATTTGCGTCTATTTTGTTGTCTGTATACCACAGCCATTGGAGTAGCATCAGAATTTGTCCCTTTGTTTTTTCCTATTGGCATACAGTAATTAATCAAAGAATGGTTCCTGCTGTAATTGATACGTCATGGAGAATAATGAATATCAACAAATATTAACATTGTAGAAACTACGGAAATTAAAACTGGAGCTCAGAAGAAAATATTTTTCCTTTCTGCTCCTCCACTGTCAGGACAATTCTCATTTGTATCTATTTTTAAAATTAAAGACAATTACTCTATGTTCTTAATTTGCCAGTTCTTAATATTTTATCCTGCAGATGTAATTTACAAACTCAAATACTCCTTGAAAGGTTTTTTTTAACATGATTCCTCTTATACCTACCTGACAAATGTCTATATTAGCAGGATTCAAAGAATGAGGTTTTCATTACTCCTGACACTGATCTATTTAATTCCTGAAATCCTTGATCCATGAGTGAGTGTGCAGTAAATTAAGATTTACTCCGTGACTGATCCTTCCATGGGATTTACTTTTATTTTTAGCGGAGAGACAGAATGCAAAGGAATTAAGATACCTAGCATAGAGAAAATTTGAACCTGTAGGAGTAGGTCACCCTCAGAGAACAGAATGTGTGGCCTTATATTCCATCCAGGTCTGGAACATCTGTGTAAGTAATGGATCATGTTCCTGGGAGCAAGGTCTGAGTGGCAGCCATCTCCTTTTGCAATTAAGCACCCACGGGCAACTGAAACATTTGATAAACTACAAACGTTATTTATTGTGAGTATGCTCTAACACAGTGAACACTATTTCTTATTCTGGGCAAAAGAAGGATCAACACACCTCAAGAAATAAAAATAAAATTGTTTCTTGCCTTTCTAAAAGTTTTGTGCTGCAGCTTTCCTGGCCTTTTTAGTGATGCCACTACTGGAGGATGCAGGAGGGGGGCAAGGCTTGCATGACAAATTATTCAAGGATAGGTTATAAAACAAGGCCAGGTCTAAAAAAGTAAATAATTGAATTGAATTTTTGTGAATATGGAGAAATATGACTGGATATGTAGAGCCAAAGCCACTACTGGTGTAATTTGATTGAATTCAACTGAATGAGAACAGCAGTGTCAATAAAAACTTCAATACTGTTCATGAGATAATAGTATTTAACTTTTCTGGGTGATGACTGGCTAAAATCCTTCTCGTGTCCAAAAATCCTCAGAAGTTAGTTCAAGTGGAATAGAAAAATACATTATTTGGAATTTAGAAAAGAAAGCACCCCACAACGTGGTAGTCACATGAATAAATTGGGTATTTTATTATGTTCCTCATGATTAATGCTTTTCTGACTGTTCTAAAACAATCAGAAAATTAAATCTTGTGATCAATGACTTAAGACAGAGCTTTCATTTAATGTTATGGTATATCTTAATACTGTTCTGTGCTTATTTCTGTAATACTTTGACTTACATAAAATTGATAAACCCAAAAAGATTAACATTCTGCTCATTAAGTTTCATTTTTAAGTATCATACAAGAAGCAGAAAGGTCTTTGAAATAACAAATACACAAGAACTGGAAAGGCTACAATCCCCAAAATCGGGCTCTTTTTAGTTTGTACCTGAATAGTGTAACAGGGCCTGATTCTCCACTCTAATGGAGTTATGCTGGTGTAAAATGGCAGTGAAGCAGTGGTGAGTCAGCCCTATTATCTTGACCATGAATCTCCCAACAAAAACATTCCATTAATGACAGATTACAGATATTTCCATATGACATGTGAAACATTCTCTTCAGACAAATTGGATATGCCCTGCACAATGGAATTAGGGACATAGGCACCTCATTAAAAAAGGGTGGGGTGTTTTCCATTTTATGATGAAATATGACTCTCGATGTACATGATCCCAGAAATAAAATATTATTACAATGCTTTAATGTACTAACAGGACATCTCTCAGATTATCTCCTAGCCTTGATTATTACTCTAATGGGAAAAGAATCAGCTAAATTTATACCACTGTCCTTCTTGCTGGAAAATGTAGGATTACAAATATTTTTATAAAACAATACGATCTTTCTGTTCATCTTCTGAGTAAAGGTGTCATGCACAACCACCATCATAAGCAAACAAGAAATATGTGGTCTAGATGAAATTACTATGAAATGGGTACGTAACTAGTTGAAAGACCATTCTCAAAAAAGAGATAACAGAGTCCTGTGGCACCTTAAAGACTAACTAAAGTATTGAAGCATAAGCTTTCGTGGGCTAATACCCACTTCGTCAGATGCAAGCAGTGGAAGTGTCCAGGGGCAGGTATAGATAAATAGGCAAGAACCAGGTAGGAGATAACAAGGCTAGTCCAATCAGGCTGAACCAGCTTATCTCAAATCAGGGAGGGTTAGGTATTCCTCTAGCAGCTGAATTGGAAGTGTAAACTTGGAGAGAGGAGAAGCTGTTTTTGTAACAAAGATTTTGAATGGCTTGTTAATTACAAAAACAGCTTCTCCTCTCTCCAAGTTATCTTATGGGGCAAAATGATTTTTTATTTAGAAATTTAATTTATAGTTAAACTCATATTTTGTTATTCTACGCATTTTTAATTCATTAAAATTTTTGAAATTTTGTTTTTTCTTCCCAAGTTGGGATAGGAAAATTTTTCAAAATCTCAAATTTGTGCAGATTCATAAAACTATTTCCTACTCTGTTATATACTGTGTCTGATCTTTTCTTTCAGATGTGGACCTCACAGTGATGGTGCATGGCTCTCTGTTTCTTCAAGGTTGGATTATCGTAATGTGTTCCACCTTATGACTTTTCTTGATGACTTCAGTACAGTGCTCAGTAGCACTAGATACACTATACTATAGTACACTAGTTTCTTCATTGTTGCACATACTGTTTTTACTATATTGTATAAATCTCTATCTGGTCTCAGTCCAGATTACTCTATAAACAACTTCTCCTCCCCTATATCTTCATGATGACTGAGGTCAGACACAGAGCTCAAATTAATGGTTCTGAGTGTTGGAAATCTTGTGGAATATATATTTTGGTGGAAGGTCCTCAATTTTGGAATTTTACACCTCTTGTGACCTGTTATGATTTTTTTTTAATCTTCAGGGATCAGTTCAAGGTCAATCTATTTAGATAGAACTTGTCTTATGCATAGATCCAAATGGATGCTGTCTCTTGATTAAAGGTAAAATTATGACTCTTTACTCACACTGGTGAGCAGTCATTCACCCAAGTAGCCCCAGTGGTTTCAGTGGGACTGCTCACTTGAATAAACACTCACCACTGTGAATAAAAGGGTAAAAGGCCCTTTAACGCAAAAGTAGAATCTTGTACCCAACTCAATAAATGGCCAGTTATAGCCTCAGCTATCCATCACCCACCAGTTGGAATGCAAACCCCAAACTATACAAAAATATCCTCATCCTCACTAAAACTTTTACTTAGGCTGAGTAACTGCAATCAGAAAAATGTACTTCTCTTAGACAGCTGTCCATTTAATAGGACAATAAATGCTTCACTTTCAAAACTCAGATGTTTTGAATGTATACTCTGTGTAAACTGTTGAGTTGACTGATGTAAACATAAAAAATGTCCCATTGTGAGGGTATTCAATGGATTATAAAAATCTCCTGCATCAGTGAAATTAATCAAAGGGTGTCTGATATGAGAACCCAAATAGTTTGGCCACTTATGTTTCTATTATACACACAGTAATCTCATTAGCTTTGGTCACAAATGCATAAATTCCATTATAAAATACAGCTGTATACCAAAATGTATTATCTGGCCATATATCAAATGGAAAACTTAGCTAAGCCATTTCCTTTAACACTTTGAAAACAAATTTGTTTCCTTGCAAACAGTAAACACTTGGGAGTTGTGTTTGAAGGATCACTGATCCTTTTGAAAATTGTGGATATCTGCACACAGCAGGTCATTTTGAATTAAAGAGCATAATTAATCAGTACTCTTTCAATATTAGTTTTTAGATAATATGCATCCAAGTAATCAATAACCTATTTGCAAAATGTGCTTAAAATATTGTATGTACTCAACACTGAATTTAATATTTCTTTCCCCTTTTGGCTTAGATTGAGTCATTAGGTGAATTCTAGACAGCAGGTCTACACTAGAATGACTTTTCTAATATAGCTACACTGAGACAGCTATACCAGCACACACACACCTCTTCCCCCCCCTCCCTTCCCCCACGGAGATGTAGTTCATTGTGGCAAAATAACGCAGTTCCCCAAACAAAATGAACTAAACTGGCAAAAGGACATTTTTGACAGGATAAATGCATTTACACTAAAGCTCTTGTCATAAGTGTAAAGTGCTGGAGAGGGTTAATGTTACCTGAGAACAAGTGACATACGAGCTTCCCTGCCATGAGAGAGGGAGGGAGGGAGTTTTTAGTTTGAGTTTGGCTTGCCATGTAGCTTGGCAAGGGTCCCGGAGGGTCTCTGGCTATTGAGAATGACTCTACTTTCCTTCTTATATTCCTAATTAGCTGACTGTAAGTAATGTTGATTTTCCTAAGTCTGTACCTATTTGGGGTGTCTCTATCCTTTTCAGAGGGCGAGTTATAGAACTCCAAATTGTAAGTTGTACTGTAGCCTATGTTCTAATCTCTTTTCTTTATTAAATCTTGTTAGTTATAAAAAGCGTTTGGTTTATTCCCTTAAGGTTGTCTCTGCTTCCAAACTGGGAAGAGAGGAGGGAGGGGAGTAAGTAAAAGGACCAGCTCAGGGTAGGAGCTGAGAAGCGAAGTCTGTCTCTACTTTCAGCCGAGAAGGGGGAGGGGGAAGGGGAAACAGCCTCCAAGTGTCTGGCTCTCAGGGAGGGAGACAGAGTTAGGGTTTTGGGGAATCTGAGTACCCCACTCCAGGGCTTTGGAGATTTACACAGATGGTGGCAGCCGGGGGTCCCCAAGTTCCCAGCTGGTAAAGTGTGGGAGTCGGGGGGGTGTAAAGAATTAACCTAAGCTGGGGAGCAGTTAAAGTTAGTTGGTCTGGCATACAAGAGTCCCCTTCTCTGTACTGAAGAGCACAGAGACTGGGTAGCACACTCTTACAGCTCTGTTATAAAAATGTTGTAAAGAATAATGCCTCTAACCAATGTTATTATCTGGTAAAAGTTTCCTGTGTAAACCGAGCCAGAATAAGCGGGACGTGTAAATTGCACCATTGTAGGAGAAACTCGGGGTGGTTTTGCATCCCATAGAGGCCTCTTACTGTAGGGTAGGGTCAGGACTACTTTGCTGTAGCCCTCCTTTCCTGTACCCAGCCAGTTCCATCATGGCTGTGCCTAATCCCGGCCCATTTGTTTGCTGGGGGCAAAGAGTAATATAGTGCACCCAGACCATGCCCTACCACCTCTTCGTGGAGTCAGTCTCTGGGCAGTGTTAATTCAGCCCCTCCTCTGCCTGGCTGAGTAGCCAGAAATCTAGACCTTTGTTGAGCCAATAAGATCCTCTACATGGAAAATTGGTTCATATAATGACATGACTTTTGCTGGAATCTGTTGTTCTCTGGTGCTTACAGCTAACAGACAGCCTCTGGAAGGCTGTTAGCCAGCCTAAGTTAAAGCAGCCATCTTTATGTCAAGCATCAATCAGCCCTGAGAGTTGTTGAAGCACACAAGGTAGTGTACATTCAAATAGCACAATGGTAGAACTTTTTATTTTTAAAGGTCCAAATCAAATTTGTAATCTGAAAAAGGACTGCAAAGGGGCAAAAATTAGACTAATATTTAGTTAAAGTCAAATAGTATTGAACATTCTGATCTTAAACAGTATTTGTACTATATACGCTAATATAAACATTAACATGACTTCAAGAGGCTTATAAAGTCAATTATTAAAAATAAAAGTAGAAGATGTAAATTGTAAGAAATACATTTTAGACTACTACTTTCAGGTGGTCTTTGTGCTGCAATCGTATTGGATAAAGAGATGTGTCCAGTGCTGAATAGCAGCAGCAGCACTGGGAGGGATAGCTCAGTTGTTTGAACATTGGCCTGCTAAACCCAGGGCTGTAAATTCAATCCTTAAGGGGGTAATATGGGGCAAAAATTTGTTGGATGATTCAATTGGAGATTGGTCCTGCTTTGAGCAGCGGGTTGGGCTAGATGATCTCCTGAGGTCAATTCCAACTCTAATATTCTATTCTATGAAAGTAGAATACTCAATTTCTGTAGAAGTCTAACTAATTGGAGAAATTTGGCATAAGAAGATGGCTCAGGAGAGGAGGCAATCAAACCTAATATAATTTTTAAACCAGCCATCTGTCCTCAATTAAGAGCATAATGTAACAAATACCGCTTATTTTAACTTTTACACTTTATTTTACAACTCTTAAGAGTGTTTTAGCATGTATATCTAGAATTTTAAAATACCTATAAATAATAATTCCAGTCATTAAGAAAACAAGGCACACACTGATTAAGAGGACTCTTTTGAGGAGTTAATATTCTTGTGTTTTTTATGTCAACAATTTTTTCCATTAGCTGGCAATGACTTCCAATCCATTTGTGCATCTGACTGATGTGGCACTACCCAACAGACCAGGACTATGCACATCAATGCATAGATATTTTTTATCCAATGCCCAAAATGTGCTAGTTGCTTTACAAGACTGAAGACCCTGCCCTCAAGAATTTATACTCTAAAGAGACAAGGTACAAATGAAGGAAAGGAAATAGATTGCAACAAAAATACATGCCGTTGAGCAGAGAAGCTACCACACATTTCATTAGTTCCATGTTTTGTTAAGAGGATTTTTTGGTGTCCAACTCTCTTCGTATTTATATTGTTGATGTTGCTTTGAGGGAGCATGATGATTGTAGGCCTCTAGGAATGTGTGTGTTTAAGATTGGATTATGGAAAACAAGGTCAGGAGGGTGGATGGTTCCCCCATGTATGGAAGTGAATGGAACAAGCAAGAGAGATCGCCATTGCATTCAATGCCTTTGAACTGTGCTCTTTCAGCAGTAAACTTGCATCTCATGTGTGGATGAGGAATTTAAATATGCTGCAAAAAATAAGTGGATTAGGAATCAGATGAGGACAAAACCAAAATTCAGATGCCATGAGAAAAGGAGAGAAAAACAATGTATGTTGTATGCCTTTCATTTACTGAAATTAAGCAGCTTAAATCAATGTTTTCATAGAGCAGGAAAATTATAGTTTGTTGTGGTTTTCTCCCTACATTTCTTCAGTTCCTTTTTAATTTTAACATTTTAGAAAATCATCATCAGGCTTTATAAAATTTACAGGAAAACTATTAAGTACAGTAAAGTAGATGTTAATCTCAAGCAACAATACTAACACTAGTATACTTTTCTAATATAATTTATTTCTGTGTATATTATTATTTTTCTGTAACTATCACTCATTCATGTCTGATATAGAAAATAGGTTCAAGACATTCATACCCCAAATCACAAATAGTCATATTTTAAACATGTTTTATAAGTAATATAACTATATTTGGTGTTTAAGGAGGTAGAAAATTCTTAGTGTTCAGTAACAGTCAAAAATGAAAGGTGTAGTGAAACTTTGGAATCCAAAAAGATATGGCTGCAAAATAGCAAGAATACAAACTACACAGAAATGTTACTTAGTGCCTTTGTTGCTTCTTACAAAGTAGTTAAGAAATCTATTAATAATTTAACACTAATTAAAGTTTCAGTTGCCCAGATAAGATCTTGTCATGAAGTTCTTTGGTTAATGGAACATAAGATTTTTTAGAAAAGTCTAAAAAATAAAGTGGATCAGTGATTGCAGATGGATTAAACCCTTCCCTCAACAACCGAAATTTTTGTTGTTTGAAAGTTCCTGTCATCTCCATTGTTTCCTAGGGGAGAAAGAAAGTTGTTTAAGGTGAAGTGGAAATATTTAATGTTTTTCTTTTGTCTACATGGACACCTACCTACTTGACTTAAGTGTAAGGTTGATTTACCCAGTGATGACAAATTTGCAGCCCATCCCTTAAGTAACTGAGGCCCAATCAAGACTAGTGTGAAATTTCCTGCTTATGTTCCAAAACCACATTGAGCAGAGCAGAAGTTTTTCTTGCTAATTGACAGCTCCATTGTGACAATTAACCCTCCTTCCTATTCAATTCGGGTCTTCGCCCTTTTATTGTTGCCTAGGCTGGGCCACATTTCAAGTTTTCTTGTCCCTCTATTAAATATTCTTCTACACACAAACACATACAAATTAGAGAGAAATTCTCTTACTCCCCCACTCTTCAGGGACTGAGCCACAGAACCCCCATGCTGGCATGGGGCAAGAGTTTGAAACAAGAGGGAAGAATGTTTCAAACTGTATTTTGGACCTTGTAACTGTAGTATCAAAATCAAAGGTTTTATAGGAGAGCCCACATTTGATGGAAATAGCCCAGCTTCTTAAATGCTCTGTTTGTGTGAACATTTATAAAAAAAACAAACTTTAGGAAAATGTTCACAAAGTACAGACTGTCACAATCGAGAGCCTCTATTTATAATGTATATGGGCATCTCTGAATTCCCAAAATAAGTTCCCTTACTAATATCCAGAAACTGAAGATGGAAGAGCCATATTGGATCATGTGGTTCTCAAACTTTTGTACTGGTGACCCCTTACACATAGCAAGCCTGTGTGTGTGACTCCCCCTTATAAATTAAAAACATTTTTTTACATATTTAACACCATTATAAATGCTGGAGGCAAAGCGGGGTTTGGAGTAGAGGATGAAAGCTTGCGATCCCTCCCATGTAATAACCTCATGACTCCGAGAGGTCCCAACCCCCAGTTTGAGAACCCCTGATCCAGTCCGAGAACCCCTGATCCAGTCCATCCACTTGCAATGCAGGATTGCTCTCTACTACAATACTCTGTAATGTTCTGCCTAGTCCAGTTTTAAAAATCACTCCTTCCTGGTGGAAGGCTGGGGGCTGTAGGTGAGGCTAGTCAGAACCTCATATATCTGTCCATTAGGAAAACTTTTCCTCCCTATTTAGGGTAGTTTGCTTTTCTCAGATTCATCCCACTACTCCCATTTATAACAATACATAATTCCTCTCTCCCCTTGCTATTAACACCCTTCAAAAATTTGTAGCATTACTTCTTGCACCTTTACTGTTTACACAAACGATAAACAGTTTGCTCAGAACCTTTCCTCCGGCCTCTGACAATGTTTAGGTTCCTCTCAACTTCCTTCAATTTGTCAAAATCTCTCTGGTAATATATGCTAAGAATTAAATACACTATTCCAGGTGCAGGAGCATCAGAGCCATATAGAGAAGGTTTGTTAACTCTGCTCCAATACATGATGCCTTGTCATTTTTGTGGCTATGTCACATTGCAAATGCATGTCTAGTTTGCTGTCCACTATTACTTCTTCCCAGCTCTCTCACTCCCATTAACTATATAGATTTCAGGTTATTTTCCTCAGATGCATTAGGTAACATTTACTAATCTGAACATAATTCGCTATTCTCTGTCAATGTTTCTAATCTCTCTAAATCTCTTTGTATTATCTCTGTCCGAACAGCGGTATATGACTCCTCCAAGTTTAGCATAATGTGCAAATTCCATTACTATGCTGTGCAGTTCCCCTTTTTAGATCATAAATGAAGGTGGTAAATAGGACTGGTAATATTGTCAATCTGTGCAATACACCATCAGATACCTTCCCTTCAACCCACAATATTGCCTTTTATGATCTTTGTCAGTGTTCTGTTCATATGTGGATATTTATGTGTACTGCACAATAAATGTAAATTACCTGGAGTCTTAAAAATAGTGGGCAAGCGTACCCTGGTAGATGTGTCACAACTTGTTCATACATTTGTTCTAAATCTAATGATCTGTTGGGCTTCAAAGTAACAGAGACCATTCCCACTTTTCCTTCATAACCTGCGAAAAAAAGTTTAAAATTAGGTACATGCTACATAATCTAGAAATTTTCCATTTTAGGGTAACCTGACTTTAAAAACCATGTTAATATACTGAAAATTTGTCTGAATAAGAATGTAGTATTATTTATGGTTCAATCAAATGACAATATACACACACAAACACACAAAATGACATAACAGCTTTACTGGAATAAATAGAGAATGACTACATTATTCTTGTATAACAGAACCATAAATGAGTTATGTAAGCAGTCTCAAATGAAATTCTTATACTTCATCACCATGTCATATATTTTGTCACAAATTTTATGGGGGAATGATAGGAATGTCTGAGAATAACTTAAGTATTGGTGGAAAATAAAAGTTATAACTAGATAGCTTAGGTTTCTAGAACTTTTTGGAATAGTTTTTCTGTGTAGGATGACTGCATTACTTATTAGTAAGGCTATGATTTAGTCATGGAGGTCACGGAATCCGTGACTTCCAGTGACCTCCGTGACTTCAGTCCGCCACCTGTGGGGGGCAGGGAGTTGCATGGCACCCTGACAGCCTCTGGTGAGCCCCCCACCTCCTGGCTGCCACGAATGGTGGGGGAACCCCACAGCTCCTGGAGCTGTAAGCAGCAGGGGTATCCCCGCAGCTCCCTGCTGCCATGACAGGAAGGGGCACTGCACAGTTCCCAGCTACCATGGGCAGCGAGTGTACCTTCAGAGCTGCAGACAGCAGGGGTACCCCCCACCTGCTGCAAGCGGCTCTTATCCCCTCCACAGCTGGGACTCGCAGATCCCCATTTTGTCCCAGATATTTTTAGTAAAAGTCGGGGATAGATCACGGCTTCTGTGAATTTTTCTTTTTTGCCCTTGACCTGTCCATGACTTACTAAAAATATCTGTGATAAAAATCTTAGCCTTAATTATCCACTCACAGGTTATGCAAGCTATTCCAAATGAGTCCCTCTGCCACTCTGGAGTAAAGCAGCCACCCTAAACTCATAACATTAAGGTATTGTATATCACCTTGCAATTATGTAGTCTTTTACTTTCTATACATAGAGGGTGGCTGCCATAAAAATTCAGTATTTGCTAAAAGTTACCTCACAATGGCATGTGAGATAGCACAATTTTTACCTAAATTTAAAAAAGGAATAATTGCAGTATTTGTTGGCCAATGTTGGATATATAATGGAGAGCACTGTAGACAGAGTAGTCCTGATTCTCAGCTTTAGTAAGGCTCCTGCACATTGCTCTTTTAGGGTAAAGGGGATTTAAAGTGTGAGTAAATTAAACTTGCACCTACTTTCAAGCCTCTTTACCTTCCCAGTGGGGTGTAAAGAGATTTTAGCGTGCATGGAAATCAGGCCCAGCCTATTTTCAGCAAACTTTTTTTTTTAAAATCATCATACTGTTTTACATATTTCATTTATTTCTGTTTAGGTTCCCAGGGTAATTCTCCCTCAGAGCTAGTTTATTGGACTGTGTTAAAAGATGAAATCAAACTAGCTCAAATGCTTAGTTTAATGTGAATATATTTTTTTTAATTTAAGTGGTTAAAAGTTTTTTGTTTCCTCACTCTGTTGAAATGTTTCTATTTTTCCATACAGATGTTTGGGGTTCCCAGATGCCATGTTAATGATGCTCGAGGATTAATTCAAGTTATGGAGTAGTCCCAAATTCATGGCAAAATAACCTTTAACAATACAACATGATGTTGTCTCTCATATTCCACATATATCAAAGTACAGGGTTAAATGGCTGATCCACAACCTTTTGTTATCTGAGCTATTCTTAAGAGCTTTTTAAGAGAGCTGACTATTAAATAGCCAAATTAACTAAAAGTGGTTGTATAACTTTGTAAAGCAAAACAGAGTTAAAAGGAACAGCAGCAATAATTGAAGGAAAAACCTATAGAAAGAAAAGGTTCTTACCTGGCACAGGAGCACCATATACATTGGCTTCTTGTATGAAGTCCAACATACCAATGACATCAGAAACTTCAGTGGTTGCAACATTCTCTCCTTTCCATCTAAATGGAGTGGGGAGTGAAGAACAAAACTCTGTACCCTCATGAAAACATATGGGCATATTGTACTTTTGATGGATGGTGTAAGCTCTCTGGGGGAAGGTAACATTAATATTATTAATTATAATAATTTGTCTTATTATTGTGTCTAGTACCAACAGTCATGGGTGTTGATTCCATTGTGTTTGTACAGGACCTAGCACAATGGGGTCATAATCCAAGACTGGGGCTCATAGGCAATATAATACAAATTAATAATAATATTACCATTAATAGGAATTATGAGTACATGGGACTAAATATTCCATACATTCGTTCTAGCATGTCCAGTTAATGTGATGCTTTGATGACCATAAAAGAGTAAAATTTGCTAAAACAGCTGCATTTAAAAATAAATGAAAACAAGTAAATCCTATCCTAATCTGAAATAAATTATTTTCAAATTTTATATTCAGATAAATCTACCAAATGTAGATATATACTGTGTTTGATACATTTCCCCACTTCTCTACGTCAGTGTGCCAAGTCTCCTTGCCCTGCAGCAAAGACACCATTTGCTAGAATGCTCATGGATGTTGAATGAAAACCTGTCACAAAATGAAGTTAGGTATGGTCGTGTGCTGCTCACAAAATTAAACACTAGCACTGTTATATACTTCAAGAATGGATATGAACCAGAGACTTTTGGGAGAGGGGAAAGGAGGAAAACAGGGCAAGCAATATTATCCTATCCCATGCACCAATGCTTTTTAACAAGGACATAGTGATTGTACCTATAGGTATCCCCGATCCTGTCCAAAAAGTAAAGAAAATTATCTTGGTCTTGAATTATCAGGTCCCCTGTATTGAAATAAAGGTCTCCCTTCTTAAACACCTCATAGAGTAATTTATTTTCCGTATGTTTCTTACTTCCAGCATAACCAAAGAAGGGATTCTTTGCATTCACTTTGGAAATGAGAAGACCAGCCTCACCTACAGAGAAAAGTTAAGGAGAACAGTGACTTAAGATATCACAGAATAGTTCATGTTAGTATTTACATTAATGTTAATTGACTACATATACTACACTTACAATATTAAGATACTAGATACCCAACTCAACATGGTGAAATTTAGTCTATGAGACCAAACAATAGTGTGTCTTCTAATCTACTGCCTTGCTCCTTCTGTAGTCTTTTGCAGTTGTCCAAAATTTGTCTAAACTGCTGCCAAATAGTAAAGATAGTGTTTTACTTCCCATAAGATCATAAGAATGGCCATACTGGATCAGAACAATGGTCCATCTAGCTCAGTACCCTGTCTTCCAACAGTGGCTGTAAGAGTGTGCTACCCAGTCCCTGTGCTCTTGAGTACAGAGAAAGGGACTCTTGTATGCCAGACCACTAACTTTAACTGCTCCCCAGCTTAAGTTAATTCTCTACACCCCCAGACTCCCACGCTTTACCAGCTGGGAACTTGGGGACCCCCAGCTGCCACCATCTGAGTAAATCTCCAAAGCCCTGGAGTGGGGTACTCAGACTCCCCAAAACCCTAACTCTGTCTCCCTCCCTGAGAGCCAGACACTTGGAAACTTGTCAAAACTCAGAATTTCATTGTCTGGAAAATTCTGACACTTAAAAAGGTTTTCATTCAGATAAATTTTGAAATTTCAAACGGAAAGAGAAAAGATGGACTTTCCTACTTATGCTTTTGTCCTTAGGCAGTCTACCATTAAACAGATTGTGTTTCTAAAGCCTCACATGCTTGGAATGTATCCCCCCCTCGGGTCATTAAGCCTACTGATTTCGTAGACATGTTATTATAGGCTATTAACTGATACTGGTGCTTTATCACGTGTAACACAACAACACCGTTCTTTTTTTTTAAAAAAAAAAAACAAACAGCAACCCTGCAAGTTATTTATAGGCTGGACGTATCCTGTTATAATGAATGCTTACCTTTCATAACCTTCTCACACCAACCATGCCTATTTCTAATCAGTTCATCTTTTTTAAAATCATACTTGATTAAGTCAAAAGGGAAAAAAAGCTGAAAAGAGAAGAGAACAGATGGACGATCAGTTATTTATAAACACAGTGACATCTGGTGGCAGCAAAAGTAAGCAATGAAACAATTTTATGTACAGCATTCAAATCTATTTTACCTAAATGTAGAATCCAGTTTTATGTAAATAAAACATGCACAAGATAAATTTTTACTATTCACTGAAGAAAAGCAATATCTGATTTTAATAACTCTAACTTTAAAAATCTCTCTAGAACACATATGTAATCTCACTTATTTTCATACAGCATCTCATGGCAAAACTGTAGTCTCTATATACCATTGGAGCAGTGTATCAGCACCAGGATGTCATAATAGAATCACATCTGTAACTTTAGCTATAGAATTTGATAGCGGTGCTGGCTACAAAAACTACTCCTGGAACCAGATCCTTAGCTGGTGTAAATCATTGTAGTTCCATTTATTTCACTGGAGTTATGCCAGTTTATTCCAGACGAGGATCTGGCCCACAGTTTTTAGCATTGCTTGCTAGCGAGAATGCTTGAAGTTGTAGATTGTGGAAGTATCATCAAGAGCAGATTAAAATGTCAGAAAAGGATTGTAGATGAACCAAAAGCAGCACTTCTTTGGGAACCTAACAACTTTCACGCTCACTCAGCACTACAGTATGGCTCTTATGAAATGCTTCATTTTGGTAAAGCTGTACAGCTGCACTACCTGAACAAGACAAGAGGGAACATTCTACGTCCCTAAATTTCAAAAGGTTCGGGAACTTTCCCACTACTACACTTCTTCATGGACTGCAGGCTTTTCCCTGCTGGGCATCCTGCTCAGTGGGCCTCATATCCTTCTTTTGGGTACTGTGCACTCCTGAGAGCACAGGGACAGAAGTTTCTATGCTCCCTAATCAAAGACACTGCTATTCTGACTGACCCGCTGTTGTGAGGTACTTTGAATTTTGCGAGACAAGGCACACACACGTGGTTGTAGAAAGTAGATGAGTTTATTGGAAGGCCTCGGTCCCTCGAATAGGCGCCGAGGGGCCCGATTCTAATCAGCGCGACCGCAGAAAGGGTGCCTAGCACTTCAGAGCCGTTGCTAGGAAGAGAAAAGCCCACGAGCAAATACAGGAGTGGGCTTAAATACACTCACACATTTGCATCTCATACATACTTATGTCTCATTTGCAAGCAACAAGCTGATTGGTCAGCACTTGTTGGTTACGCAGTCCTGCCTTAGTTTCCCCATTTAGTTTCCCACACATTCATTCTCACACAGACAGGGTAAACACTCATGCAGCTGGGAACTGGTTCCCAAACACACAGATAACAAGAAGGTCATTCTCAGACTAATACCATCATTATGCACTCTCCTGGAGTTGACTTAGAAGTGTAACTGCGCCTTCTAGTGGTTGCCCGTCACAATGTTTTCCATCCTAACACCCGCTATACGGGCTGCACACCAGAAGTGAAGCTGGGGTGAAAGGCTTCTTGGGACCTCTTGCATAGGACTAAACAGAATCTGGCCCTGGCTGCAGGATTGGGTCCCATATTCTTCCCAGCATTAAAATCCCAGGTACTTTTTTCCCCACTAAATACTCAGGACTCAATTCTCATTTTCTCTAAGGGCTTGTTTTCACATATAGTGATAGAGTGCACTGTAGCACTTTAGTAAAGATGCTCCCCTTTGCTGATGATTAATTCACCTCCCCAAAAGCTGTAGATATGTCAGCAGCACTGTCTACATGGGAAGTTAGCCTGGTATAGCTATGGATTTTTCACACCGCTGAACAACATATATACCAATATAGAGCTGTTGTGTAGACCTGGCCTAAGGGCCCTTTGCAAGTGGTGTAAAGCGGTTTTCATAGAAAAGATAACTAGCGCCAGAGTCTGTCATCATATGGACAGGGTGCATTTATCTTTCTGTGCATTCAATTAGCCTGCTTCCTGATCTTCTTTCTCCTAAAGAAGTGCATCAGTAGTTCTTGTAAAAGTAGGACTAACAAAGGATTTCTGGAAAATTTTGCAGGAGAAATATTGACAGGACCAGTGTGGGAGAAAACATTTGTAAATATATATTTTAAATCACACAGCACTTCTTTTCACCAGAAAGAAATACAATGTAATTAGGGAATGGCATTAGAAAGATGTCTCATGTTATGATTAAGATGCTAAGATATAAAATGCTCATTTGCCTTCAGTTAATTTGACTGAATAGTATAATGATTTTATCATCCCTTAACCTGATCACACCACTATTGCTTTTGTTGTCACTGATGCCGGATTTCTTATCGCAAGCACTAATTAGCACAGGGGACAATTTAGAAAGAAAAAAGTCTGTGGTGATTGGATGTTGGATTATTGTAACAAGGCCTTCGCTTGTCCTTGCCACAAATCAGCCAGAAACCTCTTCTTAGTGCAATCACTAGTGCCTTTTTATTTTCAGTATCAGTTCCCACCACCTTCTATGTACAGTCTGCTTCAAACCAGCAACCCAGCGAATGAAGCAAAAACACTTTTGTTTAAACAACTGGTCTACAGAAAAGTATCTCTAACAGTGTACTGCATCAGCCCAAGGATCTAAAGACTGGACACGTGAACTGAGATTTACTACTCATCAGCATCTGCAATACTGTAAATCTGTCTACATCAGCGGTTCTCAAACTTTGTGAGACCGCGACCCCTTTTTGTACTCCGGCGGCCCCTGGAGACCCCTCCGCGGAAAAACCGCCGAATTACTAAAAAAAAAAAACAAAAAAAAAAACCACCAAAAAAAATCAAACACCTTTGACGAATGCCCCGGCCCCCAGTCCCCGCTGCGGGCGGGCTCCCGGCGGAGCCCCGGCCCCGGTCCCCGGGGCTCGGGGCTCGTCGCTGCCCAGGTATCACAGCTCAAGCCGCCGCCGGCGGCCCCGGAGATCACAGCCACCGGCAGCCCCGGAGATCGCGGCTGCTCGGGCAGCCGCCGGCGGCCCCGGAGATCGCGGCTGCTCGGGCAGCCGCTGGCGGCCCCGGAGATCGCGGCTGCTCGGGCAGCCGCCGGCGGCCCCGGAGATCCCGCAGCAGGGAGTTACTGGGGTAGGGTCTGGCGACCCCCTCAAAAGTGGCCTGCAACCCCTCGAGGGGTCGCGACCCCCACTTTGAGAACCCCTGGTCTACATGCAAGCAGCTTTCCTTCTGCATTTATATTTGTGAACTGGAGTCACCTTGTCAAAGCAGTTAGTGCTGCAGTTACAGACCTAAATCTCTTTTTATCTTGGCTATTCCAAATTATGGGGAAAGAAGGGCTGTAGACAAACATTACTGTATTATTCTACATAGTGTAATGCAGTGGATCATTCATCTAATTTTAATTGTTTTATTGGATAAATAAATATTATACAACACATGAACCTTTCAACCAGATAAACTGCAATCTGACCATATTCTGCATCACCACCGCCCTGTGATTGTGTTGCTCTGATGTTATCTATTTAAAGTACTTAAATGGCCAAATTACCATAGTATCTGAGCACCTCACAATCATTAATGCATTTATTTTCACAGTACGCCTGTGAGGTAGGGAATTGTATTAGCCCCATCTATACAATGGTGATCTGAGGCACAGAGAGGCCAAGTGACTTGCCCACAGTCACACAGGAAGCCTGGGGCAGAGCAAGAAATTGAACCTAGGTCTTCCAGGTGCTAAGCTAATACCCTAACTACAGGACCATCTTTTTTTCTAACTAACAATATCATCAATGTCTCACTGGTGCTTTTTCAAATACAATATTTCAATTCAAATACATTTTAAAAATTGTTTAAAAATTATTATATTTTAAACTCACAGTGGACCAGTAAAAATATGTATCAGCTTTTGCCTTTGGTTTGGTTTATCAGGTAATCTACTGTTGAATACCCTGGCAGATGTTTATAAAACAAACTGCTACATTTATACACTTGTCTACACAGAGAAAAATTCCAGAATAGCTATTCGATACGAGTCCCCAGTGCGAACACTTGTTCCTCACTAAGGCTGTATCTCCAATATGAGCTAGGAGTGGGATTCCCAACTCACTTACACATACTAGTGCTAAGTCAATGAGAGCTAGTGCGAGTATAAATAGTACTTGTAGCCATGATAGCAGAGGGAGCATCAGCAGAGGCACACCTTAGCAATGCCAGATTCAAACCCACCTGAAATTGGTAGCTAAACTGAGCCACCACTGCCTGTACTACCATGGCTACACTACTATTTATATTCATGCTAGCTTGATGAATGTGTGTACATGAGTTGAGAATCATACTTTTATCTCTCAGTGTAGACATAGCCTAAACTGTGCTTTCATTTGTTTTAGATTAATCCACTTTGGAAGTGGATTGAGCTAATCTGCAGAAAGGCCCTCTGTGTGTGGAGTAAGTGTGTCCACATGGGGAACTAGTGCAGAATAGCTATTGTATTTTTAGTTCTCACATACTAATTTTATTTTGCAACAGCTTTCCTTTATATACAAGCTCTAAAATTCAGGATCCACAATCCTAACAAAATTAGAGACTTAAATAATTTCCTTCCCTATCACAATAGCTTCATACATCAACTATGTTTCATAACTACAAGGCCTTATCTATGACGAATTCTGAACCATGTATGAAAACAGAGTTTGGACACTATTTAACCCTCTTTTGGCTAAATTGTTTCCCTTTGTGATTTGGTTAGCCAGTGACAGGACGGACTATTTGGGGGGGGGGGGGAAGCCTTCCAAAGAATATATCAGGCACTAACCCAGAAAATACAGTTACAGTAAGATATCTTGTAATATAGTGGCAGTATTAAAGCATGCTTGTCAAAAGCTATGTGAATAACCTTGCTGTTAAAAAAAACAAACAGCAATGTTATTAATTTTCAGACATGTTTTAATCTTTGCTGAACAGGCAGAAATCATAGGAGCTTCTAGTAACACTATTGAGAACCACATTAAGAATTTGTGCTGTTAATATTGATTTTTGGAGGCTTATAAATATCTGCTTTAGCTAAAATTGACATGAAGTTTTTGTTTCCATGTTAAAAAGTAACAGTTCTGTTATTTTAAATTTTAGGATTACAAACAAAAAACAAACTCCTCTAGAATTGGGTCAGCAACAAGCCTCAACAAAATGCTACAATGTTTTTTGATTGATTGCCATCAGATAAAAATGTTAAATTATTCAGCTAGCAACTAATTCTGTCACCCATTCTCATGTAGAGTAGTGCTTTATCATGCAAGAAGTTCCACTGATTTCTAGGAGAACAACAGAACAAAGTATAACACAGCATGAGTCCTGGAGAAAGATTCAGGCCCTTACAATTTAATTTTTCTTTTTTTTAACTAAAACACTGGCAAAAAAATGTTAGATGCAAAGTTCTGAATACAAATGTTTAGAAGCTGATTTTTAGGTAGATAGTATTTATACTCCCTGTTACCACTTTTTATGACATATGAGTTGCCTTTCCCCTCACTCCTGTTGCATCCTCTCAGGTAGCTTGGGATAATATTTAAGGGTAATATGGAATATCTTATTACCCTTAAATAATGGTTATGCATCTTTGATCAATATTAATGGGAGTCTCATGCCTAACTCCTTATGCATCACACAAATAATATATGCATAAAAGGTCTGAAGCTGCTCTGTACATTCCTGTTCAGAGGCCTCTGCAAATTTTGTTTCCTTAGCAGATATAGGCTCCCATTTTCTTTTGTATTAATTCTAGTCACATGAGGCATATAAACATCCTTGTTTCTTGAAAAATCTGTTCATACAGATGTACTGGGAAACTTTGTCTTCAAACATATCAACAGGACCTATTGTACCTAGAGATTACACAATATAAATAAACTAAATTATTCCTAGACAAGAGCACCAATTTCAAGTTAGCATCACACATCCAGTGGCTCTTTAGATACATGGCACACTAGTACAGCATTCACCTTTTTCTTCAGACAACTGAAAATATAATAAGGTATAATTTGGCTGTCAGAAGATCTTCACTATCATTATTAATTCACTTCTGTCTTCTGACTAGATTTTCTGGTTACTGGCATTGTATCTTTCATATCACCTATAATTTGGCAATGGAACATCAAATCACATGTTAGTCTTTGCCTCCTTGCTTTAGGAGAAGGCAGTTAGTGACAGAAAATTTGCTTTCATTTTCTTGGGAGCCTGTACCAGTCTTGCCAGCTTTAGCATCTGTATTCTCATCTGTCTGTATTTAACCTTTAGATACTGTTCCACACTCATCACCTCAACTTCAGGGCTGGCCCACAACATTTTGGCACCTTAGGCAGGGAGCTGAAATGACACCCCCATTTCCCTCACTTTGGCCAAAACTTTGAAAGGTATCAATTCTGCCTTCTTTCTGTTTTACTCCTCTCATTGTACTGCTCTGCTACCTACCCCAATAAAGGAGAACTAACAATTTAAAATGTTCAAAAATTTTAAGTAACACTTAACTTTCAAACTCCTGAACAGAAAATGTAACTTTTCTTGTCTGAATAGTAACCACTGGCATTTTTATCTGTTTGAATAATCAAAGTGGTGCTTTCTGAGCCTTCTTCGTTGCAAAGATTTGAACTGCTTCTGCTTCTTGAAGGTCCACAATCTGGGCCAGCTAGTGCTCTATTGAGGTGGTTGCAAAGCCGACCAGTTTCTCCTGTGTCATTGTGGAGTGTAGATGTGTTTCTATTAACTTCAGCTTGAAAAGACTGCGTTCTCCACTGGCTGGTGTCAGGTGTGCAGTCTAGTATAAAAGAGTAATATGTTGCTGACTTCAGATCTCGCCCAATCCTGTTTGGCTTTTGTTATCAGTAACTATAGGATCTCATTTTGAATCATTTTTCCATGGTAGTGGTATGTGTACATTTCTTGGGCGGCAACTATTCTTAGATGCTCCTGGAATACAGCATCAAACTCAGCTATCAGTGCCACAATTTTAAGGAACCAGAGAGGTAGCCGTGTCAGTCTGGAATAGCAGAGGTAACAAAGTCTTGTGGCACCTTAAAGACTAACTATAAAGTTTTGAAGCATGAGCTTTCGTGGGCTAATACCCACTTCGTCGGATGCAAGCAGTGGAAGTGTCCAGAGGCCGGTATAGAAAAGTAGGCAAGAAGTGGGAAGTTTCCATTGTTTTGCATATACAGCTGATCTGAAGTGCCATTCAGTGCTAGGTTTTGGGTAGCAAGCATTCTCACAATGACAACAAGCCTTTTCAGAACATTTTGCCAGTAAAGAGACTGTGATGCAATCTTCTCTTGATGCTGATCATCTATGGTTGCCTTTAACCTTAGTCTCATCTCAAGTTCTTTCCACCTTTGGAGTGCTCTCTGGTGATTTGCTGCCTTCTCATGGCATGCCAGATTTCTAGCCAGATTTTTCCAGTCCTTTGTTCCTATAGAATCCAATGTGGCTGGAACATTAGACTGGAAGAGTTTGCAACAAAAACAGTATGCAGCATTCTGGGGTTTTGAGTACATAAGTCATGGCCTCTCCACTTTGTCACCATTGCGGATTTCATGCCAGTAATGTGTTGGATGGAAACTTCTATTTTCATTTTTTGGGGGGAATATGAAGTTTTTCACTTGCTGTGGCCCACAAAGTGTAAGGAAGTCTCTCAGGCATCATCTAGACTTAAGGAACTAAACTCAGCATCACCAGCAGCTCTTTCTTGTGCTTCCACACACTCTTCTCTGTTCTACAGTTTTCTTCAAGGTTACACATCTATTTGACATGGAGATATGGATGCTGCAGTAGTGCCAGGTCACCTACCCTATGACTAACTGGAAGATCCGTCAACCCCTCACCACTCTCATCCTCACTGGGCCAGAAGGCTCACTGTGAACATTTGTGTCTATGTATCTCAGGAGAGATCCGTCCTGCTTAGATAGAAAAGGTTCTTTTGCTTTCTCTCTTTTTCTGAATGCTGCCCCAGATGGGTGTTTTCTTCTTTCACTCATGGCTGCTGTTCTGTGCCAGCTATAGTGGCTCTCAACACTCAGTTGAAGGGGACAAATAAGCGGGCTGGTTGCAGGGCCTGAGTGAGGGAAAATATCAGCATCTTAAGGGCCTAACTAGCTCCTACTATTTCAGTTGACTGTCTGTTCTCCTCAAGTGGGTTCAGAGAACAAGAAGCTCCCTGAGAAGCTGGTGTTAATCAGTGCTGGCTCCTGGGGGTGCTAGAGAGGTACATAAGAGGCTCCTCCTCATCACTCTCCCTGCAGCTCCTGCTGCTTTCTGTTATTCCCTCTCACCTTTTCTCCTTCCTGTTATGTCTCGTGCTCTCCTTCCTCCAGCACAGCACTCCATGCATCTCTGTGCATCTACAGCAGAGAGAATACATATGCACCAGCAACAGATACAATTTTCTACACTATGGGTCCCAGTGGCACCCTCTCCTCCCCCCCACAGTCTGGCATCTGAGGTGGCAACCTCAGTAGTATAAGGGCCCTACCGTCAATCAAACCCTAACCCCGCCCCCTAACCCCTCCCCCTGGCCCCATGCCACACCCCCTGTCACCGGAAGTTCCGTCCCAGGGGGGCGGGTCAAGGTGGCCGCCTGACCGGAAGCTAGGGGGTGTCATGTGACCCCTCTAAGAACTCCTCCCACCGCCCTCTACCAATCAGGAGGGGTTTTGCCCCGATAGGACTGCCCTGAGAGGAGATTTTGACCAATTAGGGTGGTTTCCAGGGTGGGGGTGACCTGTCCGGAAGTGGGGTGTGTGACCCCCTCTAAGAATGCCTCCCACCACCCTCTACCAACCAGGAGGGGTTTTGCCCCGATAGGACCGCCCTGAGAGGAGATTTTGACCAATTAGGGTGGTTTCCAGGGTGGGGGTGACCTGTCCGGAAGTGGGGTGTGTGACCCCCTCTAAGAACGCCTCCCACCACCCTCTACCAACCAGGAGGGGTTTTGCCCCGATAGGACCGCCCCGAGAGGAGATTTTGACCAATCAGGATGACTTCCGGGGTGGGGGTGACCCATCCGGAAGTGGGTGTGTGATCCGCCTCTAAGAACGCCTCCCAGCGCCCTCTGCCAATGAGAGCACACCACCATTACCCCATAAATCCCAGCGCCGGACAGAGGAGGCCATTGCTTACCCCAGGACACGTGTTTTAGACATCGTGGAAAGGCAGCTGAGAGGAAACATGGACTCCTTCACCACCCCCTTGAGAACTTCGGACTTTGTTCTAGCCCCAAGCACCTTTGGACTTGTGTGGAGAAAGCACTACAACAGTGACTGTTCCGAGGTGGACCAAAGCCCTTTGGCCCAGCCGTTGATGGACACTCCGGAACCTGACCCTGAAACCCTCATGAGACACCCCGATGCGTGTGATGGCCTCTCGTCCACCCCCTTAGAGATGGAAGGCGATCACGGCTCGGGGGAGTCAGCGGTGGACCAGGTGAACGGAAAAGAAGTTGCTCAGGTAAATGAATGATTAAGAAGGGTTGGTCAAGGAGGGAAGGAACTAGGGGGCTTGTGTAAATCTAAAAAACAAGCAGTGGGGTGCTTACACTCTTTCTTTTTTAAAAATCTCTTAACAGCTCGACGATGCCTTTCTAGAGGCCTTGGAGGCCCTGGACAGCGTTGCATTAAGCACCGAAGATGAACCGGGCCCACCTTGTTTTTGCTCAACGCCGATCCAAATTGTTGAGGAGGACCCCGAGGATGACGGCTATGAGGAGTTTAGGAGGAGGCTTGGCGTGGAACGATCTGAGCCAGTGCCACATCGTGAGTGTAAAAAAGTCATGTGGACTATTGTACGGGTTGCTGTTTATGCTGTCCTTGAACACTGCCTTAGGGAAAAGCTTTTCGAAGACTGTGAGGGTTGTGTCATAGATGCGCCAGGCCAACGGCACCATGACTGTGTGACTTGGACTTCAGAGGATATAAACTGCAAGCTCCGGAGCCTGTGTGATGAGCTGTGTTTGGAAAGCTTATTAAACACTGTTATTGCCATAGGTTATGCTATGCAATGTCTGTGCCTAACCCAAGAACATTTAGCACAAGGGGTGACCTTGATAAATGCCGTGCAATTCAGTGGAGACCCTAACCGTGTTTTAAAGAAAATGACCAAGCCGAAAGATGGCTGCTTACAGCGTTATATTGACCGTTTAGTCCGCACAAAAAGTTACAGAACCCTGCTTAAGAAAAAGACTATTTGTAAGAAATCTAAAAGGATTAAGTTAGAAAATGGTGAGGGGACAAACATGAGATATAAAACTTGGTAGCTGTAAAATAATAATAAAAATATACTATTGAGAAAGGGTTTTGTGACTATTTTCTGTTTCTGTTAGGTCTTTGACCCTTAAGTGAGATAAAAGTTTTAATGAAGCATCTTGGTTTGTTTTCAAGGAGCTGTATGTCTTTTAAATAAAACTTGTTTGTGAGAACCTAGCTTTTGTGCAAGAGAGACCCATTTTACAGCAAAAAGCTGAAATGTATGTTAAGGGGAGGGTTGGAAAATCCTAAAAAAAAAAAAAGAAAGTGTTTACAATAATACAAACAGAGAATTTGATGCATTTGGTGTGGAATAATATTAAGTGGCCCAAGCACACATGTGTCTTTTAAAATACATGTGGTGCTGCTTTTGTCAGACCTGTGGGGTTTTTTTATAAAGTATATGTCTGCAAACTGTGATTTAAACTTTTGAGCATGGCATAGGTGTGTGTTTTTAAAATATTTGGTTTGGTTTTTTTTTTTTTAGCTGTGCAAAAAAAAATGTAGCTGCATTCAAGGGTTTGGTTTACAGGTATGGCAGGACAAAGGTGTTAACTCATCCTGTTGAACTGAATGGGTTTAAACACCCCCCCACACACACACTGAATAGCCAGGGTGCTTGCAAGGGTGATGAACTCTGATTAATATGAAACAAAGCCCCAGAATTTGCAGATGCTATTGGACAGTTTAAATATAACCCATGGTTTGGTGGAGCCTTATTGGACCGTTTAAAGGACCCAGGAGTTGGTTGAATGCTATGAGTTGCAGTGATCAAATTAACCTGCTACTTACTATGTTAAAGTTGTTTGAAACAAAGGGTTAGGATGGTATAAAAACCTAGGTATTTTTGCAGCCTGTCCTTTTCAACAGAAGCTTTCTTGAATGGCTGCTGGACTGCAAGAGGAGAAGGTATGTTCCCTGTTTTAACTTTGGAAATATATATTATATAATGCCACTTTTTGGCCATGCTGTTTTAGTAAAATAATGGTTCCTATCTTTATTGCAGTGTGATCTGTTTAGCATGGAACCAGTAACTTTAAGCTGCAATTCACCACCAGGCCAAGGTAATTTTAACTGTACTTGTGCTTAATACTATTTTTTTAAAAAAAAATGGGTTTGATGCATTTGGTGGGGAATACTAACTAACATTTGTGCTTATTCTTTAACCTCAAGGCCAAAGCACACATGATTCTGAACAGAACAACCATGTGCCTGCCACACTTTATCCCATAGTGAAAGGTAATTTTTTGGGGGGAAATGGCTTTTAAATGCATGGGGGTTTATTGAAAAGTATATGTCTGCAAACTGTGATTTAAACTTTTGTGCATGGCATAGGTGTGTGTTTTTAAAAGTATTTGGTTTAAAGTAACAGGGCTTTTTTTGTTTGTTTTTTTTGTTTTTTTACTGTGCAAAAGGCCCACACGAGATCAGATCAAACCCTGCTAAACGCCAAATCGCTAAACTGTTTTTAAATTCTCTGTGGGGTAAATTCGGCCAAAGAACCAACCTACCCAACACCAGCATTGTGAGAGACCCTGACGAACTCTTGCAGTACCTGTTTTCCCCCAATTATGAGGTTTCATCCTGCGAGTTTATCGATGATGAAACAGTGTGTGTGCCTTGGAAGCATGCAAAAGAACGGTACCGTGTCTCTGGCACTACCAATGTTTTCATAGCCTGTTTCACCACGGCTTACGCCCGCTTAGAACTATACAGCCTCCTAGATAGTTTGCAGGAGCGGTGTCTGTACCACGACACTGACTCGGTGATATTTGTGAAAAGGGTGGGTGACTGGAATCCCCCTCTGGGGGATTATTTAGGGGACCTCACGAGCGAAATCCCGCCAGATGAACACATCACTGAGTTTGTGTCGGCAGGCCCGAAAACCTATGAGTATAAGCTGTCGGGAGGAAAGGCTTGTATGAAAGTCAAAGGTATTACTCTAAACGTAGCAAACTGTGAAAAGATCAACTTTGACAGTTTGAAAGATCTATTCCTGGACTATTGCACGGGTCTGCAAGAAAACACCTCAAAAAAGATAGAGGTGCAGCAGCCCTCTATCGTAAGAAACAAAAACCATTGGCAAATAGAGACAAAAACCCTTAAAAAAACACAAAAAGTCCTTTATAACAAGAGGGTCCTAGGAGAAGGGTTTAAAACCCTGCCCTACGGCTTTTTAAAAAATGGATACAAGATGGAAACACCCTTTTCCGCAATTCTCGCGGGGCCTAGCAACTGTGGGAAAAGTTACTTTATAAAAAATGTATTAGATAATGCCAAACACACACTGTCTGTTATGCCTGAGAATATTGTGTGGTGTTACAGTTGTTGGCAACCTTTGTATAAAGAACTTCTTTGTAAATATCCCTTTATCAATTTTGTGGAGGGGCTGCCTGATGCTTTTGACGATGACAGTTTGTTTCCTACCAATAAAGTAAATATGATTATCATAGACGATCTGATGAACTCTGCTTGTGAAAGCGATGAAATCGAGAAAGCCTTTACCAAGTACGTGCACCACAGAAACCTGAGCATTATGTATATAGTTCAGAACGTATTTTGTCAGGGAAAAAAGAGTCGCACGATTAACCTAAACACAAAGTACATGGTTCTGTTCAAAAACCCCAGGGATAAATTACAGATAGCTACGCTCGCTCGGCAGATGTACCCTGGCAAAGCTCAATTCTTTCTAGAAGCTTTTGAGGATGCTACCAAAAGACCTTATGGCTACCTGGTTGTGGATTTAAATGCTTCCACACCAGAAGCGTATAGACTAAGAACGGGCCTTTTCCCTCCTGACTGGCCGGTGGTTTATACTTTGAAAAGAACAACAGCCGGCTGTAAGAGGAGATGAATTATCGGCAGGCCCCTTTTTAACAGCCAGGGTTCCTGACCAAAAACATGTCTCGCTGCATTAAAAGAAACCTGGTCCTTTTAAAATTACTTAGCAATTCGTCCCCGCAGCAAAGGAAGGCTATACTGTGTTCAGCCTCTGACGATCTAGTAGCGGCCATCTCAGAAATAGCGCTCAATACCTTAAAAGGAAACGTACCTTTGACACAGAATCAAGTGCGTGTGCTAAAAAAGAGACGCACGCTTATTAAAACTCTGTGTAATAAAAGGATTTCACTTAAAAAAAAGAAGCATCTGGTGAAGCAATCTGGGGGGTTTATCGGCCCTCTGTTAAGTTTTGCTATCCCTCTAATAACGGGGCTTTTGACTAATCGATAATGGAGTATGCAGAAAAAATGTACCTGGTGCCCAGCCACCAGTTGGAGCAATTAAAGGCTCCCCCTCCGGCAGAGGAAAATATCAGAACGACCGCAACTCGCTTGCTGGATGCTGAAATGAAGTCTGTTCTTCAAAGATCTGACTTGGCCGAATACGAAAAGGCTAAACTTTACAGCGCCGTGCTTCAAAGGTACCTAACGTACGTGAAGCAGAGCGATGCGGATAAAGGAAAAATAAGCCTGTTTCTACCGGAACAGGAACAAAGTGTGACTGCCAAACCTCCAGAAACATCAAAGAACTCAGACTCTGTTGCTCAGGAGGTGTTGGATAACGTGAATAAGCGTTATAAGAAAAATGCGATAGTATTGCTAAATAAGCTGGGCCAGGACAAAAATATTTCTTCATGGGACGATAAAGGGTCTTTTGTGTACAAAGGCTCTGTGGTTAATGGTTCTAACATGCTCGACTTAGTCAGGGCCGTCACCCAGACTCGCTCTGTTCCTAGCAGACATGTACCTAAAGGTTGGGATGTGTTTATGAATGCCATGGCAGAACTGAACGTACCATCTTCCGTCATGGGCACTACGGCCAACAGAGATCTTTTGGAATGCCTCAAGGCCTCGACTGCCGACACCGGGGTGGATCGAGAAACCGTAACCCCTTTTTTGCCGTCTAAAAAACGAAAATTGGCTAAAAGAGCCGCATGGCTCAGTGTGTAATGTTGTTGTTTTTTAAAAAAAAAAAACTGGTAATGTTTTGCTTTAAATAAAACATTTTTATACTTTTTTAACAAAAAACCCACCCATGGTTTTTTGTTTTTTTTTTACTTTTTTTAAAAAACCAAACACACACCAATTGTCTTTAAACCCCTCACCAAGGATGCTTTATTAGGTAACATGACTATGAAAATCATTGCAAGATACACATGTCTGGGCTTGTTGAAACATGTTTTGAGCAAGGCTAGGCATGCTCAAGAATTTAAATTTACTTTTCACAAAATTAATCACCATCCGGTCATTTTGCACTAAGTCGTTAGAATACAGTTCTAAAATCCGGTCAAATGATAAACCCTTGCTACGATAATGTAAGAAAAACACATAGTGATAGCCGCAAGCAACGGAGCGGGGGTCTTGTAATTGTTTCTTGTGAAACACAATGTCTGTGGCATTTTTGTTTAAAAAATTCATAATGCTTTTAGGAAACAACACACTGTTCGGGGGGTGCCCGTATGAGTCAAAGAACTCTCCACAGTTACGCTCTGGCAGATACAAGGCGAGCCAGTGTTCACCCGGTTGGTTGTGTGGATGCGTGTTGACCACCAACCCTAGGGGTCTCTGAGACAGCTTGCCGCCCGGGAGCCAATCGCAAGGGAACACATCTAAGAAATTCTTTTTTGTGTAAGGGTCCGATAATAAGACACGTAAAAGCTGCACCGTGTCCATGTTCACATGTAGTCAAACAGAACGTTTCTCCTCTGATTTATCTCTATGACATTGTCAAAAACCCCATACACAATCATATTGACGGTGACGGTTAAAGCCTTCCCAAAACGTATTTCAGCTCTCAGGTTCCCGGTTTTAATTAGGGATTAGTGATCGGCGCATTCCTGGTCGGGAGACAGGTCAAAGGCAAACAAGGTGTAGCCCTGTGCAAACTCCTCACGGTCGATTAATAGAGAACGATCTTTCATGTGTTTACCAGCCGTCTGTACCAAATTCATGTATTCTCTCATGCAGCGTCCTGCCTCAAAGTCTGGTTGCAGAGGTTTGGTTGGTATCTGCTCACCATCCACATACAGGGCCACAAAATTAATATCGTAATGTTTAAAATGAAAGGGATTTTTAGCGTAACTTCCGCTAAAGGCATCGTTATCCACAAACCCTAGGACAAGCATTTTAGGTAACTGTCCCAAAAACAGGTTCTCCTGGTTACTGACCCTGCTGCCCGCGGGGATGCTAAACACTTTCATTCCCACACAATCCACGGGGTATTTAGCATTAGCGGTAAGCAGGGCCTCTGCATGCCCCAGACGGACACTCGGGGTCACCCGTACTTTCTTCACAAAAAGGGACACTGATACAATGCGCAGTTTAAAGCCTCCGGCCATACTACTCATTAAACAGAAGGCGTCTTTACTGCGCGTCAGTTTAATTTTCACATCCACTTCCGTTTTACAAAAGTTTTTCTTGAAAAAACAGGTCACCGTGTAGATGGCCCAGCAGCTCTACCGTCCTGCTCTGGGCCGTCAGCTTTGCACGCCTCACAAACCCTAGATTGCCTTCACCCAAATCTGTTTCTTCATGTAGTCCACCAGTGTCTTTGTAAAACAGGCCTGCGGAAAATTGCGTGGCAAGGGTGTCGTCGCTGTAATTGAGCAACAATTCTATAAAGGCCCTGTAAGGGTAACAGTTGTTGCTTTGGCTTACAAGGCGGTCTCCCAGCGTAACATCCAGCTGGCTGAAAATAGAGGCCACGGGATAATTCACCAGGCCCACCTCTGTATCCGCGGCGAGGGCAGTTCCGTCTCCTTTTACAATCTTGCAGCACAGGTACAGCAGCGTGTTGTTTAAATCCATATAATCTATGCCATTCCCGGCTATGAAAAAGTCAATGGGGGCAGACTCCGTAACAGCTGATAGAGGCGGCACCTCTATGTAGATGCTTTTCTCAATGCTGGTCTGCGTAGGGGCTATTTGGAACAAGTCTAGTTCGGATTTGGTGCACTCTTCAGACCCGCAGTGAACAAAAGCCATGTTGATTAAAATATATCTCTCTTACCAGGCGGAGAGCGTCTCCTCTTTCGCCCAGGCTTCCTCTTGGGCTTTCGCTTATGGCTGGCCCTGCGCATCAAAGCCCTTCTTTTAAGGGGTTTTGGGGGGCCTGTGCGTCGTGGGTATGACGTATTTCTCTTTCTTTTCCTCCTTTTAATGTACATCAGCCCCGATCCTTCCTGTGAAGCTGTATTCCCCACCTTCTCCAGAACAGCGCAGGAGACATGACCTACCACGTCTTTAGCTATGTTTTGAGCGGCGGTTTTTACGTGGGGTTTAATAATCTCTAGCCCCCTCCTCAAAAGCGGCACGGCTTTTCGAAAGAGGCTGCGGAATATTCCACCGACGCCAGCCCCGTACATCACGGGGGCCCCATGATATCCAGGAAGGGCGTATCCCACCTGGGCTTTGTAATAGTTCCTGTAGATGCTGGGGTCGCCATAATTTTTTATGATTGCCATAATAGGGGTGTTTTTTGCTTTTTAGAAACCTCGCTCTCTCCGCTGGTGTAGATGCAGCTTGACAATCACCTTGCCGAAGCGAAATGAGACGCTGCTGTTCTGATCTGTCTTTATTTCAATGGTGTTGGTGTCGATGTGGTGTTTACTGACAGGGACGTAATGAGGTTTATCGTAGGTGATGGTAACAAACTCGTTGTTCCTTCCTTGGACGGGGACGCAACGTAACATAGGAACAGAAAAGTCCCCCATAAACTGGTGTTCTACGATATCCGTGTACGAATACAAGGAGTTAAAACCCCCTGTGATGTCTGCCGAGAAGGGGAATTTTTGGACGCGGCGTTTGGGGCCCAAACCCAGAATGTTAGCTAGCTCCCCACCAGTAGAAAACATATACATAGAATCGGTAGATTTAAGTCTAACTTTTCTACCCACAGAGTCGTAGTTCATGACCGTCTCAGGCGGTCCGGGATGACGAGTCACGGTGCTGTTCATATGATCCAGTAATTCAGGTATGGTCGAGTAATAACCTCGTCGTAGGATGAAATTCCACGTTTTATTTCCAAAGGTGATTTCGAAAGGGGTGTCTTCGTTGATAGTATTCCAGCTGTGAGGTATTGTATTTCCACTAACCCCACCTCCCAGGCACCCGGGAGATCCAAGGGCTTAACTAGCCGTACTGTAAAGTCCGAGATGGTGTTTTGGGGAAAAACTGCAGAGCTGACATTGCTGGGCAAACTAATGTAAAACCCGCCAGTGCTCATTTCCCCCCCCCCCCCCACCTCTCTCTCTGTGTCTTTGCAGGAGGAATCTCTTTTGTTCGTGTCTAAATGTCACAGAGTTCAGAAGCTTCCACCCAGCTGTTAAACTTATCAGGCCACCCCAACCATTTCACCAGTAGCTGCTTTTTTCTCCCTTTTCCTTTCTCCCCTAGAACTTTTTCAATCCTGTAAATTCTGTCTCGTTTGGGGTTTACTTTTTGTAGTTCTTCAGGGTAAAAAGATCCAGTAACTGTCTCACCCTCGTAATCTTTTAAGCGGTATACAGGTCTCTGGCTCCTGGTTAAGGCTTCATCCACTATGAATATTTCACCGGTAAATGTCTGTTCATAACCTTTTTCAAAAGCGCCTTTGGTTTTAGATAGTCTCACGTGGTCACCTTTTCTAAAAGGCGCAACAACCGGTTTTATTTTTAAAACATCTCCGTAAAACGTTTTCCATACCTTCAGAGAATTTGAAGGGTTAACATCAACGGGTCTGGTACGGATAGTTCTGTGAAAGCTCTGGTTGTAACTCTTTATAAAGTCAGGTAAGACGTCAATGTAGCGAAAGGTGTTATGGGCTGTAAAATATCTCCACATCCTAGTTTTTAAAGTTCGGTTAAATCGCTCCACAACCCCTGCTTTGACTTCATTATTCGTAACAAAATGGTGAACTCCATGCCGTTTTAACAATCTGCTTAAAGGTTTGTTTAAAAATTCTTTCCCCCGATCGGTTTGTAATTTTTGAGGCACGCGACCTTCACTGAAAATAGCTTTAAAGGCCTTGGATACCTCACCACTCGTCTTGTCTTTTAGGCCTAAAAGACCTAAAAGACTCGTCTTGTCTTTTAGGCCTAAAAGACGGGGTTCAGGTGCGGGTTTAGGGGCGTGGTTAGGGTTTGATTGACGGTAGGGCCCTTATACTACTAACCTCAGTTCACCTCATGGTAAAGCCAGCCCTGCTCAACATACAAATATAGGAACTGTCATACTGAATGAGACTGGTGAAGCATATAGTTCTGTATTCTGCTTGACAATGGCCAGTACCAGCTGCATCTGAAGATGATGCAGAAAAACCTACAGTGGACAACTATGAGATAACATGTCCATAGAAGATGTGCTTTCCTATTTCTCCCTCCATCCCCAGAAAGCGGCTGGTTTATGCTAGCAACCATGAGGTGTTATATTCTATTGGGATGGAGTGTGCAAACCCCTCACAAGGCAAGAAGGGGTTAAAGAGCCGCTTTGAGCTCAGGCAGTCTTAGCCCACCACACTTGCAAGGCATACCAATCTGGGAGAAAGAGCCTTAAAAGGGAAAAGCCTTGAATACTGCGGGGTTTCCTCAAAATTTCTATCTATTGAATAGATATTTTCTATGAATATTGTTTTGCACCAGATTCAGTGTGGATGGAAAGGCAATGGAGTGAGAAAAGACACTAGAGTCTTCAATAAGTAGAGGTCAGAAAGAGAAATTCCTGGGTATGATGGGGGTAAGACAGGAGGCCCATTGCAAACATGTGCTCACACATGGGTTTTCTTTTCGCATCCTCAACTTCTTTCTCATACTCTTAATTCCAATTTAGGCAATGAGATCTCAGAGAGTATCTGAGAAGCTCTCTTCTCCCCCATTCATGTGAGGGAGAAGTAGCATGTGTGTATTCAGTTATCCTACTTGGATTTTATGTATCACTTAAAGTTATGTCTGTCTCCTCCCACCAGCACAACCATATTAGCAGAAATGTGTACAACAACAATTAGGACTCAGTGAGGCCTCCCGTATACATCACAAACATATCTTTCCTCAAACCATTTTCAGCAAGCTTCCAATTTCACATCTGACACACTTTTCAAAGTCATAGTCGCTCTCACAGTCATGCTTCGAGATGTCCAACCAGTAACACTCAAAGTGGAATAAAACAACTGCATCATCTACACTTCTGAAATATAGTGTTTGCCAGTCAATGATTTGTAAGAGTTTTGTTTGTTTGCTTGTCAGTAGGAAACTCCTCAGTATACAAGGAAACTGGCCCAGGGCATTATGATTCGGAAACTATTTGCATCAATCAGTATTCAACTGCAGTACAATCAGAAACACAAAACAAAGGAGCAGTGTGAATGTTCATTCCCCTGCAGTTCAGACACTGCCCCCATTATTATTTTTTAGTTTCAGAGGAAGGAGTGGAATGTAACAAAAACCACATATAGTGACCTTTTACTTTTGTAACATTCTTTCTTCTCCTACCGTCTGCTTTTTTTCATCCATTGCTGAGATGAGTCTAACCAAAGACCCTTACTCAAGAATAGTACCAATGCCATAACGGAGCAAGGAGCTATTGTTGTTATAAATAGGAATGTGGCAGAAAGAGAAGTGAGGAATGACCATTTCAAGATGACTTTAAGATGACCATTTTAAGATGCTTACGTGGGTAAAGGGATGTTGGGTCAGGCCCTTAGTTTGTAGATTCTTGCTTTGTCTTATTTTTTTCAAGTGCAGACATAATGATGTATAATATACTAACATGTGAAGTGGCTCCACAAGAAATATTCCCTTCAAAGTGAAAGGGAGCATCATTTTGGAGAGCCTTGGGAGGTGAGGGGTGGAGACAAGTGTACATATTATGGAATGGATAGCCCCACTGTAGAAAAATCCAGGGGAGAGAGTTCTGGAAGAGAAAGCATGAGTAAGAATATCCCTTCAGAATTCCTCCCCATTCTTTTGAAGTTTCAGATAGGTTTGTCTTCCATATGGGACCCACCTGGAAAATACTTAAGGATTCAAGTGCAGCCAGTGTAGTTAAATCAAAGATCCTGTGCCTCTGCATGAGTGACTAGATTCACAAAAGGACATAGGTGCCTGCCACTGTAGGAACCTAAATCCCAGAATCGGGTCCCACAGGTATTCACAACCCCTCCTCCCCCATCAGCTGCTCCTGAACCCTGTAGGCACTCAAAATTGCTCAGCACCTAAATTTTTGCAGTAAAGTTTCCTGGACACTGACATTTCTACCTCTGAACATAAGCACTGCAACTGCACAGCAGGCATCCAAATGCCTAAGTCCCCATAATTCACAAACCAGGAGTAGGTAATAGGTGCTTCTCCACCTAATTCATCTGTGGGACCTGATCTAGAAAGCAAGCTATTCCTGGGTCTGGAGAGTGGAGACAGAGTGGAGAGTACTTGATCTCAATTCCACACCAGGCTCTTCCCCAGAAAATAAATGTTCGAAGACTGGGAAATAGATGGACTTGAGACATACAATCATCTACAGACTCCTGATGAGCAGAGAGAGCATGCAGGTATACCTCCCAGCCATCAATCTTGCACATATATTTCACTGGTTATAAATCTGTGATGCATTAAATAATTCTAATCTAGTCTCTTGCCTAGTAACAAAGATTTGGAATTCAGAACTGAACAGAACTTTCTTGAAACTTTCAGGATGATGGAGTTTCACTCATTTAGACCTTGCCTATGCTAGGAAATTTTAAGGGAAAACAATCCCGCTGGTGCTGCCATTACCACAGGTGGGAGAACTAGATACACATGATTTTGGCAGCATTGAACAGTGTCAGTTAAACCTGCATCCTCCACTCCCACTGACTTTAGGTCTCACTTCTTCCAATCCAGTTACTGAATTGAGAATTACATTTATCCCCAACACTCCTTCTAAAATAAAATATTAAATAGTTACCTTATAAAAGAAATTAGTACGTCCCACAGATCCTATTTTCCCGGTGTGGTTCATGAAAGAAATGTTTCCTTCAGTAGCCCCATAAAACTCGCATATCTTGATGTCACCAAACCGGGCTAAAAATTCTCTCCATACATCACTCCTTACTCCATTTCCAACTGCCAAGCGAACTTTGTGATCTTTTTCTCCTTCTTTCTATTAGAAGAGATATTAAAGAAGATTTAAAAGAATAAAATATTGCAATGGGTGTGTTTGGTTGTAGCAGAAACTACAGAAAAAACAAAAACAAAAGTACAAACTTTCAGACATCCAACAGAAAGCAAAAGAGAAACTAAAACAAGTTAAAGTAAATTACAGCTGTAGTTCAGCAAACACAGAATCAGTGTTATAAATATATGCATGTAAATTGATTACAACAGTTTAAATTTTGCTTAAATGACTATTAAAGAAAAGATGGTTGGGTGAGAGAATAGGACTATATACAGGTTTTAGAAAAATTAACCTTTCATTCTTCTCTCTAGATCAACTTTAAATTAAAAATTGATGTTGGGGAGGGGTTAGTAAAATAAATAGGGAAAAGCAGGAATTGCTTCTGTAACAGATTTACATCAGGAGAGGTTATTAGTTACCTCCTTGTCCTTTCAAATTCATTGTAACTTTCAGAAAATATTGGTTGCTTCTCAAGCAATTAAAAATTATGAGTATTCCTGTCCTGATTAGGGCATCTCCTATAGCACCTTTAATATTAAGACTTACAACTAGGGCTGTTGATTAATCACAGTTAACTCATGCAATTAATTCAAAAACATTAATCAAAAAAAATTAATCATAATCGCAGTTTAATCGCACTGCTAAGCAGTAGAATAGCAACTAAAATTTATTAAATATTTTGAATGTTTTCTACACTATCATATATATTGTAATCTGTGTTGTAATTGAAATCAGTATATATTATTTGATTACAAATATTCACACTGTAAAAATAATAAAAGAAATAGTATTTTTCAATTAACCTCTTACAAGTCTGTAGTGCAATCTTTGTTGTGAACATGCAACTTAAATATAGATTTTATTTTGTTACAGAACTGCACTCAAAAACAAAATAATTTAAAACTTCAGAGCTTAGGCTATTAGCCAGGATGGGCAGGGATGGTGTTCCTAGGCTCTTTTTGTGAGAAGCTGGGAATGGGTAACAGGGAATGGATCAGCTGATGATTACCTGTTCTGTTCATTCCCTCTGGGCACCTGTTTTGGTCACTGTTGGAAGAAAGGATACTGGGCTAGATGGACCTTTAGGCTGACCCACTATGGCCATTCTTATGTTCTACAAGTCCACTCGGTCCTACTTCTTGTTCAACTAATCACTAAGACAAACAAGTTTGTTTACGTTTACAGCGATAAAGCTGCCCTTTTCTTATTTACGTCACCAGAAAGTAAGAACAGGCATTTGCATAGCACTTAAGTGCCAGATATGCTAAACATCCATATTCCCCTGCATGCTTTGACCACCATTCCAAAGGACATGCTTCCATACTGATGATGCTCATTAAAAAACACGTGTTAATTAAATTTGTAACTGAACTCTTTGGGGGAGAATTGTCCCCTGCTCCGTTTTACCTGCATTCTGCTATTTATTTCATGTTATAGCAGTCTTGGATGATGACCCAGGACACATTGTACATTTTAAGAACACTTTCACTGCAGATTTTGCAAAACGCAAAGATACCAATGTGAGTTTTCTGAAGATACCGTATTTTTCGTCTTATAGGACGCTCCGTCCTATAAGACGCCCCCTCATTTTTTAATAAATAATCCGGACAAAAAAAAAAAAAAAAAAAAAAAGCGCCTCGCTCTCCCCTCCCCGCCGCGGGCGGGCTGCCGGGGTTCCCCCCTCCCCGCCGGACCAAAAAAAAAAAAAAAAAAAAAAGCGCCTCGCTCTCCCCTCCCCGCCGCGGGCGGGCTGCCGGGAGCGCGAGGCGTTTTTTTTTTTTTTTTTTTTTTTTTTTGGTCCGGCGGGCTGCCGGGAGCGCGCCCGCGGCGGGGACGGGAGAGCAAGGCGCTTTTTTTTTTTTTTTTTTTTTGGTCCGGCGGGGAGGGGGGAACCCCGGCAGCCCACCCACGGCGGGGAGGGGGGAACCCCAGCAGCCCTCCCGCGGCGGGGAGGGGGGAACCTCGGCAGCCCGCCCGCGTGGCGGGGACGGGAGAGCGAGGCGCCTTTTTTTTTTTTTTTTTTTTTTTTTTGCATTCGCCCTATAAGACGCACCAACTTTCCCCCCCCCCGTTTTGGGGAAGAAAAAGTGCATCTTATAGAAAAATACGGTAGCTACAGCACTTGACCCAAGGTTTGAAAATCTGAAGTGCCTTCCAAAATCTGAGCAGGATGAGGTGTGGAGCATTCGTCCAGAAGTCTTAAAAGGCAACACTCCATTGCAGAAACTACAGAACCTGAACAACCAAAAGAGAAATCAGCCTTCTGCTGGTGGCACCTTAACTCAGATAACAAAAATGAACAGGCATTGGTCTGTTCTGCTTTGGATTGTTATCAAGCAGAACCTGTCATCGGCATGGAAGCATGTCCTCTGGAATGGTGGTTGAAGATGAAGAGACATATGAATCTTTAGTGCATCTGACACGTAAATATCTTGCGACTCTGACTACAACAGTGCCATGAGAATGCCTGTTCTCACCTGCAGGTGACATTGTAAACAAGAAGCAGGCAGCATTATCTCCTGCAAATGTAAACAAACTTGTTTGTCTGAGTGACTCACTGAACAAGAAGTAGAACAGAGTGGACTTGCAGGCTCTCCAGTTTTACATTGTTTTATTTTTTAATGCAGGGATTTTTGTACATAATTCTACATTTGTAAGTTCAACTTTCGTGCAATGTCTTTATCATTACATTACTTGTATTAGGTGAATTAATAAATACTATTTCTTTTGGGGGGGTTACAGTGCAAGTATTGTAATCAAAACAAATATAAATAGAACACTGTATACATTGTATTCTGTGTTGTAATTGAAATCAATATATTAGAAAATGTAGAAGACATCCAAAAATATTTAAATAAATGGTATTCTATTATTGTTTAATCACACAATTAATCCCGATTAATTTTTTTAATCACTTGATAGCTGTAAATGCAACCTTTTTTATTAAATCTCAAAATTGTGTTCGATGTTACTTGGACTATTTTAGCCTCCTTGTTCACTGCAATCTCTAGTATTGCTAGCTCTCATGATAATCACAATATTAGGCATTTCTCTTAAGGCACCAGATCCTGGATTCAGTTGATTACATGAAGAAAGTGGGGAATACTTGTAGCATGTTAGAGACTAACTAGTTTATTTCAGCATAAGCTTTCGTGAGCTATAGCTCACTTCATCGTGAAAGCTTATGCTGAAATAAACTAGTTAGTCTCTAAGGTGCTACAAGTATTCCTCGCTTTCTTTATGGATACAGACTAACACGGCTGCTATTCTTGAACTTGATTACATGAGAATCTCAGCTTTCATTTAGAAAATATTTCAGTGATTATGGTTGCAGGGAAAAGCTTGGAAATGTGATCCAAGTGTATTCCACTAGAATATTTATTTGCCACTAGAAGGCAAATAAAAATAACCTTACTTTTTAATTTTTTTAAATTTCATGATCTTAAAGCTGAACTCATTTTCTGAATGCATGGGCTTGGCAATACTGAATCCCTGCAAGTGAGCTGAGAGCATGAATTACATATAGGATTTTATGAGAGAAACTATTAAACACTGTCTCTCTGCTAGTAAGTCTAGAGTGAAACTGCAACAATTATAGACATACAAAGACTAAATTAGAGACTTGGCTATGTATGCGCTGGAATAAAAGACCTGTGGTGTGTCTGTGACTGGCCTGGGTCAGCTGACTCAAGCTTGTGGGACTCAGGATGCAGAGCTAAACCCTACTGCCTAAACATTCAGACTTGGGCTGGAGCCTGGGCTCTGGGACCCTCCCCCCTTTATTTGTTTATCATTAAATAAACTTTTACTTGATTTCACTATAAATATATGTAAGTGTTGTATGTTACACAGAGCAGTGATCTGGGGGATCTAGTCAACTGGGGTGTACTGTTTTTTTTGGAAGCAGCAAATCACTCATCCACACTGGGTGCCAGCAGAGGAGTCAGTGTGAGCACAGGAGAGATCAAGCTCCTGGCCCTCAGTTTCAGTGCAAGCCCAGCCATGGCTTGGAACATCCAAATCAGGGAAAGTCCAGCTTTGCCTCATGGCCCTGAGCTGGAGCATGCTCAGTTGCTCTGTAATGATGATGCTTGTAGAGTCTGGTCAGCACTAGGAGCTGTGAGAGGCTTGAGCATGTTTAGTGAGAACAGTCATCTTAGATTTTACCTATTAAAATCCAAGTAGTCTCTAAGCACGTGCAAACTGTAATTTTTTCCAATGACTTGTAAACTCATCAAATTTGGGCACATTTTCATGGGCACAGCAAAAGGTCACACTTCAACTAAATTTCAACTCACTGCTTTGAAGTAAGGGAGCCCTATCACTGTTCAAAGAAAAGGACACCAGAACTTTTTTAACATGGGCCAAACAATGTATTCCGCCCCCGCTTTGATCTTGGAAATGGCTCAAGTGTTTTGGCTGAAATTCAAGTCAGGCTGAGGCGGACGTATGATATGTAAAATTTTAGCCCAGACTCTTGAAGTTTGGCAATGTTAGAAGCAACTGAACATAAGAGCTTATGGGAAATGTAAGATCGCCTTAATCATACCAGTCTCACCTATAATACTATTTATAGACAAATCAGGATCTAATGCATATCATTATTTCATAATGCATATTAGATCTTGATAAGTGATGAACTGAGGTCAGACAACACCACTAAAATTGGCTGCTTTAGAAAAGGGGGAGGTAATTTCAAGCTCTTGCCATGCATGTTATTTGGAGCTCCATTGTTAGACCTCAGAACACTATGGTGGAGAAAATAAGTATGTCAATACACATTTCAAGTGAACTCTCAATTTCCTTTTAGAATTGAGGAAGTTACACGGTCTGTCACAAGTGCACATTTTTCTTCTCTCCCCCTCCCTACTCACTATGAGGGAAGTGTAACTTCTTTATTAGTTTTGGGAACCTCACTTCAGTGCACTAGAAATAAATCCACATGTTGTACATGTTGACATCTCTTACTATGCAAGAATCTAAAGCGTCCATCATCCTATTACAATCCCTGTTCCATTCAGCTGTTTTAGTTGGCTTTTACCACATCCATGTTTTTACCATCTCCTACTGTTCTGTGACCTCACTCTGCAGTATGAATTTTGTAACCATCAATGCTATAAAGTCACATACACCTTTGCTCTTTTCCTACCCCTGCAGCTCTGTGATCTTGTTTCAACATGTGATGCATTATTCAGCATGGTGGAAGTGATGAAGGGTGTTACCAGCAACAGTAGCATCTAAATACAGCAGTGATGCAATAAGTGCCCGAGTTTGTCAAATGTGGATATCATATCACATATTATAATGTAGATTTTCATACATTTGAGAGATGCAATGAGGTTTTACATGTATTTTAAATTTGTGAAATACTGAAGAGCTTGTGACTACTACTATACTTTGAATAAAAGTGTTTAAATGCCATCTTGAATTTCAGTAGAAAAGCTTTGTGATTCATTTTGCTTTTAAAGCTATAGCATTCAAAGGGTGAATAAAATTGAATAGACAAGTAAATGTGATTTAAAGTGACAACTATTTTAGAATGGTGGGGTTTTTTTCCAGTTCCAGTGCTACACAGAAATTAAAGTGTTAGTTGCTGAACTATGCTGAGGTCATTGATTGTGCAGTCATTCAAATGTAAAAGAATGCTGGTAACACCCCACTGAAAACAAAACAAAGAACTCCTTCCACTGAGATCATTTGTTCAACAATGAACAGAAGAGAGAGGGTAAAAAAGTACACAGATTGAATGGCTCATTCATGAGCCAAGGGAAATTGAAGCTCTTTAGAGATCAAGTTAAGATACAGGTAACTTTCCATTTATACGTTTCAGGAACAAAGACAAAGTTGTTGATGGTCTGCTGAAGAACAATTCCACACAAGGGACTAGGTTCTGTTCTTATTTCCACCAGTGCAAATCTAAAATCAATAGCAGAAATCAATAGCAGAATCAGTGGTCTCTATCCTCAGCCTCATTATGGCTGCTTTGCACTGCTCAATGATGGCCCTAAACTCAGTACATCTAGGGCCCAGAGGATCTTTCCTGCCCAAGCAGGTTGTCAGGAGGAGAAGAAACACAAATACTACTGGGGATTTGGCCCAACATCTCTTTGGGCATGTCTACATTTACTGGTAAATTGGTACTGCTGCAACAAGTGTTGATTTAGTGGGTCTGACATGCTAAATCGCTGGGAAAGCCCCCCTCCCCCCCATCAATTTGTGTACTGTACCTCCCCAGGAAGCATAAATGGAAGTTGATGGAAGACACTCTCCCATTGACACAGTGCAGCATAGCCACCACAGTAAGTGGATCAAACTACATCAACTTCAGTTACGTTATTCCCATAATTGAAGTTGCACACGTTAGATCAATTTACCATGTTAGTATAGACCAGCCGTTTGTGCCTGCAACATTAATGCCATCAACAGTACAAGATAGGGCTGCCAGAGTTCAGAAAATGGTTTTCTGAAGAATCTAGCAATTCCTGCAAAAGCGCAAAGGAGTCACATGGAGGTACCAAAACCAAATGTGGGAGAGTGACCTTTCCTAAAAGTGGGAGAGTGTCCTAAAAGCAATCCATTCAACCATCCCTGCAGTCCATACACTTCAACTATTCAGTTAGATTTCATTGTTGAAGTAATAAGGCTTGGAATTTAGTCACATGCATGATGGTAACATTAACCCACTAAGAGAGGAACCCTCGCTGCCACAAAATCTTCATGGAGATATTCTGTGGACATGGTGTGAAGGGTGGAGCAACTAGAGAACTCCTGCATGGTAATGAAGTTGACTTCCTGTCAGCTCTGAATTGGCCAGTGTAGGAGGAAATGCTGAACTGGGGTAGACATAGGCCATTGGATCCACACTAACGGATCCAAAGGGTGGGAGCTTCTGATCAGAGAGCGTGGAGAGGCAAAAGATGCTATTCCCTTATTCACAGAACAAAATAGCTAACGAAGAAGGTTTATGGTTCAATCCCACAATATGCTCCAGCACAGGGGTGTTTTTCTTTTCACCTTCTCTTTCCCCAACTAATGCAGGGCCAGCCTTAGACCAAATGGTGTTAAACTTCTGAATACCTTACAACACCCAGAGCCTGGCACCCCCCAAACCTGTTACCCCAGGCAGTGACCTGGGTTGCCTGACCCTAAATCTGGCCCTGAACTTATGTACAGATCCCCAGAATTTTATTGGAGTTTCTAGAATTCCACCACAGACATGACCCCTTGGAACTAATATTCAAATGGTGTAAAGCAGCATAGTTCCAAAAATCTAGACTGAAGCCAGTCTGGAAACTCAAATGCTATAAATCAATGTATGTAGCCTCTTCAATTTCATCCAAACGTTTCCAATTAAAATATCAGGAAGTCTTAGAAGAACTAAAGTGTTAATGCAAGTTGTTCACTTTTTTTGACAAATAATTTGGCATGAAAGCACACTGTAAATTACCAATTGATTAATGTTAACTCCTGCCCCTATTAGTGATGTTAATAATCATCATCCCTTGTACTTTCTAAAAAAAAAAAAAAAAAGATGTCCTAAATATATCTTAAATATCCTAAAATGTGAAGGATAGATCACATGAGATTTAGTCTTGTATTTACAAGGTAGCTTTATAGAAATCATGCATATCCACACTATATCCATTAATGTTTTAAATTTTGTGCTACACCACCAGATGTTACTGTCTGCTGAGTATATTCTTGATGTATAGAGCTATTAACTTAAAAGATTTTGTTCTAACTGTGCTCTTAAATCTAATGATATTTTTCAACAGCAAAACAAAACTCAGTCTCAAACCTGGTTTCAATAGGATTCTTCTGATAAGTAAGGCTTGTAGAAGTTGGCCCATGGTTTGGAAAAATTATCTCCCAGCATACTATAAAATTACTCTTAATAGTTTTATTCCTTCTAAAGATTTTGCATCGTATCGAAGAGTAAATGATTATAGATCAAATATAGGGAACCAAAATTAGACCATATTTTTCATTAGTACACAAGAACCTGGTTCTTATGATGTTCTGTTCAAATTAAATTGATAGAGGGGGAGTATACTCTCTAGGTAAAAGTACAGAACTAGAAGTTGAGTGTCCTGGTTCAGCCATTGACTTTTGGCTGTAGGGTAGGTCTGTACTACTCCATACCTCTGTCTTCACCTATAAAATGTGGTAATATTACTCCATCTTGTAGGGTATTGAGAGAGGATGAATAGATCAATATTCCTAAAGTTATTAATTACAGGTATTAGGGGCAGCACCTAGAGGCCACAGTCTGGTTCTAATAAAGAAATAGACGTGGTGCCTGTTGAAGAAAGCCTACAATATAATTCAAGGGGAAAATACCACAAATGAATGAAACAAACAAACAAACCAAATAGGAGAGAGGGAGGAAAAATACAACACAGATGGGACCATATTGTCCCATAGGTTGATTATGTGCACAGTCATAGTTCAGAGACGTATGGAGCTGTTTTAAAGATCTGAATAAACTAGATAACAATAGAAACTTATTTTAAAGGCTTAAAGATCCTCAGAGCGTTCTATAAACAGTAAAGTATTCATGATTCTGATATAATCAAAGATTAGCTTTGGTTAATTACAACTGTGATTAATGTTGTTCCTGAGCGTTATAAAGATGGTATTTGTGAACTGATCAAACATTGGAATATTTTAAATGGAAAATGGTCCATTAAATGTATTTACTATTTATTTCCCTGAACAGTGACTCAAGAGAAATATGGCTTTCAACTTTATTTATATTTAAAAGTAAAGCTACAAGTTCTGCTTTAAATGCAGCCTAAAAACAGAGTGAGATTAATGGAAATAAGGTATAATTTTTAAACACCAAGAATAATTAATCATTGGACTAACTTAGCAAGGGTTGTGATGGATTCTCCATCACTGACAATTTTTAAATCAAAATGGGATTCCCCCCCCCCCCTAAAAGATATGTCCTAGGAATTATTTTGGGAGAAGGTCTATGGCCTGTATTATATAGGAGGACAGAACAGATTGTCATAAGGGTCCATTCTGGCCTTAATCTATTAATTATAAATATATCAAATAGCTGGATATTTCGAGAGCCTTTGGCCAAGCTCCTTTAATCATATGATATTTACTGGTAGCTAGTGTAAATGAAACTCTGGAAACATGTTTCTCCTTTGTGAATATTTGTTACATTTTTGTAGTAATTAGTTAATAAATCCAGATCTGCTTTATTATTGCTAGATACCCAGACAGCTGGAATCTTCCTCAGCCATTCTTTTTAAGTTAGCTGACAGGTCACTGATAAATGAGACTGCCATCTGTAAATCAACAGAATATTAAATGAGTGTGAAAGGAACTACATGACTATAGTAAATAAAATCTTAACATCTGCATTTAAAAACCCAAGGGTATGTCTACACTACCCACTGGATCGGTGGGTAGCAATCGATTTATCGGGGTTAGATTTATCGTGTCTAGTCTAGATGAGATAAATTTATCCAAGCTCTCCCATCGACTCCTGTACTCTACCACTGCAAGAGGTGCAGAGTCGACAGGGGAGTGGCAGCAGTCGACTCATTGCCATGAAGACACCATGGTGAGTTGATTTAAGTACATCAACTTCAGGTACTCTATTCTCGTAGCTGAAGTCGCGTATCTAATGGATAGTAATAAAACTGTTTCATATATTAGGTCAAGTGTACTTTAATTTTTTGACATATCTATATATTCCTTAGAGCTGAGATACAGCTGAAGACTTAACTATGCTAAGTTTTTCGGTTTCGGTATCTGGAAGTTTTGGTTAGTGACCAACATGCTAAAGATACAGGGCTGGGATTGTGGACAGTCACTACGCTGCCTCAGTGGGAGGTCAGACATGATGCCTTCCAGACCTGGGAGAGGAGTGTTCACTCTTCTAGCCAATTCATGGTTCTTCCCCTTTGTGGAGGTTAGTGTAGATGGTGACACCTCCCTGTAGGGACCTTGCAGTCACAGAACTCATATGTGCCCAATTGCAGTATAAGGCCTGGAGGAGGGAGAAGCTCCCTCTTCCCTCCATGTGCACCTTTAGAAGGGGTAGTCACATTGCTCTGCACTGTTAAGGCTGAAAAGTCTGAAGGACTCTGAAACTAATAGGAACTTGAAACAAAACAATTGTCTCTTCAGTCTCTGAACTGTACTAACCCCTATAAAACCTTCAAGAACAGAGCAGAGGGATGGTCTATGTGCATGCATGTTCCACAAGCAAAAAGAAAGCTTAGAGCCAAAAGTAGGCTTACAAAACTTGACAGTGTATTTAAGTTGATCACAAGAACCAAGATTTCGAAAATGCATTAATGTGAATGTAGGTACAAGTGTAAAGTGCTAGAGAGGGTTGTTCTGCCTGTATGGGATTAATGTTACCTGAGAGGGAGTGACGTAAGAGCCCCGGACCATGAGGCAGAGAGGAGGGAGTTTTAGTTCCGTTTGCCTGCCGTCCCAGCTTTGGCAAGAGACCCACTTTTTCGCTTCTAGCTATGGAGGGGGAAAACTTCTACTTTCCTTCCTATATTCATAAGTAGCTGTACTGTGAGTAATATGTTGATTTCCATAAGTTTCTGTACCTATTGAGAGTGTCACTAGCCTATTCAGAGGGGAAGTTAGAGAACTCTAGATTGTGAAGTTGTATTGTAAGTGTATGCTTTATTCTCTTTTCTTTATTAAATCTTTTTAGTTATAAAAAGTGTTTGGTTTATTTCCCTTAAAGTTCTCTCTGCTTTCAGGCTGGAAAGGGAGGGGGAAAGGGAGTAGGTCTAAGTCAGGGGTCTCCAAACTATGGCCCGCGGGCCGGATGCGGCCCGCGAGGCCCTCTCATCCGGCCCGTGGAGATCTTTTTGTCTACCGCACTTCCGGTAGCGGCGTCACTTCCGCCTGGCTCTGCACGCGCCCGTCGCTCGGGCTCCCGCTCTCGCCCTCGCGGCGTCTCCATGGTGCCGGGCGGGAGGGCCGGGCCGCTCTAGCCGGCCGCCTTGATGCCCCGGAGGACCGCGAAACCCATGCGCCCCCTTCTCCGTCTCGCGCCGGCTTCCGCGTTCCCTCCCGCCGGGCGCGGTGAACCAATCGGGATGCGCCCTGACGCGGACGGGCAGCGCCGGGAGCCAATGGGCGCGAGGCACCGGGCCGGGGGGCGGGGCTAGGACTGGGGAGGTGAGCGTGGGGGGGGGGGTCCGGAAGGGGTCCTGGGGGTTCTTGGGGCTGGGCGGGGGTCCTGGGGGGTTCTTGTGGGAGGAGGTCCAGGGGGGCTGGGCGGGGGTCCTGGGGCCGTTGGGCGGGGGTCCTTGGGGTTTCTTGTGGGAGGGGGGCTGGGCGGGGGTCCTGGGGGGTTCTTGGGGGAGGGTGTCCGGGGGGGGCTGGGCAGGGGTCCTGGGGGGTTCTTGGGGGAGGGAGTCCAGGGGGGCTGGGCAGGGGTCCTAGGGTGGGTCCTGGGGCCATTGGGTGGGGGTCCTTGGGGGGGCTGGGTGGGGGTCCTTGGGGGGGCTGGGTGGGGGTCCTGGGGGTTTCTTGTGGGAGGGGGGCTGGGCGGGGGTCCTAGGGAGGGTCCTGGGGTGGTTGGGCAGGGGTCCTTGGGGGGTTCTCTCCAGATACCCCCTAGCCCCCCCAAGACCTCACCCCCCCATCTAAACCCCGCTGCTCCTTTGCCCCTGACACCCCCTCCCCCTAATCACCCCCCGGGACCCCACCCCCATCCAACCCCATCTGCTCTGACCCCTATCTACCCCCCCCCCCCGCTCCCCCTGGGACTCGCACAAACTCCCCCCTGTTCTTCGCCCCCCCGAGACCCTCTGAGACCCTATTAATATTAAATAAATAATTAAAAACAACATCCATGTTTTGATTCTTTTTTATTTGGACCTCGAGTGTGTTGTCGGCCCCTGAACTGCTATTTGATAGTTAATGCGGCCCTCGGGCTGAAAAGTTTGGAGACCCCTGGTCTAAGTGACAAGCTCACAGTATATGAGCTGGAGTGTGGAGTCTGTCTCTCTATCTTCAGCCTAGAAGGGGAGGGGGGGGGGAGCAGTCTGGATCCCGATCTCTCAGGGAGAGGGAAAGGGGGAGTTGGGGTGTCAAGGTACCCCACCCCATGGTCTTGGGGTGATTACTGAGTGGTGGCAGCATGGTCCCCATTTCCCAATGGGTAGAGTGTGTGGGGTTTGGGGGTGTAAAGACTTAACTTAGGCTGGGAAGCAGCTTGTAGTTATTTGGTCTGGCATAGAAGAGACCCCTCTCTGTACCCCAGGTTCAGAGAGAAGGAATAGACACTATTACAGTACACTAGACTTACCCTTTGCTAAAGTTTTAGCATGAACGTTTTCTTTTCCAAATAAAATAAAACTGATTCAGTTTTCTGTCTCATTGTACATTTTTTCTTTACATCTTTAAACATGGTATCAACTCCTTGGTGCCAATTCAGTTTTCCCAGAATCAATCTATTGGCAGTCACAGATGCATCAGCAATCTTGCACAGAAAGAGGGGTGGAGAGAACAGACTTTTTTCTTTTAAATTACTGTTCACATTTCCCTCTTAATGTAAATACATCTGCAACAGTTAGCATGCAAGTAAAGTTTAGCAAATAACCAAATGCTAGAATAACCTCATTTTAATTCCACTTACCTCAGGTTGGTTGCAAAGATAGCGACAAAGTTCTCCAATATACTGGATAACAGTCACATTGTACTTTTTGCAGTCACTCCAGAACTGACTAGCTGAGAATTTATTTCTTAAGACACAAGTTGCACCTTATTAAGAAAATAAAAACAGGAAACACTGGTTGTGTGAACTTTACAAGAATGCTGCTTCAGGTACCATAGAGTCAAGTAAAAGTATGAACTTTGACTCAATCTCATGTGTGTGTTTCACGGATGGGTCTAAATTCATAGACATTGTCCATTACAGTGAAATGTGTCAGTGTTTGAGTTTTTGTGTTTTGTTTCTTTAAACTAGTATCTAACACTTGATATTTAAGTGCAATACAAAATTAAAAAGCACAAAAAGCTAGAACAAAAGAGGTTTCTTTTTCCTTTGAGGCAGAAGAATACAATTGTGTACATAGATTGCTTAATATTTTTCTTGGGGTAATGCTTTATGGAAAAACTACATTTTGCCTTTTAGTTACACACCACAGTAATGCCCCTGGATCAGCACTTAAGTCCTAAATTGCTCCCAAACTCACAAGATGTTATCTCTCCTCAAACATCATAACTACAAAAGCACAAGTACCACCAGTGACCCAACTTCATCAGTTTTAATCCTGATTCAGCATTGATCCTCTCTATGCATTTTAACTAACAGATGGGGAAACTGAGAAATAAGGTTGAGGAAAACATAATAATATCTACAATATATACTATATAATATTCATTCCAATGTAGGTTTCCTAACACAGATGCACTACCTTTGCAGTACTCTGCACAAGGCAAAAGAAATTTCAGAAATTTCTAACCTGAATATCAGTAGACAACAGGAAAGATATCCAATTACCAAGATACACATGGAATAATTATATGCAGCAAGAACAAAGGATTCCCCATACTGAATCAGATCCATAGTCCACTGAATATAATCTCCTCTCTACCTCTAAGCTTTACACTTTACCATATGGCAAGCCTTTGCCCTGACCTTCCACATTAATTTATGTTAAAGAAATCACCCGGGTCAGAGTCACAATAAAATGTATATTCCATAGTCAATACGAAGACAATGCAATTTAAGTGCATAAAGTCCAACAATTTTCAATGCTATAAATTTATTTTCAAATATTTTAAATCTGAACTAAAAAAAAAAAAATATTTTAATCTATACCAGTCACAGAGCTCCAGCAGTACTCATGCTGGTATGTTGACACAGCCTGCAGACAGTTCAACATGTGCATAACTTTACACATGACAATAGTCCAATTATACAAAGTTATGGTTCTGCTTAACTCTAAGTCTATAGCAAGTTTAAGACTTTAAAAAAACAGCCCATTTTGTGGGTTACCCTGTAAATATGTGGTCTCTTCCTCTTGACCCCAAGAAAGACCTGCAAGTGGCCCATTGCCTCACTTTCCCCTCTTGAGTCCTCAGATAAATGCAATACAGCCTTGGAAATGTAGAAATAGCCCTTGGGGGTGGGGGCATTAATTTATTACCAAAAATCCCACTACATAAACTAGAATCCCTCAGTGTAATCTAAACAGTAGATTAGATCCAACAGCCTAACACTAAGTGTAGCTCCAACATCCCTCATCATGCTTCAGTCCAGATCCCAGGTACAACTCTGACATCTCTTACTACACTGCACCTCAGCCTAGATGTTTATCTACCCAACTTTCTTCCCAGAAGAAGGGTTCCAGCTCTTGCCTGGAGATATCTGCAGAGTTGCTGCTCCCTCATTCCCCAGCCCCCTTTAGCTCTCTGGCTTCAGCATCTCCCTGCACTGCTTACAGCAGGGATCAGCAACGCTGGCACGCGGGACGACAGGATAAGCACCCTTAGCAGGCCCCATCACTTTGTTTACCTCACTGTGGCTTCCACTGGCTGCGGTCCTCTGTCCCAGTCCAATGGGGGCTGCGGGAAGCGGCGCTATGCCAACTTTGCCGATCCCTGGCAAACCGCCTTTATAGCCTTCTCTGGTTATGGCTCTCTAGCCTGGAGAAGTTTGCAGGTGACCTCAGCTGCCTTCAACTTTTACCAGCCTGATATTCTGGGTTCACTGCTTAAACCGTGAACTCGCACAGTTTCATCCTCAGGTGCATTTCCTCCCTGAAGCTCTCAGCCCAGCTCTTTTCTTCCTCTCAGGACTCTAGATACTTTTAAAAATTCTTCCCTTTTAAATTTTGGGCTCTGAACTCTCCTTTGAAGCCTACCCTCATGAGTCTGAGTTTTGAATTCCCTTCCCAAGCCTCTGAACTCATTTATTACTCCCAGGAGCAGCCCCCCCTCATTACACCAACTCAGGCACACCAGGGGCGCTGAGCCCAATTTCAAATTAAGGGCCACTTACCCGAATGCCAAAAAACAAACAAGCAAGTGGATGAACAGAATTTTACCTACTTTTCTAAAAGAAAAGTGGGTAACATGGACCTCACTGCAGTTTCTTTTTTCAAAAAAGTAGTAGTCAATGGAATCACAAAAGTAGTTACAATTATTTCCAGATTAATTTGTTTTAGAAAGGCCAATATAAAATTAATTTAATTAAATCCACTGATCGCAATGATTGTGCATGGTGTTTTAAAGCAGCTCTAAATTGATCCCCTCTTCAATCAACAATGCTATAAAATAAAGTGAGCCTACCCAATTCAATACATCCACCAATGCCAAGGATAGAAGCTGAACTGTGGTAAAGAGGGAGAGTTATATAAACAGTGTCATCTGCATTAGCACCAAATGCCCATAATCCAGCAGCTCCTTTTAGAATCTGCTGATGACTGATAATTGCAGCTTTTGGTAGACCTGTAAAGACATAAAGCTGTACATTAGAGGGGTCAAAATTCACTTTTGTTGAGTACATGGGTATCCAGTCTGTTAAGAACTTCAACACCATTCTACCTTTCTATATTCTAGAGCCAATTTTTCAGCTAGCCACTTCTCTAAATAGACATCTAAAAACTTGTTTGCAAGTTTAATGTGGCACGATATCTGTTGGTCCTATAGAAGGAAGAGGTATGCAAGCAGGTCACAGCTGCATAAACTCACTGCACACTGGGTCATCTGATTCCACAACAGATGGACCAGGACATGAAGAAACATGAAGGAGCTCCAAGCCTGATGTATAGTCAAAACAGACAAGTAGGTGAGGTAATATCTTTTACTGGACCAACTTCTGTTGGTGAAAGAGAAGTTTTCAAGCTTATGCAGAGCTCTGCTTCAGGTCTGGGAAAGGTAACCAGAGTTCTGTCCTATATCAGTATAACTATGTCGCTCAGCAGTGTGAAAAATCCATACCCCTGAGCAATGTAGTTACACCAACCTAGCCTCTTGAGTAGACAGCACTAGGTGGGTGGGAGAACTTCTCCCATCAACATACCTACTGCCTCTCAGGAAAGTAGATTAACTAAGGTGAAGAGGAGAGCTCTCTTTCATTTACTAATAGCATCTTCATTAAAGCACTACAGTTGCACAGCTGCGTGTCTAGAAGAGTTATGAATTTAAGTTCCCTTTCCCTAGGGGACAAGGATTCAGAGGTCAGATATGCAGTGATCATTTTGTGAAAACTGATCACCCATGTTTGTCTTATTTTTCTGTGCGAGTTCCTTTGAGAGTGTAGTGATTGTCTGCTCTCTCCCATATAGCTATTTGGGCAGTTAGTGCACTGGATGAGGTACACCACATTGGTGTGATAGGCATGTGTAGGACCCATGGATCCTGAAAGGTGTGTTGCGGGGGGTACTGATCATCCTAACAGTGAAGGCATATCTACAGGTTTTGCATCTGTTATACAGTGGGGAATGATACTGCTTTGAGTTGACTTGATATTTGTCTTCTGAAAAAGAATTCTAAAAGACCGTGTTTCTCTTTCTTAGCTCGATGAATGCTGTTCTCACATTGGAGCACCATCAGCAGTTGCCATTTAAACTCAGAAAGACAAGCAAGGACTAGAAAATTGATAATCTTAAATATACAAAAATAAACAAATTAGGAGTTTATATTAAGTAAGCTAAACATGTTTATAAAGCTGTATTTGGGGTGAGAGCCACACACAAGTACATATTTTCAAGGATGATAAATTATACACTGCAGGACCAAAAAAGACTTTCCATACTGATCAGATCAATGGTTCATTGAGTATTTCCTCTTGTCTGGCTCTGACCGTGGCCTCTACTTGACATTCTAGAGGAAGGCAAACGTGTGCACTTAGGTCCTACCATATTGTACGTAGCAATAGCTAGCTGAAGTGCTCTATGTACTGGAAAGATTCCTTCCTTTAGGAATTAGCCTTCACTTTTACTTTAGCATGCATAATCACAAAATTAATTTATTGATGAAAATAATCTAGCACTTCGAAAAATCCATCCACACAATTTGCTTTTGCTTTCCCCTGCGTCTAGATTCAGAAGATGACTAAAAGCTGAACAACATTTTATTTCCTTTTAACTTGGCCAATAAATCTAAACTATTAGATCAGCAATCATTTGTTCTTGTATTATTGGAAAGCATGAAAAAGATGGATGGATTTGTTTGCACTACATGGATCAGATTGCATGAAACAAGATTTTAAACATGATTCAGTTATCCATGCCAAATAACTGCTCTTTTTGCAATCACACTATACTTAAAAGAGACAAAGTTTCAGTGTGCATGGACTACATACAATCACTCAAATTTTCTTACCTCTGTAAATAACTAAACTACACAAGATTAATTCTGTGCATTGCATCTTTCCACCTCAGCTTCATATGGAGGCCTTAAATGATGTAAGAACCATGTTATAGACCACCTAGGGAACTCTAACATGATTTAGCTAAGATTATTCAGAACAAAATTTCTATCCACAGTAGCAATCTCAGATATATTTTTACAACTATTTCAAACATAGTTGATCTCTGAATAATGTGTGCAACTGTTCTGTTTTTAATTACTTTAAAAACAAATAGAATTTAATGCTAAAATAAACTAATATATGGTTCCATGGGAGCAAATAAAAAAATCAATAAAATAATTATGCTTGGGCAGGGGAAACAAGTTGTAACCCTCATGACTGAAGCCACAAGTTAGTTTTCAGTTGACTAAGAAACACCAATCTGTTTACCTTAACAACATCATGCTGCTCTTTATGTCAGTGATCTGAGGTTTTTGTTTTTTTTTTTAAAGTCTTAATTTCTTCACCACTGGAGCAATGGTAATTAACCAGCCATCTGTTTCTAAACTAAAAGGCTAGTAACTTAATCCTATTTTCTGTCTCTTTGGTGACCTGCATTCAAAACAACTTAATGAAGACCCATGTCATAATAAGTGCTTAGTAACTTGTTTTGAAAGGATGTTGTAAAGTTCTAGAGGTACACATTAGCTCTACGGCTGTGTTACAGAATCACAAAATACTAGTATTATGTTTGCAGTGTTGATTAGCAGGCACCAATAATAGCAGTTATTTAATAAAAGGGCATAATGTCCTGCCCCAGGATTTAAGTTAAATCCTGGGGCTGGGCATTTCCGGGATTTCCAGCAGGGCAGGAATAAAGGTGTTACCTTTGCGGGAAGCAGAGTCAGAGGGATCCCCTATGCCAACAGGCTTGGAAATTACCAATGCCTTTCTTGAGCTCCTGATACCTTCTCTTGATACAGACATTAACTTATAGTTTCATGATCAGTTTCAGGAAATGATGGAAACACAAGAGAGCTGTACCTGTTGTTCCTGAGGTAAAAATGTAGAGTACCGAGGACTTGAGGTTGCTTGCGGAGCAGAGATTACCTGGTACACAGTCTTCAGATGCAGCTTCCAGTTTGTCTAAAAGGGTATTAACACTTGGCAGAGTGCAGTCTTTTGTCATGACCCACACACCAATATCTTTTTGTAGACTAGGAAGAATTTCCTCTAGTGTCCCAAGCAGATCTTAAAAACAACAACATTGAGTTACCTATTTTATAATGTATTTACAGAAAGTTAAATATTAAAGCAAGTTTTTCAATGTTTTACAGTTATGTTAGCAAAATACAAGGAGCCAGATTCCTCTGTGAGAGTAAATGAATATAATCAGGTGTTGATGCCCTGGGGAGTCAGTGGACTTCATGTAGAAAAGGACAAGCAATGGTACATTGCAATTGCAGTCACTTCCAAGCTTTAAATTTCAGCTAGGACTTCATGAAAACCCATTAGCAATGATTACCATCTTGGGTAGTTTACAGTCACATTTCAGATGAGAAGTGCAGTTAATGTTTCTCCCTAGATTTCATCTGGAAAGATAATCTGCCTTTATGCATTGCAGTTTAGTTATGGATACTTGGGCTGTTCTACATTGCAAAGCTAGGCCAGATTAACTATATTGGCCAAGACTGAAAAATTTCATGCCCTCTGCAATGTACTTATGTAAACCTAAGCTCTGGTATAGACATAAGCAAGGTCTATGAAAGCATCTTCCATTGACCTAGCTACTGCCTCTTGGAGCGGTGGATTCATTACAGCAACAGAAGAACCCCTTCCATCCCTGAAGTAAGTGTCTACATTAGTGACACAACTGCAGCATGTCTAGTGGTCTGCTTAACCCAGAATTATCCCCTTGCAAATGGCATGGCAGAAAACAGCAACAGAAGTCACCATTCTCTAAACGTACACAAACTACAAGTAAAAATGAACAGCTACCATGATTGTCTCTTGTGTTTCACATTCCTAGAAACGTTTTGCAATTTTATGGAACTGGTGCCAAAAAAGCATTGGCTTGTTTACTGAAAACTATTGTTCCTGTGTTTATGACCACTGAGAATAAAGAACTCTAAGAAATTGGTCACTGATTTTATGGTTGTTCAGAATTTCAGGTACAATTCTGATTTTTTTATTTTTTAGAGCAGTTGTCTTAGAAATAACTTTACACGGAGTTCTTAATGTATTTGAGAAATATCAATTATATTTAAACTGCAGAAAAGTCAAGCAAGAAGGGGGCTGTAGTCATAAGATTACTTTACGGTCTAAGCAGGCAATCCTTTCTAAAAAGGGGAAAATATCACAGTTACAGTCCAATTTAAACTGTCATTTAGGATTCAAGAATGACAAAGGCAGAAGTTCCCATTTCCTAGATGGAAGCACATCTAATTTATGTTATTCAAATTAATTAAGATCAAGCCCCAGACTGAAAATATCATTGATTTACTGCTTCCACTATTAAAATTACTCAGTTAATCTAAGGTTTTTGTGTATGGGTTTATTTTTTTTAACCTAGTATTGAATATTAATACTGTTAGTTGGTTCTGCAAAAGACTTTTCAGCTGCACTCTGGTATTAAAAAACTTGGAACAGTATCTTAACTGTTTGTAATAATTTGTTATCTTGAAAGAGATTCCAGGTTGGATAGGAGAGCACAGCAAAATATATAAAATATATATATTTTGCTGTGCTCTCCTAACCTGGAATCTCTTTCAAGATAACAAATGATTATATATATTTATTTATTTCCTTCCTGGAGGAAAAAAAGGCAGTCAGAAAATAGCAAAATATTTTCCTAATATTAAAAGAGCCAAAAGCCTTAGATTAATTCTGGTTAATGCATGAACAATATGAGCTGAACATAAACTCTCCATGGTACTAACATATTTCCAAAGAGCACTTATACAAGTATATAAAGTCCAATGTTGATGTATTGTTTAATGCACACTGAATTTCTCCTCCAGATGTTTTTAAAGACCCTGCTGCTCATTTTACACTTTTATTGTCCATGTGTCCGGAATAAACAGCTTTCTTGGAAGAAACACAATACAGCATTTCTGGTTGTGCCTGGTACTGTACATAAGCAGATGGTAAAGCAAGCCATAAATTGTGAACTTACGCTCTGTTTATTTATTTCTTAGTAACATATAATAATAACTTATTGCAAAACAAATCCTACAAGTTTTATAGTATCAAATCTTTAACTATAATACAGTAAATAGCAGTCCTGTATGTTGCTTCCCTAGGAAAATTCATGTGTTAATGCAGATGAAGATCTCCCCACACCCTTTTCTCTACTTTTCCTTCTCCTGCTTCCCTATGAACAATTGAGCAGGATATGAACAACCTGAATACATATATAATTGTGACCTTAGAATAACAGACAAAATACCTTATGGCTCTAATCTACCATCCTGCATTGCTAGACATACAAACGGCTTTCTCTATTTTTCCGAACAAGGAAATAATGCAGTTATTTATTGGCAGGCAGATATGAACCCACAGTAATAGCTGACAGAAATCAATCAGATTAGGAGATCATTTTGTACTGAGCAAAATCTTACTCAGTTAATTCAAAAAGTATTATGAAATACTGCTGACAAAATATTTGAAGAGCACTCTGATACATATGCTAAATAAGCTGTGACAATCCAGGTAGTCACCAATGATCCTTTTATTAATAAAAGACCAGTCCCAAACTCTCCATTTTTAAGATACATTCCCTCCATATACTTAGTGCCCTGTCAAAAAGGCTCTCTCTGTTCCTGTTAAATTGTGTTCAGTAAAACCATAGGTGCTGGAATTAGAGGTGCTGGAGGTACGGCAACACCCCCAGGTTTGAAGGGATTTCCATTATACACAGGGTTTACAGTTTGGTTCCAATGGCTTTCAGCATCTCTGTTGTATAAAAGCTAGATGAAATAGAAGAATGAACAGTGAATACTGTTTCTCTAGCTCAGAGTGAAAAAAAATCGAAGATCGTGATAATTGAAATAAGCCTGTGCTGTAACTTGCAAACTAAACTAATTGTACTAGTACTGCTCAAAACAGAAAGTGTGTTCTAAGATAAGTAAATTATGTTTTGCTGTTTGTTACTGACTGTGTGATAGATGGGCCAAAACAGATCATTGTGATCTGCTACGCCCTAAAAGTAAATATGTTACCTGAAAGAGTAGAGATAGTGAAATGTATGCTAAGTTCATCAGTTACAAGAATGAATGTGAATGGTGTGTATGGTTTAAATAATGGTGAATGGTGTGTATGGTGTGTATGGTTTAAATAATAAAGCAAAGAAGTTACCAAAACCAGCCAAGCTACTGTTTCAACATTGCTGGGCCGAAGAATGCACAGTGTGAAGATAACTGGGTGACCCTGAAGGGCAGGCCGGTATCTACACAGCCATCACCAGATGACAAAGCTAAAAAGCTGAAGAACAAGACAACTTAGACTGTATCCCACAATCGTCATGAAGGGGGCCATCTGCTGATTGATTATCACTTCAAGTGTTGCAATGGCATGACAAGGCAATTTCCATACACTCGAATAGGGACAGACTCTTAAAAATCCGACTCAGACAAATAAGAAACAGTCTGGTTCTGTGACCATCTATGCTCCAGGGGCATCCATCTGCGAGATGGATGAGACTCCGCCCCTCCACTCTTGTGAACAAGCTACCTGGCCAGTAGCTTGTCACAAGCAACATTTAAGCTGGTAACTATAACAACTTTGCAAAACTTCATAGGAATGAATGAATGAGTATGTGTGTGTGTGTAGTAGAAAGAAATAGTGATTGATTGTCTTGTCTTTTCTGTCTGTACTTACAATAAATGTGGCATTTGCCTTCTCCCCTTTATAAGATTGTCCTGGTTTTTATTTGGTACAACACCTCCACTATAAAAATTGTTCCAGAACCTACGGCAAAAGCTTGCAGAGGTCACTAGATGTAGTTAAGAACCTATGTTGGCTATCATGGCTCCCTTGAAATGCCACTGAGACCTTGCAAAAGATTCTAGTGTCTATTTAGGAACTATAAATACCTAGGGTATGGCTACACTACCCACCGAATCAGCAGGTAGCGCTTGATGTATCGGGGATCAATTTAGCACACCTCATCTAGACGCGATAAATAAAGCTATTCGAATAGCTGAAACGGCATATCTTAGGTTGACCTCCGCCCCCACTATAGCCCAGACCTTAGTGTATATTACTGATCAAACACTGGGATGTAGCTGAAGGAGGCACTGACTCAGGTAGGGGATACCATGAATTTTCAGGAAAGGGAGAAGCAAGCAAGCAAATGGAGAGCCAAATCCCATCTTGGAACAATCCATAAGAGTCTACCCTGCATGTCTAACTCTGTGCTGCTCTGTATGTCTCAATACTTATTTTTATAATTTAGTTGAAATAATCAAATTAAATGTGAATCATCAAATATCTATTTGAACAAGAAAACAATTTATCCTTTAAAACCTGATTAAGGATTCTGCTGCTTGTATATCACAGTAGCTGTTCTGAATTCACAAGCTCCTGAAAATCTCCCACTCACTCCCCTTCTCCAGGGCATTCACAGGCCATGATCCAAATTCATTCCTAGTTTATCTTGACTTTTGCCAACATAAACCAGGGTTCAGGGCCATAGAGACAAAAACTTACAGAAGGGCACACTGGAGTAGCAGAAAGCAGGGGCAATTTCCCCTCTGCCAGGAGGCTCCTAGGGGGAAATAAAAAAGTGGGAAACTGTTCAAAGAGGGGCCATAATCAGAACACTTAGGGATACAATTCCGCACATACCCCTGACCAGCCTGTGTTGCTTCACAAAGATCTCACAAAACTAAGTGATTGGGCAACAAAATGGCAAATGAAATTTAATGTGGATAAATGTAAAGTAATGCACATTGGAAAAAATAACCCCAACCATACATACAATATGATGGAGGCTAATTTAGCTATAACTAATCAGGAAAAATATCTTGGAGTCATCGTGGATAGTTCTCTGAAGACATCCATGCAGTGTGCAGCGGCAGTCAAAAAAGCAAACAGGATGTTAGGAATCCTTAAAAAAGGGATAGCAAATAAGACAGAGGATATCTTATTGCCCTAATATAAATCCATGGTGCTGCCACATATTGAATACTGCGTACAGATGTGGTCTCCTCATCTCCAAAAAGATATCCTGGCATTAGAAAAGGTTCAAAGAAGGGCAACTAAAATGCTTAGGGATTTGGAACAGGTCCCATATGAGGAGAAATTAAAGAGGCTAGGACTTTTCAGCTTGGAAAAGAGGAGACTAAGGGGGGGGGGAATATGATAGAGGTATAAAAAATCATGAGTGGTGTGGAGAAAGTGAATAAGGAAAAGTTATTTACTTGTTCCCATAATATAAGAACTAGGGGCTCCAAATGAAATTAATGAGTGCAGGTTTAAAACAAATAAAAGGAAGTTCTTCACACAGCACACAGTCAGCCTGTGGAATGCTTTGCCAGAGGAGGCTGTGAAGTCTAGGACTAGAACGGCGTTTAAAAGAGAACTGGATAAATTCATGAAGGTTAAGTCCATTATATCTATTAGCCAGGATGGGTAAGGAATGGGTCCGAGGGTGGTGATGGACGGCAGAAGAGAGATCACTTGATCATTACTTGTTGGTTCACTCGCTCCGGGGCACTTGGATAGACCTTTGGTCTGACCCAGTACGGCGATTCTTATGTTGTCAGGAGCTGCTTGCAAAACAACCATCTCTCAGTGGAAAGCCCCAAGCAATGCCAGAGCTGGAAATACTGTATGTGTTGTCAAGAGTTAAACCCTTGGAAAGGTTCAGCTGCCATTACAGGTGCCAGGAAGTTTAATGTTCACTTTCTTGTGCTATTTGGGGTGACTCTGGTACTACACCTATGCTGTTAACACTTACTGCTTCCACACAACTTCCCACAGTAAGGGATACAATTTGCAGTTTTTGTCAAAAACTCATTTAGCCTATGTAGGATTGCATGATTTGGCTCTTTTAAGGATTAGATTTTGCAGCCCTTACTCATCTTAAGTAGTACCTTACTATTCAGTTAGTCCCTAGAGTTCATATAGTTTCAATATGGGTAAGGGTGACAGGATCTTGTGGTGAGCAGAAGTTTCACACACATGAATCTTCTCCTTCCACTCTAACACTAAAGAGCCTCAATCCAGCAGGATTGTTTTAAACAATTACATATAGAGATATTATATATATTTTGAATAAGATAAGTGTGGAAAGAGAAAAATGTAAATTCAATAGGGCATTATTATAGCTGGTTGGGAATTTTTCAACCTAACTTTTTTTTTTTTGGTTTGTCAAAAACTGCAAACTGATTGAAACTGAAACTTTCAGACCCATTTTCTCCCACCTCCCAGGTGAGAGTCTTCCACCAGGCTATGCAGTCAGTCTCTCTCAGGCTCTTGAAAAAGCCCTCACATTAGAATAGTCAAAATCCAGTGATTATGGCCCTCAGTTGGGATGCGGGAGATCAAGCTTCTACTTGACCTCATTTGCAGGTGAGTGTATTAATCACTAAGTCTTTGGCTCTTCTGGGGGCTCACTCTTAAAACTTTGAAAAGATTTAATTTCATCATGCTGGTTCTCATCATTTCAGTAGCTTGCATAAATAACACTTCTCCACTCATTTTTTCAGACACCCATATGAACAGTAATACAAACTACAGTACAAAACAGCCAATGAAACTAAAAATAATCAGGGGAAAGTTTTAAGATTACTTTTTTAAATAGAAAATCACCACCATAGACAGTATGTAGAAGGAAATTCCAATAATCAGGTGAAAAGGGTGCAAAAATCTCCCTCTCAGCCTAGTAAAGGCATGTCAATGCCTAGAAAACCAGGAACAAGGCACAGAGTGCAGGTAGATGTAATAATTTTAGAGACGGGATAAAGCTGCATACATTTTGAAACACACACTCCAACCCAAAAGATCACCAGTGTTCCACGCTGAGACTTTGGTTAGTTTTTAAAAGAAAGATAAAGAGCCATTAGAAAAATTAGAACCTGGATTTGGATGCTGAAGCTCTTTACCAATCAAGCTCTGGTTTTGGATATGTGGTTTTGGTTTAGGGTTCTCTCTCAAACACTATTGTACAATACACACTGGTCAAAAAGGGAATTCTATCTCCTCTCAACACTCAACAAAAATCCACCTATAATTTGGAAACTAACACAAGCGAGCTACCCCTGGTTATTACATCCCATCTCCTAAATGTTAGTTGTCTGTGGTAAGTTTGTCAGGATCTCATCTCCCCTATGTCACACAAACACCACAAAACTGTTTTTCGACTGTAAACTACTTGGGTTAGGAACAATATCCTCATAAGCCTACCTCATAAAAGGGACATGCTCATGATTTGGGGGCCTCTTGGTGCTACTTTAAATACAAACATTACATCATCTGTCCAAACCAGGTCTCCAAAGAAAGGAGGTGGGGAGAAATGCAGTGTATGAGGTTAAAAGCCTGAGTATACAAAACAAGTCTATATTGTACCTGCTCCCACAATGAGGATCTTGGGCTTGCAGCTGCTGATACAATGCAGAAGGGACTTGGAGCGGATGCTGAAGTTGAGGAAAGCCACCATACAGCCCAGCTTGGCCACTCCAAACCACACATGGATGAAGTCAGGTTCATTGCTCATCAGCAGGGCCACGGTATCCCCCTTTTTCAGAGCTCCCTGTTGCCGAAAGACCTGAGCTACCCTGTTACTCCTTCTGTCCACGTCCTGGTAGGTGTGAACATCCCCTTCATAGAGGATAAATGGCTTGTGGGGCTGCCTTTCAGCATGTCTCACAAACCTGTCCAGGAGCGTGAAAATCTTCCCCTGCAGCCTGTACATCTCCATGGTCAGCCCATATTTTACCACTTTCAGCAAGTATTTAAGGTCGTGCCAGAAGTAGGGGAAGAGGAGTTTCTGGATGAGATGCAGGGAGACGATCCCAGCTGCGGCGCCCGTTACCCAGTAGGGTAACATCGGAACAGCCGGAGCAAACAAGCTGCGGACAACAAGCAACAGCAATTGTTGTAAGCGCCTCACCTAGCAGTTCTGGGGGGCTTTAATGGGGCCCGAGTCTGGAGAGACTCCGAAAGGAAACCCAGGAACGCCGGCAGCTGTCCCCGCAAAGAGCGAGCTGGGGCATCCCAGGGAGGGAAGAGACGCGCACGAGCGCCTCAAAGAAGCTCAGAACAAGGCAGCAGGTGGGAGATGAGCAGCCCCACTGACCAGCGCGAGCCAAGAGCGCCTGCCCCCGGGGTCCCACCGCGCGGAGCGAGCCAAGCTCCCGTCAGCCTCCGGGCAGAGCGAGGCAAGCTCCCCGCGTCGCACTTCCGAGGCTGGGCGAGCAGAGGTGGCGAGAGCCCCCCGTCCTCACAGCAAAGGGAGGGGAACGCCCCGCGCCGCACCCACAGCGCCCGGCGAGCACCAGGAGTCCACGGCCCGTAGACACCCGCGGAGTGAAGCGGGACTACGGCCCCACGCGTTCACCAGACAGAGCAAGGGGAGTGCGGCCCCCGCCCCACGGCGCGGAACAAGCTTTTCCCCTACGCTCCCCCGGGACTCACAGACTAGCGCGACCTCCGCTCAGGGGCTGAACTCCGGCCGGCACTTGCGGAGAAGGCGGCGGGGAGCCTCAGTGCTGCGTCTCCTGCTGCGCTCTCAGCCCCTTGCATAAGGCGAAGCTGAAGCCTCTGCTGCTTAGCTTCGCAGGGCGCAGCGCCGGCGGGCGGCTCTTGTATATAACAACGGAAAGGGAGCCGCCCCTTGCCGCCCCCCGGCTCAGGAGCTCGCCGGGCGCGCTACTTGGCCCTGGCCAAAGCCTTTGCTGGAGCCAGTGAGTAGAACTAGAGTCGGGCGCCGGCAGAGAAGGCGGGTGAGCAGCGGGGTCTCACTCAAGTAAGATAAATGTGACTAGCCTTACCCTACGTCAGGGATTTCCCCACCTCATCCCTGAATTCCCCCTCACCCAGTTTTGTGAACTAGTTGCATGCAGTGTTGCCAATTTAGTGGATTGTTTGGAAATTTGAACTGAAACGAAAACATCAGTACACACTTTAAAAGTATATAAAGTGTATGATAAAATACATGTATCTGAAAAAGTATAATAGATGTGAAAAGTATGAACATAGACTATCTTCCTTACACCGCTTCTGTTTTTTGTGATAATGTAAGTGCATTCATTTGGGTGATGCTGGCCAATCTAATTTCAAATTATGATTTGTAAGCAAAGTCTAAACGAGCTCTCCCTGACAGCTCGTGATGAGCTGGGGGGGGTGAGAGGCTTCAGGAACAGACTGTATTTACATTTACACATAATCTACTTATGTATCCAGCGACCAGAGCTGTGTTGCCCAAGTGATAGATTTTGGCTCTGGTTGGGTTACAAATTACTTGACTGTGTGTGGGATGTGTGTAATGAAATGTTTGTTATTCTTATTGGATTAGTAAAAACTACTTAGTCTGTGATGATTGAAGGCATCAAGAGAGAGGGTGGGAACAGGTGTATTGCTTGATGGTCTGCCTGAGTCACCAGTACTATTTGACCTGCCCCTCTCTACTGTTTAAAGACAGAGCTGATTAGGCTTCATAGAGAGTCTTTTGGTTTGTTAAGTGACCACTAGAGCTGAAATCTCTGATAAGCAGGTCTAAGTGCTTAGACCTGCTGTTGGACAGTGTTTCTATGGAAGAGATGGCCCAGTCTGCACTAGCACTGAGGTTCATCCCCCCCCCCCCCCAGTCCCTCGAGAGCGGAAATCACTGAGGGTCAGGTGGAACTGTGAGAGACTGACTCACATGGGTCACAGTGGCAGGTGGCAGCAGAAAGTGACAGTGCAGGGCCATTGGGGCGAGCAATAGAATGAACGGTGGCATGACAAACAGTAGCTAGAGCATTGGACTACGTTTTAGTGACTTTTCTCCAGAATCTAGATTTGCGACTGGGAAACTTATATCAATATATGTTTCCTAGTAGGCCAAGATTTTTAAAATGCATTATTTGTCAAGGTCATTATCTCACATCATCACTATCTCAAGAGGTTGGGGAGTTTCTGTACTAAACTTTTTTATAATTATAATTATTTGAACAGCTATATTGGACCACTAGGGTAGCAAATTCTGCTGGGTAAGCAAAGAAGGCCATACTTACATGGTGGTAACTGCTACTAGTGGGGAAAATGTGCCAGCTGCTGGTTTTGCCCCCTTCTCTGGGAAATGAAGGTCTTTATGTCCAACAGATGGATCATGTTAGACTCTAGGTCTGCCTTTTTATAAACAGGGTCAGAAGCCACATACCTGAATAACATAGGGTTCACTGTGTTGGAGAACACCCTGCAGGTGTGGCCACAGAAACCCAGCACATATGCCATGTCTGCTCACTGGCAGAAGGGCTTCTTCACAAGCCCAGCTTTCTGTTACCCTCCCTTCATCCTGCCTTGGAATGTCTTACCCAGCCAGTTTCTCTCCCACTCTGCAACCCCTACAACTGGTATGTAACTACAGGCATGATCTGTCTCTTTCTGAACAATAACCCATCCACACTGCCTACAAGACCATTCAGCCACCCAGTCTCGCTCTCTGCAACACCCCTCCCAGCCAGTCTCCCAGGCAGGCTCCCTGCCTCCCAGCTTTCTTGATCTTCTTTTCTCCCCGTCTGCATCCCAGTTACTCTCACAGACTGCACTCCACCCTGTGATGTGCTGTTTTTCTCACTAAGGCATGGAGGAGAACTTGTATTGAATATTCATTTTTATTTCAACATTACATAACTTTTACATAACACAACCAGATCCTGGGTTGTCAGTAGGATGTAGTCCAGAGCCTCACCTTCTCAGGTGGAGGCTGCAGCCATTCTTTTCCAAACCCACAGCTGCTCTACCAGTTTCCCTTAAGTATACGGTTGGGCAGGCTTTGAGTGCATATGTAGGTCAGGAGTCACAGTCTTTTCTGTCTTTTACCACTCCTGCAGCCCCCATTGGACCAGGATGGGAAACCGCAGCCAGTGAGAGCCGTGGTTGGCGAAACGGCAGGTAAATAAAGTGGCGGGGCCCGCTAAGGGTGCTTACCCTGTGGTCCCGTGTGCCAACGTTGCCGATCCCTACTCTAGAGGTCATCCCTTCAGTTTGGTGGGTTTTCTTACACAGACTTCTTTCCTAACTTTTTAAACACTGTTAAAGTTTTAACAAATGGTGAGAGTTCATTGAAAGACACTTTGTGAAAGTGACAGCAAGTATTTTATTTCATTTTACTGATCGTAAAAGACAAAAAACATTGTTTTGTGACTGCATGAAGCTCCGAGAGAGCCTATCTGAAAAATACCCCACATCTCGACTTTCCCCCATACTTTTAACACTTGCTAAACATGCAGTGTTTCACTATATGAAAGGGTTTTTTTTTTAACATTTAACATGAAAATACAGCATTGACTGAGATGTAACATAACCTTTTTTTAAGGACAAACCTTTTGGCCCACATCAGAGTTGCAAAACTGTATGGAGGGCCGGATAGGGAAGGCTGTGCCTCCCCAAACAGCCTGGCCCCACCCCCTATGGGTCGCCTCTTGCCCCCCTCAGAACTCCCATCCAACCTCCCTGATCCCCTCCCTGATCCCCGTCTCCTGCATGTCCCCCAGGACTGCCTGCCCCTTATCCAATCCCCCAGCCTCAGAGCAGCATGTCTGGCAGATGCATGGCCTGACCAGAGCCAGACATGCTGCTGCACTGCCCCCAGGAGTGTGCAGCACGGCTGTCCATAGTGCTGCCGCGCGCCACGCTGAGACTTCGGGGGGGGGGGGGGGGACGTGCAGCGGGGAAGAGGCCAGAGTTAGTCTCTCTGGCTGGGAGCTCAGGAGCGGACAGGATGGTCCCACAGGCCAGATGTGGCCCGCTGGCTGTAGTTTGCCCACCTCCGTTGTATGCAGTGAGATCTATTTGAAGCATTATATTCATTTGTGTTTTTAAAAGTTTAACATGAAAAAGCAGTATTGACAGAGCTGTAACAAAACAAGGCCACTCAAAGATATTTTGAAGAAGTTTAGTGAACTAAAAGAGCTTAAGATACTAGCCTATCCTTTTAAAAATAGTGTTTTTAAAGTACTAAAATAGCAACTGGGTAAGACTATTAAAATGGGCAATTGAGGGGAGTTTACATATGTGACTTAATTTAAAAAAAGCAAAATTAACAAAAAAATACACAAAATTGCTTTTTAAAGTTTGGATTTACAGAAAAAAAAACATTGCTTTTTTATTTATTTTTACCAGTGATAAGGAGTCTGTGTCCCGCCCCGCCACACACCTTCCTACTAACCTCTTCCCCTACACGCACACACTTTTCTTCTTTTCTAAATGTTTTTCAAAATCTAAACTGAGGACAAACACATTTTTAAAACAGCCACAATCACAGAGATCAGTGCATGGGATGAGAAAGCTGTCCTGAGTTTTAGGTGGAATGTTGATAATTCTTTTAGTAAAACAGTTTTGTAGGCAGCCATTCTGTGTTAGTTGTTATGCTTTAGCACAAGCGAGCATTTGTCATTCGGAAGCACTTTCCCACTTTATGAGATATTATCTCCCACATCCTATGGCCTATCAAAAATATTAACAAAAACAAACTTAAAGATACAGTACCTTGTAGCAGTGCCTGCAAAGCAACGATTTACAATTTTGTTGATCATTATCTTGTCTAAGACCCTACAGATTTTTTTTTTTTTAGAAAACATTTCTATTCAAACTGCAACCCTAGATCCTGTACTGTATTAAATAATATGAACCAGTAGATGAGAGAACTGGGATACTGTTGAAATCAGAGGGCTCATGATTAAGTCCTAATGCAGAGGGCCGAGAGGTGGTGGTGGGAGAAAAAAGACGGTATGATTTAAGAGGGGTTATGGGGCTGCTTTGCAATGGCCCAGCTGTCCCACGAACCTATATACCTCATACACAACCCCTAGAGCTGGGGTTGAGGTCTTTGTTAGAGGAACAGGCTGCTCATATACTGCTTGTTGCTGTTGACAAACTGGAATCTACTTCCCTTTTGACGACCCCCACACCCTCTGAACTCCATAACTGTGTGAAGCATGTTATTATTTTCAACTGACGTTGTATTTTACAACATGCCCTGTTTTGTTCCCCAAACATGCTCTAATTTATAGTGTTTTCTCTTAGCAAGATTTTGTAATTTGCTAACCAAAACCAAACATTTTAAAACAAAGACATTCTGAAAATGCAAGAGAAAAAATCATACTTAAATCTAAAAGTCCTAAGAAAATGAAAGCTTAATACAACTTTCACTTCTATTTGTTAAAAAGTAGGGAAGCAAATAATCTTGTCTAATCCCGTGGATTACAGAATAAAGGGAATATAAACTAGCTGTTACTAAGATTCAGTAGTTTTCACTCTGGTCTGTTTCTGCACACTCATTTTTTAAAATTGAAACACATGTAAAAATGTTAAATAAAGGGTTCTGTCTTCATACAGACTTGTCTTTTTAAAGTGTTTGTTCCTTTACAAAATTTAATATAACTTTCACTTGTATTTGTTGAAAAGTGGGCAAAGAAGCAGCCTTCTTATATCTGATCCTTTGGCTTACGAAGGCTGTTTTTGCTAACAGTGGCTTTGCTGAAAAAGCATTCTGCTTCAAATTGTCCTTACTAAAAATGGACAGGTTAGTCCAAAACATAGGGGAAACACTTTTTTATCACTATAAATTACTTTTATAAACAGGTTGTCTGTAATTTTAACCCTGGGATGTTTTCTGCATGCTAATTTTTTTATTGAAACACATATGTAAAAGTGTTAAAGAAAGAAATGTTTCTTCAGATAGGCTTGTCTTTTAAAGTGTTTATTCTTTTACAAGACTTAATATAACATTCACCTCTATTTGTCAAAAAGTGGGAGAAGAAAAAGCAGCATTCTCTCTGATCCACTGGTTCATAGACACTGTTTTTGCTGCAGCTTCAAATTGTCCTCAGTAAAAGCATAGGGAAAAGCTTTTAAAAACTTTTTGTTGGTCAGAGTTGCAGAGTTTAACCCTGAGGTGCATCTGTGTGCTCATTTTTTATTAAAACACCAATAAATGAAGGGATGTTTCTTCATATAGACTCCGCCCCTCCACTCTTGTGAGCAAGCTACCGTGTTTCCCTGAAAATAAGACAGTGTCTTATATTAATTTTTGCTCCCAAAATTACATTACATTATATTACAGCGAGAGGCAAAACTGGAAGTACGTCTTATTTTTGGGGGATGTCTTACTTTCGGGGAAACAGGGTACTTGGCCAGTAGCTTGTCACAAGCAACGTTTAAGCTGGTAATGTGGCATTTGCCTTCTCCCCTTTATAAGATCCTGCTGGTCTTTATTTTGTACAACAATTATTTATTGATTAATAAGATTAGTAGTACTTAGAACTCCCCAGTATTTGAAGCTATTTTACAAAGCCCATTACAAGTAGAGTTTTAGAGATTTTTTTAAAATGATTTATCAGGTTTGGAAATAAATTGTGAAAAATTGGACTTCCGTCTGGACTACATTCTTTTAAATTAAACAGAGGAATCTCTGCTAACACAAGTAGCCTTCCAAAAAATAGCTACTGTACTTACCAATCAAATTGCTGATTTAAATGTCAAAGTTATCATGTACATATAAAATGTGTTCTTCATATATCATGGTTGTGTTCCAAGTTATCTGAATACTGGCAGGAAAATTCAAATATTGTTGCAAAAACCGAAATTATCCAAAACTGTGTATATTACACCTCATGGTAGAACATGCATTGAAAATACATAAGAATAGGCATTGTTTTATTGTTAGCTAAAAGAATAAGAGGGAGATTTCAAAATCACAAATAAAGATCCTATCGGATCTGCATGGCAACTTTGGGCAGTTGTAGCTACCTGACTATCCATTTCTACCTAAGATTAGAAACAAATTCTGAATAATATAATAGACTAGCACAAATACCCGGCGTTGCTCGGGTCCGTTGGAGGGGGGAGAGAGCTGAGTGAATGCGGGGTCCATTGGAGGGGGGTGGGGGGTGAGAGCTGAGCGAGTGCGGGGTCCATTGGAGGGGGGTATTATTGCATCATAACTATGTCCAAGAGAACAGCGGGTGTTAACCTGCTGCCCAGCTGATGTTAATGGGCTTTAAAGAATTTCACCCCTAGGGGGCGTCAGAGGTGAGATTTGAAAAATTTTCAATCCTTACCCTGATTAGGACCCTAAAGCCTATAACTGTACCAGATTTCAAGTCTCTATCTCAAACGGTGTGGAAGGAGTAAGGGAACGTGCATACACGCACACATACACACATGCATACACCATTTGACTTATATAGATATAGATATATATAGATCACATAAGCCATTATTAAATAATACACTTGCACTAATACGGAGGTACTCATGTTGGTTAAAGTTTTTTAGTTCTTGTTTATTCCTTCATCTCTCAAAGATATTTCTTACTGGGCATGGATGTTTAACTTACCTTTTTTAGCTGCATTATAAATTGATGTACTACTATCTTAATATAAATAAAAGCCCATGTTACAGTGACTTCTTCCAACATTATAGCTTTTTGTATGTACTGTAGTGTGTTTTCCATATAAGGAATCTAGAAAACCACACAAAGGAATAGAGTTTGCCTAGCTAACTTACGTAAACAGACATATTGTAATGTCTATCTGCTTCCTTCTCATAAAACACCATGCTAAATATAATATTGTTTTTAACTCTTTAAAAAAGTTTTTTAAAAAGTAAATATTGAATACACTGCTATAAAGATGTGGAAAGTGAACTGCAAAAAGTTACATTCAGAATAAGTTACTTAACTAAGGGCTTGTTTACCTATGGGTTTTAATCAGATTAAGTTGAGTTAATGTGGTTTGACAATGCTTGCATACACACAAAAGTCTATCTGAGCGCACTGACTCTGCATTTGTCATGAACTCGATTCTTTTTGCCAAGTGCACTATGTTTGTGGTGAAACAAATTAGTTCAGTCTATTCATGTGTACTCAATGCCACTGTGAACCACTTTGGCAGTCCTCCAACACCTATCTAATACTGCTTTGCAGGCGACCATTTTGACCTGTCTGTTTACCCATGTGACCTCCACTGCTCTACTGTTGCCAGGATGTCTCCTCTGTATTTCAGACTGGCATAAGGCCAGATTTTGCCTATTTGCTCCTGGATTCCGGTATATCAGCAATGCTGGGAAGCTGCTATATAGGCCCCACATCATGCCTTAGGCAGCGGCTTGGAGCCATGCTGAGGCCCTAGATCTTATTGCCATCTGGGGTGAAGCATTGGTGCAGGAAGTTGTTGTATCCAGTCACTGAAATAAAGACCTGATTGTGGACATTGCAAAGCAGATGTCCATGAGGGATCATGACTGGGATGCCAACCAGTGCCGAATATTGAGCAAGAAGCTCAGGAGGATCCGCATTAAAACTGGGGATGGCAAGAAAAATAATCCGGTAGGGGACATAAGCTATCCATTTTTTTGAAGAACTGGGCAGGATTTTGCATAGCTACACAACCATGCTGAGTCCCAGCAAAACATCCATACCAGGATCCAAGAGGCTAATCATATGGAGGGAGCTTCAGCATGTGAGAACCTAACTTTATAATTTATTTGCATCATGCTATTTGGGCATGCTGCCATTTTAGGTAGATAAAGCTAAAATAATTTCCAAGTCTGGAATATGAACAACCAACTGTGTTTTTTCATATTCCCACAGTCATTGTGCCTACAACAGCCAGACCCTCAAGGATAAGGACTGTATCAATGGCCAAGTGGCTGGACAACATGAGGGGGCAAAAATCAGAAAACTCAGGATGAAATGTTCAAATCTTATGACAGTTCCCCAAAGAAAAAACAAAATGGAAAAGAGGTGGCAGGCAGTATTTGCAAGTGGAGAGGGAAGAAGTCAGGGAGCTCTTCCAGGAGATTGCCATGCTGTCCTTGGCCATAGCTACAATTTCTAAGGAAAGCATTTCCATGACTGAAGATGGTATTGTGGGGGGGGGGGAGGGAAGACAGGGAGATGCAAAGGCAACCCATAGACACAATACTAAACCAAAAATGTAATGCTGTAAACCAGGACCCTACCGTGTTCTTCAGGCCCCAGATAATACAGAATACTGGGAACATCAGCAACCTGTCTTCCTAGCAACTCCATCAACCTATCCTCCTAGCTCTTCTTTGTCTTATCTCTCAGCGCACTTCTGCTCCTCTTACAGCTCCATGGATCCTTCATCCCTCTCTCTCAGTCCTGAGGGGGCAGCTTCAGCCAGGTCCTTTTCTCTTCTTGACCACAGCTGGGTGTTGTTTGAGGGGGCCAAGGAGCACTGTGGGTTCTTCACCTCCTTTCCTCCTTCCCAGGCCTGTTGTTGCAAGGTGCTGGGTTTTTATGCATCCTCCATCCTCTTGTGAAAATGGTGTTGGCTGCTCCCTCTTCCCCATCCCTTCCGCACCTATCAACATCTCTTGGGTCTAGAGTGGAGGGAGAAAGAACTGCTCCAGTAGGGACTAAAATTGCATTACTCCCATTAAATTGAGTGAGTTAGCAAGACTGTTATGGAAAAGGATTGGTCACTTTCTACATGTGGGTGAGATGGCAAGGGAGAAGCAACTTTCCATGTTGTCTCTATCACAGTGTACTAATTTTTAACTTTTAAATCTTTCCATAAAGTGATCAATTAAAATTGCTGGTTACTCAGATATGCATAAAACTTCTTAACATTATTTAGATATTTGTTGGATTAGCAGTCAATAAATCTTATTGTGTATCTATGAAGGTAATAATTCTTGGGCAGCTAAAGGTTTAAACATATTCTCCTATACGCCTCATACAGTTTACTGTTCAGAAAGAAGACTCACCAACCGTTAAGCAGATAGATTTCTATACTTGGGACCAAATGCAGCAGCCTTGTGTAATGGAATAATGTTTCAATCCTTTGAATTTGGCAAGAGTACTTGATAGGAATTCCCTTTATCATCATGGTTTCTGTTGATTTTAAAGCTCCCTAAAGAGGCAGGTTAAAAAAATGGTAATCTCTTGAGTTGTGGATAAGGTAGTAGGACAAAGGCATTTTATTAGGCAGATGGTATTTTTGTTTTGTTTTAGTGTTACCCAATGTGGTGTGGAGGGAAGACAGATAGTATGGAGGTCCCCATAATGGGAGTCTAGGGCAGGGTAGACTAAGGGTGAGAGATGGGATGGTGATAGGGACCAATTGGAGGAGACTGGGCAGAGAAGGGTCAAGCTTGGGGTGTGAGAGGGAGAAAGAAGAGAGGAGTTTGTATTCACTAGAGCACACATCTCAAAAGCCTGGAACTGAACCCAAGATGCCGGAGTCTCCTAATTCATTTGGTTTTAACAAATGTCAGTGAAATCGTGTGTGTGTGTGTGTGTGTGTGTGTGTGTGTGTTTCCCCTGACCACGGTATTGGTCCATGTATTCAATTTAGGACCAAAGAAAATTAGTGTCAACTTCCTGCAGAAGAGAAATTCCCAGTTTCTGACAGGTCTACTAGTAAGACAAGTAAGATTAGAAGTTCGTAAAACAAGATACCTTAGAGCTTCCAAGTCAGAATTCATTGTTTGTGAGGTGTTCTGATAATACCATGATAGGGAACAGCTCACTTCCCAGCAATCAGTCAAAGTGATTGTAATGCAAGTGTCTGGCACACTTGACTTGTTTTCTGGAATCTACTGAATCACGTGTACACTGAAAATACATTTAGAAGTGCTAAAAATTAAGTTTGCAATTCTTCCTAGAAACACAAATGAGAAAGCTGACTAACCCATTATTGAAATTTAGTGGTTATGTTTGGCTCAGTGACAAATTGTGGAACAATGTAACAATTTATCCATGACAGTACCATCTGGATCAGTGCTAGAATTTAAAATAAAAGCCAATAAGTAAGGCCCTTTAGCTGGAGAAATGATAAATGGTTAGTGTTGTTTCGTCTATAGATTTTGTATCAGGAGAACATTCTAAGTACAGTAGACTCTCGATTATCCAGGATTGGGTTAACCAGGATGTGGATTAACCAGGATGTCAAAAAAAAAAAAAGTGTAACTTGCAGGGCTGGCTCTGGCTTTGTTGCCGCCCCAAGCACAACTCCCCTCCCCCACCCCCCCCCACCAACCAGGGCGCAGGGCAGCCAGTGAACCAACACCCCCTCCCCCCAGTGCAGGGTGGCTGGTGAACCAACCTCCCCCTCCCATATTTCCTATGGATGGTGATTATCTGGGATTTTATTAATCAGGATTAATTTTTCCCTATCATCCTGGATAATATCTGCATCCTTGTGAGCTACCAAATTTGTATGTGATTTCAGGTTATTCACATTCCTACTCTATACCTGAATTTTTAAATAACCCTTACAATAATATCAGCTTGCATCATCATCTGGTAGCGGAATGTTATGCTGTTATTTGGCCTGTCATTATCCTATTTGTGCATTTCGGTCTCTCAGAAACATGGAAGCATGAATTAAATGTGTTGATCAGACAATATTCAAATATATTAACATTACAATATAGTCTACGGGTTAGTCTAAAATGGAATTACAACAACTTAAAAATCTAAGGAGTTATTGGACTTCTGCAAACTTGTGAGAATTAGGATAGTACTATTAGTCTAGAATCATAAATTACTGTCTGAATCATTATATCAGACTACAAGTTTTTATACAAAATGGACTGAAATTGTTCCTGGCTGTGCAGAATCTGAACATTAGATGGTGAAAAAGCTCTTCTATTAACACTCATCTTTTGTAGCAGAAATTGCCTTATGAGAACTATTAGTTTATAAGATTAACAACAAAACTGAAGAACTGTCATTAGAGAAGAATGCATCATCTAATGGAAGACAGATGTTAAACAGGAATTACATGAGATTGCTAGGGAGAAACATGCCTGGTTTCACAATGCTTGTCCATAGTTTTTTATATTGTTTTAAGACCAAGAAACTTTTAAAAGCCACACTACAAAGACAGAATTAATAGAGCAGAACATTGCTATTCAATGCAGCAAAATTCTTTATAAAGATGGTTAAATAGTTCTGAGAAGATTTTAAATAATCTCAGTATGATTAAAAAGTCTATGGACTTCTTTGACTTACACCAGGGATGAATTTGGTCTTCAGGAGTAAATCATAGATTTCCAGGAGGCACACTGGGGTTGGAAAACTGTATGGAGGGCCGGGTAGGGAAGGCTGTGCCTCCCCAAACAGCCTGGCCCCTACCCCCCATCTGCCCTGTCCCACTTCCTGCCCCCTGACTGCCCCCCTCAGAACCTCCAACCTATCCAACCCCCCCACTACTTGTTCTCTGACCCCTCCCTCCTGGGACCCCTGCCCCTAACCACCCCTCACAACCCCACTCCCTATCCAATCCCTGCTGCTCCCTGTCCCCTGACTGCCCTGGCCCCAATCCACACCCGTGTCCCCAAGACCCCACCCAAACCTCCACCCTATCCAACCGCTCCCTGTCCCCTGACTGCCCCCTGGTACCTCTTATCCAAACCCCTCACCCAGTTCCCCACCCCCTTACCATGCCACTCAGAGTGGCAGGAGCTCACAGCCCCGCTGCCCAGCTGGTGTTGCAGCAAGCTGAGGCTGCGGAGGAGGGGGGACAGCAGGGGAGGGACTCGGGGCTATCTGCTCCGACCAGGAGCTCAAGGACTGTGCAGGATGGTCCCCTAGGCCGGATGTGGCCTGCAGGCTGTTATTTTCCCACCTTTGATATAGCAGCTTCTGCTATTAATCCCTTTGTTACGTTATCATTGACATTCTCTATGTCATCACTCACACAATGACTATTCACAAATTCAGTACACTTACTTGTAAATAGTTCCCAATTAGCTTTCTTGAAATTCCAGGTGGGTAATTTTTAATTACCTTCAATCTTGAAAAGTAATAAGTATAGGGAAATGTTCACTCCCCATTCCTTCTTCCAAGGTCTTAATTTGTGATAAAGAGGTACTTGGGCTCAAACAATTTTTTTTTATATTCATAACTGATGCAGCAAGCCCAGAGGTGCTGGGGTTATAAACTATCATTCTTCGAGATACTGGGGTTCAGCTCTGACACAAAATAAACATTTCTTCTTCCTTATATATTTTCCAGTTGCATTTACTTGCAATATCTGCTACTATAATTCCCACATCTAAACAGGAAAAACTACCATCTGCTGCACTAAATCCTGAATGGGTTAAGGAGGCACAGAAAGGGCCAATTAGCGTGATAGGCCTCACAGGAGAGGATTAGGCTGGTAAAGCACCCCCTGATTGAAGAATGAAGCTCATCTGAGCAGGTATGGGCTGGGCTAGGATAAAGCCAGGAAGTGGGCCAAAAAGGGGAGGGGGTGAGAATTAGATGGTTCCACCAAGGAAGTCTACAATTACTTACTCTGCATTGGGAGAAGAAAACCTAGGAAAAGAGTAGGATCCTGGCCCCAAGGGAAGGGTTTACCCTGGAAAGAGAATGATGTAAGAAGAAAGCCTGTGGGAGATGAGTATGTAGTAACCCAGGGAGTGAATAGCAAGGTTGGGGAATGAACAGATCTTGGCTGAGCGTTGTAGCTTCCCTAGGCTGGAACCTCAAGTAGCAGATGGGCCCAGGTTCCCCTACCAGTCACTGACAGAGGCATTACCTGCCCAATGTGTACAGTGAGATTATGTGCCAGAAGAGGATAAAGTGGAAGCTATAGCTCTTGGAGCAAGAGAGGGGCTGTAAAGTGAAAGAGAGGACAACATCTGGCGAAACAACAGGGAAAGTATTGAACTTGGAAGATCTAATCCCCAGAGCAGCCAGGTGGTGGTGCCACCCACAGTGAGTGAATACCTTGTGACAGAGTATCCCTGTTTAAAACAATTGGATTATTTTGATCCGTGAACTTTTCTAAGCATGCACCAGTTCTATCAATTGACATACTTCCCCACAATTTATGACTCTTTGTGTTACCACATAGCATATGGCCTTTGTGTCACTACATAGCATTCTTCCCTCTTTCTTGTTGCTCTGAACTTTCTAATTTCATACATGGGTTAGAGAGATTATACATCTTTAAAGAAAAACAGCTTTTTGGCATGTGGATTGCAATAACATTCTATTCTAGGATTACCTCTTCGTTCTCTGCTAGGTAGTTTAATCTTTCCCTTATGGAAGTACAGACACCACCTCCTCTTCCTAGTTTTTAGTATTACCTAATGGCAATATACCCTGGAATTTGAAATGTAAGCTTTTCAATACACCATGTTTCCTGGATAATTGTCTATTTGGTTACCTTTCATTTCTAGGATATTTTCTTTTAGTCCTTGAACATTGTTATTCCAACAAAAGGCTGAGGTTCCTATGCTAGTCATATTTCATCATTCAGCGTCATTCAAAATTGCATGAATATGGTCCATTGACAAGCTGCTAATATCCAAGTATTTTTCCACTGTCCTTTGCTATAATTTTCCTTTTTTTTATTCTCCCCCCCCCCCATTTGTGATGTACAGTTTATCACTTCTATCATTAATCACAAGGGTTAACATAACACCTAATCTTATTTCTTTGGTTAGGGATCTTAAATTAGCATAATCAGAGTCTGCTTCTGCTCTTCCCCCTTTGTATCCATTCTCCCTTTCTACTAGTCTTCAGTTTCCAGAGTGACTTCATTTGGGGTCAGGGACTCTTTCATTGCCCAGCCATGTGCTACAAATTTCCTCTCTTTATACCAACCCTGCTTCCTTCTGGAGCTGGGATTCATCAGTAACTGGTGTTGACCCACCTACCAGGTGTGTCCAGGAACCTTAATCATGCTCTCTAACTCCAACTAACTTCTTTTCATGCCAGTGTAGGGTGAATACCCAATCACAAGGATGTATTGATACATCACCTGCAGCCACCTTTATTGCTAAACCTCATGCAGTTAAAGAGAAGCATCAAAGTGATATTACTAATTTATTGTGGGATTAAGTGGTGTGTTTAGTTGATGTCTCCAATGTCATACACAGAGAAAACATAAATTCAAAGTGCTGCTAATTGTATTTCATGAACATTTACACACAAACTATTTTTTGGTTCGTTTTGCTGTCTTTTTCTATGAGAAAAAGCCTGTGATGTCTCTCTGGCCAGCTGTCAGACTTTGAAATTGGAAGATGCAAATCTTATTTAAATATATTCAAGCTCTAGCTTAGTCATAAAAGGACCAAAAATGTAGGTAATAGTTGTTAATAGTAAGGCAAGTATAGAAATTTATGAAGAATCAGAATTATATTGCAAGCAGGGACAGCCAATTTCACAGATGAGTTTCTTGCCAAAGAATTTCAGTTGCTTCCTATAATAACTTTAATTATATCTCCATGTAAGTTATCTTGTTGCATACTGTAACTTATGCCAAGATGTGTAATTTTCAAGGAAATACCTAAGTATAGTGGCCAAGGTTTATTTTTTTTATATTTTTTTAAATGGTGTCTAGTTATGTTTCTAAGTCCATATTTAGGTACTTAAATAAAGAGCCTGATTTTTTTTTTTTTTTTGGATTGGGCTCTAACTATGGATTCTCCAAAAATGTAATAAATGTTGACTGTTCAGTGGAGACCACTGTAGAATATACAGTATAAAACAATTTACGAATGGGGTAAAACTTAATAGTCAATAAATGCTTACCCACATTTGAAAATGAGAGCTTTCCAAAACATACTTATATCTGTCAGGTATTAATCTCTCTCTTCTCTAGGATATTCTGTATGGGATCTGGGCTTCACCTTGCCCAGAAAATTTGGGTCTGATCTTATGTAAAACCCATATATTTGATCCTTGTACGCACTCTTTAGTTTGGCTTTGTATAACTTGCACCTTCCATGTTACTTTATCCCTATTGTATGAGATTGCAGTGTGAGTGTCATTGAAAATCACCTCACTTGCCGCCTTCGGTGCCGTCAGACTGGGTGGACCATGTGAAACCCAGCCAGTGCATGGGTTTGTCCAGCCCACGCAGCTCCCGTTGTATGCTCCAGGAGGTGAGGGCAGCTCCGCCTCCTGCTTCTCTTGCTTTCCTTGAGCGGGCCTCGTGGGAGGGTGATCCCCACCTGCTGCTTACCCCTGCCCTCCAGAACTCACACCAGTCCCCTTCCCCACAAGCCTCCCCACCATCCCTTACACGCAACCTAAGTCAGCTGAACAACATTCAGCCAGCCCAACTCTGAACTGCTCCCAGGAAACATCTGAACATACTGGTGCTTCATACCATCTATTTACTCACCTTTGTGTCACCCATAGCTAAAGGTCCACCCCAACACTTGCTGCCACCTGAAGAGGGTGAGGAACCCTAGTGGGCCAGTTTATACTCCACTCTGGTTACATAGTCCACCAGAGTTATCAGCTGACAGCTCCTTTGTTGGTCAGTAAGCATAGGCAAGTACCTCTTACTGAAGTTATGACTGTACTTCCCCCTGCACCTCTTGAGCTAGACACGCCCCAGCCATAGCACCACAGTCACAGGACCTCCTTGTCAGCTTCTTCCTGATGCAGACTAAGGGGACCATCTGTCATACATGAAAGAGGAAGCTAGACTGGGATGTGCTCTGCAACTCTGGGACCTATTTTTGGTCCCACATTTTATTACATAAGTGGGCAGGGTTCCCCTGAGTGGTGTCCCCTGACTCCTTAGACACCTCATGAGGAGCAGTGGGTGCTGTCTGGGGTTCTCTGCTAGATGTCTTTCTCTCTCTTTCCCCACTCCTCCCTCCTCCCTGACTCCAATCCCTCATCTTTGACCTCACTCCCATTCCTGGGGCATTTTGTTTTGTTTTTTGTCCCCCCCATTTGTTGTCCCAAAAACTCCATTGTAGCCTGGGCATAGTGGACCCTTTCCCTTAGCTGTGGGGTGGACCTTTAGCTATGGGTGGGCCTTTAGCAGAGGTGGATAGACTGCTCTGGTGCCTTCCCCTCTGGGGGAGGACATTGGTGTTCAACCATCTGGTCATGTCTGTGGCTTTGCACAAGTTCAACATCGTGAGCCCAGCAAGGAGTTTGATGCTGAACACCTTCTTCCCCTATCTCTGATGGCTCTGAGACAACTAGCAGCTATTTTATCTCTACCTGAGAGGTCTTCATGGAGACCTCTCTCCACTTCCAGTCTCTGACCAGAACCTCCTGAGGACCTGGAAGCTAGTTTCAGTGACCAAATTTGTAGCAGTCACAGAGGAAGAAGATCTCCTCTTTGGACCCCTGCTACACAAATGCCATCTTCATGTGTAGGTGGTGGAGTCCCCTTTGGTGCACTGGAGGATGCTCCTATCTGGTATGACCAGACTCTGAGACCACCTGGACTACAAGTCGAGGGACTGGGTGGATCCCAAAGTGCATGGGGTTGCCCACCCTGTGTGCTCCTGTTGTGTGTCCCTGGAGGTGAGAGTAATCTTGCCCCATGTTTCTCTTGCTTCCCTTGAGCATTTCATGCAGAAGAGTGATCCCTGCCCACCCCTCACACCAGGCCCTCTGGTGCTTGTCATTGGGCCCCTGTCCCATGAGCTCACAGGCCCATCCCATAAACAACCTGAGCAGGCTGAATGCCATTAAGTGTGCCCAACTCTGAACTGCACCCAGAGAATATCTCTACATCTTCTTGCTCTGTACTATCCATTACCTTGCCCTCATGTCCTGTCTCAATATTAAGTGGAGGACCTGCTGCCACCTCTGGAGGGTGAGGAGTCTTGGTGGATCAACCTCTACTCCACTCTGGCTCCACAGATCACTGGGGATATTAGTTGGTGGCTCCCTCCTGGATGTGGGGCTAATGTGATTTGTGGAGTCCCCCAATATCTGTCCTTTCTGTGGCAAATTGGAGACCCTGGAGCATATCTGCGCAGAGTACACCAAGCTGCAGCCTCTTACTCAGGTTTTGGTTGTATTACCACCTCACTTGCTTAGCCTCACACACTCCATCCATGGCCCCACGATGTTGCGAGACCTCCTCTTGGCACCACCCAACATCACACTGGACCAGGAGGGGGAAGCTTAGTGAGGGAGATGCTCTGTAACTGTGAAGTCTGTTTCCATTCCTTCATCACACCTCCAGACAGAGCAGCTCTGGGCAGCATCTGCTGGCTCCTTGGAGTCCTTTGAGAAGAAGTGGGCATTTTCTGGGGTTCTCTGCTCTGCATTCCCATCTGCAACCCTGTCTTTGAATCCTTGATGTGTACTTCCTTCCTATTTTTTTATCACTTCATTTCTGTATGGCTTCAAGATTTCTAAAAGGAAAATTTGCCTGAGGTAATAGGTAAATATTTCAAAAGCACCTAAATAAGTTAAGGCCCTTCCGGTAATTTTACACTATCGCTATCTGCAGAGTATTCGCATGCTACAAACTATGAGTATGAAATTATTACTGTATACAGTATAAAAATGTGAGTGGCATCTAGTATGAATCTGCCTGTGCTTCAGAGGCCAGATAATACTTTTGCATGCATAAGTAGTACAGCACCTTTTATTACTGAAAGGTAAATATGATTGTTTTCATCTAACTTTTTTATCACAATTCTCAATAAGCATGATAGGGCATGTCTTGGCGGGAATTCCACAACATGCTTAGTCTCTTTCAATCAATTTCTTCTTTATCATTCCCTTTTACCCTAAAGCAAAGACATGAGAGCAGTCTTCTCATAGACAAGATCTACTGAAGGGAAATAAAACCTTGCATGCTTCCAATTTATGGCTGCCAAATTTTTTGAAGTGGTTTAGAGTATGCAAATAACTCAAGTTGCCATCAGGCAAATAGTGGATCCTCTTTTAAATAGTTCCATGTGTAACTTTATTTTGCTTCTGATAATGTGCATCTCAGCTGGGCAAAATGTCTGGCCGCATATCTCTGAAAAAGCGTCTTTAATCCTACTTTGGAAAAGGTTTTATTGGGGCAAGGAAGCTATTCTGTTAATTTAGATGGAATAAATAGGCCCAAAGAGTCAAAGATGTTAACATGACCTTGTTGCTGTCCAACATTCAATAACGTTAAACAAAATTTAGGTTAGAGTTTGGTGCACAGAGAGATCAGCCTGTTTAGTACCATAGCAAATTCATTATTACAAATCCTTTTAACTTTTTATTAAAAATAGAGAAAAGAAGGAAAAACAGGCAAAGCATTTGAAATGTGAAATATTTAATAAGGCTTTCATTTTAACAACATCCTTGTTCCCTTTCCCCTTTAGCTGGAGATCTTTTAGCAGGAACCCCCATTTGATAGTCTTTCAGATAGCATAAAAGTTGGTAGTAACTGTCCTTTTGGGGAAAAGAAAGTTGTTAGTTGAACTGAGCTTCAGCTGTTGTACTTTCTTCTACTGTTTAAAGTCTGATCCTGTTTCCTAAAAGACAAAATAAAACAAACATACGCAAAAGGGGGAGTGAAAAGTAGCTTCAGTCTTTGTTGACTTTTACTTGCAGCCTCACGGTCAGAAAAACATAGGCATGACACATGTTCTTATCAGCTACTCAAAGACCTGGCAAACTTGTACTAGCACTGGCCTCTCTGGTCATAGGCTCATAACAATGTTGCAAAATGTACAGTTCTGGCCAACTAAGCCAAGGGGAGTGATGGACAGAATAGCCTATCCCCTCATTATTTTGTTCACCAATTAGGCCTAATATTTGACAGGTCAATTTTGGTCAATTGATTTCTGGTCCCTCATTTATCTTGTTCACCAGACATGGTTTTAGCACAATCCTTAAGTTATATAAGTAGATGCTTTGTCTGTACCAATTCAGGCTCTTTCCCTTTTGTACATTTTCCCATCAACATTTGTCATAGGTTATTGTGATATTTTATTAACTTCCACTCACTTTTCACAGTGGAGTTCGTAATTAGGGTGAACTTGTAGCCCAATCATTACCATTGGTCTGAGGACTGAGATTTAGCTGGCACTAGTGGTGTAAATGTCAAGGACTGTTTGGGAAGAGTCAATATACCAAGTTTTCTTGTTTTAAACCCTTTTTCTCAGTCTTCATCAAAAGATAATAGTTAAGATGCTCAAACAGTGAATCTTGCATGGAGTTTGGGGAGGAGGATTCTGTTAAAGAGAACATACCCAATTTACAAAAACTAAAGTATTCGGTCCCAGGGAAACTCACTAGATTTATTGACCTTTTACTTAGGGGGGTGAAGTTTTACTTCTATAAGCTGTTGCAGAAACATCCAAAAGCATTGAAACAACATTTCTGATTATGGCAGAGGTTTGTTTGGGGCGTGGAGGGGATGCTGGTGGAAATGTCTTACCTCTTTCACAGAAAAGAGAGCTGGAATTTACTGGAGATCCCCACACTTATTTATGTAGAACACAGCTTATGTAAAGTTATGGATGACCAATCAGCATTATTTTGATTAATCAAGAGCAGATAAACAAGACAAAACTGTTTAGCCCGTTTGATTTCATAAGTGGAGTTAAAGAAAACTAAGGCCACAAAGTAGAAATGCATCCCTTTCTAAAGGAGACTACATCTTTTATGAGCATGTACTTTTTTTTTTACAAAGAAAATCACATTTTGAGTCACAAAAGTAAAGAATATCATGTAGAGATTCATGCTATATCTCAGGAAATTCCTCATTCATTACTGGTGTGTCAGCCAAGATAGATTAACTTTCACACAGTGTTAATTGTGTGCCTATACTGTTTCATCTTAGCATCCTTAGTCATCTGTTACTTTTTTTTTTCTGTTTTAATGACTGTATTGTAATAGCCTTTTATACTTTGTAGATTTGCAGAAGCAGTAGCTGCGGTCACCCCAATTTAATTCATATTATTCTGTGAGGCACTATCATATTCCTGACATTTTCTAAAGAGGGCCTTTAATATTTTGAATATATACTTTACTACACTTATTATTGACTAATATTGACCATGAAGCCCAAGTCATTCTCTTAATACTTACATCAATAGATTGGTACATCTCACTATTACATATCCAGTGCATTTGGGAAGTTGCTCTACTTTAACACTGCTGAATCGCTGTCAAGGTTTTGCATTAGAGTACAGATTTGATAGGTATTGCTGTTGGGGATGATGTGAAAGCCTTGGTGTGTCGGAATGCATTATTGGCTGCATTGTAGCCAGTGTGAAGGTGGAAAGAAATGCGGGAGTCTCTTGTTAATTTCTTATTTCTATGCTGTTAAAGATTATCAGAGACTGACGTGGGCAGTCAAAGCAGGAGTCAGCCAACCAGGAATAAGGATCCCAGGGTCAGAGCCAGGTTACCTGGAGTGAGGCAAGGCAGGAGCAGAACTGGGGCCAAAGCAGGAGCTATCACCGCCATACACAAATGCTTTGAGCAACCAGTGAATAACTGCTGCTTCTGGATTTAAGAGCCAGTCTGCTGGTTGGTTGGAAGAATCAGGCAGTGTAGTCAATCAGGCAGCCTTCGACAAGCCAGGTGTGCTCATTAGATTGCCTGGGGACTGGCTCTGTTGTAAACCCAGCTTCCAGACTAGCTTTGCTGCAGGCTCCGTTTCCAGACAATCTGGGGTTCTATTCTATATAAGTAAATTAGTGTACTTGGACTTTCAGAAGGCCTTTGACAAGATCTCTCTCCAAAGGCTCTTAAGCAAAGTAAGCAGTCATAGAATAGGAGGGAAGATCCTCTCATGGATCAGTAATTGATTAAAAGACAGGAAACAAAGGGTAGGCATGCCGTAAATGGTCAGTTTTCACAATGGAGAGAGGTAAATAGTGGGGTTCCTCAAGGATTTGTATCAGTGCAGTTCAACATATTCATAATATCTGGAAAAGGGGTTAAACAGTGAGGTAGCAAAGTTTGCAGATGATATAAAATTACTCAAGATAGTTTAAGTCCAAAGCAGACTGCAAAGAGTTACAAGGGGCTTTCAAAAAACTGGATGACTGAGCAACAAAATGGCAGATGGAATGCAATGTCGATAAATGCAAAGTAATGCACACTCAGAAATATCTTGGAATTGTCATGGATAGTTCTCTGAAAACATCTTCTCTGTAAGCAGCGGCAGTCAAAAATGCAAACAAATTGTTAAGAACCATTAGGAAAGATATAGATAATAGGAAAGACAACATTATAATGCCACTATATAAATCTGTGGATGACCTCACCTTGAATACTGTATGTAGTTATATATATTCGAATTGGAGAAGGGCAACAGAAATGATTAGGAGTACGGAACAGCTTACATATAAGGAGAGATTAAAGTGTTTGAGAACTTTCACCTTGGAAAAGAGATGACTAAGGGAGGATATGGTAGAGTCTATGAAATCATGAATGGTGTGAAGAAAGTGAATAGGGAAGTGTTATTTACCTCTTCACATACCAAGAACCAAAAGTTAAATAGTGAAGTTAATAGGCAGCAAGTTTAAAACAAACACAAGGAAATACTACTTGTCCACATGTTGACTGCATGCTTCAAGAGCTCTTTCTTTTTAGGGAGGCCTCAGAAAGGTGGAGTAGGATGGGATATACTTTGTTGCTGGTACTTATTTTCTGATATCTTAACTTTTATTAGGATACTGAGTGGTGCTCCTAGAGCTTATCAATCTTTAAAATACATTTTAAATAGAAATAATAAATGCATAAAAATAGTTAAAATATGAATGTCATTTGTGAAACTCCATGTATTAAAGGTTACTGGCTAGTTAAGGGAATAACAATAATGTTCTGAAACACTGCCACCGAATGTTAACTGAAGTGATCTAAATTATTAATAGCATTGTTAAAGAACAATTTCTTGGCCTAATTTGGGTGTGCATTTAAAAAGATTTTTTCAAAGTAGCTCTTATAAATCCTGGTCACTCTTTCTGAATTCCTATTCAGTGAATGGGAGTGAGAGAGATTCCATCTTAATACTTTCCAACAAATTAATAATTAATAGTACAGTAGAACCTCAGAGTTATGAACATCTTGGGAATGGAGGTTGTTTGTAATTCTAGAATGTTCATAACACTGAACATAACATTATGATTGTTCTTTCAAAAGTTTACAACTGAACATTGACTTAATGCAGCTTTGAAACTTTACTATGCAAAAGAAAAATGCTGCTTTTAACTATCTTAATTTTAAATGCATTAAGCACAGAAACTATTTCCTTACTTTGCCACAAAAAAAATTAACTTTCCCTCTAATTTTTTAATAGTTTACATTTAACAATGTACGGTACAGTATTGGCTTTTTGGGGTTTCTGCTGCCTGAAGGCATACTACTGGTTCAAAAATGAGGTGTATGGTTGACCAGTCAGTTTGTAACTTTGGTGTTTGTAATTCTGAGGTTCTACAGTAGTATTAAGTATTTCTGTATTACTATAGTGCCTAGGTGCCCTTGCATGAGTCAGGACTCAATTGGATTAGGCACTGTGCAAACAGAATGAAGAGGAACCACAAAGAGCTTATCATCTAAATTCTGCTTTTGATGTTACAAAATAGGGACTTGATAACAGTTGTTACTAGGCATAGTGCTTATTACTGTCTCTGTTCCCACTGACTTTGCCATTAACTCTTCTTGTTGTCACACCGTCTCTCAATCTTTAATGAGACTGTGTTTGACATTTAGCACTATACCTATTTGTGGTTGTAGGATCATGTTCTATGTGTGAAATGATCAAACACCCCCAAAGAATAATTTGGAAACTTACTATTTGTGTGGTAAATTGTTTTAAACCTTGGGTAACTTAACTTTTAAACTTGGGAGTTTAAAAGTTATGTAAAATAAGAAAACTCCTATTGAGTTTGATAATAGCTTTGCAATTCTGTTACCAGTTCCTTCTGCATGTTTTAATATGCAATATTCTGCATAAAAAGCATCAAGTACAATAACATTTGAAATCAGAGAGGTAGCAGTGTTAGTCTGGAATTGCAGAAGTGACAGAGTCCTGTGGCACCTTAAAGACTAACTAAAGTAGTTGCATCCGATGAAGTGGGTATTAGCCCACGAAAGCTTATGCTTCAATACTTTAGTCTTTAATGTGCCACAGAACTCTTTGTCACTTTAACATTTGAAATGGTACCTGCAAATACTTCATACACTTCATCAGAAACTTTTGATACACTTACAAAAAAAATTTTTAAAAAAAAACACTACAGTAGCCTAACTTATAAATGTGGATTTTTTTGTCCATAGGCCTTGAAATATATTTGCAAGAAATTGGAAAACCCTTGTGGCAACACTACTAATGTTCTAAACCTTACTGTTCCTCCTGAACATTGATTATAATGAAACAATCTAAATTCTTTTCACACATTCTTTTCTAGTCTTGCAACATTCATTCTCTCTTGGAATATTATTCACAGTGACTTATCAAAATACCATTGAACTAAACATGTGAGTTTACACCTATTTGTTTCTGGATGATAAACAGTGAATAAATGGAATATAGTCTTGCACAACCTTTCTATCTGGCTTCTGTTGAGGGCTGGGTTGAATTGAATTGTCTTGATTACTTTTTTCTTCGTCTAACAGAGGCAGGAAAGGTGAAAAGAAAACCAATGAGGGAAGGAAGACAGACAAGCATTGCTGATAACCTGTGTGCAACCCCCACCCTCATAATATACTGAATGAAGATTGTTAATTTAGCAGATTTTGTCATAGGCTTCCATAATTTGCCTTTGGGGAGCTCCCAAATTATCTGTTCAACATTGACTTCAGTGCCTAGTGGTGCTGACTTATACTTGTGTGGCATGTATATAAAATTAGTGAACATTGTGTATATTATTTAGAGTTTTGAAATTTACTACAGAAAAGTGCCAAATATTTTACATAGTGTAACCAGTTCAGTCCTCTGCTAACCCCATGTCATAACCTGGAAACTCTGCATTTTGTAAAAGAATACTGTCTACCCCTGAAATTTGTAGAAAAATAGGCCTGCTGCTGCAAATTTTCTAGGACTCAGGTGAACAGAGTACACAAGGGAGAGGGTTAGGAAGATCAGTGGACCATTCCTCCACTTCTCGCCATAAAGTACATGGAAAGGGTGAATCCCCTACAAATCTTAAGCTCATTGCCCCCATCCTTAGATTTACTGGATGTTGCCTTCATATACCCCTTCCCTCACCATTTGAGAGTCATCTCCTCCTCCCATAAAAGACTCCTCCCATAAAAGACCACTCTTGAATCCCTACAATCCTTAAGTCTTTAGTCCTCAACAGGTCTACTCCAGCACACTGTGGGACTTTTGAGATTGTATGGTCTCACTTAGGACTCAGATAAGTCTGTGGGAAGATCTCAGAGGAACATGCTGTGACCAGCTGGGGTTTGGGTACGCTAATGCAAAGCCCAAGACCCACAGCCGGTTGTGTGCTTCCAACAAACTAAAGGCTTGTGCAAGCTTAGTAGCTGCCTCTTAAGGTAATGGGTACCTACTGTGTCAGAGGCGACAAGTCTTCTAAGACTGAGTACAGAGGAGAAGCCAAGTTGAGCAGAACAAGGAGCCCCTACACAGGCCAAAAGGAGTAGTGAAGGACTCTGACTCCCATCATGGGCCCCGGGAACACCTAGAGGGCTAGGACGGCACTTTTTCCTAGTTCCATTAACTCCAAAGCATCTTGCCAGCCACATGTGAACCTGAAGTCTAGTCATGAAAAAGAAAATGCACTTTTTGTAAATTTGGGGGCTTTTGTTTTCTGTATATGGCTTCACTCTAACTTGTTGCTGTGTGAGACAAGCAACAGGGGAAACTGACTAATTGGGAGAAGCCATGACTTTGTGCATTTTATGGTACTTTGACTGTACAAAGTAAACCAATTTTCTATTATAATTATGTTATAACAGTACGTTTAAAAAAATTCAAACGATTCTTTTAAGATGGTAGTGCCCTTTTAAAGAAAAAACTAAGGCAACTAAACTGGATGAGCTAACCTCAAAAGCTAGAGGAGCCAGACAAATACATCAGACTTTACATAAGTGATTTGATGTTTACAGGGACAATTCCTAAAGAAACACATTCTCCTTCATCTCTTCTAATTATCTATCTTCTGTTCCATAACCAAGGTCTTTCAGTCATACTTTTGTTCTCAAATATGCAATATGAAGATTCTTTCATTTAAACAATGTTTCCAATATGAAAACAGTAACTTGTTCATCACATAAAATCCCAATTACATTTGCATAGTATCTGGCTTCAGCCAGCATTATGTTACTTCACACCAGTTCAACATATTTAGATCATTCTTTTTATACTTTTTTGATGATAGCTGTGTAGAGTTTTAACATTGGCAATATGAAATTATCCATCTTGAATTCTAGAAGCAATATATAGCTGCCCTGCTAAGGAAGGAATAAGAGACTTAGATCAGTAAGGCCAAATCCACTATTACTAGTGATTCAAAAATAGGTATTCAAATTGTGAAAAGTTCTCATGCCATATAAAACATGTATGTACAGTTAAATAACAATATACAGCAGTAGTGCAGCTTCCACACTCCACACAAACATTGCTTTTCATTCTTATTCTTCAGGGACCAAGTCTGCCAGCCAGAGGATAATTTAGTGTTTATGTCCATATGGCTTTGATTTGAGTCTCTTCAAAAACAATTTATATTCTTTTTATATAAAGAATGTGAGAATATACAATACTTTTCTGCAACATCCGGAATGTCATGGATGTAACCTTTACAGCCATATTTGACCAGAAGCCACCTTTTTGCAGATCTTTTCTCAAAGCAATATAAGGGTTTGCAATCCCATCCAAGACATTTTTTTAAAAAAAGCTAACTTCTGAATTGAATCCTTCATTCACTAGATGTCCTTTCCAGTGCTTGAAAGTTGTAGTACTTTTCGTGCCTTCCTAAAAAATAATAATCAGATATGATGCATTATTAAACTCAGATTACAGATAAGTAAATAAAAGTTAATTACTGAATAGAATGGATATCTGTTATAAAATGGCTTCAGTTTGAAAGGGAGAGCTGATTACCTGCTTGATTACAATAATAGTGCCATGGCTATAAGAATTAGATATTTAGAAGTAAACTTTCTTCTATCTCTATTTAAAAATCCAGAGAAGCTGATAGGTTTCCAAGGTAGAAGTTCAAACTGTGGTCTATAGAGTACTTGCTGGTAGTTTGTAGAGAGTTGACTGAGTGTATGGCACTGGCAGTCCTATTTCTATTGGCTAAGTTTCATTAAAGACATTACAAATACAGTAAACACTTTCCTAATGTTACTTTTCTATGTAAACAATTGCGGTAGATTCTGCAGGGCAATTGTAATCACAAATTCATACAGAAGGACTGTATACAGTAGCAAAATGAAGGGGAGTGGTGAAATAATCTCTAAAATGTGATCAATACTAAGGGAAAAGTTTGAAAGCCTTTGTTTTGTGGCTTTTTAAAATGTAGTCAAGGCTTTCTGTTAGTCTTCATACTCAGACAGACTTTCAGTTCTTCAGGTTTTTCCTCTTTTAATCTGTAATGATTAACTTCCTCTCCTTTCCTTCTCCTCCCCTATTTCTCCATGCCAATTAAGTTTTGACCCTTTTGCTGAGACTGCTAATAAATTTGCCAATTAGTTCACTCCAGTGACAGCTTTTATTATAGGAACCACAGAGACAAACCACATCACTTCACATAGACAACTGACAAGTTGCCAGACAACAACTTTCAATCACTATCAAGCTGGGGTTGATTCTAACTGATTATCCAAAGTAACTTGTGGTCTAGGTTCAACATTGTTCAAAAACCTGAAAATTAAAGAAATACCATTATTTCTAAAATATTTAGTGGTTATGAACTTTCTCACTATCCTTCTAGTCTTACATTCAGAGATGGAAACAATGATTGTTCCTCACCTGTGTGCACTTTTAAACACCAACCCAGTTCATCCTTCACAGGTTCCTGTTTCCAGACATCATATTTCAGCAAGCTGGTTGTGGCTCGTTTGGAAGGAGGAAGTAATAATAAAACAAACCATTCAACAGAAATCACAGCTTGTTACCTTCTTGCTTGTGGTACAATATTTTTTATTTACGCCCTTTAAACCAGGGGTGGCCAACTTGTGGCTCCAGAGCCACATGTGGTTCCTTGTGTGGGCACTGATTCCAAGGCTGGAGCTACATGCGCCAACTTTCCAATGTGCCAGGAGGGGCTCACTGCTCAACCCCTGGCTCTGTCACAGGTCCTGCCCCCACTCCATCCCTTCTTGCCCCTTTTCTGAGGCTGCCTTCACTCCTCACCCCAAAAGCCTCCTGCACACCACGAAACAGCTGATCGGGAGGTGCCAGGAGGGAAGTTGAGGTGCAGATCATCGAGGCTGCCAGTGGTTGGGAGATGCTGGGAGTGGGGTGGAGGGAGACTGCTCATGTATTATGGTGGCTCTTTGGCAATGTATATTGGTAAATTCTGACTCCTTCCCAGGCCACCCCTGCTTTAAACTATAGATCACAAACAATTCACAATCACAGACCACCATTATGGGATTCCAAGCCCATGGAGAGACTCTTGATCACTTCAGTGGGCTTTGGATCAGGCCCTAAATGCTTCTGAAAAGCAAAACTGGTATTCAGCAAGTTCTAAGGTGTGTTATGAAACCCAATAATCAAATGCTGTATGTGAGGTTGCAGCCAGTAGTAATTCACTGATCTTCTTATAATCTCAATACTCCACACCTGGAAATGTCTTCCATTCTGTCACTGGATTAGATAAAGCAATCCTGGTCTATTACCATGAGATCCCCGGAATCAAAGTTTCACAACTCCTTTCTTAGCAGTTTCCTTACTGAGGCTTCTTTATTTCCCGCAGAACCAAGAAATGGGACTGTCACAGGGCCAACCAGAAGGCCAACTTCACCTGTACAGACTGGGAACAAAAAAAAAAAGACTAATTTTATAGTAATGAGATTAAAGCATAAAATATTGCATCAAGGAAGCTTAGAAATACCAAACCTACTCTTCCCATCCTATTAGCCTGTTTTATAGGTATCTTCAGATGAATAGAAACAAGTGAATTGAAGGGGGGAGCATAGTACTACTTTCCTCTTTCCTAAAAACCTGGAGCAATAGAATCATAGAATATTAGGGTTGGAAGGGACCTCTGGAAGTCATCTAGTCCAACCCCCTGCTCAAAGCAGGACCAATCCCCAACTAAATCATTCCAGTTTGAGCCTCATCATTCCCTGCTCTAGAAAAATACTCAGGAAGGACCAAAAGGGGATGAAAGAGTTTTGTTTGAATGGGATATGCCCATAGGCCCCACAGATTTTTTGGGATTCACTTGGATCAATAGTAGTACAGGGCCATTGGTAGAAAGGCTGAATGTCTTTGCACTAGCTCTGAGTCTTAGGCACTCATATACTTGGCAGTTACTTCAAGGACAATTCCCATCCCCACTGAAGTGGGACTCTCACTCTGATGTGGGAGTTGCAGAAATATAATGTGGCCTTTCTGGAGGCAATTCTCCTCCTTGTCTTTTCCTGAATTAAAGGATTCCTACAGGCTAGCACTGCTCTGCACTAATCTTTCTAGTTGTATAGGGTTGAGGCTCCAACTCCTCTCCAGACTAGCTCTGTGTGAGGGGAAAGAGAGCTCACATTGTATCCCTCAGTAGAAGAGTGCCTTCCCACTCCCACTCTTTTCTTGGAGACAGTGGAATCCTCCAGGATGTTCCCCTAGGGAACACTTCCACCACTCCTTACTGCCGGTTGTAGTCACAGTTGAACTTCAAGGACATGGTCTTGTGCTCATTTAAGTTCATGGCAAAGATCCCATTGACTTCACTGGAATCTGCTCTGGACCTACATATTTAAATATATTTTCCATTGTATTATAGCTATGGTGGATACTGGCACATTTCCCAGGCTGTTCCTGAGATGATGATGATAAGAAAAAAAAAGTTTTCAAAGCTTTTTTTATTATTATTATTTTATCTGAACAGATGTACAGAGACCTTGTCAAACAAATAGTTTTCTTCATAGTCCACAGCAAACTCTTATATTAAATCCTTCTTTATTATTTTGAACTTTTGATTCAGGGAAATAGAATGGAAGATCATGTTACAGCTCAGGACTGGAGCCGGTAACACTGCAAAAAGGATGTAAACTTCTCAAGACCCAAAGCATGAACTAGGGCAAACCCCATTATTTTTTAAACGACGACCCTGCATGTCAGATTTTGATTAGTGTTTCATGACTCCCTGGTTTTAATTTTGAGTTTTGTGTTCATACTAATTTAAAAAATCTGTGTGAAAATCAAATAAATCCAGCAAGTTTCACTGCATATGTTGTGAAAACAGCACATTTCGGCAATACCTCTGAAACTAGAAAGTTTTGTCTGATTCATAACAAAACCCTGGTGACAAAGATAGATGGCTTCAGGCAAAAAAACAAACATTAATTGAATCCCTTATCTTTGCTATGTCTGAGATTCAGTATAAAATAATAGACTTGGGGGGGGGGGTAAGAATCTGAGCAGGTTTCACTGAGGTAACTAGCCTTATCTGGTTTAGAACCTTTGTTACAAAACCTTCACATAACACTTACCAGAATGATCTTGCTAAACCAAACACTGCTGGCTGGAGCTGTCTTCTACTGGATGAAATGGCAAACCAGCTATGATTAGAGGAAGAATATTGATTCTGCTTCAAAAAGAAAACCCAGACTTGCTGTCCATTTCTAAATGGTGTGCTATCCATTACTGGAACACAAATCTTGGCTCTTTAAGATTCTCAGAATAGTTTCAAATTACATTTCCATATATCCCCAAACTTATGCAAGTCAGTTAGTGCGCAGTTGTTTGGTTTAGGCTTTCCTGCCTTCATCCTTTGTCCCACAAAGTTAAAATTGCTTATAGAGCCAAACTATTATATATTCTATTTTTCTGATGGTGGGAAGGCTTTTATGGTGTCCCAAATTGAAACCGAGCACATCATCCTGGAAATCATTAATCTGGTTTTGATATCAATGGATCTGATTCTTTACATTCACATTTTTTTAAATATTTGCACTTTAGTTTTGTGTTTCACATTGGCCTTTATGACATTAAGAATAGTGGTTGAGATTCTTCAGTGCATGATTGTTAATGGAAGATGTGTCTATATCCCCTGCACTGCTTTGAAAAAGACAACCATAATCCTAGTATATGAGATTTATATGGAAAACATTTTGAGATTTACATTTTTCTCTTTTTCTCAAAGAGTTTGAGGACCTTCTGGGTCTGGTAGTGGTGGTTGTTTTCTTTGGAAAAGGGGAGATAAGACACAAAAGAATTAAGTGATTTTATCAAAAGTCAAACAACAAATCCGTGTATGAGGTAGCTCTAGACCTAGATCTCCATATTTCCAAACTTGAGTATCAACCAAAAGTCTGCTCTGCCTCATCGTTTAATGTTATACTGGACATCAGGCTTTTATCAAATAAAGCAGCATGTATTCCATGTGAAAATCACTTTGAGTAGATCTTGGGCATAGGCATTTTTAAAGAACAAGGATATTTTTGCATATTTTAGGCCAAATTTATCTCTCAGTGACATCAGTGAAATCCTGTTGACTTCAATGGAATTACACTGGAATTGCGTTGGAATGGTTGTGGGAAGTTTGTTCATATGTCAAACTTTGTCATAGCTATGCTATAGCCATAATGAGTGTGCTCTGTGTGTAACCCCCTCTTTTCTTTACTATTTGTGCCTTTGGGAAAGGAGAAAGTTTGCCAGTCTAGAGGGAATGTGTCTTTTTGCCTTTGAGAAGATGCTAAGGGCTTGTCTTCACGAGCGCTGCCGGAAATCGATCTTCTGGCGATCGATTTATCGTGTCTCGCTAAGACGCGATAAATCGATCGCTCGGAGCGCCCCCCGTCGACTCCGGAACTCCAGCTCGCCAGGAGGCGCAAGCTGGAGTCGATGGGGGAGCGCGCCGCTGACTGCCGCCGCTGTGGGGACGAGCAGTAAGTCGGCGGCAGATACGCAAACTTCAGCTACGTGGTTCACGTAGCTGAAGTTGCGTATATGCCGTCGATTTCCCCCCCCCCCCCCCAGTGAGGACCAGCCCTAAGACAGGCCCCTGCACCTGTTTTATTTGTGTAGTTGACCAAAATAATATTTCCTTTTGTGGAGCAATGGAATTCAAATTTTTGAGTTGGCCAAACCTCATCAAGAATTTTTTCCAGACATCTTAGGCCATTTCCTGCAGTAACGTGCACTTGGGGATTTCTTTCATCTTCTGCCTGTAAACAGCAAAAGAGAAACATTCTGAAACTTTGATCATTGGTGCTAACACATTATTTTAGAGAACAGATGAAAACTGAAGTGATAATTCATGACCAGCTCTGCAATTTATTAGGTTTAGATACTATAGTAACAGACATTACAAATCTGAAAATTTGAATTAAAGAAGCAGGGAAGGTAGCAGAATGGCTTTTAGTTTCTTAACATACCCAATATGATGAGGTCCGGTTTTCAGCTCTAGGTCCCAGTTCAGCTAAGCACTTAATCGTGAATAATTGTAAGTATTCCGAGTATCCCATTGTCAACTGAGTGATTATGAACATGCTTGAAGCTCTGTTCTTCATTTCTAGTTTTTAAGACATATAGCATCCCAACACAAATAGATGTGATCAAAAACAATTATGAGCCATTTGGTGGTCAAGATGGGGAGGAGTTCATTATATATATAATTACTAATGGCTTCTCTCTCACACATGGTCTCCAGTGGTAAAATTGTATTAGAACACTCCTACAAAAGTGTCCAGTGCAATAACAGTAGTACATGTGGGGAGGGATAGCTCACTGGTTTGAGCATTGGCCTGCTAAACCCAGGGTTGTGAGCCCAGTCCTTGAGGGGACCATTTTAGGGATATGAGATAAAAATCTGTTGGATGATTTAATTGGCGATTGGTCCTGCTTTGAGCAGGGGGTTGGACTAGATGATCTCCTGAGGTCCCTTCCAACCCTGATATTCTATGTCAGACACAGAAGGTTTCTAAGGTCTAGCTCACTCAGAAACATCCCCCATGTCCATTCTAGTTTTGGTCACTTAGTCTTTGGTGTTACATGAGAGCTATATGCTACCCTTATTAATTCTGATGAGTACACAGATGCTGTGTAAGCTTCTTGTAGACTAGTGCTGTCCAACAGAGTTCTCTAATTTGTTAGGCGGACCTGATATGGTTTCTACATAGAACCAGACCTATTCCACGGGATTATTCTGTACTCTTCAGATTTCTATTTTGTGCCCATTAGCATAGTATCTCAGTTTTGTCTGGAAGCTGGGACTGCTGATATGAGTTTTGCACACAGGCATGGTACTTTCTGGAAACACTCCACACTCCTGCTTGCTGGGCCACCTATCTTTCTGCCTTTCCACTCCAGTTCATGAGACATCAACTACCATTCAGTATCTCATCTGATAGGCTCCTTTATTGTTGAGACAGGTTAAGATACTTTCTCCTTATTCTCTAATACAAAAAGCCCCTTTGGTCCGCTAGTCTGGACGTAGTTGGTTATTCACTTGTCTTTGGAGCCTGGACTTCCTGAAGACCCATCTTCTCAGGCTTGAGTTCGGGACAGCTGCTATCTCGATTTACATGCTCTGCTCCCCTTTTTGCTTGACCCCTCTTCTACATTGGGACCACACAGTCAGACATGTCAGCTAGTGGGCTAGCCAACTTGCTCCTTTGTCTCTAATACTTCTGCACTTGCCATCAGGTGGCATTTGAGTCTAGTGCTCATTTATTGTTAAGTTTCCTATTCAGATCCACATTAGTTATGCTTGGGGTAATAGTACTGAACAAAGTCTTTGCATTGCATGGGCAGAGTTTTGCCTTTATGAAGGTGGGTTTGTTGTTTTATTCAGAGGGGTGATGGGCCAGTAGCATTTTGTGGCTAGTAGTACTGTTTTCAGGAAATTGATTCTTTTTTTTTTTAGCTCAGTCAGCATTTACAAAATCATAAGTTTAATTATCAGCCGTTAAATATAGTACAGAGTAACCTCCATTCAATAAGTTGCCAGTTTGGAACATTGGATTTTTATATGGTTAACTGTCAAGAATCAGAGAGGTAGTCGTGTTAGTCTGGAATTGCAGAAGTGACAGAGTCCTGTGGCACCTTAAAGACTAACTAAAGTATTGAAGCATAAGCTTTCGTGGGCTAATACCCACTTCGTGGATGCATGCAGTGGAAGTATCCAGAGGCAGGAATAAATAAGAGGCAAAGATCAGGTTAGAGATAACAAGGTTAGTCCATTCAGGCTGAACCAGCTTGTTATCTCTGATCAAGGAGGATGAGGTCCTCTTCTAGCAGCTGATCTGGTGGTGTGAACACTGAGAGAGGAGAAACTGCTTTTGTAGTTAGCTAGCCACTCATAGTCTTTGTTCAATCCTAAATTGATGGTTTAGGACACACCATAACAGATTTAAAGGTCACCATCTTGCAGCAAAAAAACTTCAAGACGAGACTGCAAAGAGAAACTGCAGAGCTGCAATTCATTTGCAAATTTGATACCATCAATTTAGTATTGATGTAGGTCATAGTACAGTCGGACCCCGCAATACCACAATGATTGGGATCCAAAAATACCTGATCATGGTAAACGCGGGGTCACACTATTGCGGGATCGTGCCACATCAAAGTGCCTCACGCTGCCGCCATCAGGAGCCACGCGTGCCCTGCGCTATAAGCGGATTCGTGCTATAGCGGGGCGCGGTATTGCGGGGTTCCACTGTATTACACAGGTTGTATAGAAGTTCCTCTGTCAGTGAGCTAAGGACCCCAGATTACAGTGGGCAGCTGTCAGTAGAGCAGTACTGGGGCAACCCTTAGCATAGACAGGGGAAACTACTATTTACAGTGAGGGAGTTGATTTCTGCTTGAATCCCTGGGATAAGTTCAAATGGTGGAAATAGAAGGTTCACCTGTTTACATGAGGGGCTCTATTGGTCTAACTTTGTGAATTGTTGTAATTAGGGAAAATCCCCACTCTAGGCAAGGTCTAATTTAATGTATGTATACCTCTGCAAATTTAAAATCCACTTTTTGGGGTTAAAGAATTGGAATTGCAACTGAATTGTAATCACCCCTGTCCTATGGTGTCTTTTTGTATGCAACCCAAAACTGCAAATTACACAGGATTTACCTGCTTCTATTGTAATTATTTTGTGCTACAGTTGCAGGTGGGAACTGGCGTGGATGTTGAAGTTGAGGAAAGCCACCACATTGCTCATCTTGGCCAGTCCAAACCACACATAATTGAAACATTAGTATATTCAATAAAGGGTTTTAAAAGAAAGGTAGACTGAAACAGTCAGAAAAATTAGCTAATTGTAATCCATCCAGTCAACATGGTCTACTTTTAAATGCCTTATTAGAATTTACAGAAAGTAGAAATACCCAGAACAAAAATTTAAAAAGGCAGAAAAAAGAGGAATAAAATTGCAGTTGAATAAATCATGCAAGTCAAAAGCTTGTCTTCTAAAAATGAAAGTATAACCAAAGTGATACTAACAGAATGAACAAAGGCTTTGAAAAGTAAATGTAAAATGAAAAATTAAGAAATAAGAATTTGAAGAAGAAATAACAAAGATATAAAAACATACCATTTGTATTCTGAAACAAAACATTTTAACATTAAGTCAGGGTTGCTGTTTAGGCTGTATTTTCCAACAACACAAACCCTAGAAAGCAAGAGAATAAGCAGTTAAGTCATTGAAAACTCCATTTACACTCAGCTCTTATTCTCATCCTTAACTAATTCCATTCCACCTCACAGTCCACATATCCCTACGCTCACCTGAACAACTTATAAGTACTCTGGAACTCTGAATATTCAAAATTAGGCAACAGGTCATGTGTGTGGCTTTAATCAATTATATTGGAAGTAGTTCTGTAGGTGGTTTTCTATTGGTGTGTGAAAAGTAAGTGAGGTACAGTGTCAGACTGCAAATAATAAATGCAAGAAAGGTTTTCCAAAATATTTAGGAAAATGTATGTGAATGTTTGATCTCTTAGTTATTCTAAATTTATTATGTTTTATGCAGAAATAAAACATTAAATCTACATATGGATATGCATTGGTATAGTATGTTTATTTCTGGAATTCAAGCCGCACATTTTTGTTCAGTATAAGGGTGGATGTATTTATTATAAGAGTTCAGTTTTTCTCCCTGAGATGCCTTTTTAAACCTGCTCCATCCTCAAGGCTGATTCTGATCTGTTATTCCAGTGTTAATCCAGAGAAACTACCTTGAAGTCAGATTAGAATTTGATTCTAAATTTTCATATTCCTAGTTCAAGTAGATTTAAAAGAAATAATATAAAGATATAACAAAACAAAAGGCAAGTAGAAATTAACATGTTTGCTGTAACACTATTGAAAACCTCTCTAGACTGGACCTAAATTTATTTATATTCTACAAGGTATGTTTTTATAGTTGATCAGTCATTTGTATTGAAAATAATTTAAGATGTGGCTTCAATATGGCCCCTGTTGAGCTAGCTCTCCAAGGTAATTGCAAAGCATTTATATTCTTTAATGACCAGACTGGTGGCTAGTGGCTATATAAAATTGCTATTGTTTTTTTATTTGTATTGTAGTAATTCCCAGGGGCCTCCATCAAGACCATGAACCCTATCTGCCCCTAAGCATTTATTATTTGGCAGGATTTTTTATATGATCATGGTTGATTGAGGAGTTTTGAAGACTGATAAAGGTTACTGCAGAGCTTGGAGGGTAAAGATAATCACCGTTCAGTTTAGAATCAGTTTAGAATTATCGTTCAGCATTTCCTCTACAAAATTTACCATCTAGCCACCAAAAAGTCAATATGGAGTTTTAATATCTGCAGCAAAGGCATGGCCTGTGTTTGTGGGCTCCTTGGATTGGGCAACTGTGTTAGCTAGCAGAGTTTTCAGATCTTACAACATCTATAGGGTACACTTGTAGTAAACTCTACTCCAGAAAGGAAAGCTCTTACATACATCATACAAAATACATATTTGTAGGAAAAAATAAGGATTCTGAATATGAAAATGTTCAGGCTTTCATTGCACATATATATAAAACAAGTTTGAAACATATAGCCCAAAACACGTTCAAGTTATAAGTGGATTTTAAAACCCCCACAATTTTCAAAAAGTAAAACTGCTATTTTTCTAAGCCCTTTCATTTGTAAATGGCTTGCCTGGTTAACCTCAAATTTCCCAAAATCATTCTACTCAGTTTTGAAACTAAACATGTAAAATTTCAGGCAACATTTATTTATTTATTTATTTGTTTGTTTTAAATTGGAAGGTGCTCAAAATCAGGCCTAGGGTATGTCTTCACTACCCGCCGCCATCGATCTTCTGGCGATCGATTTCTCGCGTCTGATGAGGACGCGAGAAATCGATTGCTTGCGGCTCCCCCGTCAACTGCGGAGCTCCAGCTTGCCAGGAGGCGCAAGCTGGAGTCGACGGGGGAACGCGCCGCCGACCGCCGCCGCCATGAGGACGGACGGTAAGTCGGCTGCAGATACGCAAACTTCAGCTACGTGATTCACGTAGCTGAAGTTGCGTATCTGCAGTCGATCCCCCCCGTAGTGGAGACCAGCCCCTAGAATGCCTTAGCATTTGAGTCACTTCTGTAATTCCACAATACTCTTCTTTCTGGTTCTCTCCTTAATGCTTCAATGGGATTTTGCTTGTGCATTTATCTAGATTTGATCTGCTGCATGGTCAGAAATAACCTAATGTAGTATTCCTAAGTGTCAACAAACTCTAGATCAGGGGTGGGGAACCTTTTTTGTGCCAAGGGCCATTTGGATATTTATAATGTCCTTCGCGGTCCACGGGCCCCTCCCCTCCCCCCCCCCCCCCCGAGAAAGCCCAGGCTGGCAACGGGAGCTGAGACCCCAGCTGGCAAGGGGCCAGTGGGGGAAACCCCAAAGCAGTGGCAGGCAGAGTGCTTCGCCCTGCACTGCTTTGGGGTTTCCCCTGCTGGCCCCTTGCCAGCCGGGGTCCTGCCGCCTGCCCCAGTCAGCTCCTGCTATCAGCCTGGGTGTAGGGGCTGATGTTGCTTTACCCCCACCCAGCCTCCCCCCATCTAACCGCCTTTCCTCCCCCGCCCCTGCCTGGCCCACCCTACCGAACCTAACCTCCTCCCCCCTCCCAACCCAGCCTCCCCCCACCAAGCCTCCTTACCTCCTGCACCCACACCTCGCCCACCCCGGCCTCCCCCCCACACCCCATTGACCGTCGGCTCCCCGCGGCGCCGGTGCCCCCCCCCCAGATTCGAGCCACCCCCGCCTGGTGGCCCACGCGCGTCCCTCCCCGGCGGCTCCCCCAGGCACTTGCCGGCCCCAGCGCGGAGCCACGCCCGCCTTCCGGCCGGTGTGCAGAGCCACCCCCGCGCGTCCCTGGCCGGCGGCTCCCTGAGGCGCTTCCGGCCTCTTCGCCGAGCGCGGAGCAGCCCCGGGCCGCCGGGGGGGGGGGCGGCTCCGCGTTCGGCAAAAGGGCCTGGAAGTGCCTGGGGTAGCCGGCGACCCGTGCGCGTCCCTGGCCGGTGGCTCCCCCAGGCGCTTGCCGGTCCCAGCGTGGAGCCACGCCCGCCTGCCGGCCGGAGCGCAAAACCACCCTCGCGCGTCCCTGGCCGGCGGCTCCCCGAGGCGCTTCCGGCCTCTTTGCCGAGCGCGGAGCCGCCCCGGGCCGCCAGGGGGGGCGGCTCCGCGTTCGGGGAAGGGGCCGGGAAGCGCCTGGGCGAGCCACCGGCCAGGGATGTGTACGGGCTGGACGGAAGGCTTTGGCGGGCCGTATAAGGCCCGCGGGCCGGAGGTTCCCCACCCCTGCTCTAGATATTGACCCTGTAGCCTAGGAACAGGCATTTTAGCAACTAATACAAACTAATCAAGTCATTCTTTTGTCATTTTATTAACTCATGGCCAATCTGATATTTTTGGTTCTTAAATTAAATGTATCTATATTTGTCCTACCAAACTGCTCTTTTAGCAAAGAGCATTATTTTTTAAAAGAAAAATTATTGGTACTGTATTTTTGTCCTCCCTGAAACCTCTTTCTTAGGTGTGCAGGAATCTGATGTACAGAGGGCTGTACAAAGATCTAGTTTCACATTGGTCTGGATATATGTTTCATGTCTAACTCATTTTGTGAAATTTGTATGTATTATATTGTGGCTATTACATTGACATTAGAAATTAGACACCAGACTGAGCATTATTGGCCCAAATACTTGAAGTATAAAGTACTGGTGATCAGCCCAGTTACCTAAACTTAATTTGTGATGTGCTAAAATAATAATTACTAGGCAGAAATCTCTCCCAGTTCACAATTGGAAAAGCTGCTACACAGGCTATATTTGAAATATCATTCCATTAAAAAAAATGTTTTTAACCTAGGCACTGCCAACAAGAAATAAGAGATTTCAAATAAATCATTGTTAGCTTAGTTTCTAGACCTGATAACATTAGTTATTGTGAATACACTGATTGATTTAGTGTGTTCTTTCTATACATAAACTGATGGTAAGATAGCCTCATTCTTGAGAATGTATTTCTTATTCATAAGCATTTGTCATATGGTTTACACAAACAATTTTCAACCTATGTGCTATTCTCATATTTGCTTTGACTACTTGCTATTACTTATTTGTGGTATGTAATTGGCCATCACATTTATATGTTGTTATTTCTACTTCAGTTTATTTTTTAAATTAGGAAATAATGTGCAAGGGAAAATGAATAGTGAATAAAGAAGAGCAAGTAATAAATATCAGTACTGATGACTCTTGTACACACACAAATACCCAGATGTGAATACAAATATATGTACAGTAAGGCTTACCCCAAGCATTCAGACATTGTGGGTCAAGCTCTCAAAAATAATGAAATTGGCTAAAAAATCATGAGATTTATAAAAATAACACATTTGGATTTTTTAATTGATTTTCTGTGTTTTGATAAGACTGGGCAAAGCTGTTGGGATATACAGGTATAGTGTCTACTCCACAATATTCATTTAAACACAGCTCTATTCATATGAGTGCCCATGAATAAATAAAACATGGTGAAACTAACCATCTAAGCAGAATTCAAATTAATGTTTTGTCTTTGCAATATTCAGCTCAGCATGTCTTCACTGCATGCTGCCTTCGCTTAGTAGAAATCTAACTAGTTAGTAGTAGCAATTTATTTTTAAATCACACTATACTGATTTTCAATCTTCACAAAGGAATTCAAACTTTCATCCCGCACTAGACACGAAAATCCTCTTTTGAAAATTGTATAAATTAAAACAAAGGACTGTTCAGATTCATATATCAAACACTAAGTTGTTTGTTTATATAGATTTAAGTAACGTCAACAAATGCCTCTAGAAGAGCTCTATGCACCCTGAAATTTACTTAATCTTTCAACAAATAATACATAATACACCAATAAATGGTAGACAATATCACCAAACCAGCATTTCCTCACCATTACTTTGATTATTTCTTGAACAGCTTCTGGGATTAGGTTAGATACCTCCTGGATCTGCTCATAACTTCACAAGAAAGATGCATAGATAATCTGCATATGCTCATTTTATCCTACAGTGGAGATTCTCCGGTAGCTCCACTCCCACATGACACTGTAGGGAAGAGTGCAGGGGCAGGAAAGTATAAGTGTTTATACCTGTTCTCAGCAAGTTCCAAATCTTCAGTCCTGTATTTCCCCAGTTTTGCCTATTACTCAGAGTGTGTGATTTTTGTGATATTTTTTTAACAGTGCCATATAGCTTCTCAAGGTTTTCTACGGACCATTGTCTTTTACCACTATATACAACCTAACACATTCTGCACTGTACAACAATACTTCATCCAGGTATCAAGACAAAATTTCACATATACATACACTCTCTGTTTTTAACACCAGAAGATCAGATATATTGTGCCACCTTTCTTCTTACATCAGCAGAACAGTTATTTGCAATTTGTGATTAACCAGGAGAGGGCAGTGATTCATTAATTTTGTGACAGAATAAAGAATTTCTTTATGGTACTGTATTGTGTAAGTGTTGCACCTTGGAAAAGTCAATACATTGGCAGGTTTGAAAACATAAAAATAATTTAATTTTGAGATGTTCATATGTTGGTAACAGCCAGAATATCTAAGAAACAATTTGACTAGTAACTAAATAACAAAATGTTTCTGAGGCTAGTTTAATGTAATGGCTCATATCATATCTGAAATATATAACCTAATAGGAGAGTTCTTGGAGAATAAGTAGTTGCCACTATAGTTTAGATAGAGGTGGGGGGTTGTTTGTGTTTTGTGAGTTTTTTTCTTTGTTTTTAATTGGAGCAAGTTATGTTCTTTGAAAATTACATACTATTCTTGAAAAATATTTTGCATGAGGTTTTTCATTAAGCTTCATTTGAAGAAGGCTGTGACACATGTGCATGCACTGAAATGGTCTTTGCATGGGAAAAATAACCAAGCTGTCCATAACAAATTTTAAAATCAGATCTTAAGAAGTGTATTGATAGTGTGGAGACATTTAGCACACCCATGGCACTGGTTGTAGCTAGATGTGTACTAGGGAACTCCATTCTAATGCACCGTACAAGCTGTAATATACATAAGCCCATATGCTAAAGATCACAGGAGATGGACCACTGAAGGTTCACGAAGCATGAAATTCCAGTGGTATGTAGCTATATATCTCCAGTTCCTGAAGTGTATAGCCACTATTGCTTGTTTTTTAAAGACAAAAGAAACACTTCCAAAGGACTGGTGAGTGAAACTTCCCATTCTATTTTTTTCATCATTTTTCTTTTTAAAATTCCCCCCAGAGGGAAAAAAAATCACTGACCCTAGAATAACCCCCCCCCACACACACACACACACACACACAAACACACAATAAGTTAAGACAAAGTTAAGGAGACACAGTAAGCAGACAGAAGTTAGGAAATGTCCCAGTTATGGTTATATCATGCTCAACCTTAACTCTGCTCCCTTGTGCTTGATATGCACTATGGTTTAATTACTTGATCACATACTATTTCTCAAATAATACAATATTATCATATAATTTTCACAACCTTAAATATGTTTATGAAGCAACTCCAATGAACATATAGTCTACTCTGTATGTGCCAGGTAGTCAGTGAAAGTCAGCCATATGGAAAATATGCAACAAATAATTATTGTACCTCGCAACATAGGTTAAATTAACAGAATAAGAAGAAAAACAGTGAAAATTTGTCAGCATATACAGGTCTCCTAAGATTGAGGCTAGGTTAGTTAAGAACATAAGAGAGGCCGTACTGAGTCACACCAAAGGTCCACCCAGCCTAGTATCCTGTCTACCGACAGTGGTGAATGCTGGGTGCTCCAGAGTGGGTGAATCTAACAGGTAACGATCAAGTGATCTCTCTCCTGCCATCCATCACCCCGTGACAAACAGAGGCTAGGGACACCATTACTTACCCATCCTGACTCATAGCCATTAATGGACTTAACCTCCATGAATTTATCCAGTTCTTTTTAAAACCATGTTATAGTCCTAGTCTTCACAACCTCCTCAGGCAAGGAATTCCACAGGTTGACTGTGTGCTGTGTGAAGAAGAACTTCCTTTTATTTGTTTTAAACCTGCACCCATTCATTTCATTTGCTGGACCCTAGTTCTTATGTCATGGGAACAAGTAAATAACTTTTCCTCATTCACTTTCTCCACACCACTCATGATTTTATATACCTCCATCATATCCCCCCTTGGTCTCTTCTTTTCCAAGCTGAAAAGTCCTAGCCTCCTTAATCTTTCCTCAAATGCCTAATCATTTTCGTTGCCCTCCTCTGAATCTTTTCTAATGCCAGGATATCTTTTTTGAGATGAGGAGGCCACATCCGTATGCAGTATTCAACATGGATTTATATCAGGGCAATAAGGTATTCTCCATCTTATTCCCTATCCCTTTTTTAATGATTCCTAACATCCTGTTTGCTTTTTTGACTGCCGCTGTACACCATGTGGATGTCTTCAGAGAACTATCCACAATGACTCCAAGATCTTTTTCTTGATTAGTTGTAGCTATATTAGTCCCCATCATATTGTATATAGAGTTGGGGTTATTTTTTCCAATGTGGATTAATTTACATTTATCCACATTAAATTTCATTTGCCATTTTGTTGCTCAATCACTTAGTTTTGTGAAATCTTTTTGAAGTTCTTCACAGTTTGCTTTGGTCTTAGCTATCTTGAGCAGTTTAGTATCATCTGCAAACTTTGCCACCTCACCTTTCTCCAGATCATTTATGAATAAGTTGAATAGGATTGGTCCAAGGACGACCCTTGGGAAACACCACTACTTACCCCTCTCCATTCTGAAAATTTACCATTAATTCCTACCTTTTGTTCCCTGTCTTTTAGCCAGTTCTCAATCCATGAAAGGATCTTCCCTCTTATCCCATGATAATTTAATTTATTTAAGAGCCTTTGGTGAGGGACCTTGTCAAAGGCTTTCTGGAAATCTAAGGACATTATGTTCACTGGATCCCCCATGTCCACATGTTTGTTGACCTCTTCAAAGAACTCTAATAGATTAGTAAGACATGATTTCTCTTTACAGAAACCATGTTGACTTTTGCCCAACAATTGATGTTTTTCTATGTACCTGACAATTTTATTCTTTACTATTGTTTCAACTAATTTTCCCAGTACTGATGTTAGACTCGCCAGTCTAATTGCCAGGATCACCTCTAAAGCCCTTTTTAAATATTGGGGTTACATTAGCTGTCTTCCAGTCATTGGGTACAGAAGCTGATTTAAAGGACGGGTAGTTGCCTCATACCCTGACTTGCACCTGAGGAAGGGCAGTGCCTGCTAACTGAAAATATATGGTACAAGGATGTTGATATAAATAAGCCCCTGCATATTACTATGTACAAATCACATTCAGTGGGATTCTGAATGGGGTCAGGGGTCTACCTACACACTATACCTTGTAAAATGAGGTTTTTAAAAAATCTCAGAAAGAAGAGAATGTATATTAAAAAGTGCAAGTCAAATAAAGATATACTGGATGATTGACAATGAAATTAGTATATTGGGCAGTGAAAAAGAATAAGGTATTACAAGATGCTGCATGTCTAAGAATGTAGGAAGAATGTATGATATTATAATCTAGTTGAGAAATAATGTGATTATGTAATTTAAGACAATATTTTAATGCATATACAGCAAGAGACAGAAGTAATGTTGTACATACAGTCTTAATTCTAGAATCTCTTAACCTCTGAGTCCCTAACCATACAACATTTGAAGATAGGCATTTTTGTATAGAATATAAGTGATGATAGCCATGTGATAGACTGCAGAACATATTAAAAAGTGGACTTTGTATGCATCTTTGACTACATCATCTGCACTCTGCCCACTAATCCTGAGTTGCTACAAATGATTTTTTTAAAAAACATATTCAGTGTTGCCAGCTCTTTTGATTTTTTTTTTATCCAGTTCTTTGATTTTTATCCTTGTGATATTTGGTGTTTTTATTCAAGTCTCAGCTGCTAGAGCCATGTGCTAGAGTCATCACATTTATTACTTTTAAAAATCTTATGATTTTAAGCCAATTTCATTTTGTGGAGACCTTGACTCATAATTTTTTTATCATTTTGACTTTGCAATAATGCATGCCAGGAAATTTTTCCATCTTTCTGCCAAATATGAATCCCCACCCTCCAAAATTAACCTGACCCAAGGCTCATGATAGGCAGTATTTAGTCCTGGACCACTAGCAGGCATAAGATGTGATATCTTACAATTCTTAAAAGTTTTATACCATTGGAAGAGGGATGTTTCTGGTTTTCCACATCGACACATCACTCGATTTTTAGCCCTGAAAAGTCCCATGATAATAGACATTAAAATCACAACATATTTACAAACTGAGTATTGGGTTACTGAGTTGGTCAAAAACACTAGAGTTATGATCTACACAGGACCAAACCTGTCCATCTTCAATAATTAAAGCATGTGAGCATTTTCTAACATGGCTGTTTTTCTCAATCTCTGATCTCAATGTAGTTGATCTGTTCTTTTTCTAATTTAGCAATTGTTGAACAGATGAAATGTTTTGAACATGTTTTAACTCCAAACAGTACCTGTTGGTGTAACAGGGTGCTGCTAGTAGCTATAAATTGAGCTGTTTAGAAGCCTGCACCTTGATCATTTATGACACTGGTTGTAGTTAGAGTAGGAGGGACTTAAGTAATTTGGGTCTGGAAGAGTAAAAGGGATCACTTGTATCTGTAGGGAGCTTGATAAGGTAATTAGCTTGCAGCTTAGTACTTCTGAGAAGAAAGAAAGCAGTTTCAAAGTCTGAGCCAGAGAGCAGGAAGGAGGTGCCACACAACTGCTGTTATGTTGTGATGTACCTGGAGCATAAATAATAAAGAGATTTTGTGAAAGAGACATTGATGGCCTGTGTATACTACTTAGTTCTCTTTGTGAATTTACCCACCAGGGTTTCCAGGAGATGTCCTAGAAGCCTGTTCAGACTTGTTAACATTGTTCATATAGATTTAACTTTCTGTTTGGGGAAGAAAATTGTTAGAGTTTGCAATTGTATAATACATTCATATCCATCACTTGCCTTCTCCCCACCTTAAAGAAAATGATGTGGATTTTTCTCCCACTGGTTTTACTGACATGTTGGCACAGTAAGAGAGCCAGTGGAATGGTGGATGGTAATAGTTGTATGTGAACTTTTTCCTCCTGTGTGTATGTCTTAAGGGCTTCTGGCTGGGCCTGCTAGCCATACAGTATCCGAGTACTTAATGCTATATTCTGCTCTTTTCTCCTGTCCTGCTTCTCCCTGGAGCTTTCTCCATAGGTGAGCTGGGCTATTGGCTTCTCTCTTCCTCAGGACTGCCCTGGGAATTACAAAGCTTTCTTTCCAGGCTTTCTGGGTCTCAAACAGCTTTACTACAGTCCCATCAATCTACTCTCTTCTAGAGACAACTAATACTGATGTAATTTCCTCAGAGAAAGCTTGACCTGCTTTGAACCAACTGCATCCCCCCACTCAAAATATCAACTTGATATTTTAACTTCTTAAAAGAGTGGATATGATACTATAAATCTTGAGATTACACATTAATCAGGGATACTGAATGTGCCTCATAAGTGTGGTGTTGGGAGATGTAGTGGAATGGTTTGCATGTCATCTGTACATTTTTTCATACAGGAATGAAAAATTCAAGGAAAGGTATGCCTGGAAAATCTTCCTTTGTGAAAAATTTTGAATAAGATGGTACATTGAGAAGTAAATTCAAAACAGACATGACTGTCCATATGAAAGTCAAGGACATGCATTTTATGTTGGGCAAGGTTGAGAAATAAGCTCTGTTTTCTAGAAAGAAACTTTATTTTGAAGAGGTTTGAGTCTTCCTCAAACTGCTGATGATAAACTGCCTTAAAAAGGTATAAGATAATGTATTTTAGGATTAATTGCTCATATTAAAACAAGAGGGCAACGCTAATGGATATTTACAAAACTTGCTGTAATTTTGTTGTAGTTTGTTCCAAAATATGATATAAGTACTTTCACAGTATAACAAACCAAACAACTGTATCTATATATGATGATGTATATATAATTTAAAAATGTGAGGAAGACCTTGCCCTGAGATGTAGCCCAAATACATAATGAAGAAGGGGGCGGGGGGAAATGCCCACGAAGAAAGTGGGATTGAGCTGTAATAGTGAGGCCCTGTATCATGTGATAGAAACACAGGACAAACTTTCAATGTAGCCTCAATTCAGTGTTAACTTATGAATGCACAACTACTTGGCAAATACACAGCTTATGCTCAGTAATGCTTTGTTCTAGGGCTCTCAATTAATTACAGTTAAGTCAAAAGATTAATGCAAAACAAATTAACTAGATTTAAAAAATTAGTTGTGAATAATCAGTTTTAATTGCACTGTTAATAATATTTAAATTATAAACATTTGTGAATGTTTTTCTGTTTCCAAATATATCAATTTCAATTAAAACACTGAATACAAAATGTACAGTGTTCACTTTATATTATTACAAATATTTGCACTGTAGAAAAGATATAACAGATAGTTACCATAGCCTGCATGGTGTCCTGGATTGGCAGAGAAGATAGGTGAGGTGGACCAGGTGTCAGGTGGGGTAGTTTACCCAGGGTACCCTGGGGTCAGCCCTGCTTATAGTTGTTGAACCTTTTTTTATGTAGAGAAATTCTAGCTATGACAATGACCAGTCTTTCTACTTTAACATTAGGCTTTTCACAGCCTGAGTTTAGTAAATTAAAACAAAGGGTTGCTTAGTTTAAATGAAGGAAAAGGGGCTTTTTATAATTCACTAATTTCTATGCTGACCCTTGATTTGTTGATTTTTTTTCTCAGTTATGGCTCATTTGACTTGTCACAAGACAATATTTTAATTTCTTTTAATCCATTTAAATTATCAAAATTAATCTTTTTTTTTCTTCTCTAGCCACCACCTTTCTCTTTTTCTTTCTCCATGTCTGAATATTTTACTATACACTTAGGAATGACATAGGTAAAACTGATTTAGAAAAGCTATTGCCTTTCAAGTCCTGAGATATCTTATAAATATTTTTCCTGCCTCTATTTAGCAATCTACTGGAATGTTAGTGTTTGTTGGGTGATCTAATTTCTGGAGGCAAAAAATGCATTTTATAGCTCTGGAAAATATTGATGCTTTTTTCTCCTTTCTACACTTCATACTAAACCGTTCTAGCCCAAAACCTACAAGTTTGCTCCAAAAACACAGCACCAAACAAGTTAGGAATGCAGTTGTGCATGATGCAGTGAGCTCATGCTGAATGTTACCTATGACTTCAGCAATTCAGCTGACTCCATTCCTTGTATACTAACTGATTCCATTATGAATCATTGGCAGTCTACTACTATGTTCTTAGTTTTGCATGTTTAGGTGTCTATAGTCCCTTTTTTTAAATGCACATGCATAACTGTCAGTGATGCTAATAAGTGAAATGTACATTTATCAAGGGTAATATAGATTTAGTACCCTCTCTCTCAAACACTTTTTAGTTCATAATGAAGCCCAAGACTACCAAGTGAATAGCAGCAACCTTTGGGCCTGATCCTGAAAATTGTCAAATATATTCTAAAGAAAGCGAGGAATACTTGTAGCACCTTAGAGACTAACTAGTTTATTTCAGCACCTGTCACAAATATATTCTGTAAGGTACTGAGGGTAGGTTCCAGTAAGACAGAGGTGGGCAAATTTTTTGGCCCAAGGGCCACATCAGGGTTTTGCAAATCTGTATGGAGGACCAGGTAGGGAAGACTGTGCCTCCCCAAACAGCCTGGATGACAGATATCTGTCCAGACCTGAAGTCAGGTGGCTTAGGCATCTAAGGTGTTTCTTGAAGGAATGAATTAGAGACTCACTTTGCTTTACACAAATCAGCAGGAAGAGGCGATGGTAGTGATGTTGCCCACTTATAACTTTTAGCTCTATTGTAAATGCACTCTCCTGCTAGGATTTGAACAGGGGTGTCTCACTTTTCTCTGCGTCTGCCAGGGAGTAGGAAAACTGAATCTGGATCTTCCACATCCCAGGTGAGTGCTGTAACCACTGGGATAAAAGTTATAAGGTGGGTACTGGCAACACAACCACTACTACCACCTCCTCCTCTTCCTCCAATTGCCTTCTAGGTAGCAAAGCAGGTACCTAACTCATTCCTGAAAGAAACACCTTAGGCATTTAAGCCACCTGACTCTAGGCAGCTTGATCCTGTTTGTGACTTGCTAGCAGAGATAGGCACCTCCATGCAGCCTGGAGTTAGGTGCCAATCTTTGAGAGAAGGGAGGGGGCTTAAGACACATCCCTGTCATTGGCATCTCCTATTGGCTACCTTAGGCATCTCCCCAACTAGTGTGCCAATAGCATTCATGCATATAGGGAACCTTGGTGCCTAATTCAGGCTTTATGGATCACAACATTGTTCCTATGGTTTTCTAGACTTCAAAAAAGAAGGTATTATAACACACAGCATTGCAATGTGTAGGTCTCTCTCTGGATCGAGACCTGAGTGCCCTCAGTATCCACTAAAATCAGTGGGTACTGAGTGCGATCAGTGCCTTGCAGGACACGACCTTGGGAGGCTTTTCCACTATAATATGCATCTTTAAAAAACTATTTTAAATAATTTTTCTAGGCTGTCTTAATGTGGATGGTCACCCATTGTCTAGTGAAATACAGTTTTATAAGTATCACTGCAAGAGAAATACAAAGGGAGAAGAAAACATACCTTGGTTTAATATTGATTTTCCAAGGTTAAGTATGCCATGTCCTGTTTATCACTAGTCTCTAACAGAAGTTATGAAGTGATTGCTTTAGGCAGCCTCTTACTACTGTCCCAGAGCAGTGTTAATTAAGGAAAGAGGAAAAGCTGTCATGTCAGCCTCTGTCAAAGTGTTGTGAGATCTGGAGGGATGATGTCTTGTGTGGCATCCCTCTGCTTGAGTCGCTTTTCATCTGGCCTAGATTATAGGTACTAATATTTACTGTTGAAATAAAGGAAATGGAAAACCGCTTTTATTCACTGGTGTTAACTGACTATTTATGGTGTCTACCTCTCTAATATCTAGACTTATGTTTACCTTTTCCTTTTTGTGGCTGGTTGCATGCTCTGCTAAGCACTTAATTATTTTGAATGCTGGAATTGTTTTCATTATTTTATGTTACCTTTTTCCTACCCAGTACTCACTCTTTACATCCTTTCTCCCTCATAATCCCTTTCTTCTGTAAATTTACACTGAAAGCACTAGAAGTTTGGGTGATTCCTGTTCATTTCAAATTGCATTCCAGCTGTGTTCTCCTTTCCCTCCAAGGGATATTGTGGGGTTTAAAATTGAAATTTTAACTCCGCATTTTGTAATATTATATGCAGTGTTACTTTTTGAATTGAATGATTTGATGTAAATGAGTGACTAATATCACATGAAGATGTTTTCACTCTGATGATTTTATTACCACAACAATGGTAGTAACTCAGCAGCTCTATCATTTTTATGTATCATTTGTATCACTCACAATAAAACAAACCAAATATTTTTGGTGCATACTACTTTACATAAAGTCTGAATAGGAGAGACTAAGTGCTATAAGGATTCAATTATGTTTTTTTTTCCAATAGTCTTCTTTTCACTAAATATTTAAGATTATTCAACCACACAAACAAATCTTATTTAGAAAAACTTCACACGTACTTTGCAAAGGTTCTGTTTTTTTTTAAAAGAAGCAGGTTGCTTTGAAGGACTTTCTTGTGATACAGACCAATATAAACACAGATCCAGATGTGTCAGCACAGTGATGTGAAAAAAACTCTCTAGTCTTTATTTATACATTGCAGCAAATATTTTAATAAGAGAAAGTGAAGAATGTTGACATTTCACCATTTAGGCCTCCATCAGAACAATGTCCTGTATGCCAAAATGTCAACATTCCTTTAAAAAAAAATTCATATCAATAGCTGGGACAAACATCTGGCATCTTTTTTTTCATCTTTCATTGCTGTTGTGTACATGAAAATGGGGAGGTGTGGCATCACAAGCACAGACAAACTTCTTTCAATGAACCTTATTTATTCAGGTGTATCCTCAACTGGTAGGAAAAATTGAGTCTAATCAAACTCCTTAGATTAAAAACATTTTTTCTTAGTTGTCTATAATTGTTTTAATATACTGTAATATCATAATCTAGGATGAACACAGTTTAATGAGGTACTCAACTGTTGTGTATATGACTGTGCTATAAATTTAAAACTTCCACTGCCCCCACGCAAAGCAGCACTCACCCCTCGTGGGGACAGGTTCTAGAAAATTAAGTCTGTTTTGCTTGATCCAAATTCTCTTTTGGAGAGCAAATAGCCTGACTGATATGCTCTAGTCCTTCAGCAAAAGTTTCAGAACACTGTACCAGATGCTGTTGCTACCTCTGGAGAGGGCTTCACTTTAATCTGAACATGAGATGCTCAAGAGAACATCATAGCAATACCAAAAAGGAATGAAAGTCAGAACTCTGACATCTAACATTAGATTAAAAAATTACATAACTAGTAAAAATATAAGTTAGCAAATGAGGCTACTGAAAAAGAATGTCAAAGAAGTTGTCCATGCTAGGAAAGTGAGTGGAGGTTAGGTCAAGGTGTAGTGATTAACCATTGCAAACACTCCAGCCATCAGGGTGGTGTAGTGGTCAAGTGAAGTTACCATTAAAAGTGAAGTGAAGCTACCTTCAGAGTATGAAGCTGATGTTGGGCAGGTGAAAGACAGAAAATGGAGAGCAAAGCTACTTGTATCACTCAGTTTCTCAACCTTTTCATGGGAGCCCTGGAAGTAACTATCTTCATTCCCCAAGCTTTCCTTTTGTTTCCTTGATGTATCAGCTGGCATACCTACCCTATTCCAAAACAAAGTCTAAATGCACTGTATAGGTTCAAAATTCATTTTTATCCTGGGCTTAATGTTATTAATAATAAATGTAATTAACTCAAAAATAAAACAAACTTCAGTCCTAGTTTTATCCCAACATTCCTTCCATAGACTTGTTCATCCCATAGGAAAAGTCCTCTGTTTATTTGAAGGAGGCTTTGATTTTTTGTTAGGTTTATGATGGAGTGTTCCAACCTCCCACTAGACCTGAATGGGTTAAGGAGAACCTATGGGTGCAATCAGCCATGCCCTGCTACACCTGCAGTAAGTGTCAAGACCTAAAGGGAGTAGTTAAAAAGAGCTGAACTCTGCCTCAGTTGGAGGCAGACCAGTAATGAGAGCAGGTGGTTGGCTTTGAGTATTCAGCAGGCCAGCTTTCTGCTGAGCCTCAGGACTAACTGGAGTAAAGAAGAGCTGAGGAACTCCTGCCATAGGCAGGAAAGCAGAACTGTTTGAAATATACAGTCTAGCTGCTTCTAGAGAGGCTTAGAGTGACTTTGAGAAAGCACCTCAGTAGCCAACTGGGAAGAAGCCATGATGAGCCACAAATCCACAGCAACATTCACAGATCTGTTGGGGCACTGAAAAGCAAGGAAATATAGGAGCAGCCCAGGGAAGTGGCAAGGAATTGAAGGAAGAATGGCCCTGGAGCTTGAACCCACAGGAGGGGGTGGGCCTGGGTTCCCCTACCTCTTTCCCAGAACATGAGGGGAAATACAGGCTTTGAGCCTGAAAGAGGCCAGGAATGAAGAGTTCCAGAGGAGGGCTGAGGCCTGGCATAGTGGCTGTAAAATTTTGGGCATACTTGTTTTGTTGGACTATTGGTTTACCCTGGAAGGAGTGGGACTCTAGGTGACTTGGCCACAGAACTGAGTCATAAGAAGAAGCGGATTATTGTAGGACAGGGTCATCAGCAGGGGGAGTGAAGAGAGGAGAGTCTGCTATATTACTACCATTCTCAGCTGCTGGGGGCATGCCGGCCTGTGAGTTATATCCTTACAAGATGATGCAAATGAGGGAACAAATACATACATGCTAATGACACCAGATGTCTTAGGTTTGTGACTTCAAAGCTGCAAACTGACCATGCTCTAAATTTTTCCTAAAAATCTGGATATTTTGTAGATATGATAGACCTTTTGAAACTGGATCAACCATACTTGCATACTCAATCATAATTGTGTTTCCATTTGCAATCAGAAATTTGAAAAGGTATAACAAGGATACTAATGTACATATAAATAGTCCTGAACTGGAACTTAGGATCCAAACCTCCCTAGAGAAGACTTGAAACCAAACTTGGCAGCTCAGGCCTATTTTTACTGTATAGGTGACATAAATGATAGTGATCTACCACTTTCTCCATCACAACAAAATTAATTCTTGCTTTGCAAGCTATTTTTTGTACAGTATAGTATGTTCCCCTGTGCCTAACTTTGTTTGTACTAGTTGAGCTAGCACAAAACTAAAATTTAAATTTAAAAAACACATAACTTCATACTACATTATAGCATTGTGTGTTACATTAAAGATTGGCCTAAAATGTATCCTAAGAATGCTGAGTACTAAAATCAGATGGTTACTGTCCTGTGAAAAAGCTGAACTGTTACATTTTCCTTTAAATAACAACTGTCTGGATGTCTGAAGAGGATGTATCCCATCTGGCCCAGAACTGAGGGAATAGAAATGTAATGTATATTGTGGCACATTGGCCCACATAAAACTGTAATTCTGTAACATAAAGACACTTTCAGAAAAGTGAAACTCAGCTGAATTATGTACTTTAAAAGCCCACCATGCTTCACAGTGCAGAAAGAAAACAGACCGTCCTGGGATGGGTTTAATAAGCCAGTTACAATACCTGCAGGAATAATACTAACATTTACTCACCACTGTGTTTCACAGGCAAATAATTTTTATGGGCGGGGGGGGGGGGGGAGCACATACTCCTCTAGTCCCGTACTTCAGTCACTTGCATTCCAAATGTAGGTTGATTACTAATCAACATTAGTATCTGCAATGGACTCAACCACTTTCCACAACCTCTGACCTTTACACATTGCAACAGAATTTTAACTAAAAACAGAGGAGGAGCTATAATCAATAAAAGGGGTTGTTTTAGAAATAAGAGGTCCAAATTAAGAAAAATGAAGGTATTCTGCCTTGTAGAGGACCTGCTTACAGTTTTTTGAGCTGTGGTACAAATGGCATGATGTAATTTCACTAGACCTTTAAACAGTGTAAAACTGGTTGAGTGAATATCAGAAAAATGTATTATTAAACAGGCAGAAGAAAAAATTGCTCTTATGGCAGTATATAGAATGTGGTCACTTTCTTTATACCAACATTTTGTCACTCTCACTGACATCAGTCCATGATTAAATAAACTCTAGGGCACCATACAATTGCCCATGAGAAAATACATTCTTAAATGAAAACATGTACCCTTGAAATTCTTTCTATAAAAACATATTGAACATAATGGAAGTTTTCTTAGCTAAAAGCAACCTCCAATGGAGCTTTGATTCTCTAATTTGGAATCCTCTAACGTGACTTGTTTGTGGGAAATAATTTCTGCATTTTGTTCACCTTAATATACGTGCAAAGGTACTTGTAAGAACTGAAATCTGAAAAGTGTGACCATTTTGGTAAGCTAGGGAAAAGTTCCTTTTTATAAATATGGGATTTTGTTATGTGCTCATCAGCCCACAAGGAATGAGTGCACAGTTCATGACTACATCAATGAGAATGTAGAAACTGGAGCCCCATTCATGCAAAGACTCACACATGTGCTCAACTTTACACATTTTGAATAGGCCCATTGACTCCACCAGGGCTACTCAGTGTGCAAATTTTAGCATGTGTGTAAGAGCTTGTCTACATAAGAATTTTTTTTGATTTTTTTTATTACAACTTCAGATTTTTTTGGCATAAACTGCCTTGTGTCCCCACATGTGGGGTTTTTTTTAAAAAAAATTCTCTCTCTTTAATTTGCTTTGGAAGCAACATAACAGTTTTGGAATGAGGTACTGCTATATAGTTTGTGTGGATGTATCCCTATGTTGAATTAACTATGCTGCTTTAGGTATTCTTCCTACTGGTGTCCTACATTGCATTGCTTCACAGCTGGGTGAAGCTTTCTGGTTACTTTTGTGGTCTCCACAGCTCTGGGGTCTTCTTGACTGGATGTTACCACCCTGTTTAAATCCAAGTATATACCCAACTACGTCACTTTGAGAACTTGCTAGGGGCTGGAATCACATACTGAAAGTCATATCAACCATGCTCCTTGTTGACCTGTGCAGAGTTGCTGGACTTTTGTCCCTGGGGAGAAAAGCATGTCCAGGTTCATCTTAATAGAAGTCATCAGCCTGTGAAGTTTAAGAATAGCTATTGCAGAAAGTGCAAGAGAGAAGGCACTCCCTGGCTATGGCCACATCAACCCAAAGCTAAGGAGCTTTGCAGAATTACAAGAACACTAGAGACTAGTAATACTCCCTGAATATGCACTTACTGAAGAGCTGGACTTCAATTTTTTACACCAATAAACCCTCGTACATACTGAATGGTCTGCCCAGTCAGTCGTCTACCCTGGAGAGGAAATTCCCCCAAACCATCCTAATCTCTTCAGCCTACCCTCCAACTGAGTGACAGAGATCCAGCTTGTCAGTGTTTCAGAGGGGGGAAAAGAAGCACTAGGCAGAAACGCTGGGTTGTCTCTTGTCACAGTGCACAAAAGCATCCAATAAATAATCTAATCAAATGAAAGAGAACACCCTCTGTGGCCTGGAGGGTGAGCTTGGAGGTTGGGGCAAATAATAAGCTTGTGGAGCTGATACAATTTGCTCCACACCCATGCAAATCCATCCATAACCTCTTATGCGCTGCCCAGCTTTGCACCCAGCCAGCCACACACTCTCCATAGCAGTCCACACTTCGATAACAGCAGCCCTAACAGTAGATTTATCAACATTAAGCTAGTTAGCTACCTAGCAGTAGATATTGGGGATAGAAGCTTCCAGATGGTGATAACCACATACTTCTTCATCTGGATGGGAACTCCCGTGCTGGTATTCTGCTGCTGAAACTCAGAGGTGAGCTGTGCACAGATCTCCAGGATGAGGAATTATGTAGCCATGGCTGGTCATCCCACTTCTGCATCACTATCCTGTCCACCATTTGATGGTGCTGGTTGACTGACCTCAATAGTAGCACTCCAGGGAGTGAAGCTGCTGCAAGAAAGATTCATCCAGAGTTAACAAGGCATATTAAACTGATGTAAACAAAGTGGTGTAGATGCACTTTTTCATTATAGTTATACTAGTATAATTAATTATAGCAGAAAAAGTTCCCTGATAGTCAAGCCTTTCCAGGACTCAGGCTTAGTTGTGTCAGTCAGTGAATAAACTGTCAGAAATGGACGGTTTAGTATAGTATCATTTATATTTATATTCCATGCAAGAAAACACCCTGCTAAACTGGAGTAAAAGTTAAGAGTACAACACCTTTATTATTCCCCCCCCCATGTTGCCCCTCATGCTTTGGAGAAGCTCCCCATAGATATCTGCAAAGCTAACTCATTATCCTCCTTCAAAACCCTCCTTAAAACTTCCCTCTGCCATGAAACCTACAAAAAACTTGGCAAGAACTAGGCTTCTGGTGTGTTGTAGCCACAGCTTAATATTCTGACCAATACTGTTTCATTGTTTGTTTGTACTTCTCCATCTGTCTGCATCCAACTGTTGTCTTTTGTTTTATAGTTAGACTGTGAGCTTTTTGTAGCATGGACCATCTCTCTGTTCTGTGTTTGTACACCATGTAGCACAATGGGGTCTGGTCTATGACTGGGGCTCATAGGCATGTGGTAGACCCAGGGCAGGCAGCTGCCAGAAGGACCTGTAATTAGAAGGGTTACTACAGGGAAATTGGGTCCAGCTGAGCAAGGCTGCCACAGCCAGAAGCAGGGTCAGCTGAGGCCAGTTAAGGAGGCTGTCAGAGCCCTTTAAAGAGACTCCTCCCCAGAGAGGAGTGTGGGAGTTTGAGGAGTGAGTTTGGAGGCAGTGGGAGTTTGAGGAGTGAGTTTGGAGGAAGTAGGGACTGAGAGGCTGCTGGCAAGCAGGGGAAGAGAACAAAGGGTCCCTCCCAGGGGGAGCCTAGCTTTCCTAGCCTGCAGGAGCCTGACCCAGAGAGAGAGAGAGAGAGAGAGAGAGAGAGAGAGAGAGAGAGCGAGCTGCTAAGGAGCAGTGGAAAAATGGGGTATGGTGCAGCCTGGTCAGGGCACCAGTGCCGTGCCAGAACCCCAAAGGACTTGAGTCAGGGGAGCTGAGGAGCCACCTTGTCACAGGCACTATGAAAATACAAATATAAGTAATAATTTATTGTAAAATCCCTGTATGATCAGATGTAAATGTTTATCAAGAATTTTTTTTCCTGGGAATTTGCTTACTTTTAAAAATACCCTTACTTCTTGGGCTGCATGCAGTGTGGAGCAGGCCAGGGGTTCCAAAGTAGCTGAGCCCCCCTGCCTGGGTCTTTTGGAGAAGCTGGATGTGTATATCAATAGCAATTAGCCAGGATGGGCAGGGATGGTGTCCCTAGCCTCTGTTTGCCAGATGCTGGGAATGGACAAGAGCAGCTGGATCACTTGATGATTGCCTGTTCTGTTCATTCCCTCTGGGGCACCTGGCATTGACCACTGTCAGAAGACAGGATACTAGGCTAGATGCACCTTTGGTTCAACTCAGTATGGCTATGTTCTTATGTGTGGTCGGGGAAGGGAGACATGGGTTTTTTCCCCTATGGCAATAACTGCCCTCACATATTCCTTTTTCCAAGGCCCCTGTTCTACTCCTCTCTTCCTCTGAGTTGCACTCTCCAGTCACCTGCTTCCCTCAGTTTTCATTACTGGAAGATGTGTGTGCTTGACAGTTTGCAGAGGATAGTCAACACCACCATGGATCAGACTCTTAGTCCATCTGAGTTTCAGTTTCTTCATCAGTTAAATGGAGATAATGACATTTTGCTACTTCATAACTAATGTTTATAATGTGCTTTATAACTACAAAGTATTATGTCCTCCTGGCTCCTAGCCCTGTGCTTTATCCACTAGACTATGTGGCTTTGAGAGAGTGCCACCACCACTTCCTCTTCTAGTAGCTTTTCCAAATGGCACAAGTGTTCATCTCTTTGACTAAAATTTCCTTTTTTGAAGATGCATTTTGTACAGAAAATTTTCCACAACCTCCAGGGATATGCATTTCAGGTTTAGTGTGTGTAATTTTCTGACCCCTTTAAACAATTTAAGATCAATATTTTAAATGAGTATCAAAATCAGGAAATATATATAGTGAAAAATATTTCACCAATTCTTTTCCACCTCGATCAGGCATCTAAATGTGATTGTACATGCTTAACGTAGACATTGGTCCTTATATTTGCTTTGTAATTTATAACTACATAGGTATAGTGAAGTCTGTTATAAGTCAGTAAGCCACAGGGGAACTTTGTTGTTAGGTCTGTCTTTAAAGTGGAAGAAAAAATCTTAAAACTTTAAGGTTCTTGGTGTTTAATCTCCAGAATTACCTAACATCTTCAGGTGTATTACTAAGGAAAAAATCCAGTAATTCCACCTGTTTTTTTCTATCAACGAAACCTGAGCCAAAAAATACAAACCTGGAGAATATATGATATTTGAGAGAGGGTTTTGTACCATCATTAGTGGCTTGGAAGTGGGATGGTGTAAGAGGGGTTACCCCCTAGCCTCTATGCTCCTGATTACAAAGGCTGGGCCTCTTCTATGCCAGACCAACAAGTCCTTTTCCCCCCAGTTGGGGTTCTTGGGGTCACCAATTGCTGCCACCAATCGGGTATACTTCCAAAACCTTGGAGGGGCCCCCGATCTTCCCCTAACCCTGACTTTGTACCCCCTCCCTGGGTTTTAAAGTCAGACACCTGAAGACTGCTTCCCTTCACCCTGACCAGCTGAAGGCTGACTTCCCTTAACCCTGTCTCTCTCAACCTGAGAGCCAGACCCTAACTTTGTACCCCTTCCTGGGATTCAAATTCAGATACCTGGAGGCTGCTTTCTGTCCTTCACCCTCCCCGGATGAAGGCAGACTTCCCCCACCCCTGTGTCTCTGTACCTGAGAGGCAAACACCTGGAGACTGCTTCCTCCCTCCCCCGTCTAACCTGACGGTAAGGAGAAACAGTCTTCACACTCCAGCTAGGCCCCTAGCTGCCCTGGTTCCTATTGCCTTCCCTTCCCAACTGGAAGCAGAGAAAAACCCTAAGGGAAATAAACCAGACGGTTTTATGACTAGAAAATTTAATAAAGAAAAAGGTTAAAGCAGAGATACAGACACTTTGCATTTGGGGTTCCCCACTTTCTTCTGAAAAGGAAAGAACACCCAAAAAGACATGGCTTAATAGAAGAATCAAATGGTTATACTCACATTAGCTAAGTAGAAGTATCAGAAAACGGTAGAGCCATCTTTATAGCCAAAGATGGTCTAGATGGTCAAGGCCAGCTACCTTGGCAAGCTTCCTGCCTCACATGCAGCCAAGATGGATCTCTCCTGGCCCTGGCCTCCTCCTGGAGACCAGCCAAGATGGAACTCCCTGGCTTTTGCCTCCTCCCTGGAGACCAGCCAAGATGGAACTGACTGTTTCACTCCTCCCTTCTTCATGGGCTTGAGGCTCCTCCCTTCCCCCAGGGAAACTCCTACATTACCTGTCTCAGATAACAAGCCCCACCCAGGCAAGGCACACTGTGTTAGATAACATAGTCCCACCCAGGCAAGGCACCCTTCACACTTATAACAGATGGCATTTTATTGAAGTCAGTTTTAAGTAATCTACTTGAATATTTACTGTGATTACTGAGAAGGTGTATGAGGAACAGTTAAGCAGGAAGGAACCCTATCCTTTCTGCAGCATGAATTGCAGACTTGCAGATACAAAATTAGAAACTCTACCATTTGAACTAAATGAGACTCCCCAATAACTGTATATTTGGAGTATTTGTAATTTGAATGAAAAGAATGACCTTTTTGGTAAGTTAGGGAAAAGTTCCTTTTTTGCAGTCTGAAAACAAACATTTTAGGGATTAAAAAAATTGGCAACCTTTTCTTTCCCAATTTTCTGTCTCTGTGCTTCCTGATTTTGGCCACAACAAGAAATAGAATTGCACTGCAAGAAAAGTTATCTCCTCCAAACCAAACTGGTTTGGATGAGCAACTTTTGAACAGTTATTCCAACTGAAAATCCTAGTCTTGTGATGTTTACGCAGAACTAGACATTCACTTTTCATGCCTGCAGCCACAAATGAGCAAGACCATTAATGCTCTGTAAACTAAAGGGACACTTTTTCTTATCAAACCCCATTTTTCTACCCTCTCTGCAAAACTCTTTATATTTCAGTTTCTTACAACCTTTTCATTTACTACCTCTCCCCATTCCCATTCCCACCCCCAATGAAATACCTGTTATCTTCTTCAAAACTTCTCTTTTTCCAGTTTTATATTTCTTTTACTTTCTTGGGAGCAACAGGAAATATTAATGAATATTTTAGTAATCCTTCCCCACTCCAAAAAAAAAAAAAAAGAAAGAAAAGGAAAAAAACCGAGAAAGGTTTGTGTGAATAACATTTTCCTACAGACCCTCTTTTTTTTTTCTGGGAGCTAATTCTTCATCTCAGTAGAAAACAAGGAATGTGGGTTTGTGGCTTCTTTCTTCTCATGTCCTGGAGTATTTTTACTCCTTTCCTCCAGAAAATATTTATTTATACTTCCCTCTTTCTGTTCCCAAGAGATACGTTACCTTCCATGCCCTGTTCAGCTTAGAGATTTCTATTTCCATTTTCTTTATCTATCATTTATTTCCTCCTCCTTTGTTCATTTTTGAGAGTTGTGACTAATTAGCTAGTTGCACTGATGAAATCATTTCCCAGTTTTCTTCTGCAAAAGATTGAGTTGTTGCGTAAGTTTCAAACTCACATGGGAAATGGAGCAAAACCACTAGAGGCTGTGCTCCAGGGAGGACTGAAGCCACTGAAAGTGAAAGTGTGAGAATTTTCATAACTGAGCTAGGGGTATTCAAGTTTGTGCCCACAACATAGGCTAAGCTATGAATGTTCTTATGGAAACTTATAAGAAAGTTACTTTATAGATGGAAACTAGAATAAACAAACACTATTGTGGCTTGCAACCATGGCCTTGAATTGAGGAAGCCTAGAACATATCACCCTATTTTCTACTTGCTTACCCCACCCTTTTGTGGGGGGGATTACCCCCAAGACTCAAGAAGGGAGTAGTCGCTGTTGCCTACCACTTACCGTCTCAGGAGAGTACTTGGACTTCCCCATGTATTACAGGTGCAAGGAGGGATTCTTGAGCACTTCTTCCCTATTGTACGACACAGCAACAATCTGGACAACATCTTTCTTCTAACTGTCTCTGAGCTTTGTGACTCAAAGCCATATATGTTTGCTTTGTGTTTGCTTTGCTTTGTGTTACCTAACAAACTTTAAAGAAATCCATTCTTGAGGAAATGGACAGAAAGCTTGTCTGGATGTTTCTTTTCGTATAGTGTTGTGACTATTCCATTTACTTGTCAGTGAGAAAAGGGACGTAATGAATCTGTGGCCCACACAACAGTGTGGGAAGAATTTAAATTGATTTGCTCTGTGTGTGTTTGAACAGTCCAGGCAAATATGGCACTTCTCCTCCTTCACCAGAAAAGAGCCCAGAAAATAGATCTCAGAAAAATTGTTTCTAGAAACTTGTTCTTCGACATATAAAAAGGAGAAAATTCTTCTCAGTTAAAGGGAAATTGAAGGATTATGGCATCCTGAGGGTTAGGACAGTTAAGCCAGACTTATTTTCATGCCAGCACCACTGGCACTTCCTACAGTAGTTTCAGCAGTCGAGTGTAGAGCCAGCCAGAAGAACAGAGGAATCCAGCCAGGAAGACAGCTACAGTCCCAGATCTTGATGCTGGAAAAAATACATGCCAGAACTTGGCTTCCATGTCATGACACTTGCCAAGCACACCCTATGAGTGGCCACACATGTGTTTGGCTTCCACAGCAGTGCACACTGAGGAGTAGAATGAAAACAGAAGTACCATAAAATCCAAACTACCAGCAGTAAAAGGGGGTGGGGGGGGGGCTATCACAGAGTCACAATTCTGAAAATGGCACATGTGGACCACTTTTCTTACTTGATGAACTTGCTATCAATTCTTTCAGTAATTAGAATACAGAAAATGTTTTGGATAATCAAGGTGAGGGCACACACATTACTAATATATTTTGAGGAACATTGTTTTGTAGGTAAATCGCTACATTAGATGATGATTTGCCTAAGACTACAGGGGATTTCAGTATCAGATCTAGAACAGAGGGCTGGTCTTCACTGGGGGGGGAGATCGGCTGTAGATATGCAAATTTGTAGCTGAATTCGCCTTATCTACAGCTGACTTACCTGCTGTCCTTACGGTGGTGGCGGTCAGCGGCATGCTCCCCCGTCGACTCCAGCTTGCGCCTTTTGAGAATTCAAGAATTCTTGTTCTCAAATGTCGGGATCACATTACTTATGTATGATGCTCTAATATTAATGGACTTTTAATTAAATACTCATTTTTTCTGTATAAAATAAACTAATTCTGCTTTATTTCAATTTGTTAAGCAAAATATATTTTAAAGGACATGGGGTTCTGGAGCTCTGTTTCAAACTATTAGAAACCACACAGATCATGTGGTCTTAGCAGTCAGTCATTGCGCAGAATCCACTTGCTATCGTATAGCTCTTATAAACAGTATTGGTAAATGTTTGTTAAGATGTCTCTGTATACGGTAGAGAGACCAGTTAGAAACCACTGCAGCAATGACAGTTTGCAAGCAGAAGGAAATAAGAATCTGCTCTAGTTTTAATGCCTTAAGTTTTGCTTTGGCAGGTAACCCGACCATCATGAGACAACAATTTCATGGTAACAATGTAAATGAGACACATTTTCTAACCCATTCATCCCTAATGGGATGTCTCTAACTTTTATGAACACTTTACATTACAAAGAACCACGTGTAGACACACCTTTAGAGTCTTGCTTGTGCTTATGGATGTTTTGTAAACAGTTAACCATATTTAGTTGCAGTTGTTTTATACAGCATTATACTGCATGGTCTGTCTTCACTACAGAACCTCCCTGGGAGGATCAAAAGTTTCAATGTTTGGTCTAAAATACTGATGTTACCAGGAAAGTGCTGCAATGAGTCCTAACCCTTAAACAAAGAATGGAGGAGATGGTGTGATGGGAAAACATAATTTTGGCAAATGATCTTTGACTATGGTAATAGAGGGGTCTGGCGGTATATAATGGAAAGTTGGAGGGGATGGGATCTAAGATGCTACAGAGAATTCTTTCTGGGGTGTCTGGCTGGTGAGTCTTGCCCTCATGCTCAGGGTTCAGCTGATCGCCATATTTGGGGTTGGGAAGGAATTTTCCTCCAGGGCAAATTGGCAGAGGCCCTGGAGGTTTTTCACCTTCCTCTGCAGCAGGGGGCATGGGTCACTTGCTGGAGGATTTTCTGTACTTTGAAGTCCTTAAACCAAGATTTGAGGACTTCAATAGTTCAGATATAGGCGAGGTATATTGTAGGAATGGGTGGGTAAAATTCTGTGGCCTGTGTTGCAGGAGGTCAGACTAGATGATCATAATGGTCCCTTCTGACCTTAAAGTCTGAGTCTATAACTATATAACCTTTCCTTATATTTTCTTAAGAATGAAGACATCAATTATTTTTATCTTTGCAAGCACAGATGTCTATAAATAATGCAATGCTTGTTTCCTGCTAGAAAGAGAAGATCAGACCATCTGGAGCTGAGGGGGAATGAGGCTATGTAAATCTGTAGTTAAGTAAATGTAATTTATATGAAAAAGAATGCTGCTACCTCTCTGTAGCTACATGACCTCCCAAGGTCCCTTCTAATCCTGATATTCTATGACAATAGATGTAAAAGTGCACTAAACTGCAAGTGTAAAAGTAAATAGATGTAAAAGTTCACTAGACTGCAACTACATGACCTCCCGAGGTCCCTTCTAATACTGATATTCTATGACAATAGGTATAAAAGTGCACTAGACTCTTCCTCTGAGGCATCCTGAGCCAAAACTGGTTTATTTTGCTTGTAAAATATTGTTTGGGTGGCCCCATACTAGTTACTAATGTATATTTGGCTACAACACAGAATCACCAAACAATCTGGCATAATTGAAGACTGGAACAGCCAGGCTATTTCAGGTCAGGATATAAAGGCATAGTTGTAATAAGTTACTTGTTATACCTTTGTTTGCTAGGCAAAAAGTCCTGTATTTGTTCGTCATGTAGATACCGATCGACTGATCAATTCACCCCTTAACCTTCTCTTTGTTAAGTTAAATAAATTGAGCTCCTTGAGTCTATCACTGTATAAGGTGTGGACAGATTCTCTCCTTACTTAACAGTGTAATTAGTAGTATCATTGAAATCCTGGGCAATACACGGATATAATACAGAGGTGCAAACAGAACTAGTCACTTAATGTCCCCAGGAACAATTACAGAATTCAGTTTTGTTCTGATTTAGTCATGTCAGAAGTAGGAATCAAAATTAGGCAAAAGAGATGATCTGATGGCTTTCAGGTGAGATAATTAAGGTGTTTAATTTAAAATTCCCAACCCCTTGGGGAATTCTTCACAATAATGTTCTCATCTCTGGTTACTGCTATTTTCCCTTAAATTTCATTCACCTTTACACAGACACATAATGAAAGCGAGTAAGTACTGTTTGACGAACAAAGAAAGTTATGCTGTTTTCCATATGATGTGGAATTAATTCAGATATATTTTTATCTAATGGATTGTACAACAAAATATCATTTTAGATTGAGCTGGGTAACCCCAGAAGCATCTGGGTTCATTTTTGAGTCTGCACCCAGTCCTATATTTTGCATAATATCTTTTTGCTGCAATTATTTTTTGCTTTGGCACTAGACTGATAGTGTTAAATAGGCGGGGTGGGGGGATAGCTCAGTGGTTTGAGCATTGGCCTGCTAAACCCAGGGTTGTGAGTTCAATCCTTGAGGGGGCCATTTAGGGATCTGGGGCAAAAAATCTGTCAGGGGACAGTACTCAATCCTGCTAGTGTAGGCAGGCGGATCCTGCTAGTGTAGGCAGGGGACTGGACTCGATGACCTTCAAGGTCTTTTCAGTTCTAGGAGATTGGTATATCTCCATTTATTTATTTATTTATTTTATTTTATATTTATAATGTTTTAATTAGATGCACGGCTCTGCTTATGTCAGAAGTTCTTTACCAACCTTTTAGCATAGCACAAAACTTATAAATAACATTGCGCTCTCTCATAATATAATTCTGAAGAGAAATATAAACAATCTCTACATGTTTATTAATGTAGTAATTAAATAAGATAAATGTTAGTAAGCAGATCTTTTACAAACATGCCAGGTCTTTCGTTCTGAGCATGGGACAGATGAACTCTGCCTCTGTCCCACAGCCCATGAAAACCATGCAAGTCTTCCAAAAATATACAGCTAAAATGTAAATCTCACACAACCATAAAAAGCAGTAAAATGTACCAACTGTCTAGCTGGAAGAGCTAAAGATAGTTGGAAAGATGTTTTAACATATAGGTCTACTTATAGTCATGGCCAATAGAAAATGACAAATGTAATAAATTACAGAGTCTGACATTTTCTTTCTATGGCAAGGCCATTTTTTATGTGTATTTGGGCCTTTGGCAATTTACCACTCTAAACTAGTGCAGGCATGCACTTAAGGCAAATCCACCTATTTGATTCATAGATGTAAGAAAGGAAAAGGATGTATTTGATCATGGAGTCCATCTCCCTGCCAACAATGGACTGTTCTCTATAGTACATTTTCTAGAGTTTTGTCCAGTCTAGTTTAAAAGGGCTTAGATAGTGAGGCTTACACTACTTCCCTAGGGAGATTATTCCCCAGGCTCATTGTGAATTATTTGAAATCAGGGGACTGATCCTGCAAATACTAAACACCATATATAGATGAACTCATGGTAGAGAAGCCTGTACTTATTAGTAAGTGTTTGGAGGATCAGACTTAACATGGCAATTGTATAAACTTGTACTAAAGAGCCCTATACAAAAAAATGCATGGGATCAGTTTAATGGACAATTAAACATCTTCCCCAAACAAACAGCATCAAAGCAACTCATTGTACATTGGGTTACACATGTAGAACATTCTAGCTAGGATTTTCACAAGCTCGTCATTGGTCTAACTTTGCTGCCATTGAAGACAATGGAAGTTTTACTGTGCACTTTTGGAAATTTCACCCACCACCTACATTTTATGTATAGTGGCTAATACAATAATATTAAAACAGTGACCTTATTGTGAAGTCAGTGTGAAGCAGACCAACACAAAAAGGCTAGTATATAAAAATCTGCCCTGAAATCTTAATTTAGTTCTACTTTGAGATATACAATTATAAGAAGCACAATTCTCTTTTAGACAGTATTTTAAAATGTGGCTAACATGGAATGGCCATCAGGTATCGTTTCTCTTTTTCTCGCAGACTGAAGTTAGAGTACGTATTGTTGGTGCAAATGGAACAGCTGAAAACAGCAGAAAAACTGTGACAGTGTTGTCTTCCGAGTGTTAGGTGTTAAGTTATACAATGTGCCAAACAAGAGAAAGTCAGACAATAACTGTATAAGCTTATGATGGTCTCACCGTGAAAGAGAGGTGCCCTAACAAAATGAAGTTTCCAGTTCAAATGATAAAAGAATCATAGAAATTATAGATGGAAAAGACCTATTACGTAAGCATTTCCTTTACCCTGCCAGTGATTTCTTCAGTCCAGTTCTAAATTAGTCAAGCAATAAGGCTTCCACCACTTTCCTGAGTAAACTCGTCCACATCAAACTTTATTATACATCAAACCGACAGGAAATATTACCTGATGTATTCTTCTTCTTGCTCCCAATTTATGGTTTTGTCAATCTGTATATGTATCCTTATTTAATCTTTCCTTATGTCATTCTCTGCAGTCACAATGCTTTGTGGATTCACCTCTCTGAATCCTCTGCTGTTTGTTGCTGTTTTTCTGTTGATGAGGAGGTTAGGGCTGTATATAATTTTCTATGTGTGGTCTGTACAGTGCCATAGAAAGATGATCTATTACTTCCATGGGATACCTCTGTGAGTAAAGCTCTATATGAGCAGGTGATTACAATGTTTAATTGCAAGGATAAAAAGTGTTTATGATATGGAGGGTCAGTATAATAGCCTTCATACTACCTGAGCCCTGCATTGGAGCTGTATAAGGGACCCTTGGTTCCATGAGTTGCTTGCACACTCCAAGGGTATGGTTAGACTAGAGATTATAGCGCGTTTGTTTGTAGCGCTTCCCAATTTAGCACAATAGGTATCGCGCTAGAGCCTGTGCACATTTAAACCCTGTAGCGCTAAAGAATGCACACATTTGCAGCACTTCTGGCGGAAGTGACAGTAGTGGGATAGGGCAGGTATCCCAGCATTCAGCTAGGTCAGGGTTTCTCAAGCGGGGGGTTGCGACCCCCCGGGGGGTCGCCGAGCACTCCCCGGGGGGTTGCGAGCTCCTGCCACCGCAATTCGCGGCGACTGGGGCTGGGGCGCAGCCCCCCAAGTCCCCGCGACGGGTGGGCTCCGGGCTGCGCGCCGCCCCCCAATCCCCGCAGCGGGCGGGCTGAGGACCAGGGTGAACCTGGCAGCCCACCCGCGGCAGGGACGGGGGACCAGGGCGTCCGTGCGTTTTGTGGGTTTTTTTGGTGGCTCGAAGGGGTGCCAGAGATCCCTTATCGCGTAATAAGTGAATACACTGGCCCTAACACGCTACAGGGAATACGCAAAAAGCCTTCTGACTCTCAGAGAGGTGGTTTTATATTTGCGCTTTAAACGGTGACTTATTGCGCAAAATGTTACTTGCAAGTGTGTAGGGTTAGATAATTATAGCGCTCCTGGAGGGTTTTAGCGCTACAAAGCGCCAGTCTAACCATGCTCCAAGTGTACCATAGAAGAGGTATCTGTGCAGAGTGTGTTGAGAGGGGTGGGAAGAAGAGAGGCACCATAGGAACTGTGACTGCATGGTGGTGATTGGGAGTTTTCATTTTCTCATTTGTTTCTCTGGACAAATTTGGATACATTTATCACAGTCCATACAAATAATTATAAAAACTGTAACAAGGCAACGTCCCTATAAAACTCAGTTTTTGTTAGTCTTTAGATACTCTGCATATAAATGTCTACTTATCTACATTTGTAGTTGTCTCTTATTAGCAGAATGCTAACTAGCACTACTTTTGAATGACAGTGTTGAGATTGCTTAGAATCTCTCTCAATTCAATTTTGGTTCAGATGAACAGTGTTCAAAAGTTACCACCATCTCATGGGTGTTCAGCAGCCTATGTGAAATATTGCTCATTCCAGTTTGTAGCAGACAGGTAGAACCATCACTAACACCATTGACATTAATACCCTCTGGGAGTCTTAACAGATAAAATTCCAAAGTGCATGACACTGAACTAATTTCTTATCCTTAGAAATGTTTCTTCCAAGTCATGGCTAGTAAAGTATATTGACAAGACAATATAGAGAAGTTCATGCTGTACTTTTTCTGTGGATAAATAAAGATGCCAGCCCATCATCTTTCATTTAAACCCAGTTCACTTTAAAATTCAGAATCAAAGTTCTAAATGGTTTTTATGTTTTTCAGTATGCACCCTGTGATAGCAATAATTTTGTTAGGCCAAGGGAGACAATTTATATTTAATACATTCCTTTGGATCATAAGAGAATATTAGAGCTGCCATACTGGGTCAGACCAATGATCCATGCAGCCCGATATCTTGTCTCTGACAGTGGCCAGTAACAGAGGATAAAAGAGAGTGTGCAGAACATGGCATTTTGAAGTGATCCACCCCAGTCTTCCACTCCTGGCTTCTGGCAGGTTTAGAAATGCCCCACACATGGGGTTGCATCTTTGACCATCTTTACTAATACCGATTCATAGACCTCTCCTCCATGAATTTATCGAGGTGTTTTTTTTTTTAACCCAGTTACACTTTTGGCCATCATAACATCCCCTGGCAATTAGTTCCACAGGCTAATTGTGTGTGAAAAAGTTTGAAACCTTCTTGTTTGAAACCTTCTGCCTATTAATTTCTTCTTGTTTGAAACCTTCTTCTTGTTTGAAACCTTCTTGTTTGAAACCTTCTGCCTATTAATTTCATTGGGTAACTTCTGTTTTTGGTGTTTGGGAAAAGGGTGAAGACCACTTCTCTATTCACCTTTTCCACAGCATTCATGTTTTTATAGACCTTTATCATATCTCCCTTTAGTTGTCCCTTTTCTAAGCTGAACAGCCATATTCTGTTTAGTCTGTCCATGTATGGAAGCTGTTCCTATACCTTGAACATCTTTGTTGCCCTTCTCTGAAACTTTTCCAGTTCCACTATATCCTTTTTGAGATGGGGTGACAAGCACTTGACACAGAATTCAAAGTCTGAGCAGACCATGGATGTACATAGTGATATTATACCTTTACTAATAGTTCCTAGGATTCTGTTGTCCTTTTGACCACTGCTGCACACTGGGCTGAAGTTTTCAGAGAAATGTCCATGGAGACTCCAAGATCGTTCTTGAGTGGTAACAACTAATTTAGAACCCATCATGGTATATGTATAATTTGGATTTTTTCCCTATGTGCATTACATTGTACATATCAATGTTGAATTTCATCTTCCATTTTGTAGCCCCATTATCCAATTTTGTGAGCTCCCTCTAACTCTTTGCAGTCAGCTTTGGACTAAATATGATTTTTTTCAAGATTGTTATTTGCAAACTTTTCTACTTAACTGGTGACTCCCTTTTACATTGTTCATTAACGAATAAGTTGAACAGCATAGGTCCAAGTACAGATCCTTGGGGGTCCCACTGTTTACCTCTCTCCATTATGAAAACTGATTAACTGGTTAAAAGATAGGAGAAAAAAGGTAGAAAAAGTTATGCAATAAGAGGGAAGGTCCTGTCATGGATGACTCCTTACTTTACTTAAGGGCCTTAGGTTTTGAGAAGGTCCTTCACCAATCTGAAAGTCCTAGTACACTATATCCACTGGATCACCCTTCTCCATATGCTTATGGAAACCCACAAAGAATTTGAATAGATTGATGGGGCAATTGATACTGTTTAATTTATCAATTTGTTCTAAAACCCTCTATTGGCACATCCATGTGGGACAGGACAGTACAATCTGTATTGTACAGTCATCCTCTGCAGTGATGAATGATGCAGAGAATTCCTTTAGCTTCTCTGCAATGGTCTGGTCTCCCCTCAGTGCTGCTTAACATCTTTGTTGTTAGTGACTCCATTGCCTGGAGGGCAGGCTTACTCCTTCTGATGTGCTTAACTCATTTATCACGGTTAGTTTTTGCATCTTTAGCAAATGGCTTCTCAAACTCTTCCTTAGCATGCCTCATACTTAATCTACGCTCCTTCCTATTATTCTCAGTAGGATTTGACGTCCACATTTTAAAGGATGCTTTTTTGCCCCTAACAACCTCTAGTTCTCTGCTGTTTAGCCATAGTGGCATTCTTTTATTCCTCTTATTGTCTTTTCTGATTTGGGGTATGCATTTAGTCTGAGTCTTTATTATGGTGCTTTTAAGGAGTCCCCATGCTGATTGCAGACGTTTTAACCTTTATGACCACTTGTGATAAGGTGTCCACCCACACTTGTCCTGAAGGAATTAATGTAGGTTAGGAAGAGGGCCAGTTAACCAGGCCATAGCTGAGGTATTTAAATAATCACCTGACTGAATAATGAGAGCGCCCAGTTGACAAGGAATGAGTTTATAAAGCCAGGAAGATGGTGGTATAAAGGAGGCTGCAAGGAAGTGGTCTGCAGTCCCTCCCTGGGAAAAGAGGAGGAGTGTTGGGGCTACAGAGGCAAGTAGCCTAAAGTTACTCCCTGGGAGGAGGGAGTTTGGGCCTGGCAAACCCAGAAAAGAGGAGAAAGCAAGAAAATTAGGAAAGGCTCAAGGAAAAGGCAGTAAGGTCTGGGATGGAACAGACCTTGGCTGCTGACTATTAGAGGGTCCCTGAGCAAGAACCTGGAATAGCGGACAAGCCCAGATTAGCCTACCAACCACTGAAAAAGTGGCACCGCTGGGCACTTAACAGAAAAACACCCTGAGCCCATTCATAAGAAGAGACTTTGATACCCTGGAAAGGGATGACGGGTCTGATTTGGTTGGAGGGCTGTGCCACAAACACGGAGCATCTTGCCTCATTGAGAGCCAGGAAGAGAAGGCAGGTCATGTGGCAAGAGGCAGAAAGGAGTTGTCAGCCCTAGAATCAGATAATCCCCAGAGGAGGCTAACTAGCAGTAGACAGAGTCTGAGACACAGCTTCTTCTGATTTCTGGCTAACTAAGCATCTTCATTTTTGTGTAGTTCCCCTTTGTTCGTCCTTTGTAAAGCATATTGAGATTGATCAAGAAAAAGGCTTAGATTCCCATTTTTTATTGCTCCCTAGAATTCTGGAGTAGGGGGCAGTCTAGGGAAGAATATTACTTTTTCCTCAACATTGGCCATGGTCAAATTTCAAAGAAAAGAAAAGAAAGAAACAGCCAATTAAGAAATTACAAATAACAAAACAATAATTTCTAGGCCTGTCTGGCACCTACATATAGTGACTGGCATGCTCTAAATATGATAGAGTAGATGCAGTCATGCAATGCTTATGCTACTCAGTAAATAATAATTTAAAAAAATCCATTTTCTCAGATCCAATTTTTGAAAGGATTTTGGCTTGAAGTCATAGGCTTCATGTGTCTTGTTTTTGTTCACATATTAGGGACTTATATATTCTTTCACAGATAGCACTACAGGATATATGGGGAAAAGATTTGTGTGATTCATTAAATGCAAGAGTTTGGCAGCACATATGGGGAAATATTTATAAAGCAGCTCAAGAAATAAGAGCGCAACAAATTCAGGTTAATATTCTTCACAGAACCTGTTGTTCACCATCCACATTTTATGGGGTTGGATTACAGACAGATGCTACATGTTGGAAATATAGAAAATTCATAAGTACTTTTCTTAATTGCATTGAGTTGTCATAACATTGTTAATGATGCTGTAATTTTCTCAGTTCCGGGCCTTTGATGGAATAAGCATTCATAGTGATACAGCTGTATCACAAATTTGAATTGAATTTGAATTTGAAAGCAGCTTATTTTTCTATTTCTCAATTTAGAAGCATTGTTAAAGAGCAGGAACTACACTCCAGCCATTAGAAATCAAGTCTTGACATTTTTCTTAATGAGAGCTATAATATCTTTGGGTCAGTAAAAAAGTCTCTTCTCCAGGGTGGAACATTTACCACTCATGACTCCTGACAAGTGATCTTTGCCAAAAAAAACAGCATGGCTCTGGGTTTTCTCTGAGTTAATTTGTATCATGCATATCATAGACATAGTAGTATTACCATTTACAAGTTATTTGGTTCCCTCACAGTCAAAGTCATGACAACAGTAAAGCATGGCCATGTCATTAGTGTTAATGAGAGAATAGGTTTGTTTAATGTGAGAACCCAGTTAGACATTTTTGAGTCAAAACAGATAATGAACAATATTTTTTTCTATGAAAAAGCTCTATTAACCTTTTCTGTGCTGATCTTCCCATCCAGCTGTTGCGCTTCATTGACATTCATAGACTGTTGGGATATATTGTGCTATTAGAATATAGAAGTAAAAGGAATGCCATGCCAGATTTGAATAACAGATTAGTGTCTGACAGTTACTATTAGCAGATGCTTCAGAGAAAGAATCAGTTCTTACCAGTAGTGAAGAATTATGCCAAAATGTCAGAGAAGTGCTTATGTGGCACTGCAGACATTACTTTGTATTTAATTAAAAAGAGACAGCCCAGGTTTCTGGTGACTGCATGCCCATTCCTTTATTCAACAAGAGGATGTAATTTTATTGCCTTATTCTAAGTAAAATCCTAAAGATTTGTTTCTGTTAGTCAAACTTTTTACCTTTGCAAACTCATTTCTGATTCAGTGGTGTCGCAATAATTTTAGTTTTACTTTAGGAAACATAAATTCTATGGCTGGCCCTCACCAGCAGTGTTAGTATTTTAAAATTATGTTGGAGAACTGATAATCCTTTTTATTTATTTATACTATATAAAAAGAGAGTTAATTAAGCGTTTGCCTGTTTGTTCTCAAATAGACTGAAGTCATTACAGTAAATCCCTCAGAATCAAATGCAAGTGACATAAAAATAGATCCCAAGAGGATGAGTGAAAAGAGATGGCCCACATGTACTCTAGCCAACCTACACAGCATGCATAAATAGCCTTGGAGCCATCAGCAGGTCAGAACAGTTAGTGGAGATGTTTGCCAAAGAGCCAGATGCTGCTTTTGGAAAGATATCAGCAACGCCTCCTAGAGCCATGGGTACTGAAGAAGGAGACAAGACAGCAAATAAGAAAGAGTTCTTGGGGCTTTGATCCCTTTCAGAACTGTAATTCAAATGACAATACTTGCTAGATAAAAACTGGATCTTTGTTTTCTTATTCTGTGGACCCAAAGATTACTCAGAGTTAAGAGGTAGAGATCATATTTGCAGGAGGCTTGGAATTTTGAGAAGGCAGGAAAAAATGTGAAATTAAACAACTGAAACAGATTTGCATTGAATATGAGAACACATTCCCTGCACTTTCAGAATAAAATGTGTTAATGTTCTGACTGAAAGTACACTTCAGCAATGACAATAAGCCAAAAAAGCTGCACTCAACATCAATAACGTTTTCCTTTGAGTTATTTTCTACATTATAGTCTGCATATAACACTATTTGCTGTAAACCAAACTCTACATTCACATGATGCATCCATTGAAAGGCAATATAGATGAAGTTCACTGGTGAATAAGTCTGTCTATAAGAAGCTTTGGGATTTAAAATCAAGAGTTGGTGGAGGAGCCAATAGTAAAGATTGCTACATTCATCTGATGAAGTGGGTCTTTACCCACGAGAGCTTATGATCCTAAACATCTGTTAGTCTATAAAGTGCTACAAGACTCTTTGTCACTTTTGCAGATCCAGACTAACTCAGCAACCCCTCTGATAGTAGAAACTATGTTTAAAGAACATTAAGTTTTCAAAATAAAGCACTGAGCATTAGGAAATGTTAGCAACCTTATTTTTGCCCTCTTGTTGAGGCAGAAAGTCATAAGAAGATGCAGAGGTTATAAGAAGAGCACGTGTGTTCTCTTGTTTTGGGGCACTAACCATAACCATAAATCCAGGAGAGCTGAGTTGTACTCCATTGCCTCTCAGGGGCTTACTATGTTATTTTCGGCACATCTGTCACAGTGAAAATGTGGCTGAATTAAGATTGTGTGGGCAATATTCATTCTGTCATTTTCTGACTTTTGTTTGCTAGACTTTGCAGTTTTAACATACTATAGAAGTAGGTTTTTTGTATATTATTCACAATTCTCCCAATCCTAGAAACAGTCTATCCATAGAATTCCCATTGACTTCTTTAACTGAAGTTCAGTATATTAAGTTTATTCAAGTCTGGACTCTTTACTTTGTAATAATAGCAGAGATTTTTTGAAAGGTTTTTTGGTTCTTCTCTTTTTCTAAACAATCATTACAGTTCAGTTAGTATTTTTCATCATAGTTGAAACTACTATATTACCTCTTTTGTTTGACTGATAAAAATTTATACCCTCCAATAAAAGTATACTGTGCTACTACAACAGTGAGAAACTAGGAAAACCAAATAAGTCAATCCTTGAATGTTGGATCTCTGTTTTTTTTCAAGATTAGTTGGGGGTGTTATTTTATTGTTACTAAAGGCTGGTCTTGGCACTTGCATTTCCCCAACTAAATTAAGATTATTTTACAACAGTGAGAGCATAGATTGAGGGAACTGCTAAATTAATTCACTGAGTTTTTTAAAAGCAACTTTGGGTTAGGGCACAAATCCAAGATTTCCACCGAAAGGCAACTTCTGAAAATGTGTCCCTAGGTGTTTATTAAATACTAGCATAAGTGCCCGGCGCTGCTCGGGTCAGTCAGAGGTGGGTAGGTGGCAGACAGCTGACACCCCCTAACCAACCCCAACACCCCCCCCGACCAAACCCGACACCCCCACCTGACCCCCCCAAGCAAACCCAACACCCCCGCCTCACCCCCCCGACCGAACCCGACACCCCTACCTCACTTACCGTCCGACCAAACCCAACTCGGATCCGTCACAGGCGGGGAGGGGGCACAGAGCTGAGGGATTCCGGGGAGCTTCGCAGGTGGGGGGGGCACAGAGCTGAGGGATTCCGGGGTTCCATTGGGAGGGGGGAGGGGCAGAGAACTGAGGGATTTCCGGGGTTCCGTTGGAGGAGGGAGGGGCAGTGAGCTGAGCGAGTGCGGTGTCTGTTGGAGGGGGTATTATGACATCATCACCACCCAGCTGCCCAGCCGATGTGATTGGCCCTTAAAGACTTTCACCCCTGGGGGGCGTCAGAGGTGAGATCCGAAATTTTTTTGACCCTTATGACCATCTAGACCCCAAGACCTCTAACTGTACCAAATTTCAAGTCTCTAGCTCAAACGGTGCGGGAGGAGTTCGCGGTCATACATACATACATACATACATACATACACCACTTGACTTTTATATATATAGATAGATAGATAGATGTGTGAATTATTTTTGCAGAACAGTATACACACAAGATACGAAACCATGTAATCTTTTACATTATCTGTTAACTTAAATGTTTATATAAACCTCATATCAGCACTAATTTAAAACTTTATTCCCTGAGAGGAGAATGATTTACATGTCTAAATCATGTGTCACTAAACTATGGTTTGAAAAACATTTCACATCCAAGAGTGTGTCTGTTTCTCTGTGTGTGTAGAAAAGACATAGGTGACATCTTTCATGCAGTGAATATCTATTTTTATTTATTAACCTGATAAATGAGCTGCTTCTGCAGGTCAGGCTCCTACCCTGTGTCATGTAGCTGGGTATCCTGTCTCTGGTAGTTTCAATTCCTGTAACTTTGATACTTGTAGAAGTCTCACTTATTCATGTGTTACTTTTAACACTTAGCAATGTTGTCCAAACTAGTTATATAAATTTACTTATCCAGGACTGAGACATTCTGAACTGTCTGTTCACAATAGTTCTCAGATGCAAAAATACTATGGGCTATGTCTACACATGGGAGCTTGTGGTGCGATTCACAGCTCACATAGACATACCTTAGATTGCTCTGCTCAAGCTAGCGCATTAAAAACATCAGTATACCCAAAGTAGCACAGGCAGTGGCTCAGATTAGCCAGCCAATTAATTATATAGCTGGGAGGTCCAGGCAGGTATGTAGTTGGATAGTTAGCCCAAACTGACACCCATGCTACTCCAGTTACTTTGCTCTTTTTTAGTGCCCTAGCTCAAACCGAGCTAGTATAGTACATCTACATGAGCTGGGAATCACCCCTCCAGCTTCAAGTGTAGACATAGCAAGATGTAGAAAGTTCTGTATGGGGAAAATAGGAGGCTGTAAAGTGTTGCTATGACATAAGTTGTCCATACCTTTCAACTTGCCGTCATTTAAAGGATAAGATACACAACTAAGTTTTTACTGTTACTGAGTCAGGCATCCACATTTTCCTCATGCTGTAGCTTGTGTGTGTGTCTGTGTCATAATTCAGACTGAAAAATCTCATTCTCCTTGTCTTGTGCACATATGACAAGACAATAAACAATAGCGCTTCCCCCTGTAGTCTAACCACTATGGTCAGTGCCAAAGTTTTAAAAGAAAGGTGAAGAGATCACTGAGGCTGTGGTTAGACTGGGTCTGTTTTAGCACTAAAACCCCTCTTTAGCGCTATAATAGCACTGCCAGTACAGACTCCCAAGGCACTTTTTCCGCTTTTACAGACCTTTTAAAGCGGCACTGGTATACCTCAAAACGAGAGGAATAAAGCTCTCAGTGCTGCTGTTGTAATGCAAGGGATGCAATGTGTACTACCCTTGCGTGATAGTGAGCCTCCAGCCTCCGGCATCCTGGCCCAGAATCCCCATTGCATCCTCTCTGGCCACCATTTAAAACTCTTCTGTCCCGTCCTCAGGTGACCCCCACGTCAGTACCCTCCCCCCAAAGTCATATAAAATTTTGAAACCGTGCCGCTGCGGGCGGCAGGGCTGTGGGGTCCCCTGCCGCTGCGGGCGGCAGGGCTGTGGGGTCCCCTGCCGCTGCGGGCGGCAGGGCTGCGTGTTCCCCTGCCGCTCCGGGCGGCAGCCCGGAGGTGCTCCCAGCCCCTGCCCGGTCCCCGCCGCTGAACCCCCCCCCAAATAAATGCTTAGGGAAGGGAAGTGCAGAGCCTATCAGTTTCGGAAATGAAACTGACAGCCAGAAGTTCCCTCCCTTCCCAGTCCCCCCTCACCCCACTCCTTTTCAAAGAGGGCTGCACCCAGCTGAATGCTGGGATACCTGCCCTATTCCGCAACTGCTTCTGCCACCAAAAGCGGGACAAATATGTTCATTCTCTGTCGCTAGAGGGCTTCAATCTGGACACCATCTAGCGCAACAGCTGTAGCGCTAAATCGGGAAGCGCTATAAACAATAGCGCTTCCCCCTGTAGTCTAACCACAGCCTGAGAGGCAGCTCTCAGAACATTAGGGAGGCCCTATACTCTTTGGTCAACCTTTTTGAGGCCCTTGCTACCGTGATACATTATACAATGCACAAATAAATACATACCTAGAGTCAGCTTCCTCCTCCCAGTCCCCTAGGGAAAACTACTTGAGGACTGGAAGGAAGAAGACCCCACCTAAGGAACAAAAGTGAATCCCTGCAGTTCTTAAACAAGTCTTTGAAATAGTCCTGTCTCTGTAAGGAAATAATAGAGAATAGTACTTCTCCAGCTGCCTCACACAACCTCCCTTACAGCTCCAGGAGCAGTTCTAGTGTGAACTGGGACTGCTATGAACAGCTGCTTTCCCCTTTCCCTTGCAGCTTCACAGCTTATTGCCTGGCCAGCTGCATCACTCCAGGGAGAAAGTAGCTCTTGCTCTTCTATTGTGTGCTTTCTCAAAGCATTGTGAGATCCCCAAGGAGTGGAGCACTAACTACCACTGCCACATAAGGAGAATTCCTGGCAGGGGGAATTGTAGATGGTTTCTTCCCTCTTTGTGCCATCTAAGCAATGCAAAACAAAGCACAGTATCTACTCCAAAATATTGACCCCTTCATCTTTTTGAAATAATGTGCCTGGCCCTCAGGACACCATGAGGTTAGCAGTATCCCCAGGAGTAAACTTCAGTAAAAACAAGGGAATAACCCCAATTCTTTTCTTCAGTTTTCTACCAGAATTTTAACACTGAGCTCTCCTATAGGATTTGCTATTAGAGGGAAGTCCCTGGCCCTGCTCCAATCCCTCACAAGTATGATTCCAGTCTTTTATACGTTCTTTCCTTAACCATGTTGCCATTGATGTCAAATCCTATGTATTTCTCTTTGGTAACAAGATGTTTTATACAAAAGAATATCCAATAGGCTGCTCTATTTCTAGTTTCATTAATAGAGGAAGCTTCTTTCCTTTTCAACATAAAACATTCATTACAAAATAACTTTTTGGTGCTTTATATTTCTGAGAATTTCTCTAGCTGTCTCTTTCTGGCCTTCACTCATTGTTTGGCTGAGACTAACTACCGCTTCCTGCTGTTTGTGGTAATTAGTACTGTCCAAATAGTGCTTAGGAATGCTTTATAATGCCTGGCCAGAGAACCCTTACCTTGGCTAAAATTTACTTAAATAAATTAATAGGAAAATACTTATAAACAACAAATCCATTGTAATCAGTTTGTGCATATTTTCAAATTATAACTGTATGTGACGGCGTTATAAGCCCTTTGGGGTACATGGGGAGACCTTTTAGACCAGGAACAACCCATTTCTGCTTTACAGTTTTAAAAAAGCAGTGGATCTAGGAAGAGTATAGGCATGAGTACAGACAATGGTAAAAGAATAGCTGTTTTCCTCCCTTCACTGATTGTCTGAGGTGAAGGAAGGCAGGTATGCTTCTGACCTAGTCAGTTGGAGCAGATGGACTTCCTTAGTCTGAAAAGGGGATGTTAATGGTTGTTCTCCGGAAGAGAAGAAATGCAAGAGAGATATAATTAGAGGAGGAAGTGCTTTAAACACCACATGCTGGGGTGGGTATAGACTCAATTATCAGTTTAATCCATTTAATGTTCTGAATTTGTTTTATGCTTACTAGCTGTAAAAAGGAAGCAGTATGATTCAGTCACTTGGGATATAAACACTCTTTGTCAGAGTGACTAGAGGGGGAGTAAAAATACCAAATTGAAGAAAGGGTATTTTTACAAAATAAAACTGTTTGTGAGCAGTCTTTCTCATTGTCAGACCCTGAGAGTTCAATGCTGTGTTGTGAAACAGATTGGAACGTGTACACCCTTTTGGCCCTACCTCTGGTTGGCAGTTGGATTGCTCCATTATTTTCTCCTTCTGTCTAGAGCTATAAGTATTAAAGAGTGTGTGCTTAGGGGTGAAGAGATCGGATACCAATTTGTAAATTTAACTCCCTCTACCCTTGATAGTGTCATTAGGTCTCTGGGAATGCCTTCTTTGATGTTGACTGCAGGACACTAGCAGCCATTAAATGTCTAATTGGGCTGTTTGTAGATTCAGTGGAATGCCTCATCTCCCTGGTATTATGGTCACTTTATAAGTTCCCCTCCCTCTGGCTTCAAAGAGAACTGTGGACTGCTAAATCTACAGAGAGACTGCATACTTGTAACCAGTCCTCATGTTCTAAAGCAGGGGTGGGGAACCTTTTTTCTGCGAAGGGCCATTTGGACCTTTATAATATCATTCGCGGGCCGGTCGCGCCCCCCCCTCCCCCCCCCCCCAAGGAAGCCCAGGCTGGCAATGGGAGTTGAGACCCCAGATATGGGAATTTTTTTCTTTAAAAAAATCACACAATATAATTTTCAGATAAAGAAGAGCCCTTTGTACTCCAGCTGTGCCAGTGATATAAGCACAAAAGTAAATGTTTGTTTTTTAAATGGAAAATGGGTGTGGTGGTAATGACTTGAGTGGGATGTGAATGTAGAGTTTTTCCCAGGGACCTAGCGATTGAATCTGATCTTGCGTATGCCAATGTAAATTAGAAGTAATTCCACTGAAGTCCACACTTTTATAGTGTAAAACAGGTCTAAGTGAGATCAGAATTCAGAATCAAGTCCCTACATACTGAAGGGGAAACCTTTTTTTTAATTATTTTTAGCTGCAGTTCTTCAGACAAACACAGCTGGTCTTTTGTCCTCTTCAATGTGATAAAATTGTAGCCAAGCAAAGAAATACGCTGTCCAAAGACTTGATTTTTTAAAAATAATTGAATGTGACTAAGATAGTAAATGAATTGTCAGCTCTTGCAAAACAAATTCTTGTACTCGCAGCTTTGACATTCCAGAGATGAATGGTACAAAAAATATCCATAACCTATGTGCATCCAGCAAATACAGTATCTCTGTGAAGAAAAGTTACATGTTACATCAGTCCAACAATAGAGTCCCATCAGCTAGAAGGTGGGACTTTAGTAGTGAGATCACAGCATCTATAAGTCAGTTTTCTCCAGCACAAGTATCATTCTGAAAGCTAAATAAGACAAAGAACACGTGGCATCTTGGAGACTAACCAGTTTATTCTGAAAGCTGTGCTACTTTTGAAAGCTGCATTTTTGAGAATGAAGTGAGGGTGAGGGGAGCCTCATTAGCACTCTGTGTTTCACAGTTTAGAAAGCTGTAGATGTAGCAAGATAAGCTAAGCTTGAGCCTCAACAAAGTTTCCTTAAAATTGTGATTCTGGAAAACCAGAAGGCTGAGCTTATCTCTTGTTCCCTCATGAAATCAGAAACCCTAATTAACTTTGACAAAACAAAATCAATTCAACTAAAATGCCTCATATGTGTTCTTTTGAGGGATTTTTTAAATCTTATCAGATATAATAATTTGTGTTCTAAGAATTTTTCACTTTTGCAAGAAAAACTCCAAGCTTGATTTATTTTTAGGCCCATATCATAGGTTCATAAAATCATAGACAAGTAGGGCTGGGAGGGCCCTCATGAGGTCATCTAGTCCTTTCCCCCCCCCGCCCCCCCCCCCCCAGCCCGATGGAGAGGCATAATTAAGTGTAGTTAATCTAATCTGGTTTTTAAAAACTCCAGTGATGGGACTTCTATAACCTATGTTTATAAGGCTTGGACTGTGTGTGTCTAACCTATGAGAAATCAGTGAAATGATGTGAATTCTGCATGGTTTCTAGTTAATACTTGAGCAATCTCTTCTTATCAATCCATGAATAAAAACCAGCTGGCAGGAGTCAAGCAGCTTATCCACCTGAGGTGTATCTTGTGAGAACAAGTCTGATACCTGCTTCATTCCACCGAAAACAATGGAAGGGGAGAGGATGTGGTGGTGTAATCCAGTGGTTAGCACACCCACCTAGAAGATGGGAGATCCTAGGTCCAGTTCCCGTGCTTCAATCATTCTCATTATTTATCTACAGTGGACCAGCTTTACCAGGAGAGACTGAGGGTATCCTATATCAGAATATCCCATAGTTCAGTGGTAAAAGCACTCTGCTGAGAGGTGTGGGAGACTCCTGCTTAAATCCTCTTTCTGGGAGAGAGGTAGAAATTGACCCTTGATCTCCCACATCTGAGGCAAATGCTCTAATCTCTGGCCAAAAAGTATAAGGCCATCACTACCAATTCCTCCTCTGTCAGCCAGATTTTGACTGAGACCAGATCCAGTGGGCAGACTCTGAGTGGTCCTATCAGATTAGGCCCTGCTCATTACTTAAGTGTTTGGCAACCTATCTTTCATGAATCACGCTGTAGCTTGGGCGATAGGCAACCAAACAGCTAGAGGAAGGCAGCAGTGAGCATTCTCAAAGATAGAAACATAGGCTCCTAGGGAATATTTACCCCAAAAATTTAGGCACCAAGTGAGTTTTGATGCCTACAGCATTCATCAGGAGTTTTATAAATCACACAGGAGACAAAATTATGACCTAACTACATAAGTACCTTTGTAGATCTGAGCCCTAGATTATAATGACTTCACCAGTCCCCTGAAACATCCCAGAATCACCTTCATGTCAAGGATTTAATCAGAATGATTTTCATAAGTTTATAGACTAAAAAGAAAAATTTGATTTGATTTGTCTTTAGCTCACTGTTATAAAGTGGGGCTTATTCTACGAGATAAGAAAATAACTATTTTTCTTTACACATAACTAACCTGAGATTTTTTATTCCTTTGCAGGCTAGAACAAAAGTTTCAAACCCTTATTTTTTGACTGTACTACAAGTGAATGGTAAGTAGAGGCTCTTTCCAGCTGTTAAATTAATGGTAGTTCATATTTTGTGCTTTTGAGACAAGGCTAAGTCATACTGTCACTCTTAACTTGGTCAAGTGCTGATAAAACTCCCATCAGGCTTGTCTAAAAGAAATTATGATGACATTTATCATTTTAATCTAAACCAAAGAAACTTTATTAAAAAAACAATTTTTAGGAAGGATAGATTTAACTTTGCATATAGAATTTGACTTGCACTTTTGTTCACAAAATAAAATTCTCATACATTCAAGGAAATTAAAGTCTAGATAACATTTCAGAATTAAAGGCCCTGTCCAGCAGCAAATATTGCCTTCCCAACCTTCTAAACCCCAGATGGCCTAAGATCCTGCTCAGTGGGAGTTGAATTGGCAGGTGGATCTAATTAGAGGCCTACAGTGACATCCAGTTTAAATAAAAACACCTCCAGATTTTCAAGTGATGGTTGTGGCTGGGAGATAGAGAGCTACTGAACACAACTACTTCAAACCTCCCTTTCCCCATTTGCGGCAGTGAAGCAAGTGAGTTTTTGCAGGATCAAGGTCTATCTTTAGACTACAGTTGGCAGTGCAGTTCATCCCAGCTGGACAGCGAGGGAGAATCCAACTGCCCATTATACAAGAGGAAGCAGAGGTTTTTATAAATAGCTTTCCCTTGCTGTCTTCTGGAATGGACTTGATACCCATTATAGGACAATATTGTAATGAACATCAGTCCAGTTTTCACAATCCTACTCTATGCCAAGCTATCTAACCAACTACCTAAAGAGGTACAATGTGATGTACCCCTATTGCCAGTCTTTAGAGACATCCATTACCCCTTACCAAATTTTATTTTCTAATGGAATGAAAGGAAGAAATCTTATTCTGAATCCCAGAGCATGAGAAGAGACTTCTAGACGGCAGTTCTGTCTTCCTGTAAAATGAAACCAATAGTCTCATAAATTTAGCTGCCTGATTACTTTGCCTTCTTGGCAGAATCCTAGTGGAATAATCAAAACCTTTTATTCTTACAACAAAGTCTCTACTTTGCAGAAAGAGCTGGATGGAAGTTTTGTTTTATTTAGGCTAACTTGTAAATTCTTCTTACATTTTTCATTTTTATTACTTGCCCAAACATTTTACTGAAAATAAGGACATCTGCTACTATTATAAAAGGCACTGATAAAATGGATTGAGTAGAATATGAATGTTGTTCTTGGTTCTGTAAAAATGGCCACTATATTCAGCTACTTTAAAACAAAAAACAAAAAACTTTTGATTGTATTTCACACCCCTGGACTTGTTCAGACCAGAGTGAGAAATGAAATTGGAATAAAATGGTATGAGATAAGGTGTGTTCTGGGTGACTCCAGGGAACTATAGCTACAGTAAGCACATTCAGTTTAGCTATAGTTAATGTCAGGGAGCTAACTGGTTAGAACAGTGAATATTCAGAATTCCCACCGTATTGATTACACAGGGTATTTTTAGGTAGACTTGCCTTCTCCTAAGAGTTCATACCAGGCATTTATTGTAACAAACGGCAAGAGAAACTGGACAGGCTGAGAATTCTGTGGAAGGGTGGGGCATTAAGATGATTTTCACATTTTTTGCTGGCAGTTTGATGGAAAAAGTTATCTATTTAACTAGTTTTTTCTTGTTGTATAAGCCTCTATCACTATAACATCGGCATATCTCCAAAGGGTGTGTATTTTTTAAAAAAAGACAATAATCTCCCTCTTTTCTTTCCCACCAACTAGGAGTAAAATGCTTGAACAGAGTTAAGTGTGTACATTTGAGTGGGTGTAAAATGTGTATAAGAAGTTGAGTTTTGAACATGATGCTGTTCTTAATCTTACTTCTTGTGGGAGTTAGTTCCTTAGGGCTAGTCTTCACTACAGGTGGGGATCGACTGCAGATACGCAACTTCAGCTACATGAATCACGTAGCTGAAGTTTACGTATCTGCAGCCAACTTACCTGCCGTCCTCACGGCGGTGGCAGTCGGCGGCGCGCTCCCCTGTCGACTCCAGCTTGCGCCTCCCAGCAAGCTGGAGTTCCGGAGTCGACGGGGGTTCTGCGGTCGATTGATTTCTCGCATCTTCACAAGACGTGAGAAATCGATCACCCAAAGATTGATCACTACCCGCCGATCCAGTGGGTAGTGAAGACCAGCTCCTAGACTCAGTGAAAGTTTTGTTTCCTCTATTAAGGAGTCCCAACTAATGCCCGATCTACACTAATGTTGTAAGTTGATCTAAGTCATGTTACTTCGGTTACATAAGTCAACTTACATGCCTTCACCAGGCCTGCTAAATCAACACCGCTGCATCGATCTCAGCAGTGCTGATTTAGTTGATAATGTAGACATGGCCTTATTGATCAACAATTTCATTATTCCAATGCAATGTAGCTGTCATGGGGGTTCACAGTCATCAAAGGCGAGAAGGCAGTTGGAGCCAGTCCCAGGGTGTGATTTGAATATCAGGACAGAAATCTTGAACTGAATACTATATTCAGTGGGAAGGCAGTGAAGAGTGTCCTTGTGATATGGTCATGTTCTCTTGTTTAGTAGCCAGGCTACTACATTTTGTGCTATTAGGAAGGGTTTGTTTTGGGGCATATAACTCATTTCTAGATTGCAGTGATCAAGGTAGCAAATACATAGATCATGCTGGCTAAATCTCAATCCAGTAACACAGTGCACACTCTTCCGGGCAGTTGTAGATGAGAAATGGGGTCCAATAGTGATTAAAAGTCCAAAGGAAGCCAAAGAGTATGGCCTAGAAAACTGATCATGGTGCTATTGATAGTGGAAGGTGCGATGGAAAAAGTGACTTTCAAAGTACATCCCTTGCTCACCAGTATCACTTCCAAATTGCCTGTTATCTTTAAAACCATAAAATCCTTAGCTGGTCTTAACCACTGACAAAGCCAGGAGATGGTGGTGTTTATGTTTGAAATCAGAGCTCATGTTTTCTGTTCTCCAACAGCTACATATAGATGCTGAGTAGCAGTGATTCCTTTGATGCATTATTTTCATTATGAATGTCCCCAGGCTCAGATAAGGTGTAGCATACAGCATTTCAGCAGTTTATCTATTTTTTTCTATAGAAAACATTAGTAAATAAGCATCTGCTCACATTGTGTGAGCGGTATATGGCCAATTAATTATCAGCTATCGCCATTCTCAGTCTGTTTCTAAATATTTTTAGTAAAGTTACAGACAAAGGTAGAGCCTGAGGTAAGTATTTAATGCCTCTTGAGACCCCATCCAGCTGGAAACTCAAAACTTTGAAAACAGTTTTTGTTCTGAGCCGAGCAAAATCGATTCATGTAATATTCTGCAAAGTTTTAATTATTTTATCTAGACCACGTACAACCTACAACAAGAATAAAACAGCAGGAAGTTAGTTTTCTTTTGGCTTGGCCAACTCCAAGGTGATGATTTTTTTGTTAAAATTGGACTATTTTCCTAGCTAGTCAGGCTGAATTTGGAAAACCATCCTTACTTTCACCATAAAACAGCAGAAAAGATATTAAAATTATATTTGTGATTATATTTGTTGTATATTTGTATATTTATTGTTAAAATTATGTTTGTCACAACTTTGTTAAAGGGCCTCGGATTAGGCAAGTAATATCTATAATTTGTTCTGATACTAAAAATCAGACAGGGCTTTAACAAACAGAAGTTGCTGACATCTCTCTGTAAGCACTTTTCTAGCTATCTCTTTTAAAATGTGGAAGCAAAATAAATAAATATAAATTTACATTTATATTGCTTTTAGCATTTAAGTACCTGTTTTGTTTTATTGTTAACTAGTGTAAAAGCCTGTGTACACGGGCCAAAGTGCTTAGTGGTGTTTGCCCTCAGTCCCCCTGCACCGTGCCCTGTTACCTCCGTGAGTCCCTCCCCTGCTCTGCCACTGCCTTTCAGCCCCGCTCCACCGTGCTCTGTTACCTCACTGGGGTCCCCCTCCTTCTCTACCACTGCCCCTCAGCATCGTGCCGTTACCTCACTGGGGTCCCCCCTGCTCTACCACTATCCCTCAGTGCTGCTGCACCGTGCCCTGTTACCTCACTGGGGTCCCCCTCCTTCTCTACCACTGCCCTTCAGTCCCGCTGCACCGTGCCCTGTTACCTCACTGGGGTCCAGGGCCGGCGACAGGGGGTACTATGGGTACAGCTGTACTGGGCCCCGGACTTAAGGGGGGCCCCCTTAAGTCTGGGGCCCGGTACACAGGGGGCGACGTGAGACGGTTCCCGGGGATTCCCTGCTCGCGCCGCTGCCATGGGGGAGCTGCTACCGCCGTGAGCTGGTGAGGGCGGGAGGGGCCTGGGCCAGGCTGCCCGGCTCCGTCGCTGCCTGTGGGTGCCGAGGCTGCTCCGCTGCCGCCTGGGCTGGGAGCGCCTCTTTGTGTCTCTGCGCTCTCCCCGCTCCGGCCGCCGCCGCTCTGGGCATGTCAGCCAGCTGCAGCCGCAGGGGCAATTCCTTCCCTGCTGCCTCCCCTGCCGGTGCTCAGTGGGGTATGCAGCGTGCAGCGAGGGGGCCCCAGGGAGCTCGGAGTGGGCACAAGGTAAGAGGAGCCCGCCCGGCTTGATACAGCCGGGTCTCTGTCTCCCGCTGAGCTCTCAGCGGCAAACTCCCCCTCTCCCGCTTGGCCTCTCCGCCCCCCTCCCCAACTCTTATATCCTTTTATTTCAAAATGTGGCATTGTAGAGTTGCTCCAAACTCCGCTTTGGGCGTTGAAAAGGGCGGCGGGCGAGTGGAGTGGGCTTGGGAGAGACCAGGGAGTCTGCCTGTGCTGAGGGCTTTGCAGCTTTCTTCTCTTTCTCTCTCCCTTTATCTTTTGTGTGTGTTGCTTCCTTATAAAGAGAGAGAAACAGCTGCAGCCCTTGGCCGAGTTGTTGAAATTTATCCCTTTGTGTATATTACAATATCCTCCATTTTTCTGCCCTCTAAACAACAAGGCTTTCGCCATCTTGGGCAATTTTTTATTCCCAAGTCTCTCTCTCTGTTTAGGAGGCTGGGTTGGGAGTGGGAGTGGGAAGGAGGTTAGGTTGGGTGGGATGGGCCGGGCCAGGCAGGGGTGGGGGAGGGAAGGCGGTTAGAGATGGGGGGAGGCTGGGCGGGGGTAAAGGAAGATCACCCCCAACAGCGGGGTGGGCCAGGCAGGGATGGGTGGGGAGGGGAGGAGGTTAGGCTGGGGGGGGAGGTGGGCCAGGCAGGGGTGGTGTGCTAGAGGCCGCCCGCATGCGCTACGTGCCTCATGCCACCGTGCTACCACTGACCGCGCCCGGTACCCCTGCAACACGACACCCCCGTTATGCCCGACTTTGCCTCTGTAAAAGTGAGAAGACTCATATAGTGTTTTTAAAAAATATTTATGTTCATCATTAACAATAAACAATTTAACTGATTCAGTATTTTAATTACCTACCAGTAATACCTGTCTAGCTATGTGCAGAGTTACTGTTACTATTAGGCAGGCCTGGCGACAAGGGGGGACTATGGGTACAGCTGTACCGGGCCCCGGACTTAAGGGGGCGCGTCGCTCCATCTTCCCCTCCCAGCGAGTCGCGTTCGGAGCAGCGGGACCCAGCGGGCGACCCACGTAGGCCCGGGCAGGGCGCGGGTGGCGGGAGACCGGTCGGGGGAGCCCCCACAAACGATCAGAGTACGGGGCACCAAAATTTCTGTCGCCGGCCCTGCTGGGGTCATCCCCCCGCTCTACCACTGCCTCTCAGCACTGTGCCCTGTTACCTCACTGGGGACGGGCCAAAGTGCTTACCGCTGTTTGTCCGGGCCGTCTCTGCAGCTCATGGCAGTGCACGCGCGATGGCCATTTTGTGCCGCCGAACTACCACTCCCAGCATGCTGTTCGTCCGGGCCGTCTCTACTGCGCATGACTGCTTCAGACAAACTTCCTCTGGCCTTTTATTATATAGGATGAGTTACAAAGAACTGAGTAAAAAGCACCCTGTGGTGCTGTGGTGGGTTTTTTTTTTTTTGGCAAACCCCCCCCCCCCTCTGATTTAAAAAAAATTGTTTAAAATAAACAAACATAGCATACGTAATGAGCTCTGTTAAATATTGGGTTGGGACCCAAATATCTGCCAAGTATTTTCTCATCAATAGAGTACACCACTGCTAAACGTGAAAGAGGGGGTAAAAACAAACATTAAGAAGGGAGAAATAAAACTACATTTTATGTTAAATGTTCTGGGAATTGGGGAGGAAAATGTCATGGTGTGTAGAGCTGTTTCTGAAACATCCTTCTTTGATGTATTGTATGTTTACATATTGGGTGAAGTATAGGTATCATGTGTGTATATATGTTCTAAATTTCTGGGTGGATTTTTGTTTTGGTTTTGTTTGGGATTTTTTTCCTCCAGAAGAAGTCACTTCCTATACTGTGGTATGTTAACTTCTCAACATTATTCGGATCCAGGAACCAGTGTCATTAAGCCAATGCCAGATTGCCAACTCTAGGTATTAGAACATATAATGGATCATAATTTCATAACTAATGGCAGACCCAAACTACAGGGATACTTAATGAGTCATATCCAGTCCAACAGAGAGAATTCAAAGGACTAACAAATGTTGAAGACATCTGAGATAAAAAAACAAAAGGCACATTCATTTTTAAATGCTAACATTGTTAAAATGTTAAATAATGCTGTCAGTTGGCTATCTAAAGGATAGAAACAATCTGACTTTATTTTGAAGATTTGTGTAGGAAAAATACAAGCATGTTTGTTAATTTACTGGTTATTTAGAGCTATGCAGCTGGTTTTGGAAACAGTTGGCCTTGATTGTGGTCGCACAACAATCTTCACCCATGTGGAAAATCTGTTTACATTAACATGCAATTATGTTTACATATGTTTGTGCTTGATCCCTTTATTTTCCTGAATGAGTACTTTTCTTTCTCTTCTATATATAAAAATGCTGTGTGATGACAAGATTGTGATTGACTGGGGGCAGTAAGACTTTATGTGCAAGGAGATTGGTGATTAAATATATTTGCTTTCATCTCTTAGTTACAGATTCAAATCCCAGCCCAGGCCAACAATTATTTACATTGATGTTCCCAATAGGCCGTCCCAGTGTTCAAAATTAATTCAGTTCAACTGGAAAGAGATTTGCATAAAACACTACTACAATAAAAAGAATTAACACACTTCTTGGTAACCTCAACAAAGAGGCTGTGGATTGAATGGGCATGGAGACTGAACTACAATTTTTGTATCTTTTATATCCTTACACCTAGAGAGTTTGGGTCCTTTTTGGAATAGAATTAAAGTGCATTAGTACATTCTTTGTCAAGAATCTGGCACTTCTGCTGCCCATGCTGTACCAAATTTGTGACGGAATAGAGAATTTTATCTCTAGAAATAGTATTAATCTAGGAACAAAGTAAAGTTTAAGAAATGTTTGGAAAATATTAATATATAAATTACCTGGTCTGGATGACATGAATCCTAAGGTATTGGAGAAATTAATGCAATCACTTTAGCAGCAACAACTATTTCTGAAAAATTACAGATGGGACAATGTCACAGGATGAGCTGACTCTCTAATGATGTTGGGACTCAGCTTCACCTGTGCCAGACTTAGCTCACCTCCCTGAGTGGAGAGGATGAATACAAAGATCATGTAACAGGCTACTGAGAGATATAAGGGCAGCCAGTAGCCATTCAGGCTCAAGGGAATGCTCCATTAAAAACTGGTTGCACAGCTGGGATAGGCAGTAGTGAGGTAGCCAATGCTGGGTATATAGGAAGAGGTCCCGAGAAAGAAAGAAAAGGCAATTTGGGCAAGGGCAAATAGTGCCCAATTACAGAGTTGCAGAGCCAGAAACTCATAATAGTGGATGGACGCACTTGCATCTGTGCTGCCATCTTGTGAGGTGGTACAGCCACCCTGTGAACAATGGAAAGAACTGATTAGAACCAAGGAGGACTGGAAGCTGAGTCCAGAGAAGAGCTAAAAATTGCCGAGAAAGGCATGGGCCTGGCTAGAATCTAGGTGAAAGACTATGTGTTTCTTTTTAATTGACTCAGGAAGTAGTGTACTTTTGTGACTTAGATGGAGGGCTAAAGAAACCATATAATTCTAAAAATGTGGAAGAAAAACTGAGACAGTAGACAAATTTGCAGCTGATCTAGATAATTCCCTGCCATAGGGAGATACTACTGTCAGTTTTCCCTGCTTTTTGGTCAAAAAATATTTTGATGGGAATTTTATGTTCTGCTGATGATGGTGAAAAGAGCTGAGGTTGACTTAAAACTGTAAGTAAGGGGAAAAACCCTAAAATTATAGGGGAAACATTTATGGAGAGTCCCATAACAAATAAGAGAAAGGATAGGAGAATTATTGTGCAGAAACACAAAATATAGCAATAAATACAACATTTTATGTGCAACTTTATTTCTTGATCTTTATTGGCATATATTGACATATTGGCATATATTGACATATCAGATAAACAGATTTGGAGATATAATACAGAAGATGTATGCTTAATATTTACATCTAGTATAAAGAACTAAAACTTCATAAAATTGGGACGGAGATAAAGATTGATAGAAAAAACAGAAGAAGTGAGAGCACACAGCATTGAGAGAGGGTAAAAGAAAAGAAAAAAAGGTACACAGCAGTAAACAGAAGAAAGAGAAGAAAAAATGAAGTGAAGAAAGATTAAAAAAATAATCTCACATTAAATGTACATAAAGTTTGATATGTTTGTGTGCACACAGTGCTAGTAAATTCAAAGGAAATATGAACTGGTATACATTTTGTATTTCAACTAAAAATAACCCCCACTCATAAGTCAATCCACTTCTGACTGAGACTGCCATCGAGGTTGTGAATTAGTTTAAATTCTTATGGTGTTTTTGTTTTGTTTTTAATAAGGACAGTTATGTCCATTGGGAACTGTCCCAGGAATGGGGCCATCACAGTGATATACATTATTAACAAGCCCATCAAACTGTAACTACTTTCAGTCATTACACATATAGGCTTACTCATATTGAGAACCTTTTGCTTTCACATGCTGTCATGTGCAGCTCTTAATAACAAAGAGTACTGTAGCTGTATCCTACTATATAGCACGGTGGAATTTTTTCTTCCATCAAATTAACTTTCTGTTACTTTTTTAACTTGAATGGCATTCTAATCTGTCACCCATTTACTCAAACAGGTCTTTTTGTAAAGTATATCACACTGTCTGAAGAATTCATCAGTTCCATGGCCTTCTGAAAATAGTACTTTTGAATGAACTGTGACATTTTAATATTTTTTAGAATCTGTCAAGTCTTTAGGCATCTCTTTCTTGCAAGTCCAAGAATAAATCTAGTAGTAATATCTTTTCACTTCTGACAAGTCTTGGCAATTTCTTTGACACTTTATGGAACTAGATTTTTTTATATCAGAACAATATTTATTGAAATGCTTCGTCAGTACTGCTAGTTTCCATGTGTTATCTTTGAAAGTATCTCCCTGTTGAGTTAAATATTTGGCATCTGTGTTTATAATATTGTCTTTATTATGTCTTTTACTGTTTCTCTCGCCTTCAAACTTGATCTGGTGCTGGCATCAATAGAAATAGTTTCATTCTGAAAAAGGGTTCTGGTTCTTCCTACTAATAATAGTTAGTTCCTTCAGCAGGAGTGTTTCTTAAGTCCAGAAAAGCTAAATAAACTTACACACGTGTATTGTTATTAATACTCACCACAGTTTTGGATTCTCTGATGTTGAGTATAAATGATTCCCTACAGCTTTTTGGAAAGCCCAAAACCTCATCTTGCAAACAGAGAAGACCAAGAACATATCCAGCATTGACCAATGTCTGGAGTTAATGACATTTTGAAAAAAATGACTTTGAGATCCAGTAGATTCTGGTACATTTTTATGATGGATTTGGTAACTGTTTTGAAATTAAAATGGCTATTAAGTATTTTAAAACTAAATAGTTTGCAAATGTACTAATTGTGGTGGCATTGTCCCCAACCTTATTTGCATAGCTTAAGTTTATCACTAATAGCATCTCTGAAGCTCAAAAAATGGTATTATGAATCATCCAGTAATTCTGCCTATATTTCATAGATTTTGGGCCCAAAAGAAATCATTATGATTTTTTAGTGTAATCTGCATAGTACAGGCTACAGGATTTTCCATGTTTATTTTAAATCACCTGTAAATATACTAGGCTTTTCAGAGTAAGGTGCTGGTCCCTGCCCCAAAAGTTTATAAACTACTGATGGATTTAAAAGACAAGTGTGTGTAGGTAGGCAGGTATGGGGCAAGCAAATATATTGGTTACAGATGTATAATTACATACTCAGTACACACATAATTACATCTTGGTGGTTCAAATGTGTTTATATTTTTAACACTACTTGTGTGAGGATGAAATTGTTCCAGAATCTTCTCCTTTCATTCCCATCGCATTCTTTTTTCTTTCTTCTCCTCTTTTTCTATATTCAACTTTGGGCTTTTTATCTTATTTTAGTTCTTTTTATCTTCCAGGTATTGCCATATGTAATTTACATGTCCAACAACAAATTATATGTAATGCAACCTCCCAGTTGTACCCAACCTGAGTCACTGTATTGCCTTATTACTGTAACCTTTATTACTCTAACTTACTTGTCCTTCACCCCCATCTCTCCATCTTTTCTGACCTTCTTGTTGCATCATAGCTAAAATTAGATTGCAAGCTTTTTGTGTCATATTTTGTCAGAAGAACTGAACACCTGGAACTGCCACTGAAGTTAATAGAAACCTTCTGGAAATTTTTATGTATTTCTGTAAAGTGTCTAACACAGGTTTAACCACACACAGACAGCCACAAAAAGACAATGCAGCCTGAACATTTTATATAGACTCTCATCTTTTATGGATTGCTAATAATGAATAGTCATTAATTTGTCAATCAATAATCAATTAACAACTCATAGTTGAAAGGGATCAAAATTACCACTATATGTTCAACATAGTGTTTCTATAAGTTTAAATAGTTCAATAATTAAAACCTTGAATAAGTCAGTTTGATTGGATTTATTAATTAAAAGAGGCATATAGCTACCTGCAATCTGGATCCCTGCAGTCTCCGACAGTCTGCTCTTACTCTATTATAGAAGTTCTAACTACCTGCTGTTAGCCTGTCATAATTATATCCCTATGTTTTTGGGGTGTCTGCAGTTTTTGATTTCTAGCCGACGCCAGCTCTGCGTTACGGGCACAAGCATACTGCTTCCCTATGGTACAAAGTGGCAATTACGTCATTTTTCTCGTCACAGCTGTTACCTGTTCTGACAGGCTGTTTATAATGCCAAGTTTACTAGTTTTTGGAGGTTGTCGACTGAGGCTAACTATTTTTGTTGTGTTGTCTCAGATCTAAGACTCAGGCAAGTGCTGCTGCATCATTTCACTAATACTTTGTGTCAATTGTGTGTGTATGTTAAGTATTTGAGTGTATATGTTTATTAGCGAATATGTGTGTGTAGGTTGTTGAAATTTGTCATATTGATATTCTCAGTTGTTGTATGATGGAGTATCCACCATTCTAATTTTATAAATTTTATTAATAATAATTATTGGATATTCTAAAGATAGAATAAAATGTAGTCGATTTTGATATGAAAGAATGAAGGAAGGAAGTATACATGACTAAAGAGGGTGTATTTTTGAAAGTATTTTGAAAGTTTATAATAAGCGATGCTGGGGGGGGGGGAGAGAGAAGGGGAGTGCAAGGTGGAAGTTTCACCTAGGGCGCAAAATATCCTTGCACCGGCCCTTGGCCTTGGTCCTGCAATGAGCAATGTCCATGCAGACTCCTGTACCTAATGCAATGTGCCCTTGAAGTCAAGGGGGCTCTGCATACAGCTCATTTCAAAATCAGGGCCTTAGTTTGTATGTGTCTACTGCTTGTACTGTTTAACAAACTTTTTAGTATGTGCTTAAAATACGTGTAATTCAGACAAAAAGCTAAAGACACAAGGATTTATTTAAAACATTCTTTAGTCAGTACTATGTACTGATAATGCTATTATTACTTTATGGGTATGTAACAAGTTTTAAGTCATGGCTTCCTGGGAAAGCTTAGAGCAGTTTGTCCAGGGAAGTGTTGATTCAAGAACCAGCAATGTTTGAGCTTGTCATTTTGTTAAATATCCCAAGGGAAACATAAAGAGGTTCTCTGAATTTAATCTGCTACATGGTGATCTGTTTTATGTGTGTGCTCTATATTATGTTCCAAATAGGAAATTTCACTTTGAATTTCTTCAGAGTATTCTCTATCACTATGCTTTAAAATTCAGCGGTAGTTAATAGGCTTGCCATGGGCCAAATCCGAACCACCAGATGCTTTTGAATGATCCCAAAATCTTTATATTTACTTATTTTTATCATTATTTTTATTATTATTTTCTCTGGAGTCTGGACTCTGCCTTGACTAAGGAACTTGGACCTTGACAAAAACAATTTATTACCCAGATATTGAGTTACCTGGTGCCTTCTTTCAATTTCTCCGGTTTGGTGTTAACTTACTTTGATTTTCTATTCTTTCTTAAGGTGGCATGGGAAACATTGCATATTATGGAGGCACCTGTCATGATTCCATAGTTAAGGCTGAGTTTTGTACTTGAACCAGGGTTTCAGGTTTTTTGATTTAGATGAAAATATAGTTTATTCTTCCCAAAATACCAACTGTGTGCATGCAGAAGGACTTTTTTTAAAGAATTTACAAGCAAATCCATAAATTAGACTTGCAATTAATTAAAAAGTATCCCTCAAGAAATGTAGCAGTCTTTTCCGATTTTTTTTTTATCTTGAATAGTCTTAATAATGGAATAATACAGACTTCAAACTTTCCACATAGTTAAAACTCACTCAAATATAGTGTACATGCATTTTGAAGAAAAAGAGGAGGATTAATGGTTACTTTTTTGCCATTATTCATCATGAGAGTTTTGTTCTTCAGCCGACACATAAGTAAATTCCACAAAGATTGGCCTCTTCAGAATGGTTGTCTGCCTTATTACGTCCTTGTTTCTCTCAGTGGCTTATCTTATTTTGTTAATGTATCCTGTGAGTCTAGTAACCAAAACCACACTGCTACCATCAGCAGAATCGCGAATATTCTTCTTTTGATTCTTGTGATGTAGGCTTATACCTGTTAGAAGACAGTTAACATTCTGACAAGGCATCTCTGTGTCTTGTGTGACTATCTGCTGGTACTGTATATTGACTCAATTCTTCCACACAAAACTAAGGACTGTAGCGTATGGTATCTGATTATTGGTGAACATGGAGTATCAGGGAGTCTTTGTCTAGTGGTTTATCATATAGGCAAGGGGAGTCCACATTTTTTGCACATAGAGTGAAGGTATTATTTTTAAAAAGTCAAAGGCTAGAAACAGTACTTGAAGTCAAATTCTCTTTCCTGTTGAGTAGTTCAATGGGAGGAGAGATCTCCTACAATTTCCCTGCTGGAAATTCCCCTGGACAAGGACAGTCATTAGCAGTCACAGTGCTGGCATAGCTGATTCCTGCACTTCTCTCCACACAGCCCATGGAGCAGGAGGTGTATCAAGCATAGATAGGAATGTGTCAAGGGGCAAGAAGAGGAGTGGTTGGAGTGCACTAAACTCTGGTTATCCTTAACTGGCATATCATCCCTTGTGAACCTTAACCAGCTGGCAAAGTCCCAGGGAAGGGACAACAGATGCTCAGAATGATGCTGGGCCATTTTATATCTACTCCCGTGACTGCAGGGAAAGAGTTGGAGTCGTGACATCCTTTACCACCTCTCTGTAATGATAGGGCTGATTCCAACATTTTGGTTTAAAAGTTGCAAATTGGGGCAACACATTTGTAATTTGCAATCAAATATGTTTCCTTCTTAAACACAATTCTTTTAAGGCCTACAGTTTAGAGCAAACAGGAATATATTTTGAGTTGACTGGGATATATGAGGTTGTATAGTTAACAGATGCAATAAAAATAAACCTTCTGACACATTAGGAAATAAAGAGTTGACTGCTGAAATGAGCCTCATGGATGCAAGTGGAAATTCCTAGGTGTCTAGCTGATAAATCTATGAATTCCTGCTTCTGCCCTATAAGGGAGAAGCAAAGGGCACTAATTTGCAGCAATTGGAACTGTCCATTATTTGTTTTCATTGTAACAAATTTTACATTATACATAGAACCATTATATTTCATTTTCTATTACAACATATAAAATGTTATTAGGGACATGGCTAGAACTGTCCTATGATTTCTACCTTATGATAACATTTGCTAATCTTCTCTTCCCTGACATATTTTTAAATGACGTGAATGTTTCATTGCCATGCCATGTTTTAAAAAAATGAAAAAGCAAATAGTCGACAGAAATTAATTAGGAAATTTCTTTACACTAGCTCTGCCTCACTTCTGCTTTAACACTGCATCATATATTTGTTAAAGAACCATTCAGAGAATATAAAATTGCTTGGTGTTGTGTGACTCTCTGAAAGAAAATTGGATATGCTGAAATGGCAAAGACAATCCGGTGCATAATTTGGACCATAACTCAGAATTTATTCTGTATGTGTGTGGGTTTTGTATGTAAAATTCTTAGTGTTATTTTAACATTGAGGTTTTTCTGTTTCATACAGAGACGTTTTTACTAGTTTTTGGAACGTACTTCAGGATTGAATTAGGTAATTCATTTGTCAAAACACAGGAGGCAGAGAAAGAGAGAGGTTTAAATAATGTACCCCCATTGGCACCATATGAAGGCCAAAAAAACTCAGTATGCTTAATGGTAGGTGACTTGGCTGCTGATGCTGCTGGAAAATTGTAGGTGTGGAGTCAATTCTGGTAATGTGCCATGAAATCAATTCCAGTATACCAGCTACCATTGATGGTCTAACATAGACACAACAGGAAGCAAACCAGCGAGACTTTTTTTTTCCAAAGTATTCTTGGAATACTTTGAAAGTACTAAAAAACACTATCTGCTAAAAACTTTTCTGAAGTGAACATTGCTGACCCTGCAAATCCTCAGAACTGGATTGTCTGAGTAATTTGAATGCCACAGTTTACATGCTTATCTAGACATGCTAGGTGAGACGAAATTTAGCTACTAATCTAGTAAATATTTTAGAAAGGAATTAATATGAAAAGAATGTCATCTGGTGAGTGATGGGGAAGAGACAAAGATGAAGCCCCAGATTGTCTGCTGTAGACAGTTTCTGGTGTTCACACAAGAATGTGGGACAGACATTCAGGAAGCCAGTTATAGCATTCTGATTCTCTAGTGCATCCATGCCATCCCTGGCCCATGGAATAGTTATCACAGTCTGAGAACAGCTATTTAGGTTTTCAGGAGCCACCTGCCAGCTAGGGATTTCCAGAGCACAGCAACAGCACTCCAGCCATGCTCCTTCCCCTCCTTGTTATGCCATTAATGTTTAGGGTCTGACTGTGTTATCTCCATGCTGACAGGGACTCCCTGGGCAAATCTCCAGCTATGGGGATCTGGCCAGTTTTTGGTCCCTTTGTTCTGAGTGATTCAAGAGGGCTGGGCTGGGCTGGACAAGAGACTCCGGCCCAAAGAGAATAAACAGGCTCTGCACTGGGAATCTGTTGGCAGAATTGGAGATATCTTCTCCTGACCTCAGAGCACCAGGTTAGCTTGCTCAAATTCCCTTCACCTCATCCTGTATTTGGTCAGTGAATCTACATAATTTCACATCCACTGGTTGCACTCTACCTTTTGCTTCAACCCACACCCAGCCCCTCTTCCTTCTGTTGCTGCACAGACAGCTCCCAGAAAGCAGTGTTTTGCAGCATGCAAGATACAGAATCTCCAAGCATATCTCCTCTGAACCTTTCCCCATCCTGTTGAGGGAAATCATGCTAGTCCTACTGCTGTTAGGGCTTTCTGAGCTTGAAGATGCAGGATGAATGCTAGGCGCTGACTCTCAAAATAACTTAACAAAATAATGGTGCTTATGCAATGAGAAAATTTGTAAGTTAGTAATTTTGTGCTTTAACTATAACAATTTAGTGGAGCAAAAACTGGAAGTTTTACCAGTTCTGGTCCTAAGCAACATGATTTCAGACTGTAGGAGATCCGCTCTTCCCCCACGTCACAACAGGCAGGAGACTCTTTTGTGGCTTCCAACAGTGCTCTTTATTTATAGTGCAAACCCCACCACCGATATCCAACTCTACACAGTTCAGCTGAGCCCCAGCCCTCAACCTGGCTGGTCTCTGGAAGCAGTCAGCTCTACAGGCTCCTAGCCTCAGCTCTAGTTCCCTGCTGTCTGTCTCTGTACCTTTCTCTGTCTCCTCCTCCTCCTCCTTCTTCTTTTTTCTCTCTCTCTCTCCCTCTCTCCCTCTCTCCCTCTCCCTCTCCCTCTCCCTCTCCCTCTCCCTCTCCCTCCCCCCACCACACCACCACCCTGGGCTTCCTGCCTGGCAGGCTTTTATCCTCTGTGGAGGCTGCCAGGTGCGACCCATTAAGCCCTCTGCAGCTCAGGGCTACACCCAGGTGGCTAATTAGCCTTCCCCGTCAGGGAAGGCTTCTAGAGGCTTTTTTCCCTTAAAGGGCCAGCAGGGCTGGCTCAGGCACTCCTTGCCAGCACCCTGCCACAAGACATTGCTTGACCTCTGATATTTAATTGCAAGAACTCAGACTGTTGTAACTATGTATGAAATAAGGGGTTGTCTACATTACCGTCTGGATCGATGGGCAGCAATCGATCCAGTGAGAGTTGACGGAAGAGCATCAGCCATCAGTTTACTGCAGTGAAGACACCACAGTAAGTAGATCTAAGTATGTTGACTTCAGCTACATTATAAATGCAGCTGAAATAGCATATCATAGATTGACACCTCCCCAGTGTAGACCAGGCCTAAAACTTCAGCAGCAGACTACAGAATGAACAATGTACTATACTGTTGTTTTTTTGGTATGTAATTTATGGATGGTTTCCCTTGTAGTATCTTGAATGCCAATGTATAAAAAATTCAGATTTGATATTTGTATGATGTCATGATGAGACCAACTAGCTCAAGGGTAGTTATCATAACAACAAATTTCAGAAATCTGCTTCATATTAAGTTTCATGGTATAGTTAGAGGTGGGGGTTTTGTGTGTGTGTTGATAATATATATGTGAAATATCAAAGTTTTAAAATATATCCCAATTGCTAAACTCTGATGTTGTAACATTAAAAAAGGAAAAGAACATTTACCTAAAGGAAAAATAAAATGTCAATTGCCCCCATTAAAATGTACAATTTGTGGGTGGTAGTCCACGGATAAAACTAATACAAATAATGTTCTTCAGTTTTTAACACACAAGTCCCATCGAAGTCTTCCGGTAAATAGCTAATTAATTATTAATTAAAAAGGACAATACCTAAGAACTAACTCCAGATCCCTAGAATAATAAAGTAGAACTGCCCTTAGGCTCAGAACTGCATAAAAGTACTTGTAGACATTCCAAATATTCCTTGATATTATTCACAAAGCTTCTTGTTTATTGTAATTTTGACTGCAAGAATGTTCATGAAACAAATTTTTCACATATATATGTGTGTTGATGCAAAGGTTTGTGCCAAGAGACTTATTCAATCCCTTTTGTTTATAAGTCTCAGTCATCTAGTCAGAGAGCAGAAACATTATTATATAGCAAATATATAACAGAGGGAAAAATGCAAATTATGAACTGCAGTTTTTCAGAGAACATTACAAAGAAATTTTGTGCTGAAATTTTCATAATAAATCATAGAATATCAGGGTTGAAAGGGACCTCAGGAGGTCATCTAGTCCAGCCCCCTGCTTAAAGCAGGATCAATCCCAACTAAATCATCCCATCCAGGGCTTTGTCAAGCCTGACCTTAAAAACTTCTAAGGAAGGAGATTCCACCACCACCCTAGGTAACTCATTCCAGTGCTTCACCGCCCTCCTAGTGAAAAAGTTTTTCCTAATATCCAACCTAACCAAACCCAACCCCCCCCCCCACACACACACACACACACACACTGCAACTTGAGACCATTACTCCTTGTTCTCTCATCTGGTACCACTGAGAACAGTCTAGATCTTTGGAACCCCCTTTCAGGTAGCTGAAAGCAGCTATCAAATCCCCCCTCAGTCTTCTGTAGACTAAATAATCCCAGTTCCCTCAGCCTCTCCTCATTAGTCATGTGCTCCAGCCCCCTAATCATTTTTGTTACCCTCTGCTAGACTCTTTCCAATTTTTTCACATCTTTCTTGTCGTATGGGGCCTAAAACTGGACACAGTACTCCAGATGAGACCTAACCAATGTCGAATAGAGGGAAACGATCACGTCCCTCAATCTGCTGGTAATGCCCCTACTTATACAGCCCAAAATGCTGTTAGCCTTCTTGGCAACAAGGGCACACTGTTGACTCATGTCCAGCTTCTCATCCACTGTAACCCCTACGTCCTTTTCTGCAGAACTGCTGCGTAGCCATTCAGTCCCTAGTCTGTAGCAGTGTGTGGGATTCTTCCATCCTAACTGCAAGACTCTGCACTTGTCCTTGTTGAACCGCATCACATTTCTTTTGGCCCAATCCTCTAATTTGTCTAGACCCCTCTGTATCCTATCCCTATCGTCCAGCATATCTACCACTCCCCCCAGTTTGGTGTCATCTATAAACTTGCTGAAAGTGCAGTCCATGCCATCTTCCAGATCATTGAATTATTTCTAATTTGTAAAATCAGTCCAATTTATGAAGAAAAAAGGTTAGTTTTTCTGTGAATAGCTTGCCTTGCTCAGTTCAGCATGCATTCTGAAACAATAAATACAACTTTGCCATATATTAAATTTACTTAAGCAATGACTCCAATTAACAGGCTTTAGACAAATTCTCTCCATTTTGCTCAGTTACTCCCCAAATATATAGTTTTCTTTGGTATTTTATCTGAAGTTCTGGTAGGTACAAAAGTGTCACTACTATACTTTATACCAGAAAAAATCCCCATTTTCAAGATGTACTGTGCAACACTGCTAACTTGTCAATCATTGTTCTGGCCCATTCACCCACTACAGATGGAGCACTGGTCTTATCTTGCACTTTCCTCAGTGCAGTATACCAGCTGCTCTCCCAGCCTTTAAAGAGATGTTATTACATGTTTTAGACCATTTTATGATCCCACCATAACATCTGGCCCACTGGGATCTGGGAATACTGCAGCTCAGGTTTCAGCCTATTTTGATATATCACCACCACATGCTCATCTGTTAGACAACCCACCAAGAATGAAAGAAATGTTTTTTCTAATGTGAAAAAGACAAGTAGATAACTTTTGTGCAGAAAAAAATTAAGGTCATCATAAACAGTATTGTAATTTTCTAGTTTATTTTTTACTTAGGTTTCTGATGGAGAAATCACATCTTTTTGGGGTGGGGGAAGCGGGGGGAGCTTGTCCTGCTGTGAAATCATAGCACCTGATTTTGATTATAGTATAAATCAAGAATAATATTGACTTAATTTCAGTTGTTCTAGATTGACACTGTATATGAAAACAGAATGTGGCCCATAATGCCGATCTGAAGGAGAACTCCTAATAAAGAATTTGTGTAATTCTAATTACTTCTGTGGCATACTCTGATGTCAGAAAAGTTGGAATATGATACCTTCACTCAGACCGTACATGATCTAGTAGAAAAGACAGTAGGATTGTGAGGATACAAGCTTTTATTCCAAATCTAATGTCTGAAATTATAGTAAATCAGTCCAGCCCTCGGTCCTGTAGGCCATCTGGAATCTACGGGAGGTGATGATTATATGCATGGAAGACCTGTGCTTTTGTCCCTTACTTCTTCCTTCCATGGCAGCATGGCTCTAGTGGAGTCTTTCTGCGAGAGATTGTCCTGTCTGCAGCTGCCTCAGGAAGCTCCTAGAAGGCAGCTTTGCAACATGGAGGGGATGTGTGGTTAAGGTAATACAGCAGCTGGTTCGATTGCCTTTATTCTGTAAATTGCAGGGCTGGTGAGAACCTTTATAAGTTCGTAACCCTTATGATAGCAACCAATAAATCCTATACAGATCACTTGTATCATTTGTTCACTGCCTTTGCAGTTATAATTACAGTTCCTGACCAAAAATGCAATGCTAATCTAAGCCGTTGAATAACCCTTGCCAGCCCTCACTGTGCCTTCTACACGGTGCCAGAGGAAAGTTTTGCAGTGTGTCTGCGTGGTTAACAAACCCAGGCCGTGGCAGACCAATAGGAGAAACACTTCCCCCCCCTCCTCCCCCCGAGTTGAGGGAGCGTTCCCTCCAACTTGAGTGCTTCTATCTAGAACAGAGGCAGTCCCTGAGGTAACCAAAACTTAAGCCATTTAGGGTTTTGCAGGTCAAAACAATACCTTGCATTTCACCAGGCAGTTATACTTGCCCTAAAATTTCCTCCAAAACTAAGCCCCTCAAGTAGATGAGATGAGAAACTGTATGCCTGGAATAGCTGCTATTTTCTGTTTTTAAAATAATGGGTAATAATGTAAGTGAAACTCATAAGGTTAGAAGGGACTGCAAGGGTCACTTAGTCTAGCACCCCTAATATAGTCCAACTCCTAATCTAAGATATACTATTACTAAGGTAAAATTAATCTAAGGACTGAATTATTTTGATAATGCCCTTTTCTACATGGTATACATATAGTTTAAATACATAAACTAATATTTATATAGTAGGTATAAGGTTAAAGAAAAGACTATCCGTATATTCTCTGTTTTTGGCCCTACTCCAGCTATTTTGTGCCACTCGAGTAATGCAAAGCAGCCATAAAGTGAATAGTTTATGCTTCTTGAGGATTGCCTTTGCACAGGGGAATCCTTGGTTGGCACCTCCTGACCCCTGGCATAGGGGTTGTGGCTGGGACAAAAAACTGGTGGCTGAGACTTCCCTCCATCATGGTGGTCCTCAGCAACCCTGAAGATTGTGAGAAGCCTGGCATAAGTTAGAGTTGCTTTAATTTACACCAGAGATCAAATCAGCCCCAGCCTGCCCTAGAATCAGGGGAGCACAAAAATGATTTGGCCTCAACTTTGCCCCCACTTCCCTCAGATCTTGCACTGAGCACAAATCATTTGGACCGCAAAATCTGGTCCCCTAAATCCCTATGGGGTAGCGTGGTATTGGCAATGCCTTAATTACCAGGCTATTGAGTCTCTCTCTGTCCCATATTTGAGTCCTGACACAGAGTGGACAATGTCAACAGGAGAGAGAGTGACAGTGACACACACTGTAATAGCCTCTAGTCTTGTGATTAGGATGCTCACCTGGGAGGAAGGAGATCTGTATACCTGCACACATTATCCCATACCACAGTTTGAGTCTTGTTCAATATCTGATAACTTTATATGCAGTATTATCATATGAACCTATAATGTGTATATGCAAAGCCTTAGCTTTTATTTCCTAAAACAGTCATGTGTAGCCAAAGAATAAGCTTTCTGTTAAGAACTCCCTTAACTCACCTCATGAGCTCACTCTGTTAATATATACACAAAATCCCTTAGGGGCTTTTTAGTTTTTTTGGAAAGTATCCTTCAAACATGGAGAAGTTGGCTGTTTGTTATTTCCTGCATATTTGATAGCAACATACCATCTGTTTATTCAACAACAACAAAAAAACATTAACAGCACTTATTATTATTATCAAGCACACTTCATAATGTGCTAATGCAAGGATGTCAGTAGTAGAATAGGCTTTAGATATTTTAAAAATGTGAACATTTTAGAAACCACTCTTTATATATAAACATTCATAACTTCCCACTAACCAATAAAAAAGATAAACAACCCATGCATAATAACACACTTGGAATAGATTTTAGCTTTTTCTAAGAGTTTAAAGAAACTCCTTAAACTCTTCTTGGAAAACAATTCACACACCATATGAAATGTTCCTTTACATAAGAAAATGATGCTCAGGACTTGGATTGCCATTTAGGACTGAGGCCATCTATCAGACAAATATTAGGTATCGCCAAACCCCCTGGACTGTGAGATTCTCCAAATGTCTGGAACATTTTGAGTCCCCAAAGTTAGTCTGAGTCGGTAAACAGTTCTTGCTTTTGTTTAAGCCCATGTCTTATTACAAAGAGTGATCAAGCTTTTTTTTTTTTAAGTTATGTACTCATAGCTGAAATTTTGAACAATTTATCAGCATTGATCAACATTCTTAAGATTGTACTTGAGAACACATTATTACAATTGTACCACCAAGGCTGGAACCCTGATAAATACATTTTCCCTGGTTTAGAGATAAGACTTCCTATATTCCTTCTGTTTGATACTTCTGTTACCATAGGAGCCCTGCAGATTTGGAGGTGCCTTTTCCCCTTGGATCATATAGACCCTCCTGGCTGGGAAGTCTTACTCAGTGATGAATCTACATTCCTCAAATGAGATAAGGGAGATGCAGGTTCAAGTGCCTGCTCCAAAGTGGGGCTTTGAAGCTCACATCCCAGCTGAGTGCCCTAGCTATGGAGCTCTTGGGCCCATCAGCGCCCCCTTTTGCAAATGGCATCGCAACCTCTAAGCCCAAAATGGAAACATTTTGTTTTGGAAATGTTGAAGTTGTTTAGACTGAAACAATTCACTGAAATCAACTCACATTTGTGAGAAGTTCTCTGAACATTTTCTCCTGTCTGTAGTGCTGAGCTCATTCTGGAAGCACATGGCTAGAGGAATAGGGCTGCCTCACTTAGAAACCCTCATGGTGTGTTTACATTACAAGTGCTATAGCAGCATAGCTGCAATACTGTAGAGTAGACACTTGTTACAGTGACAGAACGGGTGTTTCCATTGTTGATAAATCCCTTCCCTCCAGAGGCAGTAGCTAGATTGATGGAAGAATTCTTCCATAGACTTAGCAGTGTCTATACCAAAGCTTAGTTTGACTTAACTATGTCTCTCAAGGGTGTAAATTTTTCACATCCCCTGAGAGACCAGCTAGATCGGCCTAAATTTTAGGTGCAGACCAGGCCTCAGTCACCTCTTCCTAGTCTCAGGGTGGGGAAATGAAGGTATCAATTGTTTATTATTTTTTTTAATCTAAGGCACCAACATATGGCTGGCCCTATTTGTGGGAGAGGGGGTAATTTGGCTTAGTGTATTTATTTTTCATTATGATTTCTGTTTCCTTCCCCCCTCCCCTTTTGAAGTGGGGTGGCGTGGAAGGAGGAAACAAGGCTTTTGCTGTCTCATTCTCAACTTTTCCCAGATCCCCAGAAGCTATCCACAGGTTCTCCATGTGAATCAGGATCTGAAGCTTCAGAAGGAAGGAGCTGGGACAACTCTATGTACCATCATCACACATTCAATCCCCGCTGGATTCCTGATCTAAAATGATGCTAAGGCAGTCAGCATTAATTTAGGCAGACTCTCCATCCACAATGTCCTCTGTTTGATGAGTAAAGTATGTAGTTCATAAATTATTTTAAAATTCCTTTTTAATTATTTTAAAATGCTACCTTCGAAAGAGAAGGATTAAAAAGCTCTTGAAATGAAAGGGGAGAGAGAATGAGATATATCAATGTAACCCTGCAGATCTGTGATCTAGTTGTCTCTAACAACTGCAAAATTGTGAAAAAAAATGGTCAGTCAGAATTACAGATTGTAGTTGGCAGCATTACTATAGAACATTAAAAATGTTATGCTTTATTCTACAATTAATTCCTGTGACATAATTTATGAGAGGGACTTTGTCATCATCTTTGCTCTTCTGTGAATGATTAGAAGACTTTTTTGGCACATCTTATAGACTGTAGCTGTTGATTCTATAAACAAGAGATACTTAAAGACAGATGTCCAAGTACTCCACAAAAAAAGAAAAATTCCACTTCCATTCTTCAAGTACATCTTAACAGCTGCACTAGTTGGCATTGGCCATGAGATCTGTGCAACATTAAACTTTATGGTTTTCTAAGCATTTCAGGTACTATTTTATACTATTCCGTTGTATCAAGCTTTCCATTATTTTTGGCAGTACATCCTTAGGAATGTCTGCTTCATTCAAAGTCAGTGCTGGTGCCAGCCTTGCATTTGGAAAAGAAACTGAGATGAAGAAAAATATTATAAAGAAAAGGAACAACAACAAAAAATCTTTCACAAAATCACTCTCTCTTTCAGAAGATGGCAGTTCTTATGGTATATTTGAATCACTTGGGAAATGCAGTGATTACATTGTATTTACCAGAATTAGAGGCTTTTCAGCCAGCTTCATTCAAGTAGGTGCTTTATTTAGTTGGATAAAATATTCAGAAAAATCTGAACAGTTCTCAGAATCAGAAGACAGACTTCATTCAGTCTAAAGAAAGGAAAATAAAAGTTTGGACATCTGTCACTGAAGCACCTGTTTTGGGCCCATCCCTTAGAAGAATGTTTTGGCCTAATAAATTTTGTGATGAACTAAACTGCTGATCATTTGGATGGTGTTGAAAGTACTCTTTAAAGGTGTTTCTTAGCTTTATGTCTAGACTTATAGTCGGAAATCGACAAATAACCTTATTTAGCAGCTATGGGATAGATTGTGCTTTTAGGAACAGGCCTGAGCAAGGGGAAGTGTAGGCAATAACACCCCAGGAGTAGCTCAGGATGGCAGTGTGCCCCGATACCACTCTCCGACACAATTACCTCACTATTTATCCCTTGCTTTTGGTAGGGGAAGGATAGTAACTTGCAGGTATACGTGAGAAGCATATTGCAACACCCCTGCACTACCTTAACTGCACCACTGTAGTGGTCTGGTCGGGAAGTAACAGGAACATCACACCTCAATATACTTGTGTCCTCAGACCCAAAGTCTAGGGAGTTACATCCCTAATGGTCTATGTGTGTGCAATTGCATCAGATAGGGTGTCATGTTCTTTCTCCATAATCCTAGTCATAATCTAGCCTTAGGTAGCTATTAGTAACCATCGAAGGCCAGATTCTACCACCCTTCCACATGTTAAAATATTAGATTACTCCATGAGTAATTCTGTTGAAACCAATAAGATTACTCATGTAGTTATGTGTATCTATCAACTGGAGTAAGGATTTCAGAATCTGGTCCAGAGTGAAGCAATGAAATCTGAGAGAGTTGCACTGCAACTGCAGGTAATAGTTGAGGTGGGCCTTATTAGGGACCTGACATTTATTCTTTGTGGTGGACAGAAACTCCCATTAAAGCTAGCTACTTCCACTGATACATCCACTGCATGCATGCAATGAAGTGGGTATTAGCCCACGAAAGTTTATACTTCAATACTTCAGTTAGTCTTTAAGGTGCCACAGGACTCTTTGTCACTTCTCCATTAAAGCTAATAAGTGTCATGTGAATCCTGCAGGGTGAGAACTGGATCCTGTGTTATGCACTAGATTGAACAGATCCTAAACAGAGAGTAAATGGACCTGATTCTCTTCTCATTGAAGCCAGTTCTACACCAGCATAACTCTACTCGCTTTGGTGAAGTTTCTTCAGATTTATACGTGGGAGGGAAGAACCAGTTCTGACATACACTTGTCACAGGGTGACAATTTATCTTTGAGATTTTTGGTGTAAAGAGGAGCTCACTCAAAATGTCTGAAAAACAAGATAAATTTGCTAGCAGCAAGAGATTTAGTGGGCTGGCCTATCCTGTCTACCCATAATGAATATTCATGTAGTGTGTGGGAAAGAAGAATCTGGGACTAAAACCATCCAGTCACTTTTCCTTTTTAATTTATTTTTATAACTTCAGAACCTATCTATGTCACATTCATCTGCGAGCATTTGTTGTTTAATCACATTTGTTATGGTAGTGCCTAAAGAGTAACCAAGAACATGGCTCCACAAAACATGTTAGACAGTCCTTGCCCCAGACAGCTTACAATCCTACTAGACAAGAAAGACACAGGGTGCAGAAAGAGATATTGCACACAAGCAAAGTGAACAATGTGATGACAGCAAATATCATGTTAGGTCCATGATTTTTTAAATATTTATTTATTTATTTTGGATGTGTTTGGTTCAGAGGGGTTAACCTAAATGGAAAGAAAGGAGACACTGAAGGAAAGAGGGTGAAGAGGGGCAAGTCTGAAGAGAAGCTGAGGTGAAGGGACTGTGAGGGAGGTCAAAGGAGATAGTTGGAGCAAACAGTTAATCAGCACAGGGCAAAGAAAGTCCAGTCAAAATTATAGAGAGTTCTCCAAATGTCCAGAGGTCCCTGCTTTTGATACTTCTGGTCCTATGGGCTGGAGTCCCTGGCTAGCTCCACTCCATGGATTTCACCCAAGATTTCACATGACCAGCAGAAGGGGAGTCGCTACTTGGGTCCTTGTGCCTCCAGGGTGTCGGGGGGGAGGGGAGTGCGGGAGGGAGCTCTTCCCTACATGCTTCTGTATCCAGGGGTCTTATAATGCTATAGTGACCTTTTGTATTTTTATAAAACAAGTGTTCTTTTAAACATTGAATTAGATGTAATTTCTGTACACTTACTCATTGTTAGGATTCGTCCTATACCCTTGACAACCAGGGATCTAAAACTGTGGATTTGTCCAGCTAACAGATGTAAATTTGTAACAGATATATTTTTTAAAAATTCATGCTGTATAATATGAACAGATTTATTTAGAAAAACATTCAGGTTACAGACACATTGGCCTTATCTGAATAATGCTAGGAGACTGGTTTTTCATGTGGTTCCCTTCTGATTGGAAGCATTACTCTTTATAATATCCAGTCGTTTGTTATGCTCACCTGTTGCATCATGTCTTATTTAGTTGCAATGTGTAGAGTGCCCAACCATTCCTATACACAAATGAACTGAAAGGGGTATGGAGACATCTTTCACACTCAAAGATGTCACATCATCTGCTTACCCCTATCAAAGTGGAACAGATAGTCCCATTTGTTTATCTGAAACAATGCTGTAATAAAAGATTAATTGAAAGATTCTAAATATACTATAACAATTCAAATACAGTACAGTATAATAAAGATCACTGCTCCCTTGGTGCCAAATTCTTTCTCCTTATTTCAAATAATATCCCATTCAACAAGTAATTCTAGGGAAATGAACAGGACTACGAATAAGAATAGCAGAATCAGATCCTTGATAAGTATAGAATTATCCAAGAAAGACGATACTGCCATTTAGGACTGGACAAAATTTTCAATTGCATGTTTTTCAACAGAAAATTGGGATTTTGAGGAAATGAAAGTTTTAGTAAAAAGTATCTACTTCTGCAATTTTGGGTTTTGTGAAAAAAAACCTATAACTTTAGTCAGAAAAACAAAAATATTTTTATTTGGAATGCTACTGCAGTACTTTAGGGAGATATAATTTGGTTTCCTCATGTCCCCATTCTTCTCTATGGGCCATGCTTCCCAGCCAAACTACATATCTTGTCTCTCTTTTTTCCTCTCCAAGAAGGGTGACTGTGGGACAATCAGAGTAGATGTAGTTCAGTGAAGGAGGCTGTCCCATTAAAGAGAATGGGAGTATGGCATGAGGCATCATGCAGCATTTCCAAATTGAAATAGTTTCAATTTCAGAATTTTAATTTCTACCAACGATTTGAAATGTTCCATGAGAAATGTAGACTTTTTTTTTTCATTTTTGTCAAAGTTTTCTGCCAGGTGAAAACAAAACAAGACAAAACCAGCTCTACTTAGTTGAGGGCCATATTTTCAAATCTTGTGCTTCAACATAATTGTGCATGTAAAATCCAGAACACCCGTATGTAATATATAGATGTGCATTTGCCCATCTTGCAGGTAAATGAGTGGTCAGTTGCAAATACAAAATGTGTAGGCCAATTCTGGAGGCAATTTTTAAAATTTAAAATGTATCCAGGATCATTAGAGGATATGGAATGCTGCTTGTGCATCGTACCTGGATGCATAATTGTACTTGGTTTAGCAAGAATTTTTATTCTAAGATTTTTCCGTAAGCTTTTGTATTTATTATTTGGAAGTATTTTGTTAATTTTATTCGAAAGAAGTAATAGAACTCTTAATCTCAGGCAAGTCTACCGTGGTACAAACTTGAGGATTTCAAGTATTTTATTGAGTATTATGTACAGAAATGAAAAATGGCAAAGGCCTACACATTTGATTGCTCTTTGTTTTACAGTGTATATAGATAGATGGATCTTTGTGCAAGGAAACAGCAAGAGTGAACTTCTGCTATTTTTAAGGACTTGTAGGATCAGCTATATTCCATTTTTCACATGTATCCTTCATATGAAACTTTTTATCTCTTTCTTAAGATATAGGCATATTCGTTCTTAAGAGACAAAAAATGTGAAGAAAAAGATGGAAGAAAAATTCCAGACAATTCACCTGGCTAAAAAAATAGAATGCATCAAAAATGTAAAAATACTATGTGGCTCAGAAGCACGAGGGGCTGCTTATACACACAGGAGTTTTAAAGTCACCTATACCTTGCAGGAACTGAACTCCAGACAGCAACATAAAAAGCATTTCCAGAACTCTAGGCCTCCGTGGATGAATCCACACCTCTAAAACACAATGTTGCAACTGCCCTTGATTAGATTGGATTTACCCTTGACCATACCTTAGAAACCAAGTTAGGGAACTGTAGTTAAACTCCGCTTTTAATACATTCCCAGGTAACATTTCTAAGATGGTTTTGCAGTTCAGTGTTGGTGAGACCAAACTATGGCAATATACAGTTTCACACCAAACTGATTAATCAAACAATGTAAGAAACTAGCTGAGACTGTGTTTAAAACTGAGCTTCTTCACTCTAGATGGAGCCTTTCTTCCTAAGGTCTCATACCCATTAAGTATCAGTCAGGCATGAGAATTTCCCAAAATATCTGAGTGGTTCTGGCTTGTAGACTCACATGCCACCAACATCTGATGAAGACCACCAAGATAAAGGCTAGGAATTAAGTAGTCAAAAATTATGTAATCCTCAAATTAACTAGGACCAGTTGGAGAGCAAATATTCACACCTTGCAGACAACTTCCTCCGCTCTTATCTTCTAAGTAGCTGAACACTACACTATGATCATGAATGATCGTACGTAATGAATAGATGAAACTTGTTGACATGCAGTTGAACACTGCTATGAGAATTGTCATAGGAGTCATGACATCAACACTGACAGGCTGGCCCCATCTTCGCGCATATCTTACTACCATCCCTCTGAAGAGAAGTAGCAATAATAGGAGAATACAACAGTGTACTAATGCATGCAGACTTGCTCATCTATGAACATTTCTAGTGTTCCCCAAGATTTCTCCATATATCCAAGAATTCCTTCTGGAGAGTGACCAAAGCTTTGAAAACCTCTGGACTGTCACCAGAAGAAAAGTAGCAGAGACTATGGGAAAACAATTTGGTCAAGAGTCCAGACCTTATAACAGGTCCTACACAAACTACCTACCTTCACTATGTGATGTATGATATCGACCACAACGAATCACAAATAAGAACCTCACATAGGCAATTACCTACTGGATGAATAGAAAATGAAGGACAGCTCAATATGTGAAGGTGGAGAAGACATCCAAACCATGGAACAATTAGTGAACCACTGCCCTCTAAGATCTTTCTCTGGAGGAACAGCCTTGATTTATTCCATTGTATAGAAAGCTATAGAGAAGATGACAAACTTGAATGTCAGCCTTTAATGTTGCTTTTCAAATTCATCATACAAAAGAAGATACCCATTAAATACAATATAACCCTTTGTGATAAGAGACCACATCTTAACTATTCAGGTGATTTTTCAATACCACCATCTAAAAATATACCTCCCCACAAAGGCTAGATAATGCCTGTGTTGGAGGCAGTGTAGAGGTTCCTCCTGGAATTCCTCAATGAGCAGAGGTAGTGCTGTACTGTTACATTCCTGTTGAGGAGTTGAGCATATTCCCATTTCAGCCAACACTGTCAGACAGCTCTGCTGGCCAACATGTGGCGGGGCAAACCCGTGATTTAATGTACAATTTCAAGGGTTTGGATTCAGCCCAAAACAACCGCCTTCTTAGAAATGTTCATCTTCAGTCCACAGAAAACAAAGACAAAATCACATAAATACATTTACCACACAGCGTTTGGTCTCATAAAAGCCAGGGGTGGAATCTTGGTCTTCTGAGGTCAATCACAAAACTCTCATAGACTTCAATGGGGCCAAGATTACGTCCCAGAAGTCTGTGATTCAATCAAGGGAATCTCATCATAGACTCTCACTGAAGTATATTTATGAAAAAGTTATGGAAAACTATAATGCCTCTTCGGTAATATCCATGCTAACATAATTGGTGCTTTACTTACACACACACCCTTTTTATTGGAAAAATTCATACCAAACATTTAACCAGCGACAAAGTAGCAGCAATGGTCAAACATAAGTCAGAATGGTGAATAAATAAGATTTTTAATTAGCTATTGATAATTCTTTTAAAACTCTTTTCAACTGGTACTCTGCCTTTCCCTATCAATGCAATAAGCTAATGCTTTTGCACCAGGGGAATGATCTGTTTGAATGAATATCAATTATATGTAAACTGTATATAAGAGTTATTAGAGAATAAACCCCAAAGAAAGGTCTTGGGTTAATAATATCTCCTTTTGTGCAGTTGGATATGCTTAGAAAGAATACTGACCAGCAGCTGAGAAAATAGAAGACTAAATTTTCTTTGCGTATTTCTGTAAAAATATAGCTTTGTGTATGTTTTTTTTTATAAAATGTGGGCTGTGGCAAATTACTCCCACGATATTGATGGGTCCTGCGCTTTCTCTTCTTGTGGGGGAATTCAGGGAGCCTTTTTCTTGCCTCTGAACAGGGTATTAACTGCCCCACAAGTATCCTAGAGGGGAGAAGGGGAGAGGGAGGGACCCGGGCCCGCCCTCTACTCCAGGTCCCAGCCCAGGGGCCCTGAGGATAGCGGTAAACCACTGGGATTAGCGACTCGTTCCCCTGGACTACTTCCCTCTCCTACTCTTCAGCTTGTGGGGGGCTTCCTGCCCTCTCTCTACACAAGCCAGATGTTCCTTTACTTAAGGTCTGGGTCTTTCTTAGCTCACCACAGCATTTCTTCAAACTCTCTCTGCTCCAACGCCTCCAAACTGCTCTCTGCTCCAACACCTCCAAACTGCTCTCTGCTCCAACGCCTCCAAACTCCTTCCAAACACCCACACCTGTCTGCCTGAGGCAGGGGTTTTTATTAAGGCCTTAATTGGCAGCAGGTGCTCCTAATTAACCTGCTGCCTGCTTCCCTAGTCTACAGGGAGCCACGCCCTAATGAACCTGGAGCTGATATATCTCCCCTCAACCACTCTGCCACAGCTCCCTGGCCTTCCTCTATCACAGGGCTTAATAAATTACCAGAATAATTACTGGATGTGCTGCTGTAAATTGCCAGAAGACTCTGGACCAGATTCTTTCCCCTCCCATTGCAGCAGCACAAAGAGACAAGAATCTGGCAATCCGAGAATTTCCCAGGCATGTGAGAGTTCTCACATGACAGAAAGCTGGCTTAGTTGGCATTTCCTCATCCTCCATTGGTATAGATGTAGGGAGCATGCTAGGTTGGGAGGGAGCAAGGCTGAAGCATTTCTCTGTTTTGGTTAACCTCTGTTGGTGAATGGTTTCCAGACATCATAGGTTAGAAGAGCCTCCTGTCTGCTCTAATCTGAACGGAGGTCAAACCAGGCAGAGAATCAGGTAGTTCTCACCAGCTGCATAACAGCCTTGCATGTCTGATATGCTATCTGGGTCTCATCCACCACAGAGGATCTGGCTGTCTCTGTTCAGAATTTATCCTTCAGAGGGCAATTATTGCATTCACTTACATTTTAAAATGTGAGTCATTGAGAGTGATGAAAAGCATTAAATGTTAGAAGTCACTAACTTTAAACAACTGAAATGGGATTCAAATGTTTCAATGAGAACAAAAAAACAAAGGCTTTTCCTGCATTTTGTTTAATTACATTTCACGCCTTCTTTTCATTTAGATAAAGTAGATTTTTCACAAATTTTTAGTTATAGGGAAAAGAAGTTGGTGAGTGTCTATATATCCCTGTAACAGCTTACTTATAACTGGTATTGTATACTTTTACTGTGACACTGATTTTTCCCCTGCATTTTATTTATTTATTTAAATTTATTTAACATTTTTTCTACCATTTGAGAACTAATATATCGAATGTGAGAATAAAAGAAGGTGGAAAGGGAGATTGTTACCTGATCAGAGAAATTTTCACCAGGTGGATCTTGTGTCCCTTAGGTTGCGAGAAACTGAATTTTCAATTTGCAATAAGGGTAAAAAAAATAATCTTTTACTGGACCCTCTCTAGAGGCTAGACTTTTCAAAGATTCAGAAATATTTTTTTGGCTCTCCTGCTCCAACTCAGGGAGGAATTTCATGCAAATTTCCTGAGTACATATTGAAGAAGTCAGATATTGGTGATCATATAAATTTGTAAACTCTGAATGTATGTTATTTTTTAAATGAGCCTACCAGATTGGCCAAGTAATGGTGGTGAGCACAATTGTGCGAAACTCAATGGATGCTATTTACATGCATTCTTCTAATCCAAAACAAGTGGCTTATTGTACAAACCTCCAAATTCCAATCATCCCTGAACCTTTGTGATACTCATCACTGTATCCTTATGATATGGGATCTTACCTTTCGTACAAAACCCATCCTCCTAACAGACTTTAAGGCTTCTTACCTTTGAATATCTTTGGAAGGCAATGAACCCATCTGCTTCTTTCCTCTTCCCAGGATCTTTAATGGCCATCGCTGGACATTTCTCCCATACTGTATCTTTATAAAGGAGTTATGCTGTAGGCCCACCTGGTCAGTAAATGCTCTTACTCTCACTTCGGCAACTAGCTAAATGAGCTTGGGACCTGAAGGACATTTCAGCATTCTCTAAAGGGTAGCTAAGAAAATCTTTTCTACTCCTGTGAAGCTTGAACTGGCAAATTGATTTGCCTACTTATGTCATTATGTTAGGATCTCTTGAAAACATTCTGAGTGTGAAATTAGGATTTTCTGTCCTGTGATAAGGGAATGCAGTGAGATCCAAGACTTTTGGCAGTGTTGTTAGAAGAATAAATTAGAGTCACTGTTTCTCCAAGGGGATTGTCTGAAATTTGAAAGATTGGATTCTTTAAATTTGTAAGATAGGCCTGGAACCCTGCAGGGATTCTAGATTGATGGTGTACATTTTGCTTTCAGCACAATCTACTCTCAGTGCCTGGGAGAATCATGTTCAACATTTTCCCAGAATGTATCAAGAAACAGACAGATCTCCAAATTAGAAAGGAACAAGCAGCTTTTAGATCATTGAGATCATTCACAGACCATATTGTTGTTCTCAGAACACACTGTGGAGTTGCAACCACCACCTGTGAGAAATATTTTTTTATCTCCAGAAGGCTTTTCTCAGCATATGCAAAGACAGATTTTGGAGAATTTTGGCAAGTTATGGAATACCAAGAAAAATAATTAGAATTGAGGATCTATATGATGTCAAATGTGCAGTCAGAGATGGTAATAACATCAGTCTATGGTTTGTAGTGACAAACTGAAGTAAGTCAAGGGTGTAGTATGTTCCTGCTATTGTTTGCACTGGTCATGGACTATGTCAAGAGGAAAGTAACACCAGAACGCAACCTAGGAATCGCATAGATAAATGAATAAAGCACAGCTGGATGACCTTTTTGCTAATGGCATGGTCCCCCTTAGTTTAACATAGTGCTTAATGGAAGAAAAGACCCAGCTTTTGGCAGACACAATAAAACAAGTTGATTTGTTCATCAACAAGGGGAAGACAAAATATGTGGCTATCAATGTTCCAAAAGCACCCATCAGAGTAGATGGAGAAATACTAGAAATAAGTTATTTAATTTTTCTAGGGAGTAAGATGTACAATGATGACACCATGCTAGATGTCAAGTAACTAATATCAAAAACAGCAAACAACTTGCATAAACTTGAAAGGATTTGGAAAAGTCACATGACTAGCACTTACACCAAAATATGATCTTTTTAACACTGGTATCATGTCTGTCCTCTCTTTATGGTGCAGAGTGTTGAAAATCTGCAACAGAAATTGGTAGGTAGATCAACTCATTCCAAAATAAGTGTTTGCAAAAGATCTTCAGAGTGCACTGGAAACAGTTTCTTGCAACATCAGAAATTCTAAGTAAACCAATCTGCAGGATCAAACATGGCAAGAAGAGGATTATGGACATATTTAGGACTTTTAAGAATGCCAGCACATAACTTCCATATCAAGTGATAACATGGATACAACTTGAAAAAGAGGTGTCCTATTGAAATGTTACACAGAGCAATAGAGAAAGAAAACAGATTCTTCAACGTTACACTCAGAAGCCCGAACAGACAAGTACAATATTCTGTGCACCAGAGGCCAAGGGAGGATAAAGTAAAGAAAAAAATCAAGATAGTCAAGTGACCTGAAGCATCTTGAGTCAGTGCTAGTATCCACAACTTACATTCACTATTCGGTTACCTGTATAATCAATATATCTGGCAGGCATATGCTTAGTCAAACATCAAGCAAAAATAAGATGTGCCAATGGCTGGAACATGCATCATGTTACATTGGAATAAGAACTTTAATGGAAAAAGACTGAGTGAGGGGACTGAATTAACAGTCTCCTGGAAATTCAATTACAGAATTAGAGAGTCGGCCAAAATGTTTGTTAGGGTGGTATAAGTAACATTGGATAAATCCTTAATTTTTATCTCATTCACAATGTAGCATGATATAGTGCTTGTTAAAAATCATTTGCAGTATTTTTTTTACTCAGAAAACCAATAAAGAGTATTTAGAAAGCCCGAACTCTTTTGGTTAATTACTCAAAAATACATTTAACTTGTTCAGCAGACTTGAAACCCATTATATAAATAATTGGAAATTGAGATGAAGTTAAATAATCACCATATGTCTGGTCCTCAAGTTCTCACTTCTGTATAGATCATGCCTATTACATATAGGCCCAGGTAAGCAGTGATATGAAGCCAGAGGGTATGTCTACACTGATTAACACCTGCTGTCTTCGGCTCATGGGCTTGAGCTACGGGGCTGTAAAATTGCGGTATAGGCTGCACTGCAACTTTACAGTGGACGTGGACGAGTCACAGGTGTAGTGTAGACATACTCTCACTGACCCCCCAGGGAGTAGCACAATGTGTTTGCCTCAGAGGCAGAATGCCTTTCAGATCTCTCCTGCAACAAAAGTCAGGAGGGGAGTCTGTTTCCCCTTGTTGTGATGGTTTTGCGCCTAAAGCTGAGTAGAGGTGGGTGACACTATAGTTCCATGCTCCCTGGGGGATAATTCCTGCATTCCTCAGATACAGGAACTGTGTTTCTACCTAGACTGCAAGGATTCTTTTACAGCAGCACATCCAGTAATTTATCTAGTGTTTCTTAAGCCCACATTTTATAAAAAAAACAGTTATATTTTTACCAAAATAGGCAAAGAAAATTTAGTCTTCTATTTTCTCAGCTGCTTGTCAGTATTCTTTCTAAGCATATCCAGGGAATTAGCTTGATTCCAACCCAGAGCACCCTCTGCAGGCCAGTGTCTCCCCTGCCGCTGGCCCCCATGTCCCTCCCAGAGCCTGGTGCCTGACTGACTTTTGGCAACAAAAGTGTGCAGGGTAGACAAGACCTTACTTTCATTTTCTTTTGCATCAGTTTTGTCTGCTGACACTTCGGTCCACCTCCCCAACCCAACTAATCAAGTTCAAACAAAAGGGCAGAGGCAGTAGCAAGCAAGGAGCAAATACTATTAAGGTTTTAGAGAGGAAACCAAAGTATTTAAGCCTGGGAGAACCAGGATCAAATCAAATAAATGGTGTCTACATTTTTAATACTATCTTCTATTAAAATTTGAGCATAAAGTAATAAAATCCTGCTTTTCAGAAGGCACAGTAGCAAAGGGAATATTGAAGTCAAATCCAGCAAGACAAATAAATCAGATCTCCCAGAACCAGATTTTAGACATAAACACATTATGTTGGCGGAGAACATGTTCAGCAGGATCAGTTTGTCATATTACAAAAAAAAATCCAAAGGGTCAAGAAATGTCAGGGACATTTAACATGACAGAACCCTAAAACTGCTTGTTTAAGAATAAATAATCGGCATACTAGAAAAAAAAATCATTTAAGCAAATGTAATGAACTCCTGAGTTTGATTCTCTTAAATAGACTCTGTTTTCTAGGACTTTTCTACATGTTGTTTTTAAATTGTTTTTGCATTCTGCATTGTTTGTGTTACCTTCTAGGGAGAATTAAAATCTTGATTATTATTTTTTTCTCTTTTCTGTTTTTAATAAAGGATATCTTTCTCTCTTCCCCTTCTTCGTGTAGCATGAGCCCATGCTCTGTTTTGTGTGCGAGGCTTGTGATTTCCAAATTGTCCCATTTCAGATTTAAATATTTGCTTCTATCAGGAGCTCTCACTCTACTTCACAGGGAATATTGATCTAATTCAAGATATGTTTACTGGCAGCCTGAAAGTGGAACCACAGCTGGAAAAGATAATTATGTTACCTTCCGTAACTGATTGTCTCATACGTAGAGGTTCTGAAGGCAGTAAGGGTAGTATGTAACATTGTGTTAAAGGGAATCTTACTGCTATTGGTTGGTTACAGCCTATGCAGTGTGCTTGACTTCACCTTTTCTAGAAAGCTAATGCTTTTTATAGGGAGGGAAAACTTGCAATAACCCTTAAATATGCAGCAGGCCATCCCTTTCCTCAGGAAACCATCACTGGGCATCAGCAATCTCTGTAAGCCTTGTCTCTAAACTTCTCCTCATGGGGAAAGATCAGTTGCAGAAACCTGAGTTCAATATCCCCCATCTTTTCTGTGTTGGCAACTGCACAGATACAATAAAGGTGGCAGCCTCAGTATAAAGTCAAGACCAACAGTAATGCTAGAAGGAAGGGCAAGTTTAGAATCATAGCTCCACATATACCTTTCTACATTAGCCAGCAGTGTGTGTTGCCAGTGCCATTCTGTCCTATACTGCACCTCAGTCACACACAAAAATGAGGAATCCCCTTTGATACAATGGACCTCTGCACCTCACCTTGTCATGGCTGATGGCTTATTTTTGCTCGGATAGTTTAATATATGTATTTTATATTAAAGGAAGGAAGGAAGAAGAGGGGAATTTACCAAACTCACATAACCTATTCTGTACTTCCTATATCTGTATTAAGGCAAAACCTGGCCTCCTGAAATTATAACAAAATAGAACAAAATAGCACTCACCAGGATTACTATGGTGTCTATACACAAATGCACGAAGCATGGGAAATCACCAAGCCCTACTGTTAAATGATGAAGATTGTGATCTACTGAGCACAATAGAAACCTCGTGGAAATAGTCTCATAACTGGATTATCAATATAATTGGACAGAAAGGAAAGAACGGGTGGAAGGATGGTACTATACATGACATTTTCAAAAGTAAGGGAAGAGCCTCAGCCACAATCTCCCATTAAAATTAAGTCTGTGAGAGCTTCTGGGTGCTCAGCACTTTTAAAATTCAGATCACTTATTTAGATGCCTAAAAATGGATTTAGGAGCCTACCTGTAGGCACCCATTTTTCAAAATCTTGGCCAAAGCTTGCACCTTAAACTCAGACATTACATAGAAAGTGACGACTTCCTGAGTGACAAAAAGAGAGAAGGAAGAGTGAGAAAAGAGTTACAATAAAGTCAACCAGCTGTCTTAGTGGTTTTGCTAAATTCATTTTTGTTGGTTTATATTTTAAAGATCACTTCTCACAGTTGCACAACATTAGTGGATTTTGAGGAAGAATTTGAATGATAAAAAGGTGGTTTATCACAGAGTATTTGTGCATAGGGGAAGACATGGGAGAAAGTGCAAATGAGGGAATAGGAGGAGGTACTGAAGGGAATGTGGGGAATACAAAAAAAACCCCAAGATCAGAGTTATTGATTGAAGCAGGGTGGTCTTACAACCAAGTGTAAAGAATTTACAATGGTGAGCCAATGGAGGGCTGCAATGGAGGCATGACACAGTGTGAACAATGAGCAATAAAGATGTTTTTATTTTGAACAAACTGGAGCTCGGCAAGGGAAGTGTCCAGAAGATCTAAGAGGAGAAGGTTATACTAGTCAATGCTGGAGTTGTTCAGGGTGTGGGCAAATGATTTAGGATGGGAAGGAAGACAGATCTTTTTTAATATTATGGAAGAAGAACCAAAAAAATGTGGTCACTTCCTATTGTGGGGGCAGGAGTAGAGGGATAAGTAAGATAAACCAAAGTTGCCTTGAATTGGGTGACTGAGAAGACGGGGATGCTATCAACAGCAATGAAAAATGGAAATAGAGGTGAGGATTGGCAGGGAAAATTATGAGTTTGGTTTCGGTGATGTTGAACTTGAGATGTCAATGAGATATCCATGGTGAAATGTAATTAGATGCAAGGATTAAAGGGAATAAAAAGAGCTTTAAAATATTAAGAGGAAAATAAGTATTAGAAAATAAGTGTAGTAAGAAGAAAAGAAATTCTAAAAGTAACTTTTAAAACTAGGCTTTGTCTGTTTGATACTTCTAATATATTGTATGTAAAGTACTGAATAGGATTTTAAGAAAAATATTAAAGTAGGTCAAATTTGGGGCTTAAGGTATTTGATGGTTTCTCCCTAACTAAGAATATAATGCAGGCTTAATATATCAGTTCATTTTCCATTCCACAAAGTTTACTAATCTATGATGCTAGGAAATGACAGTTTTATTGCAAAACCTCTGCTACATGTGGTTTTTTCCCCAACTTCTGGACATGTGGGGGTCGGTTCTCCATTCTGTTACAGTATTTTTCCACCAGAATGAACTCCATTAGTGGAGTTTCACTGGCATAAACGTGGTGTAATGAAGTGCAGACTTAGAAGCTCAGATTGCCACACTGTGTAATTCTTCTGATTTTAAGTATGGCTGATACCCACTAACTGCATAGCTGCAGTATGACTAACAATTACTTTAGCATGTTTATTATATCAGATTCTCATTTGGGAAAGTATTTCATTGTGTACCATAGCATGTTTGCAGCTACATAAACACAGTAATGTATTTTAGAAGTTCCTTATGTCTGATCATCATTATCTTTCAGCATTTCCTGTAGTATGTTTATATTCATTTAGCAGGTTTATTTTGTTTAGACCAGAGCCAGATCTTGTTGCATTGAAGCCAACAGGAATTTCACCAACAATTTCAGTGGGAAGAGGACTCAGTACTATATATGTATGGATAGAAAAAGTCAAATTTCTGGCAGAGAAGAACTGGCTAACTCAGTGGATTCTCAGTTCTCCAAAGTGCTGAGGGCTTCCTGGAAGGTGACAAGGTTGCTTAGCATCTCAGCAAAGGCTCTTAGCATCTCACAGGCTCAGACTCATAGTCATTTCCTTTCTTTTCTAGGTCAGTGATTCAAATCAATCCATGACAGTGAACAATGAAAATTGCTGCCATTGGAAGCTATTTGGGGGCTGTTGTGACTTACATTATAATAACTTGTACCAATATATGAATTGCTCAAAGAGACTTCCAACGGTGGAGAATATTATTCTCATATTGCCCGTGAGGTTGCTAAGGCACATAGCAGGTTAAGTGACATCCACAATTCATGCAGGAGGAGTCTGTGGCAGAATCAGGAGTAGAACCCTAATCTTCTGACGCACTGGTCACTTCTTCAGTCCTCAGACCACATTGTCTCCCAGTCGTAGTTCATTCTAGTGCAGTGTGCACATCACAGAAAACACCTGCCATTAATTAACAACCTTGTTTGCAGTCTCAGTAGAAACATCAAAAACAGAAACACTGAAGACATTAAAACCAGACTCCACAAAGTACGAAAATATTTATTAAGGAGTAATCCTGCTTTGCCAGAGGAATGGACTTGATGACCTAATCAGCCTCTTCCTATCATTAATCTTTTGATTTTCTGAATGGAACCAAATTACTTTCTCACCATGAGAAGTGGTACCTCCAGGTGAAGGCTGGCTGAGTCACAATAATAGGGTAGTATGAGGGAACTTGAACTGCTCTTGAAGTTGCTGTGGCTAAATGGAGGACTGTGGTCTCCGGAGTTCTCAATTTGGAACATATACAAGCATTACATTTAAAAAACAAACAAATGGTACTCTGTGTGATAAAGTAAATGTATAATGTAGGCTAAGTTTAGCAACCCCTAGAATATAAATATTCTTCAATTCTGGAACTGCTTAAAATGTAGATTTATAGCTGATAATGCTGGTCTATGATTGCCACTCTTCACTACTTACAACTCAGAGCTGTAAGGTGCTGAGCGCCTTTAGCTCCTTCAGCTTTAGTAGGAGTTGAAGATATTAAGTCCCTTGCTAGACTGGGCCATAGACAATTCTTTCTCTCCTACAGGATTCATCCCTGTATTTTATTTATTTAAAACTTTGGCTCACTGAAGGTACTGGGATCGGTAGGTAGCGATCAATCTTTTAGGGGTCAATTTATCATGTCTAGTCTAGACATGATAAATCGATCCCCAAGCACTCTCCCGTTGACTCTGGTACTCCACCGCCGCAATAGGCGCAGGCGGAATCGACAGTGAAGCGACAGCAGTCAACTCAGTGCCATGAAGATGCTGCAGTAAGTCAACTTAAATACATCAACTTCAGCTATTTTTGTGTATTTTAGGTCGATCCCTCGCTCCCCCTCTTAGTGTACACCAGGTCCCAGAGAGCCTCAAGAGAAACATATTTTAGGATCTTGGGAAACAGGAATGAGTCAGGCAGTATAATGCAGGGTACTCAGTCTAGAATAGCAGACCTCACTAAGCAATCAAAATCTCAGGTCTTTACACTGACTTGGCTTCTCAAGATCAGAGATCAAAAGCTTTTTAAAACTAGACAATGTCCAGTTTAATAGAACAGATAGCTTACTGCAGCTGTTGGGGACTGCATCTCAAAAACATAGGCACCCATAGACAGCTTTAACCCTAGGAATGCTGAAGATTTTGAATACTCCAACGTGAATGAATTTCTCCCCTCCTTAACAAGTTTATATTTCCAGGATAGTTATCATGGTTTTTGAATCCAGTAACTGGAGACAGAAAACACTAACAAAATATCATCTAAATTGGCTGTGCACTCACTATCTTGGATGATTTCAGGGTCAGTAAGAGAGAGGTGATAAATGAGTTACAATGCTTGAAAACCAATAAATTCTGGGGCCCAGATGGTATTTAGCCAAGGTTCTTAAAAGATAATAAGGAGGAATAATGTAGACTGGTGGCAGTAATCCTGGAAAACTAGATTATTATGAAAGCAATTCTGGAAGTCTACAGAAGGAATAAAACTGATACATGCAACATTTGGTAAGCAATGTAACAGAAACTAAATTAAAAAGCGAGTGTAAGAATACTAATAACACCTAGCTCCAAGTATAAGAGCACCTGCTGAATGACCACTCTGGTAATAAATACCCCTTTCTAAGGGACCCGTCTCACTTTAGATTCTTCAGTGGTAGTTTTCCTAATTTGAAAATCAGATGTTCATTTTTTTCAGTTTCAATCATTATCATCAACAGCTTCAGGAAGGGTGGATTAAGGCCTGTCATTAAGTCTAAATCTTAACTAACCTGGGACTTTCAAGATATCTCAGTGAGAACATATGGAAAGAGAAGGGAAAAAATTAAAATTGCAATACAATGTGCATCTCTCTGTACAGACTGATACTGGACTTCCAAGAAAAAGAGCACTTTTCATCCCCAGGATGTATTCTGATTAATCATGATGACTATATACATGAGCTCTAATTAATACTAGTGGAAAATCACAGTTGAAATATAATTCTGAAACACAAAGTGTTTTCAGTGCCCTCTATACCACTGACCTCTAAAAGTCATTAGTAGAGCTGAGTGGTTATGGGACTTTCCATTCTGTGACAAATGGTGAGATTTAAAAAAAAATCATTCTGTAGAAGAACAAAAACAACAAATCTCAGAACTACGAGCAGAATGGTTCCAGGAGAATGAGCTGCCAAGGAATTCAGAAAGCAAGCTGGCAAGAAACCAGGCAGGGTTCCATCAGAATTTTGTTGAAATTAACTTTTAGGTGGAATGTTTCAATTTCAACAAGTTGACATTTTCTGACAGAAAAATATTATGTTGGAAAATTTCCAACCAGCTCTAGTCATTGGGCCTATGTAGTTTGAGCACCTCACAATTATTAATGGGTTTTATCATTGTAACACCTGTATGAGGTAGGGAAATAGTATCTCCAATTTACAGATAAGGAACTTAGTAATGGGTCAGATTGTGACTTGCCCAACATCACACAACAAGTCTGGAATTGAACCCAGATCTCCTGACTCCCAGACCAGAGCCCTCCACTAGACTATCCATCCCCCTAAAATAGTTGCTTCCGCCAGCCTAAGTTGTTGGTTTAAATTTTGCTACTGCAATAAAATATGAAGAGACAATATTAATAAATAGAATAAAGGGTAAGTGGATAGCAGTGAATATAAATAAGTAGTTGAAATTCAAATAATTGATGAGGAATACTAAAGATATTAATGAAAAATCCATCACTGGTAGGGTTTAAGAACAATAAGAAAGTTTTTTAACATCAGAAATGAGAAGAACCCTATCAATGGCTATAGATCCGTCACTGGATGGAGATGATAAAGTTGTCATGATACAGACAAGTCAGAAATATTCAATACATATTTCTGTTCCGTATTTGGAAAGAAGCCAGATGATGTATTCAGTGATGATTAAATACTTTCCATTACAGCGATAACTAACAGGAATGTTAAACATCATTTATGAAAGTTAAATCATTTAAATCAGTTGTTCCAGATCATTTTTACCCAAAACTTTTTAAAAAGTTGGCTAAAGAGCTCTCCTGATCACAGAGGTCATTTTTCAACAGAGGTCATTTCAGGGGACTGGAAGAAAAATAAAGTTGTGTCGCTATTTTAAAAATTCTAGGTCTGTTAGCTTGACATTGATCCCTGTCAAAATTGTACCACACAACACTTGGAATAAAAAACAGCATACTACAAAATCAGTGTAACATGGATTCAAAATGATGTCTCAAAATGTAATTGCTAATGGGGAATGATTTTTTAATAAATATTTTTAATGGGATTCCACAAGGATGATGCTTGGCACAATGCTATTTAATATCTTTATGCATGATATAAAAGAGAATATAAAATAATTCATATGAAGTTTTCCAATGACCTGAAGACTGGTAGAGTGGTGAATAGTGAGATGGACAGGCCACTTATACAGGATGATCTGGATTACTTGGTAAAATGGGCTCAAACAAACAATGCGAGTTTCAATGTGCCAAATTCAGCCATACTTCTAGGAATAAAGAATGTAGGTCATACTTACAGGATGGGGAATTGTATCCTAGAAAGCAGTGACTACGAACAGGATAAAGGTTGATGATGGACAGCCAAATATATATCAGATCTAATGTATTGTTAAAGGTGTTTATAAACGCTCCAATATTATTTGCTTTGGGTAATGTTTCTACTGAGATGCTGGTTCTACTTGATTATATGACAAACACCCAAAACTTGAAAGTTCATTGATCAAACACAAAAAAGAACAAGAAATTAAAACAAGCATTTATAGTGAAATTGAAACTGAGTGACTATGCAAAACAATCAAAACCTTTAGAGTTTCTCCTTTTGTGTGCAGAATATTAGTCTCTTATTTCTGAAGCTACCTTTCTTTGATGAAAAGGAAAGGATTATTTTACTTTCAGTCCTGGTGTGCAAAGGGTATTTACTTGTCTATTTCTAATAGACATCTACAATGTAGGGGAGAGAGAGGATAGAAAATGTGGGTGAAATATGATTTGTTGTCTCTGGAACACTAGATAGCTGAAAAGTCACAAATGGATGCTTTGGCTGGCAGGTCAACTATGAAATCTGCTGCTTGGATCCAGGATCATGCTTTGGTCAGGGACATAATCTGTTTGGATCCCTTCTTCTTAGACAAGGCAGGTTTGGATGGGTGCACTACAGTCAATTTTAGGATTTAATGAAAAGCCAATAGAGTGAGAGAGATAATCAGAGGCAAGTGGAGGTGGGCATAAAGCAACAGAACAAGAGAAGGGAAAACAATACAGGATTTAATGTGCCTCTGCGGTATAGGGAATTAGCTGTCCCCACTAAAGGACTGAGGACTGGAAGTCATCGTAATCTGATGACTTTCAGCTCTGACAGGTGAATACAAAGTTCCTTACACAAGAGCAAAGCCAGCTGGCCTTCCTCTTGGGAAGAAAGTACTTAGCCTGGTCCGCTCCATCTGTCTTGAGGTCAAGCAAGCTGCAATGAGTTGCAGTGGTGCCAAGTTGGAATATGAGTTGGAGGAAGATGATTCTTTTTTCTTTTCAGTCTTAAAGAACCCCAAAAAGGGTAAAAGTGAACAGCATATTTTATCTTCATTATTTTTTACCAATTAAATCAATTTCCATAAGGCCAAATTTGGCATCAGTAACTTTGTTCCCACATTTTCTTGTTTACCATGTATGATCTCTCATAGTCCTTGAATTATATCAGTAGGTCTTGATTGTTTAGACTAATACAGTTTCTCTGTCTGGTTTTCTTGCAACTATTATAACATTCATCCTCAAAAACAAGACCTATTTTTCATGGTTATTGTAATACCTTGTGAACTTTCATATACTTTTTACAGTTGAACTTAGGGTAATTTTGTATGGTATAATAATCACAACAGATCCCAGTGTGTGATGTTATGACCAAAAAGGTTCATTCTTTTCATGGATGCATAAGCAAGGCTATAGTGAGTAGGGGGATTGTATTAACTCAGTATTTGGCACAGGTGAAACCACTGATTCTTGACTATTTATCTATACCTGCCCTTGGACACTTCCACTGCTTGCATCCGACGAAGTGGGTATTAGCCCACGAAAGCTTATGCTCCAATACTTTAGTTAGTCTTTAAGGTGCCACAGGACTCTGCTACCTCTGCTAGAATACTGTGTCAGTTCTGATGTCTACATTTCAAAAAGTGTGTTGAAAAGTTGGAGATTGTGCAGAAAATAGTTACAAGTATGATTCAAAGACATGAATACATGCCTTACGGTAACATATTTAAAGAACTCAAACTGTTTAGTTTGTCAAAGAGAAAGTTACAGTGTGACTTGATCATGGTCTATAAGTACCTACGGAATAAAAGGTAACTCTAGCAGACGGCTCTTTAGCGGACAAAGGCATAAAAGGATCCAGTGACTGGAAGTTGAACCTTGACAAATTTATACTGGAGATGAGTTGCAAATTTATCAATTCTCCATCATTTGAAATCTTTAAAACCAGATTTGGATATCTTCCTAAAAGATGCACTCAGGTTTGAACCATAAGTCATTGGCCTCGACACTGGAATCATGGAATGAATTTCTGTGGCTTCTATTATGCAGGTCAGATAGGATGATCACAATGGTCCTTTTTGGTCTTACAATCTATGAATATTTGTGCTATAGCATATGTAGCATCATCTTAACTTCACAATATTTGCCTTTGCTTTTCTAAACTAAGGCACAGCACTCTGTCTCTTCTTCCAATATGAGTATTGTCAAATCAGTAAGAGGAGTGACCTGAAACTAACATGAGTACAAATTATAGCCAAAATTTGCAGTTGTTCCCAGCATGACACTCCAGTGTGTTACGAATTTGCTGTAATTAGTGGGAGTTTTACAACTGGAAGGACTGCAGTATTAGTCCCAAGAGAAAGACTTGTAGGGAGAGAAAAAGAAAAAGAAGGAAAATAAAGGTACACAGAGCAGAAGAGAAAATAAATAAATAAATGGAAGCTGAGAGAGCAGTGAGAGTGTTCATCCAAAACATTTTATAAAACTTAGTAGATTGCAATCTTTCAATGAAAGAAAAGAAGAGCTCAGCCCAGGCTGCAATTTGGATCAGGACATAAGCTTTTGCAAAGTTCAGGTGTGAGCCAAATCAGACATTCCCCAGTTTGAAAGTGATCAGATACAGGGGTTTTGTATGGTCCACCTCTTTAGATAGATCACATATGATAAAGGATTGAGAAAGAGAATCCTAGAGAACTTGTGTAACATGCTAAGACAAACTAGTGAACGAAGTAATTAAAGTAATTTAAGGATTTATTGTTCCCAGAGTAAATAAATCATAGAACTACTGTTATCAATAATGAGAGTTATCCATTTCAATCCCTCTGCATAACCATAGGATAATAGCCTCTTTGATATGAAGTGACAGTAAGTGCATCCCAAAATGTTTCATGCCTCTTTACAAAAGCCCTGCCAATCCAAGTATCTGCCATCTGTGACAGAAGCATGGATCCTGCCCAGCTCTACATTATTGTGATGAGCGTTGCAAGCATGGGGCGCCTGATCCTGCAGTATTTGCAGAGATACCAAAGGAGCCATGAGAAAATGACAATTCCTTCAAGGCTAGCTTGCTGTGGAATATAGAACGAAACAATTCATGGTTGTTGTCATGTTGTCAGAGCAGCTGCTGACTTAGAGCACTAGTTCTGGGCCCAAGAAACAAGCACTGACTGGTGGAATTGCATCATTATGCAGGTATAGGATGATGAACAATGGCTTCAGGACTTTCAGATGTGCAAGGCCACATTCCTGGATGTGTATGCAGAGCTCGCCCCAGCCCTCCAACGCAGTCATACCAGAATGAGAGCTGCACTGACTGGCAATCACTATGGGCAGGATTGCAATGCCAGATTGCTGCCCATCAGTCAGGAATCCATTTGAAGTTGGGAAATCCACCAGGGGGGTTGCCGTGATGCAAGTGTGCAGGGCCGTTAATCGCATCCTGCTACAAAGGATGGTGACTCTGGGCAATGTGCAGGACACAGTGGATGGTTTTGCAGCAGTGGGATTCCTGAACGGTGGTGGAGTGACAGATGGCATGCAAATCCCTATTTTGACACCAGACCACTTTACCACAAAGTACATCAACATAAGGGGCTACTTTTCCATAGTATTGCAAGCGCTGATGGATCACAGGGATGTTTTACCGACATCAACACGGGATGGTCAGGGAAGGTGCATCTTTAAGAACACAGACCTGGTCTGAAAGCTACAAGCAGGGACTTTCTTTCCAGACTGGCAGATTATCATAGGGATATTGAAATGCCAACAGTGACCCTGGCATTCCTTCCCAGGACTGCCTTCCTCTTACTCCCATAGCTCACAAAGAAGCCACACACTGGTCACCACGACAGCAGCAAGGAGCACTTCAGCTACAGGCTCAGCAGGTGCAGAATGACAGATGAATGTGCCTTTGGCCATATAAAAGGCTGCTGTGCTATCTACTCATGAGATTAGATCTCGGTGAAAAAAACATCCAAATGGCTATACCTGCCTGCTGTGTGCTTCATAATATCTGTAAATAAAACGAGGAAGACTTTATAGCACCTTAGAGACTAACAAGTGAGCTATAGCCCATGAAAGCTTATGCGAAATAAATTGGTTAGTCTCTAAGGTGCTACAAAGTCTTCCTCATTTTATTTACGAATACAGACTAACACAGCTGCTAATCTTAAACCTGTCATAATATCTGTGAAACAAAAGAGGAAAGTTTCTGTCCAGGTGGAGGTCAGAGGTAGAATGGCTGTCTGCTGATTTTGAGCAGCCAGATACCAGGGCTGTAAGAAGAGCTCAACAGGGAGCTATATGGCTCAGGAAGACTTTGCAAGACCTTTTTTAATAATGAGCTACAGTAATGTGTGTTGCTGTCCAGTCTGTCCACAAGGGTGATCCTCCAAACCCTGTGCTCGGTATCCAAAGCATCAGAAGCTTGCAGGATCTCTTGGAACATGTCATCCCACATCCTCTTCCTTCTCCTCCTCATTTGGCTGAGCCGCTTCACTGGTGTAGACAGAGAGACCCTCCAGGCCACATTTCCAGCTACAAAAGCTAAAATGCACAGAGGTACTATTAAGAAGCAGAGAGGTAGCCGTGTTAATCTGGAATAGCAGAGGTAACAAAGTCCTGTGGCACCTTAAAGACTAACTATAAAGTTTTGAAGCATAAGCTTTCGTGGGCTAATACCCACTTCGTCGGATGCAAGCAGTGGAAGTGTCCAGAGGCAGGTATAGAAAAGTAGGCAAGAACCAGGTGGGAGGTAAAAAGGTTAGTCCAATTAGGCTGAACCAGCTTGTTATCTCCGATCAGGGAGGGTGGGTTATTCTTCTAGCATTTGAATGGGGGGAGGGGGGTGAACATGGAGAGAGGAGAAACTATTTCTGTAATTAGCAAGCCATTGTAGGTCTTTGTTCAATCCGAGATTGTTTGTGTTGAATTTGCAAATGAATTGTAGCTCTGCAGTTTCCCTTTGCAGTCTGGACTTGAAGTTTTTTTGCTGCAGTATGGTGACTTTTAAATCTGTAATTGTGTGTCCAGGCAGGTTGAAGTGTTCTCCTACAGGTTTTTGTATATTGCCATTCCTAATATCTGATTTGTGTGCATTTATCCTTTTTCGTAGGGACTGTCCAGTTTGGCCGATGTACATAGCAGAGGGACACTTGTGGCATATGATGGCATATATGACATTGGTTGATGTGCAGGTGAATGAACCAGTGATGGTATGGTTGATCTGGTTAGGTCCTGTGATGGTGTTGCTGGTGTAGATATGTGGGCAGAGTTGGCATCGAGGTTCGTTGCATGGATTGGTTCCTGAGTTGGAGTTATTGTGGTGCAGTGTGCTGTTGCTGGTGAGAATTTGTTTAAGGTTGGCAGGTTGTCTGTGTGCCAGGACTGGCCTTTCTCCCAACTCTCAACTCTCGTCCACTCACACCCCTTCTCTATCTACGCTACATTGATGACATCTTCATCATCTGGACCAATGGGAAAGAAACTCTGGAAGAATTCCACCATGACTTCAACAGCTTCCACCCCAACATCCACCTCAGTCTGGACCAGTCCACACAGGAAGTCCACTTCCTAGACACCACAGTGCAAATTAATGATGGCCACATCGACACCCCACCCTATACCGAAAACCTACCGACAGCTATGCCTACCTTCATGCCACCAGCTTCCATCCCGGACATACCACACAATCCATTGTCTACAGCCAAGCACTGAGGTACAATCGGATTTGCTCCAACCCCTCAGACAGAGACCAACACCTAAGAGATCTTCACCAAGCTTTCTCAAAACTACAATACCCGCACAAGGAAATAAGGACACAGATCAACAGAGCCAGACGTGTACCCAGAAGCCTGCTGCTGCAAGACAAGCCCAAGAAAGAAAACAGAACACCACTGGCCATCACCTACAGTCCTCAGTTAAAACCTCTGCAACGCATCATCAGTGACCTACAACCCATCCTGGACAATAATCCCTCACTTTCACAGGCCTTGGGAGGAAGGCCAATCCTGGCACACAGACAACCTCCCAACCTTAAACAAATTCTCACCAGCAACAGCACACTGCACCACAATAACTCCAACTCAGGAACCAATCCATGCAACAAACCTCGATGCCAACTCTGCCCACATATCTACACCAGCAACACCATCACAGGACCTAACTAGATCAACCATACCATCACTGGTTCATTCACCTGCACATCAACCAATGTCATATATGCCATCATATGCCACAAGTGTCCCTCTGCTATGTACATCGGCCAAACTGGACAGTCCCTACGAAAAAGGATAAATGCACACAAATCAGATATTAGGAATGGCAATATACAAAAACCTGTAGGAGAACACTTCAACCTGCCTGGACACACAATTACAGATTTAAAAGTCACCATACTGCAGCAAAAAAACTTCAAGTCCAGACTGCAAAGGGAAACTGCAGAGCTACAATTCATTTGCAAATTCAACACAAACAATCTCGGATTGAACAAAGACCTACAATGGCTTGCTAATTACAGAAATAGTTTCTCCTCTCTCCATGTTCACTCCCCCCCCCCCATTCAAATGCTAGAAGAATAACCCACCCTCCCTGATCGGAGATAACAAGCTGGTTCAGCCTAATTGGACTAACCTTTTTACCTCCCACCTGGTTCTTGCCTATTTTTCTATACCTGCCTCTGGACACTTCCACTGCTTGCATCTGACGAAGTGGGTATTAGCCCACGAAAGTTTATGCTTCAAAACTTTATAGTTAGTCTTTAAGGTGCCACAGGACTTTGTTACCAGAGGTACTATTGTGAGTTTATTCACAAGATAAATGGGTGTACAGAACTCACTCTGCTTGATCCACACAAGTTGCAAGCGCTACATAGAGCATGGAGGCAGTCCCGTATGACCCAGGGGAGGAGGAGGAAGGAGGCAAATTGAGACAATAAGGGCTGGGGGTAGCTCATACAGATGAGCATATGTGGATAGCACAATTGAACTGAATATGGCACCTTTTTGCACAGGTGGTGGTGATTTTACCTGATATCTCACTCCTGGGGGTAACAGAGGCTGAAAGGGAACAGCTCTTTACAGGCGTCTGGCTGCAGACTGGGGCTGTATGCTGCTAGCCTGTGTGCTGCAATGGTGCCTGCTGAAGTAATTGCTGAGTGGCATGAAAAAGTGTCCTCCCACAGCAGAAGAAATAAGGCAGCTGTCCCCAGAAACCTTTTGCAGAGGTTGCAAACTACCTACAGGAAAATTCCCTTGAGATCTCTATGGAGGTTTCATGGGACATCCCGATACACATAAACAAACTTCCCCCTCTACCTAACTGAACAGGGGAATGAGAAACAGAGAGCAACTCTGCCTCTGTTGGTTATTTCACTACCTCTTCTAGCATGATTAAAAAAACATAAATAAACAGGTGTGACCATCTGTTCATTATCAAAGCAAACTGCAAACTTGCCAGAGATTCTTTCCCCCTGCAATAGGCTCCACCTGTGCTGGACTTTATAGGGACTGGCTTGACTGCTCTGGAGTCAAACAACGTAGCTGTAATAACTTCTTTAGCATTAATGAAAATTAAGTGCATCCAAGGAGAGACCAAATTCTGCTCTGAGTTTTTCCAAGTGCAAATCAGGAGTAACTCTATTAAAGTCAGTATTGGTTTTCCAGATAAACCAGTCTGCCCATCACTCATTTTTATTCACATTATCATTTTCCACTATATATGCTTTCAGTATTTCATACCTGTTTGCCCTTATTTATTTTGGAGGGATGGAGATGGCAAGATGATAAAACCTAATGGTACCTAGTGAAAGTAAATTGAGTTAACTGGATTTTCAGTACTTTAACTGAGAGTAGGATTTGACCCAGATAAAGCTTTTAGTCATTTAGGATGTGTGTGTATGTGGAAAATTAATATACCCCTTCTGCAAAAATATGGTTTAAATAATTTAACAGTTAATGGGAACTACTTCAGCTCTTAATAGCCTGAAGTCCAAATTTTGATTGCTATTTTCCTTCAATGGTTCAAATCTAATTGTTCAAAGTGGGAGAGTCATTCTAAATGAAAAATTTTTCCCTCAAATTAAAAAGTCTTGTATAATCACCTGAATTGTAAGCATGGTGCTCTTCCTTGCTATATCATATTCAACTGGCTGACGTAAAACATTTGCACATAGAAGTTTCACATTACAGATTTTAAGCTGATCACTCTTAAAGAACTCAGTGAGTACAGACATACATAAAACTTCAGGAAAGGCTAGAATTAATGTTAATGAAGTCTTCCAAAGAAACCTGTTACATTTGAGCTTGTGAAGAGAAGGGAAGTTCATTCATTTTCCATTGCTCATCAAATGCAATGGCTGAAGAATAAACTTTAAATCTTTTTTTTGTTTCAAGGATTGTCTTTTCAGCAAGGGAAGTAAATATTTTTAGACAAGGTGATATTGTGCTTTTTTCATATTTCTATGTAAGGGGAAACAATTATTTCTGTTGTGGATGAAAAAAGATATTAGCTCTTCATGGACCTATTCCTACATAACTTAAAACTTGGTTTTAAAATCTTAGATACATCAGTGTGTTGAAAGTAAATCAACTGAAAAAGCTGCCCTCTCTTTCTTTGCTTTTTAGTATTGCTCAATTTCTCTACACAGTGTTAAAGTGAAATTATGGCAATGGATATTAATTAGTGTGATGGGGCATCTGCCCAACACTGGTGGAGAAAGGGTTAAAAGCAGCCCTGGGGAGGCTGTGCAGCAGACAGCTGATCATTAAGGGGCTGCAAGGAACAGCCAATCAGGGCAGAGCAGGCCCATATATAAAGAGAGCTGCAGGGCAAAGAAGGCAGTTTTCTCTTGGGAATCTATGGAGAAAGGACTGGCTCTCTGGAGGGTGGATAGAACTGCCAGCACCCTGGACAGAGAAGAGCTGGGTCAGGGGAGTGAGGAGGGCTCTCTAGCCTGACTGGCTGAAACACTGAAGCCCTGATACAGGGCAGAGAAGGTGCTAGGTCAAGTGTGGGCAAACCTTTTGGCCCCAGGGCCACACCAGGGTTGCAAAATTGTATGGCGGTCTGGGGAGGCACAGCCTTCCCTACCCAAACAGCCTGACCCCACCCCCTATCTGATGCCCACCCACTTCCTGCTCTCCTCAGAACCTGCAACCCTCCAACCCCCCTGCTTCTTATCCCCTGACTGTCCCCTCCAGAGATCTCCCCTGGGACCTCACCCCCTATCTAAGCCCCCTTGCTCCTTGTCCCCTGACTGTCCCATGACCTATCCACATTCCTGTCCCCCTGACAAACCCCTGGGATTCCCCTGCCTATCCAACCGCCTCCATCCCCTGACTGCCCCCCGCCCAGAACCTCTACCCTATCCAACCACCCCGACTTCCCCCTGGGACTCCCTTCCCCATATCCAACCCCCCAGCCCCTCCTTACCATGCCGCTCAGAGAAGCATGTCTGGTAGCCACGTGGACCACTGGAGCTAGACATGCTGCCCCACAGGAGCTTGCAGCCCCGCCCCCTTACCATGCCTCTCAGAGTGGCAGGAGCTTGCAGCCTTGCTGGAGCTAGCTATGCCACTGCAGCACTGCCCAGGAGCAGTGGGCCAGAGCGCTGGTGGTGATCTGAGGCTGCGGGGGACGGGGTAGCCTCTCCGGCAAGGAGCTCAGGGCTAGGCAGGAAGGTCTTATGGGCTGGATGTGGCCAACGAGCTGGAGTTTGCCCATCCCTGTGCTAGGGCTACAGGGAAGTGTCCCAGGGAAATGGACAATGGGGGGTTGAAGGAGACACAGTGTGGCTGCTGCCTAGAGGGTCCCTGAGTTCGGAACTGGAGTAATGGATGGGCCTAGGTCTTCCCCTCCTCCCCCCGCATTGCCCCCACTTGCCACTGAGGGGAGTGACCAGTGAAGGATTTGGGCTGCAGTTGGTCATGGAGGCAAGAGGCTGGACAGAGGACTGCTGCTCCCCTAGAATCGGGGGAGAATGGAATGGGGCACAGCTGTGTCCTGAAGAGGATGCTGTGATTCTTGAGGTGATGCAGGTCTGGTGCAGAATTGATGGCAATGAGACACCACCGGCAGAGGGTGCCCTATGAAAAGACTGATCCAATTGCCAGCACCACCAGCAGGAGGTATCAGGGTGGTGAGTATGGCTCTGGTACAATTAGTGAAGAAATTTGTCTTGGGGCTTATCACCTAGGCACCTTCTACCAATCAGACTAATTTCTCAATAACTCCTAACCCCTATGATCGAATATCACTAGGATCTATCAAAACTAGACTAAAGAAATTGGTTTTATACTGTTCTCTGAGGGATGCCAAGCCTGGCTGGAGGAAGCAGGTTCCAGAAACCAGCCTCTTACCCTGAGAGCACCATGCTCCCCGTTATTGAAGACTAGCAAAAATACCCGGCGTTGCTCAGGGTATTTGTAATTGGAAACTGAGATGTAAAAAGACTACCATCTTTTTTATTAATACAAATTTTGTTCAGACGTCTCAGCGTTGCTCGGGTCCATTGGAGTGAGTGCGGGGTCTGTTGGAGGCAGATATTATTACATCATAACTTTGTCACAGAGAACAGCAGGTTTTAACCTGCTGCCCAGCTGATGTTAATGGGCTTTAAAGAATTTCACCCCAGGGGGTGTAAGAGGTGAGATTTGAAAATTTTTTGATTCTTACCCTGATTAGGACCCTAAAGCCTGTAACTGTACCAAATTTCAAGTCTCTAGCTCAAACGGTGTGGAAGGAGTAAGGGAACATACATACACGCACGCACGCATACACACACACACGCATACACCATTTGACTTTTATATAGAGAGATTTGGCCTCAGGAAATGGCAGTGAGATACCTACAGGATTAAAAATATTATGATTGGACATAGGGAGAGTGACAGTTCTTCAACTGGCAATGCAAACAATTGGCAATAGTGCCAATTTGCACTGTTTTATTGCAAGTCTCATGATTGTATGAGGATTTCAGCTTTCTTTTTTTTTTTAAGTACATTTCTAACACTGATTGTTGTGGTGAAAATCTATAAACAGGAATTTTTCAGACTCAGAAATCAGAAGGCAAATAAAAAGAACACAAAATTTATTTAAAACCCACAAGTTTTAAAGATTGAAATAATCTCAAGATTTTAGGGGCCTGATTCATGAATACTTAGGGGTGGGTACTAGAATTTGGATCCTATGATGAAACGTTTACCCCACACAGACCTTGAAAGTGTGAATGTGGACCTGAGGGGCTAATTATGTTACTTGGCTGCACCTGGAGGGAGAGCCAGGTTTAACTGATCATGAAGCCCAGCTAGCAGGCTAGTTTGTATACAGAGTGAAAGTAAGTAGCATAAGGGGTGCTGAAGGGAGAGGCTGCAATTTCTCTCTGGGAATAAAGAGGTGGTAGGGAAGAAGCCTAGGGGGGAAGAGTAAGACCTCGGATTCTAGCCTGACTAGAGAAGGTTGATGAGCACCCTGAAAAAAGAGTAGGATTTGGATTGCCAGGGAGTGAGAGCCCTAGGAGATGTTCTGTGGTAGCACAAAGCAAGGGGAACTTAAAAGGTGCAAGTCTGACTTGGCCGCAGGGCTGAGTTACAGGAAGAGAGACCACTTCACTGACTGAGGGAGCATCAGCAGAGGGACCATAGAGGGAAAGAGATGCTATACCATGCCTGGCCATGAGGAGGTGCTCCAGTGGTGAGTAAACCCCTTCACAGATCCATCTAGAATATAACTTGAAATTAGAAGCAAATAAGTATCCAGCAGAAAATACTAGTGTTCTATAAGAATATAATGGGTAAGCCCCCTGAAGAGAGATGCAGTTGCATGCTGCACTAGATGAAGCTTTGGAATCTTTTTCAAAGATATCCCCAAGTATAGTACATTGCATAACTGTCTTAAGGTTTTAAAGGCATGAAACTCTGAGTTAAGGTTCATAGTGGAGAGGAAGAGTCATTGTCTAGAAAGTTATAATAGATGGGGGAGAGGGGGAAGCATTACATACCATAGCTGTCTCCTGAGAGTACAGTAGCACCAATGGGGGGGGGGGGAGGGAGAACTCACATCAGTAGCAAAAATTGTTTTTCTGTAAGTCCTTGCTCTCCAGAAACAACTTGGGAGCTTTGTTGCCAAAAATGATTGTGCAATTAGAACTTGGTTACTTATTCTATATATTTCACTATTTTCCCCCAGCTGCATTAGCTCTGCAATGATAAGTAAAAAATAGTTAAATAATATTTTTGTCTCTACCATAAGAGAAGATATGAGTAAGAATACACAGGTGAAGAGAAACTGAGTGAGCTGGTGAGTTTCTAACCACAACCACATTTTAAGTGACATAAGTATCCCTGTGGTTTCAAGTACAATTTTTTTGACCTTAAGTCAATGACCACTTCTGTTTGGCAACTGATTTTTGTGAGTCTCTTGAGCAGTAATTTAAGCGAAGTTTCACCATACTATTTTTACAAACAGGAATCATGTTACTGGCTGCTGAAAAACAAACAGATCTGGGGTGGAAAGCAACATCCAGTGCACAGCACACTTCACCACAGTGAGAATAGAAGTTTTGGCCAATGAAACAGTGGTAAGCCTCTTACAATTATGAAAAATACTATGGAATATTGAATGTCCTTATAACACAAACAGGATCTTGGTAAGGGGTTGGGTAAGATTCACCCAAACTGCTGCAAGGTGATATGGGTAAATATCAGCACCTTATACTAGCTAATCCCCTAAACTCCAAGAAGAATTCACCCTGAGGAAGAGAATGTGAGGCCACTATTCTTGCTTAAGAATCAGAGAGGTAGCCGTGTTAGTCTGGAATAGCAGAGGTAACAAAGAGTCCTGTGGCACCTTAAAGACTAACTAGAAAGTTTTGAAGCATAAGCTTTCGTGGGCTAATACATACTTTGTCAGATGCAAGCAGTCTCATTTCTACTGGATCAGGATAGAAAAGTTTCCATCTGTGCTCCTGCAAAGAAGACCTGCTGAATCAGAACATCCCTAGTTGCTCTGGAACCTCCCCTCCCTGACATTGAAAGATACATGGGACTGGCCAGGAAGTTGGGTTGTGGCTGCTTTGCCCCACCACAGTCTTACCACTGGGTGTACTTTACACTGGTCAAGGGTTTATACCAGCAGAAATTGGTATAGTGCCTGGCATGAGTTTAGCCTATTGTCTGAAAGACTCGCATAGTAATCTTATTCTCTGCACTTCTTCAGTGTTTGTCATACATAAATTTAAATCACTTTCCAGAGCTGGGTGAGCATTATTACAGAACTCTTTACTAAAAATCCTACTTACTGTTCTGACGAAGGAATACCATTGAATGACACGGAGTCTCTGCGCGCACACAAACCACTTCCTACCTATATAGGATGATTTTCAAAGGACAGAACAGTATTTTATACTGTTGCAATAAACTCAGTGGGCTAGATTATTATCCTAGTTACTGAAGTACATTGAGTCACTTAATTGACACTAGTGCAACTGAGATCAGACTGTGGTTCAGTGATTTTCCATTGTTGCCATTTAATAATGGTCCTCTAAAAATATAAAGATGGATGTGAAGTTCATATCTGCACTTTAATCAGAGAATGGAGGCATTTGATTTAAAAATGTAGGCGTGAATTGTGAAAACTGGGTCAAAAGCCTAAGATCTTTCTCTGAATTCAAAACACACATACAGTATGTGAAATGTTCTAGCCTAGTCTGTAAGGGGGAAGGGGTGTAACTAGCATTTCCTCTTCTGTAAATTTTCAGACTGGAATGCAGTAGCACATCTGTATGGAATTAACATGGCATCTCTCCCTGGTACATACAGATTCATGTGACTGCACAGCTAGACTCTGTGATCTTGAGTCCTGCTTTGTTTTACCTAGTAAAAACATCACAATTGATTGTACCTACGGGTCCAATAATTAAAAAAATATATATAATGTTTCTTAAAAAATAAGTCATCAGCCAACCCTGAAGTAGTTTCAGCACTTACATCCTGTATTTGTGCTTCAGAGACACTCTTCAGCAGGCTAAACACCAAACCAAACATTTACATTTTTAGTCATTGCTAATATTTTTCTAGACAATCAAGAAAATAGTGTTATTCTTTATCTAAATCATATCTTGGAACACTTCTGATGATTCCCAACATCCCAGTTGGTATTCTACTTATATAGGTGAATTGCTATAAAAGCATAGTTTTGGTATGTCCAATAGAAACATTCCCACCAGATCTTTGGGTGTGATTTCATCACTGCATTATATCAGTTTGACACTGGTCTAACACTATTGAAATCAATGGAATTACACCAGCATAAAACTGAATTAATGCAATGGCAGAACAGTCCTGATGTTGTACCATTATAAGTTAATGATGTATTCCACAGAGAGAGAGGTGGGGGGAATAGATATTTGTTATGTATGTATTTATGCACTCTTTTTAAAAGTCATATTAACTACTGTGACAAGGTGGCTCCTCGGCTCCCCTGACTCAAGTCCTTTGGGGTTCTGACACAGCACTGGCGCCCTGACCAGGCTGAAGCAGACCCCGTCTTTCTGCTGCTCCTTAGCAGCCCGCTCCCTGTCTCTTTCTCTCTGGGCCAGGCTCCTGCAGGCTAGGAAAGCTAGGTTCCCCCTGGGAGGGACCCTTTGTTCCCTTCCCCTGCTTGCCAGCAGCCCCTCCGTCCCTGCTTCCCTCACCTTACTCTGCACACGCCTCTGCTTTCACCAAATTCTCTCCTCTGACTCCTACTGCCTCCAACTCACTCCTCAAACTCCCACACTCCTCCCTGGGGAGGAGTCTCTTTAAAGGGCTCTGGCAGTCTCCTTAACTGGCCTCAGCTGGCCCTGCTCCTGGCTGTGGCAGCCTTGCTCAGCTGGACCTCATTCCCCTGTAGTAACCCTTCTAATTACAGGTCCTTCTGGCAGCTGCCTGCCCTGGGTCTACCACACTATCAATTGGAGTTCTACATGTTGAGCACTTGCTGATTTGAACCCTATATAAATTGTGGGCCAGAAGTTCCTTGGGAATGTGTTAATCTGTGTACCCAGGGATTGTCACCATAGTATTTGTGTACTTTAACACTTCAGTTTGTCCACTAAGATATTAAACAATCAAATTCTGCCCAGATTTGTATCCCATACAAACCTACTGAAGTCAATGAGGCTGTAGTGTGTATAAATTAGGGAAGAATTTGGCCCTAAAATGCAAAAATCCTGATGATTTTCACTTCATATTGTATTAAGAAAAGAGAGAAAATTTTAAGACATTTACTATTTTATTTTGTTTGGAATCCTTCTAATTACATCATGTTACTACCTAGCTTTGGGCTTACAGAGGATTCTCTGGACTGCCTCTAAGATCTCTACACTCTCTGGGGTCACAGGTCTAAAACAGGCAGAATATAGAGTTTGTGTGATACAGCCAATGGGAGAATGAATGCAACTGTGACATTCAATGAAATCATGGGGGAATAGAGAGACTATTACTGCGCATTGTGTTATACAAACTTGTGTAAAGTCAGGGATATATTACTCCTTGATTCTTTCAATTAAAACTTTTATTTTATGTATTTTTAGCTTCATGCAGCATAGAAAAGCCATGGAGTGTGGAATAGAGGAAATTCTCAGGTTTTTCAGATGACCAGTACAGTTAATACAGTGAAACCTCCATTTAACGGACTAATTCGGGCGAGGGGGTGTCCGTTAAATGAAAAAGTCCGTTATTTAATAATAAAAAAAAATGAGCTGTCGAAGCAGCAGCCCGACTGCCACAGGGTCGGGGCGGCAGCTCTGCAGCCCGCCTGCTGCCGGGACCCGGGTGGCAGCCGGGAGCCGGCAGCCAGCCAGCCCACTCGCTGGCGGGACTCGGGCGGGAGCCGGGAGCCAGCAGCCCGCCCGCTAGTGGGACCTGGGTGGGAGCCGGAAGCCAGCTTGCCCGCCAACCAGCCCTTCCGCTGATGTGACCCGGGCGGCAGCCAGGAGCAGGCAGACAGCCCTCCCGCCAGCCAGCCCTCCCGCTGCCGGGACCCGGGCGGGAGCTGGCAGCCAGCCCGCCCGCCAACCAGCCCTCCCGCTGCTGTGACCGGGAGCAGGCAGGCAGCCTGCCCGCCAGCTAGCCCGCCCGCTGCCTGGACCCTGGCGGCAGCTGGGAGCCGGCAGCCAGCCCGCAAGAAATGGATTTGGGATGCATCAGACTTGCTCAGAAATTTTGTCCGTTGCATCCGAAGTCCGTTAAATCGAGGTTTTACTGTACATTGAAACATGTGACTTGTAACAAAAATTCCCAGAACTCTTCTGCTGATCTAATTTTATCCAACATCAAGGATTATCTTGAAATTATAAGACGTGGCCTGAATGCAAAAGGTGATTGAGCTGATTTTTAAAATGCTGTAGTGTAGAGTACATAATAGGCATGACTTTTTGTGGATACACAACTAAAAATATAGGTTTGAACCCCATGGTCTCAATTCAATGAGATTTAAAGCATTTACATATTTATTTTTAAAGAGTATAATAATGAGAACTTAAGTCAGCAAGCAGTAACTATAAGAAGCCCAAAAAAACACTATTACTATTTTTTTTTTATTAAAAGCTGATAAGGCAAATTCCCTGCCCTACTCCACTCCTGTTGCACCACTCAGGGACTAAAGGCAGCCTAGGCACCCAAGATGGGGAGTCCCACACTTTGAGGGAGTCTCCAGAGTGGGAGAAGAGTCAGTGCAGCCAGACCTACAACACCCATCCCCATTTTTTGTGTGATTATGGACTTTATCCATAGACAAATACACTACAGCTGAGCAACTCCTTTGTGTATTATACTTTTTTTTTAGAACTTGACTCCTTTCAGAGTAGACCACACTGTAAAGTATTTGATAAGTATTTAATGAGATGCTGCTAGTTGCCTGTTTCACTTGGGTGAGTGAGGCACAGATGCACAGTATCCTTATAGCAATTCCCATGTTGTGCATTAAAATCACTTAACTCTTCTTAATGGAAAGATGTGCTACATTTCTCTCAGCAGCACATATGAAGGGCAACTTTTTCCTTCAGTTTGGATTGCACCCTACAGTTTGGGGACCACTGTTTTAACCATAGTGTATCTTCTAATCATATAGGAGCAGCTCTTGTCCTGTGAACATTCTGGAGTTTTTGTATGTGGATCTGGTCCCTTTTGGTTATGCTAGATACTGGCCTGATTGGTCATGGTAGTCATTTCAGCACCAGGGCCGGCGACAGGAATTTTGGGGCCCCGTACGCAGATCGTGCGCCCCCTCCCCCGGTCTCCCGCCACCCGTGCCCCCCCCCCGCCAGTCTCCCGCCGCCCGTGGGCCCCCCACCCGGTCTCCCGCCACCCGCGGCCCCCCCCAGCCATTCTCCCACCGTCTGCGGCCCCCCCCCGGTCATTCTCCCGCCCCCCGCGGGGGCCCCCGGTCTCCCGCCGCCCGCGGCCTCCCCTCCTGGCCGTCTCCCGCCGCCCACGGGCCCCAACCCCCGCATACATTTTGGCCGCGTGGCCGGCTGGGAGAAGCAAAGGGGGGCGGGGGGAGGCTGCTGGGTGCCGGGGGAGGGGGGCTGGTGAGCGCTGCAGCGGCTGCGACAAGGGGGTACAGCTGAGTACCAGACCTGCCCCGGACTTCGTGGGGCCCCCCTGAAGTCCGGGGCCCGGTACAGCTGTACCCGTTGTACCCCCCTGTCGCCGGCCCTGTTCAGCACATGCTAGTAATTTTGAATCTTTGTTTTATCTGGAGGCAGACTGTATAACTGAAAGTAGCCATTTTCCAATGCATTCAGTTTCCACGTCATTAGCATTTGTGCCAGTTCTTGGCTGCCACATTATAAAATGCAGAGGTATGGGTTATGGCCTTCCATTTTAGCTCTAGTAACTTTTCATTGTAACTTCACTGCCAAGTTACTGACTTATGGATAGGTTAATGACATAGTTTATTCCCAATCCTTGTAAATTTGAGAGAATGTTCACTGCTGAACTGTGAAGCATGCAGTTTAATTTGTTCTGAATAGTCCATGTCTGGTGTATATAGAAACTGTGTAATGATTACAGATTTACTTTGTATCCTCTCGTTTGATGTTTGAAGTACATGGAACAGCTGTGTTGTCCACTATCCACAAATATTTACTTCTGTTCCACTATGGTAAACCCACTACTTGATGCTGCTGTGATTTCTGTGCTATTGCTAAGATTTCATTGTTGGAGATTCTGTAGCATTAGCAGATCTCACACTTTACTATGCTTTTAAAAAAAAAATTCTCAGGCCAACCTAAGCTATCACTTCCTTTTGCCACTTTTTACATTTTTATCTTTCTTGTGATCTTACCTATATTCAACGTTTTATTTCTTGATTAATTATCTGGGATACTACTATTTTCTTTGATCATGAATCCACTCATTTCACAGTTTCTTAGTGATTTCTTTATGGCTGCATTTGAGTTGCATTGTCTGGAGGCCATGCTTATTGCTATATTATACTTGCTGTATCTTCCGTCATGGTATCTTCTTTTTGCTTTGTTCATACGTAGATTCTCATTGCTCAGATGCCTTTTGCTTCTATCTCATCTTCCCTTTTCTGCCACTTGACTTAATTTTATATATGCAAAGGAAAGCATATCCACATTATCTTTTTTCCCCGTTGTCACGGAGTGTGGGGAGTCCGGTCCCTGCACCCCCACTTCCTGGGATTCACAGTGACTCTCAGCCAGCCAGTAGATTAGAAGGTTTAATTAGGGATAACAGGAACACAATTCAACTCAGAGCTTCTCAGTACAAACAGGACCCCCTCTGGGGGGCAGGGAGATGAGACCCCAGATTGGGGCTCCCGCCTCGTCCCCAACCTCTATCCTCCCAAAAAACTCCACAGAAAAACTCTCCCCTGCTCCCTTCCCCCTGGCCACTCCCCCCAGCCTTTGTTCAGAGGGGAGTTGGGTTACAGCCCAGAATTACCTTCCCTGTCACACCCTGTCTTATAGTTGGTTTACACGAGCGGTTCTCAAACTTTTTGAGACCGCGACCCCCTTTTGTACTCCGGCGGCCCGGCGCGACACCTCCGCCGAAAAGCCGCCGAATTACAAAAAAAAAAAAAAAAACCACCCACAGAAAAAAAACCCAACCGTGCCGGATGTCCCGGCCTTCAGTTCCCGCTGCGGGCGGGCTCCTGGCTGAGCCCTAGCCCCGGTCCCCACCGGCGACTGGGGCTCAAGCAGCCGCCGGGGCTCAGGGCTCACCACTGCCCGGGTATCACGGCTCGAGCCGCTGCCCGGGCCTGGAGGCTGGAGCCGCCGCTGGTGGCCCCGGAGATCGCGGCTGCTCGGGCTGCCGCTGGCGGCCGGGTATCCTGCAGCAGGGAGTTACTGGGGTAGGGTCTGGCGACCCCCACAAAAGTGGCCCGCGACCCCTCGAGGGGTCGCGACCCCCACTTTGAGAACCCCTGGTTTACACAGTTGCAGTTTAAGCAACAGCCTCAAAATCATTGGTGTTATACAGCAGTGGTCCCCAACCCCCGGTCCGTGGACCGGTACCGGTCCGTGGAGCATTTGGTACCGGTCCGCGGCCGCGTTCCCCTCCAGCCCGCCCCTTCTGCATCCGGCCGCCTTCCCTTCCGCATCTGGTCGCGTTCTCTTCCGGTCTGCTAAGGCTTCCGCTTTTTGCGGCTTTCCCGCCGCCGTTTTCCTGCGGCTTTTCGGCGGACATATAGGAGCCGAAAATATAAAACGAAAGATGAGCCACTGAGTTCTGCGGGTTTTCGGCGGACATACATCGGTCCGCCGCACCGCACAGAGCCCCCGGGCCGCAAGCCTTACTCGCCCGCGTTCACCGGTCCGCGGTGAGTAAAAGGTTGGGGATCACTGTTATACAGTATAGCAGCTTCTATTATCGCTGCTAAAGTCTTTTCATTTTGCGTAAATCTAGTGTGTACTTCTGCAAGTACTTTAGATGCATATATGTGTTCCCTTATTTCCCTTTCATCAGCACCACCTTTAGTCCTGATTGCAGTGTATCTCCAGGTAATTTAACCAGATGGAGGCATCATAATGCCATTGAGGTCCAGTAGGTCAGACACTAGGACCAGAAGATGTGGGTCCTCTATTGCTGACCTTGGGAAATCATTTAATCTTTGAACCTTGTTTTTTCTATCTGTAAAATGGAAATTATGATGTTCAATGTGCTTGTAAGTCTACAGAAGAAACTTACTATAAAAGATTGTTACTATCATTTACTATAGCTTAGAACTGCTTCCCTAACTCTTCCCCTCCCCCCAATTCATTGAATGATTCTCACTTTTGCTCCTAGGAAAAACAAACATTTGTTTCACAGGATTAGTTACAACCCATTAGACAATTAGATTAACTTAAGGTATACTCTTTGTTTTACTTTTAAATGATTTAAAGGTGTACACAGCAGCTATGCAGACAAATGATAAACAGGATATTAACAATCTAGGTTATACTAGGAGATAGAAATCCAGTACTTTGTGCTCCACATTTATTTGTAAACTAATACTGTAAAGGATAGCTCCCTTTATCACAGACAGTGAGCTACTCCACTGATGTAATTAGCGTAGCTTCACCGAAGTAAATAGAGCTTATGTCAATTCACACTAATTTAGAATCTGGCCCAGAGCGTGATATAGCAGCATTATACACAAGTAGGCAGTTATGTTTGATATTGCTAAGTCAGCTCCCAATACCGTGTTTCCCCAAAAATAAGACAGTGTCTTATATTAATTTTTGCTCCCAAAATTACATTACATTATATTACAGCGAGAGGCAAAACTGGAAGTACGTCTTATTTTCGGGGGATGTCTTACTTTCGGGGAAACAGGGTATCAGTCATTTAGGTAGGTGCATGACATTGACCATGCATATGTAACATCTGATTTATTTTAGCATTTTAATATACACTATTTTAAAACTTAGTCTAAGTTTTATGTGATTTTAAATACCAGATGGACCCAATATGCTCCCAGTATACTTTAATGAATAAATATTGAAAGATCAAAGTGTCCAGACCTGCTGTAGCATTCGCAAAGTGGGAGAAAGGCCAGGCCATGGGTAGATCTTTGAAGACGCTGCTTTTTTTTTTTTTTTAACTATTATTATGCAGTGAGGACTAACCAGATCTCACTCATTTGGGCAACATTTTAAAGCAAGTTTTAAAGATCTCCATAGGGCAATGAAGAATTTGCAAAGTACTAGTACAGTGGTGAGAGAAAATGGAGGGTGATATATTAAAATGTGTAGGAAAACCTAACATAACAGTGAACTGGGCAAGATCATTTGACAGCAAGGGTAAAAAAAGATCATGAATTCAGAGGAAATGGTCCTGCAGAAATGTTTAGATGTTGGTGAAAAGGCATAAAGTGATTCACTTTAATACCACATTATTTTTATTTCATGATTTTGTAATTCTTGTGAATGCAAAATTACATATATGCAAATAAATAACTAAGCAATAAGGTGTTGCTTTCTCAATTATCACCACATCTATGCTACCACTAATACCACCACACCAGTTATCAGTTTTAACAAACATGTCAATTTTCCAAGACTGTTAACAGGGACAGAGACTGATTGCAAGAAACAATGGCAACATTATCATGGATGGGTGCAAGGAAGAGAGAAGGGATAAAGTGTACTAAGGAAATTATATCTGCAAAATTAAGCTAGGCTTATAAAGAGACTAGTCTATCATACGTTGATTGGAAGAGGACACAGCTCATCTCAGTTTACAAGAGCTGTATGTATAATAACAATACATGTGTAATCAAACAGTGCAAGCTAGGCCACTGCTTCCTACAGCTCCCATTTACCGGGAATGGCGAGCCGCGGCTAGGGGGAGCTGTGAGCGGCCAAACCTACGGCCACTTGAGTAAACAAAACATCTTGCAGTCAGCCAGGGGCTTACCCTGGCCAACCCACGGAACAAATTTGGGCCTATAGTTTTGGAGAAGGAAGAGGATGGGCAGGAAAAGTTCAAGAGCCCAATTTTGGTCACATTGATTTTAACATAACACCTGAATATCGACAAAGGGATGTCAGAAAGACAAGCTGAGATAACTCATTGGCACATGGATAGTAGTCCTTCATGCTTCCATAGAAGAACACTTAGGCTTGAATTTTCAAAAGCCCCTAAAAGTATGTCAACACTGAAATGAAAAACTCATGGCTGGCCCGTATCAGCTGACTCGGGCTGCAGGGCTATAAAACAGTGTAGACATTTGGGCTTGGGCTAGAGCCCAGGCTTTTGAACCTGCAATTTTATATCCCCACGAGCCACCGGATACCAGCCACTTGTGGGTATTTTTTATTGCAGTATAGATGGACCCTGTGTGACTTGGGAGCCTAATTCCAACATTCAAAGGTGACTTAGGCACTCAGCAACTAAGTCTCATTAAGAATTAATAGATAATTCATAATTTGCTCTATTGAAAGTGGGAATGACCCACCAACAACCACCATACAGACTTTTTGGGGATTGAAATATAAATCTCTATAATTTCCATGCGTTTCTAATATAATTTCACAATTTACCTCTTTTTCTGTATTTTTCTTTTGCTCAATACCTTGGCACCCCATTTTAAAAATAGTTAGGCTTCCCCAAATACAAGATAAGATTACTTTTGGGGGGTAGGGGGAAAATTTTGCTAGCCAGTTATTTTTATTTATATAAACATACACAACAAATCTAGGCATGCTTATGGTTTTGGGTGGAAACCAAACTACTATAGACAGGAAATAAGGTAAACAAACTGAAACAATCAGCTTTAATGTTTGAGGTTTATTTGAAACACAAAGCAACCTCAACAAGCAGGAAAATCTAAGCAAAGTACAGTAAGTTTTGCAAATCATAACTCGTTCTTATCCAGGCCTTGCAGAGAAGTCACTAAACTCTCATACAACTACACAAGGTTAAAAAAAGACAAAGGATTAAAATCTGATTCGCCTCTAGAGTGCTACAGTCCTGGTGTCCTCATTTAACTGCCGAGATTTAGCTACTCAACCGCACGCCTCCTGGAAGAATAAACATTCATTGTCTGGGCTCCCCAACGCCGCCCCTCCTCCCGCTGGACTGAAATTAGAACATAGTCAGGCAAAAGGTCACGGATGGAAAGCGAGCAATTACATGCCCTTTTCACCGCCGGTAACCGGCCAATTTCCTCAACAGATCTCAGCTGCGGGACGGCTCCCGCCACCGAAGGGGCTGCGCGGCCGTTCTCGCCTTGCTGGCCAGATACCTAACCCCAGTCGCCCACCTCCCCCAGTGGCAATGCCCCTTATGTGGCCTTCCTGCATGTGAGGGTCGGTGCGTTCGAGATCCACTTCTGTGCCCCGGAGAGAAACAAACCCCCAGAGGGGACGGGGCGGAATCCACGTTGGGGGCAACTCTGCACGGACTAACTCCGTGCACATGTCGCCGTTACTCCGCGGCGCCCCCACCCCGGCACGTGGGAGGAGGGGTGTGCTCGCCACAGAGGTAGCTAAGGGAAGCGAGGGACTAAGGCAGCTCTTGGAAAGGAAAAAAGAGCCGCCGTCTCCTGAGTGCCCGGCACCGGCCCGCCCCGAGACGCGAGGGGAGGAAAGACGAAGTTGTGAAAGCGGGGGGGGCAAGGGAGCAGTGGCATGAAATAACCGATACCCCGAGAACCCCCCCTCACAGCCTCCTCGCCCATCCCCCCTACGACTTCCTCTCCCCCCGCAGTCCACCTCCCCTCCCGTTCTCAGCCCCACCTCCCCCAGGCTGCAGCCCCCGCCCGTCTCACCCGCCTAGCCCCGCGCCCTCCTTGCTGCGCTCCCACGTGCTGGGAGCTGCGCTGCTCCCCACTGACTGACAGGCAGGCAGCCGCCCTGCCTCAAAACCCTCCAGCGCCTCGCATCCTTCAGTTCGCTCCTCCGCAGAGCAGCTGCGGCGTCCGGGGGCCCCTTCACCTTCCTGCTCTCGCCGCCTCTCCAGGATCCGTCGGTCAAACTGCCGCCTCCTGCTCCTCGCTCTGCCCTCGGCACCGCTCCGGTGCAGCCTGGCTGTGCCCTAGTGACTCCTGGGGGTGCCGGGGGCTCCGCAGGGCCGGTCGGGGGCGCCCCTCGGTCCCCGCTCTTTTGTAAATACGAAGCACGCCGCGGAGCGATGCAGCGAGGAATCCCGGGCGCTCTGGCGCGTGCTGTCCCTGCGGCTTGCTGAAGGCGCTTTGGAAGAGGCGGCTGCAGCACAGTCCCTCCCGGCAGGGAAAGAGGGAGCAGCGGCCCCCTGACCGCCGAGTGCTGCGGCCTGAAGACGCCCCCCGGAGTGGAAGTTTCATTACTTTGCACCCGGTCTTCCTCCTGCTCGGGGTTTCCAGTTGTCCAGTCGCAGGATGGGGAGACGGCGGGGGCTTTGCCCGCAGCTTTATTGCTTGTGGTTGGGCTGTGTCGCGCTGTGGGCGCAGGGAGCAGCCGGGCAGCAAAAGCAACGGGAGGTCCGGCCCGTGGGGGAACCAGACGCCATCTACCCAGCCTCGGAGAATCGGGAGGACGGGGCGGGGGCCGCCACCAGCCGGGTCCGCAGGAGAGGCCAGCAGGATGTGCTCCGGGGGTAGGGAAGCACTTCAGTGCAGCTCACAGCTACTTCACACAATGCAGCACAGCCACCCCGCGGGCAGCCCCTTCCCGCTCACTTCCCTGTAAGCCAGCGCCCCAAGCCGCACCGTCACTGTAACCCCCTTCGTGCAGTGCACAACTACATCCATACACCCCGCAGTCCCTCCAGGCGGGCCCCAGCCCCATTCCACGACTCCTCCGTGGAATCCATTACCATCCCCCACAGCTACCTTCACCACTTCACAGCGCACTCCCTGTAACCTCTCCTCACTTCAGAACCCCAACCGGTGGCTCTTGTGTTTGTCTTCTTCACACATGACATTTTCTCTCAAACTCACTTCTTAGTCTAATGCAGTCTCCTTGTTTTAATTCTACATGTTGGCCACGATTTATAAAAAAATAGCGTCTTAGATACTGTGATTATGTTTGAAGATGTGATTTGCTTCTAAAGGTAAATGTGAAAAAGGGGTACTGTTAACAAGTAACAAAACTTGCTTCAATTTTGTGATCATGGGTATTCCAGCCTTTGAGGTAGACTTTGTTTGGCATCTTAAACGATATGCTTCCAAAAGAGGATGGTTTACTTTGATCTGAGGAAGAATTTTTATTTAAGGTGGTGGTGAAAGGTGCCTTTTCTTTGGTTTTTTAATTTTTATTTTGCGTCAGGGAAGGGGAGTTTGCTTTTGTTTGGCAGTTCACACAGTTTTTGTTTTGTTGCATGTGGACTGTAAATTCTTTCCCTTCTGCATGTGTAAAAAATTTGGATGTGCCTTTACACTGACCGACATTTTTGTGTGCACATTTATTTCTATGTATGTGACAGGCCAAACGTGTGTGGCTCTAGATTCCACTCCTACTGTTGCCCTGGATGGAAAACGCTCCCTGGAGGAAATCAGTGTATTGTTCGTAAGTGTCTGACTTTATTTCCCAAAAAATTGTAAAAACCTAATCTTCTCTGCATTTTTCTGCTGCATCCATTATAAGATAATGGAATATTTCTTGTAATTCATTTTGGCAAGTTCAATCTTATAGGTTAGTCTTCAAAAACAAAATGACAGTTTTAGGGGCTCAGAGTTCCCATAATGGAAACATTAGGAATACCCCAAACAGAACAGTAATTTGCCAACAGGCATGGATCAATTAAGTTAAAAAAATCATAAATTGAGTGATCAATACTTGAAAAAGAGAAATGTCAAGCAAATGGGATCGGAAGTTTTCTAAAACTTCATTGATAAATTTGGAATTGCACTATAATGATACGATAGGAAACTTTTTAATTTTGGGGTTTAATGTATTCACTTATTTTCCTGCTTGTCATTTTTAGTTGTGTTTTTAATAGCTATAAAGCATGAAGGCTCAATGATTATTGCACTGATCATGCTAAATTTTGTGCTGACAGATATGACTATTTTTGACATGGCTTGGCAAAAAAAGGAGTCTGCTGAGCAGTCTACTTAAGAAAAATTGTCTACCTAAAAAGGAAATATAAAATTTTAAGTTTTTTTTCTATTGAATTACTGTCGGTTTCAGAAGTGTGTTCTTTGACCTTCAGCTTTAATGAAAACTACTCATTCTACCCTTTGACTAACCTTTGTTACTTTCTTACCTAATACATCAAATTTGCAATTCAAGAACACATTGCTCTGCAGTTCTGCTGTGACTTGCTTTGTAACAAATCAGACGTTCAGTGGGGAATGGGAGGAAAATCTATTGGCTTGTAGAAGTTTGAGATGGAAAGACCTGCCATGTCATTGAGGCCATTGCCTTGGCAGCACATGACTACTGGCCTTTTCACTTTTGTTTATTTTACATAGTTAAGTCAGTCTTGTGAACATTATCTCCAACCAAGCCAGATATCCTTGATCTTGATCTTAGGTTGACCGTAATGTTTTACAGGCAAAGGATAATTACAAATTCAGAAGACAGCAATAACAAACTAGTGTTGAGTAATAGGAGCACCTGAGTATGCTTAATTCTATTTTTTGTGGGTTAATGGTTGACTCTGACAGCTATTTTAATGTAAAATGTATGAACAGCATATAGGGACAAATTTTAAAGGTATTTTAGGTGCCTTAATATGTATCTGGGGTGCCCCATGAGATTTTCAAAGCCCTCAAAACCCTAATTCTCATTGTAATCTTTAAAAATCTGACCAGTGGTGCATACTAAGGGCCTGATCCTAGATTCTATTCACATGCTAAACTCGAATTTGACTTATATGTGACTTATTTGCTCAAAGGGCCTTATCCTACTCCCACTGAACTCAGGGATAAAAGATCTGTTGACCTCAGTGGTGCAGAAATTGGAACAAAATGACTATGAGATTGGGTAAATGGTTAGTACATGATGCTGCTTTTAAAAGATGTTTTTTATTATGAAATAGTTTAGAAACACATTTCTGCATTCATATTCTGCTTTTGTTGTGACCAGAGACTTCTTTAGAACACTTTCTAGTTAGCCATTTAGTTTGCCCCGAAAAGGCTGTATCTCCCATGGATATTCAGTACCCCAATGGAGATTCATCTTACACCACCAAAGAGTTCTTCTGCTCATGTAGCTTATATCAGTTTCCCAAATGAAATAAGAATTTTTTTTGGCCAGTATAAATGTCTCCATTGGGGCTTTTTGCTAGTTTTAAAAATGTAAAGAGTAGACTTGGCCTTACTCACAAAATTGAGCTGGCCCAATTTTCTGTGGGTTAATGAATGACTTAAAAAAATCAACTCTGGATTTCTGGTATTGGCCATGTATTGTAATTCAGATGCCTGACTCTTGCTTTTCAGTTAGCCAGTGAAAAGGGATTGTTTGCATTAAGCAAGGCAGGCAATACTACTAATTTTAACAAAACCGTGAATTCAAGTGAATTCTCTCCCCTCCAATGGGAATTTCTTCAATGATCTTTTTTTCCGATTCTGCTCCCTTAGAAAGTGATATTTTGTTCAGCTCCTCCACCAACAACTCCTATAAAAGCGTTGGTATCTATATATTCTGTATTTTGAATTTCAGACTCAAAATGTCAACTTTCTGAGTCTTCTGGAATGATAAAGATGATTAAGTTTTCTGTGAAGAAAATCTGTTCAAAGTTTTTTGTTGTGGTAACTGTCTGAGGATAGTAAAATAGAAGAAGAAAGTGTTTGTGTCACATGAAGACTCATTTTCTAACAAGGTCTTCATTCTGCTTTATTTTTAATTTGGTTTTGCTATTATATTACTAGGATGACAGGTTAGGAGCTGATCTCTCTCTGCGTAGATATCTTGGAAAAGTGTCTCATGAGCTGGAACTATTTAATTTACCCATCCCAATTCTTGGGAAACACGGGTAACCTATTTATTGATAATATAAAGTGGGGTGGAATTTAGCCTGGGCGTTATAATAATCATGTGTGTGTGTGTGTATGTGTGTGTATATATATATACATATATATATGATTATTATATATTATTCTATACATGAGGATTAGCCTACCAAAAATTCAACTATCTTAACAGTTTGTCATGTATTCCTTGAAAAGAGTTAATTTCATCACATATTGCACCAAGACATCACATTGCATTGCAACTTCTGTCTAAAATGTTCATCAGTTTAGAAACTATAATCCGGTTATTTGGCTAGAAGGGCTGAGAACTTCCATTGTTTTGTAATGAATACAAATTTCAGAGGAGATACTGTATGTAATATATTTTTCTGAATCAAATCCATTGACGCGTAGGTCAGCAGAGGATCAGGAAGTGCAGGGACAACATATGTTCATAGATGGAAGTGGGAGATTGTTGATGTCCCTCTGTGATGCACCAGGTAACCAACTGAAGAGAGGTGTCTATGGGCCACAAATGTGAGCTAGGGATTGTGTGACTTTAATGGAGAATTTGAAGGCGCACCCATGAAAAATCCTGCCTACTTCGGCATTGATAAGGAGCTTTTGTTTTGAGGGAAAAGGTCTTAAGCAAGTCAAGAAGTCTCCTAGAGCAGGGGTGGCCAACCTGTGCCTAAGAAGGAGCCAGAATTTACCCATGTACATTGCCAAAGAGCCACAGTAATACATCAGCAACCCTCCTTATCAATGCCCCCCTGGCCTGCCAGCAGCTGTGCTTATCAGCGCTTCCCCCTCCTTTCCCATGTCTCCTGTGGCATGCAGGAGGCTCTGGGGGGAAGACATGGCAGGCTCAGGGAAGGGGGAAGAAAGGAGTGGAGAGACTTGGGGGAAGGAGCAGAGAAGTAGGGGCAGGGCCTTTGGCAGAGTCAGGGGTTGAGCAGCAAGCCAGCTCTTCCCCCTCCCCTGGCGCATTGGAAAGTTAGTGCCTCTAGCTCCAGCCCCGGAGTTGTATGCAAGGAGCCACATATTAACTTTTGAAGAGCCGCATGTTGCTCCGGAGTCACAGGTTGGCCACCCCTGTCCTAGAGAGAATACTTTTACTTGGCTAATGGAGCAAGAAAACGATATACTTTATTTTTGTTTTGATAAGAAAATTTGATTTCTTCTCATTTCATTCACATTTTTTCTTAAATCAGAACCCAGGATACAAAATTCTGGGACATATGCTGTCCCTGTCTGTGCTTTCTCAGGTATGAGGGTTGGAAAGCAATTTTGCACACTCAAAATTTCCTTGGCATTCTTCCATCAGGAAGAACAGAGTTTGTCTCTTTCCCACACCCACAAAACTAGTGGAGATGTTAGGCCTTCAGAGTATGTGGGTCTCCCAAGAACCACGGGGCTGAGGTCATCCACATGTGGACTCTGCATGTGTAACATCTCCTACAAGAACTTGTTCTTCAGTGGCGTTTGTGTGGGGTTCTGGCTCCGCTAATGTTCTGGGGTTCATACTCTGTCCCTTGTACAACCCGCCCCCCCAACATTTATTTGGTCTTAATTAGGACAGAGATCAGGATTTGGCTCTTAGAATTTTCATGCTTCTATAGTTGTTCTGTGAGTGGAACATCAATTAGTCAGTGGGGAAATATGCATGCATGAAGATGGTTAATATTAGCCCAGCCCATTACATAACATGTACGTACTGCCCAGAGAATTTCATAAAACTACCATCCTAACGATAATATGGAAGTGTTTGCATGTTTGTCTGATTTCATTAATTCTTTATAGGAAGGTTTGTTACAAGGGATAATGTTACATTTGATAGACCCCAAATATGAACGCTGTCCTCCCTCAAAAGGTCAGCTTGACCTTTAAAATCCATCCTTAATCAGGAAAGAATAAGTAATTCTCCAAAATAAGGTCTCAAAACATTTTAAAATTAACATTTTTTTTAAATACATGACCAAAAAAAACCCCCATCCAATAACCTGAATTTGTAATATGTAGTGCTTTTGTATTTAAAGAGCATCATGTGCAGTCAAATCTCAATTTCCTACTTGGATTTTCTTTAGCTCATTCTGTCTAAAACTCATAGTTTTTACTCTATTCCATTGCTTATTTTGGAGGCTGTTGTTTCTAATTAGGAAAAAAAGTGTGTTTTCCCCACTTCCCCAATTTAAGGCTATTATTTGGAGAGTTATATTTTGGTCCTTTCCATCTTCAGGTTGTTGCTTTAAATTTGATCACAGAAATGATTTACCAAAAATCAACTTTCTACTATTTTTGAATTTTATTATAGCACGTGTCTAACATATTGATTAACTTAATCTCTGAATTGAGTAATTTTGTGGCTTGGTTCAAGGCATGCATGTTTTCTGACTTCTCTTTCAAACAGTAAGTTAGGAGTTTGGTTCATTAACAAGCATTTGTTTTGTAACTTAATTCTGAAAATATTGCTATTCACTGTCATCTTAATGCTTCCTTCCCCAGCAATTTGTAGAAATAGTTGTGGTGATGGATTTTGTTCTCGTCCTAATATGTGCACTTGCTCCAGTGGACAAATATCACCTACCTGTGGATCAAAATCTCGTAAGGACTTATAATATTTGCATTACTTACACAGATCTCTCTTATATTGATCTACAATAAGCATCCATTTTCAAAAATACTTAATATATAGAACAAATACCTTATAAAATACATAGTCATCACTAAATACAAATATGTAATTTATGCTTACTGCTTCAGTTCTGTCAATAGACATTGCTTTCTGAGTGATATGACAAAAAGTGGGCATATTTAAACACACACAGATGCCTTGAGTACATGCACATCTTGTAATACAATTTTCTAATTCTGAATTTTTGCATGAAAAATTGGTTGCAAAATCCTTCTAGATATTTAGGAGTTGCAAGTTGTTCTATATATTATTGGAGAAGTTATTTTCCCTAGATTTTATTTTAAATGTCTTGATAATTCATCACACAAATGCAGGCGTATAGCCATTTAAAGAATATGTATACAGTGAAACCTCGATATAACGGACTAATTCGGGCGAGGGGGTGTCCGTTAAAACCGAAAGTCCGTTATTTAATAATTTTTTTAAATTATTAAATAACGGACGTTCGGGTGACAACGGACACCCCCTCGCCCGAATTAGTCCGTTATATGGAGTGAGTCAGCCCCCCCGCCCGGCTCCCCGCTGCGGGGAGCTGGGTGGGGGGGTTGACAGCTCCCGCCGGGCTTCCCGCTGGGGGGAGCGGAGCGGGAGCTCTCAAAGCCCCCGCCCGGCTTCCCACTGCGGGGAGCCCAGCGGGGGCTCTCAAACGCCCCCCCCGCCCGGCTCCCCGTTGCGGGGAGCCGGGCGGGGGCTTTGAGAGCTCCCGCTCGGCTCCCCCCAGCGGGAAGCCCGGCGGGAGCTGTCAAACCCCCCGCCCGGCTTCCCGCTGCGAGGAGCCGAGCGGGGGCTCTCAAACACCCCCCCCCCGCCCGGCTCCCCCTTGCGGGGAGCCGGGCGGGGGGGTTGACAGCTCCCGCTCGGCTCCCCCCAGCGGGAAGCCCGGCGGGAGCTGTCAAACCCCCCGCCCGGCTTCCCGCTGCGAGGAGCCGAGCGGGGGCTCTCAAACGCCCCCCCCCCCCGCCCGGCTCCCCCGCAACGGGGAGCCGGGCGGGGGGGTTGACAGCTCCCGCTCGGCTCCCCCCAGCGGGAAGCCGGCCGGGAGCTGTCAAACCCCCCGCCCGGCTTCCCGCTGCGAGGAGCCGAGCGGGGGCTCTCAAACGCCCCCCCCCGCCTGGCTCCCCCTTGCGGGGAGCCGGGCGGGGGGGTTGACAGCTCCCGCTCGGCTCTCAAACGCCCCCCCCCCGCCCGGCTCCCCGTTGCGGGGAGCCGGGCGGGGGCTTTGAGAGCTCCCGCTCGGCTCCCCCCAGCGGGAAGCCGGCCGGGAGCTGTCAAACCCCCCGCCCGGCTTCCCGCTGCGAGGAGCCGAGCGGGGGCTCTCAAACGCCCCCCCCCCCCGCCCGGCTCCCCCGCAACGGGGAGCCGGGCGGGGGGGTTGACAGCTCCCGCTCGGCTCCCCCCAGCGGGAAGCCGGCCGGGAGCTGTCAAACCCCCCGCCCGGCTTCCCGCTGCGGGGAGCCGAGCGGGGGCTCTCAAATGCCACCCCCGCCCGGCTCCCCCTTGCGGGGAGCCGGGCGGGGGGGGGGTTTGACAGCTCCCGCCGGGGTCCCCGCTGCGGGGAGCCGGGCGGGAGCTGTCAACCCAGCGCAGCCCCCATTAACGGATTTCGGATGCATCGGAAATTTTGTCCGTTGCATCCGAAGTCCGTTAAATCGGGGTCCGTTAAATCGAGGGTTTACTGTACAGTAAAACCTCGATATAACGGACTAATTCGGGCGAGGGGGTGTCCGTTAAAGCCGAAAGTCCGTTATTTAATAAGTTTTTAAAATTATTAAATAACAGGACTTTCGGCTTTAACAGACACCCCTCTCACCCAAATTAGTCCGTTATATTGAGGTTTTACTTGGCAGCCGGGAGTAAGCCCGCCCGGTGGCAGCCAGCAGCCCGCCCGCCCAGTTCCCCGGCTGCTGGGACCCGGGCGGGAGCTGTCAGCCCGCCCGCCCAGGTCTCGGCTGCTGGGACCTGGGCAGCAGCTAGCAGCCCGCCTGCCCGCCCGTGTCCCCGGTTGCTGGGGGCTGTCAGCCCGCTGTCAGCCCGCCCGTGTCCCCGCTGCTGGGACCCGGGCGGCAGCTAGCAGCCTGCCCGCCCGCCCGGGTCCCTGGCTGCTGGGACCCGGGCGGGAGCCGTCAAGCCGCCCGCCTGGGTCCCAGCTGCTGGGGGCTGTCAGCCTGCCCGCCCGCCTGGGTCCTGGCTGCTGGGACCCGGGCGGGCTGGCAGCGGGGAGCCGGCTGGAGCCAGCCCCCGAAAAAACGGATTTTGGATGCATCGTCACTTGCATGCAAAGTCACTTGCTCATAAATTTTGTCCGTTGCATCCGAAGTCCGTTAAATCGGGGTCCGTTAAATCGGGGTTTTACTGTATCTCCATTAAAGTATGTACTATGTGTATATGTGCTTTTGAATGACTTTGCTGTTAGCCGCTTTTGAAAGCCCATTATAATACTAAAATAAATGTGTTCCATTGTAGTACAACAGTGCAGTGTCAGATGCATGAATGGTGGTACTTGTGCGGATGACCAATGCCAGTGCCAGAAGGGGTACATTGGAACTTACTGTGGACAACGTAAGTAATTTCTCTGTTTTGTGCTTACATTTGACAAGTAGGGATCAATGATATAATCCTGGCTCATGTGAGTAGCTTGGAGTCTGGGAGAGCAAAAGAATCCAATTCTATACATAAGGTTACCTATGCAGAAACATTGTGCCATGTATGAGGATGTAATAGATGTCCCTCGCTATGTGGACCAGGTGGGGCTGCAACTACACTACTGTCTTGAGTCCTTTGCACCTCCCACAGAAAGATGTCAAAAATTGTATTAATTTGGAAATCAAAATGATTAAAGGCAAGAGTGATTTATGAGAAAAGATTAGAAGAACTGAATGTCTTGTGTGGCCAGCTGATCACTAATTAGCAGAGAATCTGATAACAGATAACAAGTATTTGAGAGGTGAGATGGTCAATAAAATAGAATTGTGTAAGATGGTCTGTGGGTATGCAAGTAGGAGTAAACAAATTAAGTAAAAAGAAAAAAATAGATTAAATAGCAGGGGGAAAAATCTATGATGGAGACATAGGTGGAAGAGCATCTTAAAGAAATAGCGACAGCCCCATTGTAAGCCCGGGAAAAGCAATGGGGAACATCCCATGGGGCAACATTGCATGTGTCATTGATATATTAGATGAATTTTCACATTTTTATGATGATAATTTGGGGTTACTTTTCCCATGAGAACTAAAGGAAAATTTTTGGTGGAAAAAAGTGTGTGGTGTGTGTGTGTTTAAAACCTAGGGCTTAAACCCTAGAGAGTCTTACTTAGGCCAGTCAATGGGAATTGGATTGGATCCTTAAACATTGATCTTACAAAGAGCTGTGCATGGGCAGACCCTGGAATTGCACAGAGCACACTAGAGGATCAGGCTTTAACCTAGATTTGTCCTCTAGGATTGAAAGTCATGTTTCAATTATAACATAAATATGTTTTAATTAAACCATCATTGTGTTTTGAGATTTTAAAAACCTTCTTGTTCCACAAAATATAGTAATACTTCCATTGTGTGCTGTAACAGCAACATAGAAGTTGCTTCATTTAATTCATGGGACAGACATCTTGAGTGAAAAGTAATTTAGTTTTATAGACCTTGATAAGATATGCAAGCTTTATCAGGCGTCTAGATAATACTACATTTGTATGCGTTTCCCTTTGTGATATAGTGGTCAGTCGAAGTGTACTATATACGCATTTTTTCCAATTAAAGGATTTAACAAAGAGTTGTTTTGGCACAGGGTAGTCAAGTGCTTTATAACCTGTCCTTAAGCTGGGGGGACCAGAGCTGGAAGACTGCCTAGAAACTTTAAGACCAAAATCTGTCTCTGCTGTTGCTTGGGCATGTTGTAAACACAGTTGAACTGTCCTGTAGTTGCAATCTGTTCTTTTTACGCACATGGTATTTCTGCACAAAGCTGTATAACCTTGGAAACAGTGAGCCGTGAATTGGGCAGATTTGATTTAAGACACTAAAATTAATAATCTTTTCAATATGACTGGTAAACTCTCTCATTCACAGTCATATTCTATTTATAAATGCTTGCTTTCCTGGAGGCCCAGTGAAAATTCTTGAGTGCTTAAAAAGGAAAGGTTGCTCTGAGAGAATTGCAAAATACAAGCAATATCACATATTTTTCTAGGAAGTTCATACTTCATTGTTTCAAGAATATATATGACATTAATTGGATTCAAATGGATTGATAGGACACTCATTGTTTGATTCACCAAATTTATACGTAGTGTGCGTGTAAATTGTAACCCACCAGTAGATTTACTACCGGAGAAGGTACATGATATTTCTACTGCATTCCATTCTAGTGATTTACACCAAAAATAGGTTTAATTTTTGACCAGGACACCATGACTCACTAATAGAGACTACCTAGAGATATGATGAATCAATGAATCTCTCGGGTTTCCTAGCCATGCCCATTTCTGGACAGCACTGTCTACTTTTGGGGTTGCACTGTCTGTCTGCATACTCGCTGATAAAGTTGGAGTTTCTGATATCTTTGCCATTATAAGCACCCCATCCTAGCAAACTTGCTGATGTTGGGACCTCGCAGGCCTGGGATAACTGATATATCCCAGGATAGAATTTAATTATTATAGCTTTAGTTTTGGGGAAACTACAGTAAACCCTCGATTTAACGGACCTCGATTTAACGGACTTCGGATGCAATGGACAAAATTTTTAAGCAAGTCTGATGCATCCGAAATCCATTTGTCGAGGGCTGGCTGCCGGCTCACGGCTGCCGCCCGGGTCCAGACAGCAGGCGGGCTGGCTGCTGGTTCCCGGCTCCCGCCCGGCTCCCACCTGCGGGCGGGCTGGCTCCCGACTCCCGCCTGCAGGCGGGCTGGCTGGCTGCCGGCTCCCGCCCGCAGGCGGGCTGGCTGGCTGCCGGCTCCCGCCCGCAGGCGGGCTGGCTGGCTGCCGGCTCCCGCCCGCAGGCGGGCTGGCTGGCTGCCGGCTCCCGCCCGCAGGCGGGCTGGCTGGCTGCCGGCTCCCGCCCGCAGGCGGGCTGGCTGGCTGCCGGCTCCCGCCCGCAGGCGGGCTGGCTGGCTGCCGGCTCCCGCCCGCAGGCGGGCTGGCTGGCTGCCGGCTCCCGCCCGCAGGCGGGCTGGCTGGCTGCCGGCTCCCGCCCGCAGGCGGGCTGGCTGGCTGCCGGCTCCCGCCCGCAGGCGGGCTGGCTGGCTGCCGGCTCCCGCCCGCAGGCGGGCTGGCTGGCTGCCGGCTCCCGCCCGCAGGCGGGCTGGCTGGCTGCCGGCTCCCGCCCGCAGGCGGGCTGGCTGGCTGCCGGCTCCCGCCCGCAGGCGGGCTGGCTGGCTGCCGGCTCCCGCCCGCAGGCGGGCTGGCTGGCTGCCGGCTCCCGCCCGCAGGCGGGCTGCCGGCTCCCGCACGGCTCCCGCCCGCAGGCGGGCTGGCTGCCGGCTCCCGCCCGGCTGCCACCCGCGGGCGGGCTGGCTGCCGGCTCCCGCCCGGCTGCCACCCGCGGGCGGGCTGGCTGCCGGCTCCCGCCCGGCTGCCGCCTGCGGGCGGGCTGGCTGCCGGCTCCCGCCCGGCTGCCGCCTGCGGGCGGGCTGCCGGCTCCCGCCCGAGTCCCACCAGCGGGCGGGCTGCCGGTTCCCGGCTCCCGCCCAGGTCCCACCTGCGGGCGTGGTGGCTGGCTGCTGGGTCCCGCCCGAATCCTGCCTGCGGGCGGGCTGCGGAGCTGCCGCCCCAGCCTTGTGTCGGGCGGGCTGCTGCTCCAACTGCTCTTTTTTTTATTATTATTAAATAATGGACTTTCTGATTTAACGGACACCCCCTCGCCCGAATTAGTCCGTTAAATCGAGGTTTTACTGTAGTTTGATTTTTCTGGAAAAAAACCTAATTTTTAATTAATGAACCTCTATATATTCATGCAGTCTTATGTAATTAGCTTAATTGGAAAGAATTTCCTTTCTAACTTTATCTTGGTGTCTAACAAAATGGTACACCATGATTCCATGGTGCAGTAAAACTGCTTTGGCTGATCCAGCCAGTTGAAGCCTCCTTTTGTGTAAAGGGATCCTGTAGTGCTGTGGAACTGCAGTCACAGATTGTATTCCACCTCTTTGCCTCCCCTCAGTTTTATGTACAGGACTGTGGCTGGGGAAACGGGATGGCTCAGGAAGACACTTGTGCTCTAGCAGTCTCGGACTGCCAATAGGGCTCCTGGGAACCATTGGCAGCTGGTGGAATTTACAACAGTCCTCAGGCTGCTTCAAGTCTTGCCTGAGGATAAAATTTATCAGCCTCAGAATCAGGGAAACCCTTGCCCACACACCTCCCATGCTCTTCCTGTGCAGCCCAGGAGTTGAGCTAAAGCCAGAGTTTCAAGCATTAAAATATGGTTCTATGCTGAAACCAAAATATGTAAAAGTAGCATCTTTTCACTGAACAACTGTGATTCTTATGTGTATTCCAGTTGTCTGCTCATTTTATGGCAGAAATAAGTTCTTACTACTATTTGTGCCTGTTAGTGCTGCACAGCCAGGGCCATTATTCAGCAAAGCACTTCAGACTGTGCTTAGTTTTAAGCAGCTACTTAATTCCATCCCAACTGAGCAGAGCTTTTTAGCATGTACTTAATTTTAATCACAGTTAAACAGGTGCAAACGAGAGTGGAATTTGGCCTCCTAAAATCTTTATTACTAGGGATGATATATAAGAAGAAAAGAACCCAACTGGGATTTCATGTCCAGATTGAGTTTGTAGGGCAGTTAGAAAAACATTTTTACTTGTAAATTGAGGACTGCAAATTGGAAGAACTTTAACATTGGAGCTCATCAAAAAACAATAAAAAGATCAAAAATAATTTTCTGTTTTCACTGAAATTTGATTTTCATCAAAGATTTCCTACCATCTCTAATAAACATGAACCTCCATGATGCCATTTCTACAATGACACTTTTCAGATTTGCTAAATATTTTAAGGAATTTTACTTTTTTAAAAACTTGAGAAACTAATCCTAATGATAAGTTCTTATCCGGAATTAATGGGTAAAACCAATTTGATCTTTATTTACCTAATAGTTATTGAGTTATGGATGAACAAAACATCTTCCTTAGCTTTATAGTAAGTATGAAAACTTTTAGTCTGAAAAGATTTTGAGCAGATCTGACTGAAAACTGTCTTTTAGGCTTGACTACTTGCTACTCTGTACTAATGCTAATGAGGTACCGTATTTTTCGCCCTATAAGACGCACTTTTTCTTCCCCAAAACGGGGGGGAAAAAGTTGGTGCGTCTTATAGGGCGAATGTCTTATAGGGAAAAAAAAAAAAAAAAGCGCCTCGCTCTCCCGTCCCCGCCGCGCGGGCGGGCTGCCGAGGTTCCCCCCTCCCCGCCGGACCAAAAAAAAAATGTGCGCCCCGAGGTGCTTTTTTTTTTTTTTTTTTTTGGTCCGGATTTTTTATTAAAAAACGAGGCTGCGTCTTATAGGCCGGAGCGTCCTATAAGACGAAAAATACGGTATATTTATTTTTAATTTATTTTAAATAGATTACAAAGATATACTATTAATATTACATCCGAATTTCAACTTTTTTCAAACACAGCTGTCTGTGAAAATGGTTGCCAGAATGGAGGACGTTGTATTGGACCCAACCGCTGTGCGTGCGTGTATGGATTTACTGGCCCTCAGTGTGAAAGAGGTAAGCAAAATTGGGAGAGAAAGAAATAAACAATTTTGCAAGCAAGTTTCTAATAAGCCTTTTATTGTTCAAAATATTTTTTTCGTTTGTAATTGTAGCAATTCCCTTTATTTTTAAATCACAACGCCTTCAAATGAACAATAATGTAATGAACAATGCCATACTTAACTGCCAAATGCATCTGACTTGTCAGGAAAACAAAAAGTACACTAATATTAAATTGAGTTAAAAGTGAAATGTCCCTCAATATACTTTCTAATTTAAAATGTTCTTGAAGACTCCTTTTCAAAATAATTACTAGAATTGTACATCTTTTATTGTTAACTTGTCGCCGTTAATCAAAGTTAATGCTACTTGACAAAAATGTTTTTTGTGTCTCTGGCTCAGTTTATTTTCAGTGTGTTTGCAAATAACTTTTCTTATCAAAAAGCATAATGAAGAAGAGAGCAACAGAGATGTGAAAAACTAATGACTAGAATGCATTATCATATGCTCTCATTAAAATACTCAATAGGATTGCCCTTTATAAAGTAGTGGCATTGTGTCTAAAATAACATAGGATAACCCTAGAAATTCTTGAAACACCTACATTTAGGAGTTTGCTCTCCTGTAGAGACCAGTGCTTAGTTCCTTTTGCATTAGGGAGATGTACATGCATTGATGGGGGAAATAGACTTCTTAAATTTGAGGTTCATACTGGATTAAATTCAGACCTAAGTATAAGGAGGAATAACTTCCAGGGAATTATTTGTTTCAGCTTCAATATAGACAGTGTTCAAATGTAATTAGAGAAAACACTATTTTACCACTTATGTATATCTTGGACTTATTTGGCATAAATAAGACTGCCTGTGTAACTTACGTGCTAAATGGGTAGAAGTGTAGCAGGAAAAGAAACTGACACAAGGGACTAATATAGCGCAAGCCCTGATTCCTGCCATTCCTGACTTGTTTTGTATACCCACTGAATGTCAGATTACTAGAGGTTACAATACTTTGCCACAAGCAGCAGTGTGATTTAAGTGATGAATTTGGCTCTTTGTGTCTAATTGCCTGTTGCTGTCAATCTGAATATCAGATTTTAAGAGTTACAACTGTTAGATTAGTGTTTGGTATTATAATACCTTACTTATCCAGTAAATCCCATGGGGACTGTGAACTCCAGACCTAATTCTGGTATATTTTTGTTTTAGACTAATTAATGTGGAAAGTAGTATGAAGCAGCAGTCTGTTGGGAATTCTACTGATTATTTATACAAATATGTGGAAATCCTCTTCATTGGGTAAAATGTGTGCACTTCATTTATATTGGATTTTAAAAGGTACTAAGGGAGCTGAACATCTCAGCTTTAGTTCAGAGCGGAGAAAACTCTTGTACAAATGTAATTGTTCAGGTTATACCGAAGGGACATGAAGCTGTTATCTGAATAATAACACAGTTTTTGTTAAATTGTGGGTGTGTGTTGTATGTGAATATTGTTGCTTGGTTTCTCTTGAATGTAATAGACTTGATTCTGACCTCACTGATGCTGGTTTCAGTAGAATGCCAATGCCTTTAGAGGAATTGCTTTTAATTTTTACCGGTGTGAGATCATTCTAAGACCTTCTAAGGGCCAGATTCTGCTATCCTTACTCTGAACATAGTCCCATTGACTTCAGTGGGACTCTTCATGGAGTAAATGGGCTAAATCTGTCTGTGAGAACAGTTTTGGATTTTTTTGTATAGATTGCTCTATAAGATGAATATGCTCCAGTTCATTTATTTTCAGTTTTTTGTTGAGTTTTAGATGTCAGTTCCAGAATCTGCTTTCTGAATCTGCAGTTCATTAGGAACTTTAGATTCAGATTTTCAAAGCCACCTGAGGGATTTAGATGGACAAAATTTAGGCATTCAAATCTTTTAGGTGGCTTTAAAAGTCTTAGCCTGAATGTACAAGAACAGAGAGTGGGTTGCCAAATACGGATGACATCATCACCTGAGGTTTAGCTTGCAAAATATAATAACTGACCAGCAAGAGAATTAGCTTAATTAAAAATTTCAACCATAGTAATTCTGTCCAAATTCTGCTTTCTGTTAAACTGCTGAAAGTACAAAGCAACTCCATTTAAATCCATGGAAGGAACTGTGAGCAGAATTTTTCAGTATTGCTATATATTCTGGAAGTCATGTGAGACTTTCTTCCAGCCTGATGCTGAAAGCAGAACGAATGTCATACTATTACATGCTTCCCTTTGCTCATTTAATATCAACAAAGGTCTGACTGTGTGATCCTAATCTGACATTAATTGCTCAGTCTAAATGCATGCTTACTCAGTAATATAATATCATTATGTGAACAGGCAATATACATTATAGGTGTGGTAGCATATTTTTGATGTATGATTTAAAGCAATCCTGGTAGAGGTTTCTGAAATAATTAAAGATGGAAAAAAGAATTGTGGATTCAGTCTCAAGGTTTATTTTAAACAATGTAGGTCTATGAATTAATATACTTTGTATTAGTTAAATTAAACTGGAGCGGGGGAAGAAATACTTCTTGAGGAAAGGTGTGGTGGGCAGGAGAGAAAAATGTTTTCAGGCACAACTTTAAAAAATATTTGGAAGATATTTCGAATTTGTAAATCTTCTCATTATGTGTGAAATTCATTAATCCCTGCACAGAGCCTGGGAACAGTCAGTATTGGTGGGAGTGGACAGAATCCAACCCCCAACTCACTGGGCAGGTTGTGTGGCAGAATTGCAACCTCTGTGTAGCTGATATTCTAGCCTGTGGGCTGGGATAGCAGTTCATTCTCCTAGTGCCCCCTTGTATAGATGTTTGTGACCAGGAGAGATCCACATAAACACAGCTGCAGTGAGCACACACTTTGCTCACCCTCCATGCTCACCTTCAGGCTGATAAATATGGCATTGGCAATGATCCCACCTATCTAGCATGCAAGAGACATCCAATTCTCCCTTTTGGGGCTGCTTAATCTGAGCCACCATTATTTAGGGGGTATTCGAGAACTTAAGTGGTACGTGAGGACCATCTGGAAAAGGTGAATTTCAACCTGTTTCAGCCTGTATTAACAGTAGATGTGCTTGTTGTCTTTCAAAAAAAAAAGTCTGTGTATGAAATATGAATATTGATCCATCTATTCCTGTAAAAAAAATGTAGAAAGGATGAAGTCATGAGCAACAGCATTATCATTAAAAATAATATCCCCATCATATATTTTCTTCATTTTAAAATTATGGGAAACATTAATCTCATGTGGTTTATGTATGATAGCATACACAGAACTCTGCAAAATATAATGCATGTCTGTTCTTTTCAATGGTAATTTGCATTTTACATTTTTTCCTTTAGTAATAAAATAAGATTATGCTTTATATGATATGATGAAAAAGGCCTGATTCTGATGTACACTGGTGGTAGTAAGCACCTTAATAATAGTCCACAGTAAAATAAACAAAACTCTGTAATTTGCTCCTGAAACAAGATTTTTAGCAACAGTCCTTAATTTTTAAACTAAAATTTTATAGTTAAAGTTTAGATGAACTTCCCTTGTAAATCACATTAGAGTTTTAAAATACTTCATCTTGTTTACTTTTTACATTACTGTATTTTCAAATGCATCATTTTTATTGTTCTGTAAATTAAGGTCTTTTAAATTAGGTATTTCCCCCCTAACGTATAACACATGTAGCTTTCCTTCAGATTGGCCTCTCAGACTCAGTTATATGATAAAACGTGACTGCTTGTTCAGCTATCTGGGCTCCTAGCAGACTAATTTCCGGGCTGGAGACAGGAGGCTGAGCAGTAACTAATGACTGGCATGATTACAGTATTTAACTTGAGACTAGCTGCTGGGATAACAAGAAAGCAGAACCTGTTTTGGAGTGCCTGCCTTATTTTCTTCTGATATATACAATGAACTTTTGTACTTACTATCAAAAGCTGTTCTTTTGGTCAACTCCTCCTCTTTGGTTTGTAGATGCATTAGGTTCAGTCCATTGGAAAGTTAAAGCACTTGATTTTGTCTATTCCTTAAAATTGAATGAGTTATGAAAAGGTTATATATTGAAATAAATATTCTGTCCCCAGCCTCCAATAAGTGTGTGTGTTAATCCTTATTGTAGGTACACAAGTAGCCCCATTTATTTCTGTGAGACTACTTGAGAAAGGATTATGTGTATGAGTAAAGATTTGTAGGGCTGGGTCCTTCATTCAAAGGAAGCTTGCAACTTTGCATTTCTGCACACAGTATTTTTTTTTTTAAATTATCTAGGAGATGTACGAGCCCAAATCAAAAGAAAGAGAGTCTGAGGGAAAGTAGAGATGCTGGTTCCACTGTTGGCTACAGGAAGAGGGAAGGTGCGCTGGTCCCCTGCCAGAGCATGGCAGAAAGAGAATCCTCAGGCTATGGTGCTGTTATGGAAGCTCACTGTGTGTGAACATAGTGGTGCTGGAAGGAATTGGGGAGTGGGATTCAGTGGAATAGGGTAGCATGCCTCTTCAGTCTTGTGTGGCAGGTCAGACTATCCTCTATGTCCTCTATGAAAGCTCCTCCTTGTCCTATGAAAGGTACATCAAAGAGAGGGTCAGACTATACACCATTATTCATGATGTCTTTTTATGGTAGCAACAGCATGGGAAAGAGAAGCAGTTGAACAGCAGCAGTGCATGTGGTGAAAAGTCCTTTTAGAACCGTTTGGAGGTCTTGGACTTTGGACTTGTTTAGTGCCTCAGAGATCAACAATTCTGAAGAGCCTGCAGCCACACAGATGACAAAAGGTTATTTTCAAGATACCTGTGCTATCTGCTAGCCAGCAATGCTATTGTACTACAGCTCTAGGAGGATATGTACTTTATAAAGTCACTTACTTTATCTAAGGGCTGGTCCCCACTAGGGCTTAATGTCGACTTTAGCGACGTTAAGTCGATATAAACATGTACCCGTCCTCACATGCATGCCATTAAAGTAGATTTAAAGGGACCTCGAAATCGACTTCTGTACTCCTCCCTAACGAGAGGAGTAGCGCTGAAATCGACCTCTCTGGGTCGATTGTCATTTAGTGAGGATGCATGTGACATTAAGCCTCCGACCTGCCACAATGCCCGTTTGCTCCCCCGGGGACCAGCCAGCAGTCCGAGCAGCTCCGTGCCCGCCCCCCCCCCCCCCCGGTGCCCGCCTGAGCAGCCCCGCGCGCCCCCCCCCCCCCGTGACTGCCTGAGCAGCTAGCTCCGCGCCGGCTCCCCCCCCCCCCCCCCGCCTGAGCAGGTCTGCGGACCCCCATGCCCGCCCGAGCAGCCCCGCACCGGCTCCCCCCGCCCGAGCAGCCCCGCGCCGGCTCCCTCCGCCCGAGCAGCTCCGCGGACCCCCCCCGTGCCCGCCTGAGCAGGGGTCATGACCCCTGCTCGGGTGGGCTGGGGGGTCCGTGGAGCTGCTCGGGCGGGGGGGAGCCGACGCGGAGCTGCTCGGGCGGACGGGGGGAGGGTCCACGGACCTGCTCCGGCGGGCACGGGGGGAGCTGCTCGGGCGGGGGGGAGCCGACTCGGAGCTGCTCGGGCGGGCGGGGGGAGCTGGTGCGGACCTGCTCCGGCGGGTGTGTGGGGGGGGGTCCGCGGACCTGCTCCGGCGGGCACGGGGGGTCCGCGGAGCTGCTCGGGCGGCGGGAGCCGGTGTGGGGCTGCTCGAGTGGGCACGGGGGTCCGCAGACCTGCTCGGGCGGGCGAGGGGGTCCGCGGAGCTGCTTGGACTGGTGGCTGGTCCCCTGGGGAGCGTGCCTGGCTGCCCCGAAAGGTGGTGCCTGCTGGGGACTCCCGGCACGGTGGGATATCTACCCACAGTGCAATTCTTGCTATGTCGACCCTTGCAAAAGTTGTAAGGACAGACACTGTCGACCTGCTATGCTTTGTGGGGACGCACTAAGTCGACTTTATGCAGTCTGCTTTAGAAAATCGACTTAAGGGAAATCGACCTACTGCTGTAGTGAAGACATGAGGTAAATTGCCCACCATTGATCTCTCTCACACACATATGGCATCTGCAGAGCAACATTCTAGAGATGCAGTTGTAAGTCCGTAAGTCCATAATCCGTTTCCGAAGGTCTCCTCTGTAGTGCTCAGGATACCATCCATTTCACCTATGAATGCAAATTTGTGGCACTGCATTGGGTGTTCTCACCACAGTTGCACAAAGGGGAATCTTTGATTTTCCACGTATCAATTAGGTGGGTCTTCCATAGTTTATTCGGATGCAGTTCAGCATGATCCAGTCTGCCCGGCAGGTTTAAACCAGGAGGGTAGCTGGCTGAGTGAGTAATAATGTGCTTGTTTGGAATGGTGGATGAGTTCCCAGGCACTTTGGCTGGATCTAGAGAAATGAGATGGTCGGATGTGGTCCATAGAGGTTTTAGCAATTTCAGGAATTGTTGGCATATGTTGTCCATAACATGCCAGATGGAAAGCTCAGGTAGTCTTTGGTGTGTTTAAGTTCTTGTGCTGTGATTATCTTGCTGGATAGTTGCAGGTTTGATGCTTGATAATACAGAAAGCCATGGTAGTGCTGCTTATTCTAAAGTTCCCATGATGATTCACATGGTCTAATTCAGATACCTCTCCACAAGTTGGGTATGGCAGCTTCTTGTCCACACCAGTACACAGTACTGTGCAACTGAATACACCCATGTTTGTAGTAGTGGGGCGGTTGATCCCTAGCTTGTTTCTGATAACTTTTGGATAATGCTGATGCAAGTCTTCACTTTGGAGGCTACTTTCTTGATGTGGTCAGTGTGCAGTCAAGAGTGACACTGAGATGTTGACTTTGGGCATACTGCACAGTTTCACTACAAAACTTGACAATTGGAGTATTTGTGCAATTCTGTTGTCAAGGTGGGAAGAAGAGACTAATGATTTGGTCTTAACTTCCATATTTTTGGAAGCACTCCATCATGATCGTAAGGTCAGATGGAAGAGTCACTTCAAGTTCTTGAAAACTAAGGATCTCAGTTGTGAGCACCAGATCATCAGCCTACACAAACTTCTGCATTATTGCTTCAGGCGTATCACTTCAGGCATATCGCTTGCGCAGACATTGTAAAGTGTGGGAGCAAGTACTTGTGGTAGCCCATTACTCAAAGTGTGTGGCTTAATGGTTTGATCTCTGAGGTATACGTACATCCTTCGGCTGCTAAGCATGGGATTCAGCAGCTGGAGAATCTGCATGCATTGGATACGTTTAGCCAGTTTCAGTAGCAGTCCATCCTTCCACACTGGTTCATATGTCCCTAACAGATCAATGAAAGCGGTACCAGGTCGTAAATTTTCAGTGGACTCTGGCCTAAATGTTTGTGGTGAGGGCCAGGACCTGGTCACAGCAACTTCTATGCAGTTAGAAACCAGCTTGGTCCTTGGGTAGGCTGGTTTCCACAACAGGACTGAGTTGGTTCAGAATCATAATCTCCATCATTTTATAGGTGGTGGTCAAGAGGAAGAGTCACCAATAACTAGAATTGGACACAATTAACCAAGGGCTAAATAGGACTTGCAAATGGTTCTCTCATTACACTAACTGATTGCATTTCCCTAGTTAATTTACCTTCAATAGTTATCTCGTGCAGACACAGAGATCCATTTCAAAAGGGTTTTTTTCTCATGCTGATAATGACCATCCAAATTTAACAGCCTCTTAGAATTGATATGCTAATGTACAACTTTTTTTTTCTTTCTGTGTGTATAAATATATCTTACTTCTGTTCCATTCTATGCATCTGATGAAGTGGGCTGTAGTCCACGAAAGCTTATGCTGAAATAAACTGGTTAGTCTTTAAGGTGCTACAAGTATTCCTCGCTTTCTTTAATGATGGCATTGGCTTTCATGTGTGGCCTAGTGCTTGTGCAGGATTTGTAGGCTCCAGGTGTGTTAGCAGATTCCAGGTGTGTCTGCTTGAGTATGTGAAGTTTAGACCTTCTACACATTCAAGCCACCATTTCCAACAGTGATGCCAGGAGGGCTTGTCCAATTTCTGGGTCTCTACAGTCTTAATATTTGTGCAGGAGCTCTTGGCTCTCTGCACTCCATACAATGACCTGTGTCCCTAGGGGATATTATCCTTTGTGGTGGTGATTAGGAGCTCAGTAAAATAGTCAAAAGTTTTCTGCATTGGGGGAATGTGGGAGATTTTATTCTCTACAGTTGTGGTGAAAGTGGCATGGCCTGCTTTTTGAAGTTCCAGTGCAATGCCAGTTTTGAGCTGAGAACTGGGATTTGAACGCCACTAGAGATCAGTACTAGACTGTGCTGGCTGTTTGGGAAATTGTCAAGGACCATCTGTGATGCAGGTATCTGTGTGTCTATATCGTCTTTAGAGATGAATGTCAGGGCAGCATCCCACTATCCATTATGAGCTATGAGCAGCTGTTTAGCACAACCAATGCTATAATTACCAATAGGCTAATTTTCTTTGTCACAGGAGGCACAGTGAGTACGTTTTATTGTTGTTTGCATTCTTGTAGCACCTACCAACCTTACTTGAGATAGAAGTCTCCTTGTGCTAGGTGCTGTAAATACACAATAGGAGTCAGTCTCTGCCCCAAAGATCTTATCATGTAAATAGACTAGACAGGCAAAGGAAGTACTATTTTTTCCATGTTACAGATGGGGAACTGAGGCACAGAGATTGGAACTTGCCCAAGGTCTTTGCTAGAACAAGAAATCAAACTCCAAATTTCTTTAATCCCAGCCCAGTGTTTTAAACATTAGAATGAATATTTGCTGCCATAAGTATGCTCCATGAGAGAGAGAGAGAGAGATGGTGATTTCAGTGCATAATAAGCAGAACAGTTACCAGCTGTAGTACAGTGACAGTTAATATACAAGGTTTGTCTCTTTCATGTTCCTTTTATTTGCAGCTAGCTGACAAACATTTGTGTTCAACTGCTCAGTGGCTGAAGCTCTCACCACACCAACGGGGGAAGGAAAGGGAGCTCTTTAACTCTGCTTTTACCAGAGGAAGGGGAGCTGTGCTATTTACTTTATTTTATTCCCTGCAACTGATCCAATCTTTGAATGGCTGGGAGGTTTCAAGACCAGGCTGGGAGGTCTGTGTAACTGCTGCTGATACTGCTGGAAAAGCTTATTAATTTCTTACACTATAATTTTCTCCTTTGTAGTCCTGTGACTGGATATGTGCAGTGCTTGTGCTTTATTCAGCAGTGTTTTCTAGGTGGAGGGCTATGTTTAGAGCTCTTTGTATAGCAGCTTCTGAGACAATGTATTCTTTTTTTTTTCTTGAACTATGGTTAATTCATTTTGGAATACCATGACTGCTGATGTCTGAGAAAGTGGAACCTCCTTTCTACTCTTCTTTGTGAACATGCGTTAGACAGCATCTTAACACTCCTGGAGTCTGAAGTCCTCTGTTCTTCAGTGGAATTGGTAAAGAATAGGAAATGGGAGAGCAAGATTTTTTACTCTGTTCAATCTCAGTGCCTCAGTTCTGACTTTGAGGGAATACCTCTAAGGGTAGTGTAGTCTGCTTCCCCATTTAGTCCTTGACCTCTGTGTTGAGTGCCAAAAATGTGCTATTTTTCATTATAACATCACTTGTTCATCAGGAACTGTACAGAGAACCACAATTAATATAACCACAGAAGAGCCACCACAATGATAGCCTCAATTAATTGGATTAATTTTAGTGACCTAGGACCAGATTTTTAAAGACATGTTTAGATACTTGACTCCATTTGTGTGAATTAAGTTCCTAAATGATTAATCATGGTTAACTCGTACGATTAACTAAAAAAAGCCTTATCACAATTTAAAAAAAAATCGTAATTTTAATCACACTGTTAAACAATAGACTCCAATTGACATTTATTATATATTTTTGGATGTTTTTCTGCATTTTCATATATATTGTATTCTGTATTATAATTGAAATGTATATTACTTTTGATTACAAAGGTTTACACTGTAAAAATGATTTAAAAATAGTATTTTTCAATTCATCTCATACAAGTACCATAGTGCAAGCTCTTTGTCGTAAAAGGACAACTCACAAATGTAGATTTTTTTTTTGTTACATAACTGCACTCAAAAACAGAACAAAGTAAAACTTCAGCACCTACAAGTCCACTCAGTTCTACCTCTTGTTCAGCCAATTGCTAAGAGAAAAGGTTTGTTTATATTTACAATGATAATGCTGCCGTCTTTTGATTTACAATGTCACCAGAAAGCGAGAACAGGCGTATACACATGACGCTTTTGTAGCTGGCATTGCAAGATATTTATGTGCCAGATATGCTAAACATTCATATGCCCCTTCATGCTTCACCCTACCATTCCAGAGGACATTCTTCCATATTGATGACGCTTGTTGTTGTTTTTAAAAAACATTAATTAAATCTGTGACTGAACTCCTTGGGGAGGACTTGTATGTTCCCTGCTGTTTTACCTGCATTCTGCCATATATTTCATGTTCTAGCAGTCTTGGATGATGACCCTGCACATGTTGTTCATTTTAAGAACACTTTTGCTGCAGATTTGGCAAAACTCAAAGAAGGTACCAATGTGAAATTTCTAAAGATAGCTACAGCACTCGACCCAAGGTTTAAGATTCTGAAGTGCCTTCCAAAATCTGAGAGGGATGAGGCGTGGAACATGCTTTCAGAAGTCTTAAAAGACCAAAACTCTGATGTGTAAACTACAGAACCCAAACCACCAAAAAGTAAAATAACCTTCTGCTGGTGGCATCTAATTCGGATGATGAAAATGAACATGTTTTTGATCTGCTCTGTTTGGATCGTTATCAAGTAGAAACTGTCATCAGCATGGTGGTTGAAGCAAGAAGAGACATGTAAATCTTTAGCACATCTGGCACATAAATATCTTGCAGAGCTGACTACAACTGTGCCATGAGAATGCCTGTTCTCTCTTTCAGGTGACATTGTAAACAAGAAGTGGGCACCATGATCTCCTGCAAATGTAAACAAACTACATGTAAGAGTAAAGATTCTTTTGTTGCAAACTCTGCTGATTACTACTTGTACTTCCCTGAGTGGACCTGGAGAACAATTAAGCACCATCCTTTTTATAACAACCTTTTACATATTTGAAGACTTATCGTGTCCCCTCTCTGTCTTCTCTCCACTAAACATGCCCAGTTCTTTCAACCTTTCCTCAAAGGTTATGTTTTCTAAATCTCTTATAATTTTTGTTGTTCTCTTCTGGGCTTCTTCCAATTTGTTCACATTTTCTTAAAATATGGTGGCCAAAACTGGACACATTACTCCATCTGAGTCATCATCAGTGCTGACTAGAGTGGAACAATTACCTCTTGTCTTACATTCCACCCTCCTATTCATACATCCCATAATAACATACATTCCATGCTGGGGATCATACCTCCCAGCTGCAGTTTAGACATATCCTTGGGGTTTGATTTTTTTCCTGGGTATTGAGTTAATTCCAACTCCTATCAAGGCAAACTGCAAGTGCACAGTACTGCTGAAAGTCAGACCAAGCGTCTCAAAGTGTCTTAAATTTAGCACCCAAAAATGGAAGCACCTAGAATAAGTGACCACTTCTAAAACTTTTTGGTTCTCCAATTATTTGATTGTTGTTTCAAGTTTACTGGTATCTGGGTTAGAACATTAGCGCATTAAAAGATATATGATTAAGCTCTACATTTTGAGCTTGTAAGCTCTTTCTACAGACTTTTTCCCAAAATGATGATGGATAGACTTGTACCATATCACTTTAGGTGCAATTAATTTAGAGTTGGTGCTGTTGTACATCTATGTTGTTATGAGGCAAAAGCAGCAGTTTCACCATTAGCACCATTATAGTGGGGTCAGAGCAATTATATTAATTCTGTGGATACTTTGTGGATTTAGAAAAACCTTTCCCTGTGATCATAATTTAACTTCACAGTTTAATGCATGCACATTTTCCCCATGTTTCACATCTTTGTTTTTGCAAGTCTTCATTTCATTTTCAAGTGTGGTATGGTAATATTACATGTCCTGTACGAGTGGATGATGACCAAAGCATTCATCGCTCTAGTCAGTAGATGGAATAAATATATCCACTACACTTACTCAGAGTTGAGGCAGGATAGAAGATTTGGTGATCAGTAGCTTAGTATGGCCTTGTAATGAACACAGGTGAACTCCTTTTTCTCTTCTTAGGAAACAGATGGTTAATATCTGTTCAAATATGCTACTAGTCTAAAAGACAACAGTAACTATGTAACAATAATTTTACATTTCTCCCATAGTGTACCAATTCTTAACTTGTCAGAACTAATTAAGATTAAATGGCCCAGGTGCTGTACACCTGCATCTCCCATAGACTTTAATGGGAGCTGCTCAGCACCTTTGAAAATCAGGCCATAATATAAATACCAGGCTATTCTTGACCTTCATTTCCCTAGGAAGCCTAGAGAATCTCTTCAATTTACTGGACTTTCAAAGAGTTTGTGAGTTCAACTCAAAAGGGAAAAATCCATGCAGAGCTGATCTCCAAGCTTTCCCTTACATCAGGGCATAGGTTCTGGGGGTGCTACCTCATCCCCTGGCTTGGAGTGGTTTTATCATATACAGGGTTTACAATCTGTTTCAATGTCTCTCAGCACCCCTACTATGCCCATTGTTCCAGTACCCCCGCATCAGGGAAATCTGAGTCGGTAAACAGGGAAGTTTAGTCAACAGATTACTCCTCAGAGAAGTCTTGCTGCTCTTTCTCTTTTTTTTAGACAAGCTACAATTCTCAGGCCTCTGGGAACCACTGCCTTCCAGGCCTACATGAAACATCTTTCCTTTGTTAGGCTATAACCCTGAATCCTGCTTCCTCCTTTCCATTCTTCTATTCCCTTCATGATTATTTATGTGGGTTGGGCAGGATTGTCTGTGCTTCCATCCACATACAGCATTTGCAACATCTACTCTAGTTTAGGGATGAGTAATTCCATTTCTTGGTTCACTTTGCATTACTGAATCTTGTTCCATGGGTTGTTCACTGCTGACCAGAACTTGGCTTTAGAGTCATATTTTTCGGGATCACATCTGATGTGCAGCGCTGATATAAAATGCTACTTTCAATAGCCAGGATATTAAACTGCCTCTGCTCTTTCCATAATGTTCTAAATCTAAATTGCCCTGCTGTATATGATAAGACTTTGAGAGAGTATTTTTAATATGATTTATTTTTTCATACCTTGCAACATAAAATCTAGAAGAAAATTAAAATGAGAGAGAAATCTTTTTGTTAATTTTATGACCTAATTTCAACCTATTTGTAAGGTAAGCAGTAGATCATACTTCAATACATATTTTAAAACATATACCAACTGTCACATCATATATCTGTGTCTCGCATAGCAGTGCATTGCCAAAAAACGTTGAGTGCTTCTAAGTATTTGCCCAATTCCATCTTAATCTGGAATATCTACAGTAAATGGAAAGTTAAGAAAGGCCTCCCAACTTAACTAAAAACATCTGATAATAATAAAATGTAACAATGGAAGAGACATTTTCCAGTATAAAAATTCTACTATTTGAAACTTGAAAATGTTTTCTTTTCTGAGAAATAACTTCTTTCTCAACTTTGGCAGACTGAAAGCCTGAAGATTAGTAAGCCAAACAGAAAAAAAAATGCTGTTAAAACTTATACTATACAGGTATTTCTTATTGGCGGCATATGAAAAAATACTACGTTTTAAAGCACTTCTTAAAAGAAAAAGTTCAAGCTCCATTTCAGAACTAGAGAATACATTATGCAAATTTCTCAGTTAATAGAAATTTTAATTATTTACTTGTCCTTTAATTCTTGAAGATTTGTAAAGTAGTAATTTATATTCATACTTTTTTTAAAGTACCCATGTGATAATCGGCTTTTTTTTATTTTCTTATTGTAAGGACATATCCTGTTATGCAACTCTGTAGTTTGAGTCTGAGCTCTGGTGACGTAAAGCTCCATAATGCCTCCATAGTCCTGCCATTAGAAGATTCTCCCATTGGAAGGGTCCTGGCATGGCCTAGAGCTGCTTTAGTTGCTCCCATGTTACTCCACATCCCACTTCCCAAGTAGGGATTGCGTCTGGAATGGAGGAAGCAGCATAGCCATGGCGTTCCTGTGTGCTGGCAATCCCCAACCGCTGGATCCTTATGACAGGTGGCTTTCACCAGTCATTGGCCTGATCCCAGCTGATCCGAGGATCAGGAATGATGCAAAGAGCTTTCTTGTGCACTCGTGCCAAATGCAGTTCAGACATAGCTCAGGATTGGAGCCACACTATTGCACATATTTGCCTAAATGATCATTCAATTCATGTCTATTTGCATAAACTGAATGGACATTCTACCTTCAGTAACCATTCTTACAATTTATAGTTAAAGACCATTGAAAACTAGAGATCTTTCCTTATTAGACTGAGCAAATATATTTTAAATTTACTGGTCAAACAGCCGTTCTTAATTTATTTTAGCTTTGCAGTTTTTAAACCAAAAGGCCAGTTCTCTGCTTAGTTCAAGAGACTTCAGCTCATTAAAACCAGTATAGAATTTGGTCCACAAGAGTTTATTCTTGAAAGCAAGCTTCTCTTTATTCAGTTGTATTTTTACAAGTCTGTCTCATATACCCACTCCCAGCCAGTTATGTGGGGGTAATTCTCTTATCTAAATTATGTATTTTTGCCCATAATTATAATAAGCTGAGTCATGATACCATGAGCATAATATCTTGAGAGCTACATTGAGATTTGCATAAAATATTTGTGAAAACTGGTATAAGTATTTATTGTTGTTAAAATTACCAGGGTACTTTCAAAACACAAATAAGCCATGTTTCCTGCCCCTAAGTGCTTACATTTTGAAAAAGAAGACAAATACAAGAAAAGACAGAGAAGGACATGTCAAGGGAGGAAGGATGTGGGGCTTGCTGAGGGGTAGAGAATGAGAAAACTGAGAACAGAAGCTTGCATACAATCTTCCTTAATTTAAGTCTTATGGAAAGATTCCTATTCACTTCAGTGGGGTTGGATCAGGCCTCCTGTGAAATACTAATGGGGGAAGGGAGAAGGAGCGAGTTGTGTATGGGAGGTATTGTTTCACCTTTGTATTGCCTTATAATGGAACTTTATATCCCTTTAGAAATAATGATAGCCCGATTATGAAGCTTTAAACATGTTTAGGCTGCTATTCTACTAAATTACTGTTCTAATTGAATGAGTCATTCCATGCTTGTCAGTAGTGCCCGATTCTATTACAAAGTTGTAAAGTGGAAGTGGCAAAGGTAGAGCCAACAGCATTATGAACTGAGTGCGTCTTCTGGCGTGTTTGAGTCTGAGTGAAGAGTCACTTTATGCTCTCTAGTCTTTGCTTTAAAATTATTTTCAGTATCAGTAATTTGGACTATCATTGGGAAATCCAAGATAATTGTAAAGCTCAACCTGATTTTTAGCAGAAAGGGGTTTCTGAGGAAAAGGAACTAAAAGAATTTAAACAAAGTAATGTATTAGTAGTGCGCTGATTGGTATTTCAAATTATATACCAAAGACTAATTTTTATTTAATTTGACCAAAATACCAGTGAAGCTACCAGGAGTTTTGCTTTAGTAGAAAATGAAGACTTAGGGCCACTGTTTGGATTTAAACACTTGTCTGTATTTTTGCGACCCAAATGTTGCAGCATTGCGCTAGTGCATAGTACAAGTACAACATAGATAGAAAGTGAAAATGATTAGTTTTTTTATGTTGCTAAAGTTGGGGAAAAAGTGTGAGAAGTGAATAAAGTCTAAATGACGAACAATTACAGTGAAACCTCCATTTAACGGACTAATTCGGGCGAGGGGGTGTCCGTTAAATGAAAAAGTCCGTTATTTAATAATAAAAAAAACCGAGCTGTCGAAGCAGCAGCCCGACTGCCACAGGGTCGGGGCGGCAGCTCTGCAGCCCCGCCCGCTGCCGGGACCCGGGTGGCAGCCGGGAGCCGGCAGCCAGCCAGCCCACTCGCTGGCGGGACTCGGGCGGGAGCCGGGAGCCAGCAGCCCGCCCGCTAGTGGGACCTGGGTGGGAGCCGGCAGCCAGCTTGCCCGCCAACCAGCCCTTCCGCTGATGTGACCCGGGCGGCAGCCAGCAGCAGGCAGGCAGCCCTCCCGCCAGCCAGCCCTCCCGCTGCTGGGACCCGGGCGGGAGCTGGCAGCCAGCCCGCCCGCCAACCAGCCCTCCCGCTGCCGTGACCGTGAGCAGGCAGCCAGCCCGCCCGCCAGCCAGCCCGCCCGCTGCTGGAACCCGGGCGGCAGCCTGGAGCCGGCAGCCAGCCCGCCTGCTGCTGGGACCCGGGCGGCAGCCTGGAGCCGGCAGCCAGCCCGCCCGCTGCCGGGACCCTGGCGGCAGCTGGGAGCCGGCAGCCAGCCCGCAAGAAATGGATTTGGGATGCATCAGACTTGCTCAGAAATTTTGTCCGTTGCATCCAAAGTCCGTTAAATCGAGGTCCGTTAAATCGAGGTTTTACTGTATATTGGATTTTAAAATGTCTTTCAGTTTTTATAATTTTGTCAGTGAGCAGTAACCAATTTGTCTCTTTAAATACCCTGATTAAACTTCAATTTAAAGTGAGGTACAGTTAAAATAATAAATTAAAGTTTTTAAAATTTAGTCCATTTTAAATTCTTGGATTTAAGAATGTCTCTTTTCCTTTACCACTAGTTAGCTTTCTAAATTCAGCCTATCATTAATAACTAACATTCTGTAGAGAAGAACTGTCCAGATGTCTGTCTTAGCATGTAGTGAAATTGAACATGTCTCCTATGGGGTAAAAGCAGATAAGTAACATATTGTTCTGAAGGTTGGAAAAGACTGTTTTAGAGGGAAATCTGGTTTCCTCCACTTCAGAGTAATAGGTTAAGGTATTGCAAAGATGACATGTTAGCGCTTTATAGATACAATTTGGTGGATTCAGAATTGCTGTCTCTTTTTACCTTTTCTACAGTGGTCCTGGAGTCCCACTGAAGACTTTACGTGAGTCTAATTGATACACACTGGTATATCCTGTTGTAGCTTTGTGGCCAATGGTGGAAAAATGTCCTTATTCCTGTCAGCAGAAAGGCTGTTGTGAATAAAAAACACTGACTGCTGTTTCTAGTGAATTATCCACTGAAACCAGCAGAATGTCAGGATAACCCAGGTATTTTAGGCATCTTCGGGAATGTTCCTCTTTGGCAGCTGTGAAATAATTCTCTCTCTCTTTTTTTTTTTTCATGAACTTAATGACTGAGTGCAGCTACAGGCCTGTGTTTAGAGGGTTTATAGTTTGTTTTTGTTTCTTTTAAACTTTGTATATTTTCTCTAGTTTGAAGTTATTCCAATAGCAAATCCTGCTCAGTTTTTCTCTCTTTCCTCCCCCCCTTTAAAAATTTGGGTGAATGTTGAAGGAATTCTCACGTTGGTTAGAGCCAGGCATAAGGTGAAGTTGGTCTGTATAAGGGTAGGTCTTCACTACCCACTGGATCGGCGGGTAGTGATCGCTCTTTTAGCGATCGCTCTTTTAGCGATCGATTGAGCCCGCCACCGCCTGCTGCCGCCATGAGGACAGCAGGTAAGTCAGCTGAAGATATGCTGATATAGCTGAAGTTATGTATCTTCAGTTGATGCCCCCTTCCCCCAGTGAGGGCGAGCCCTGAGACACATGCCAATCATCTCAGTCCCAATCCACAACACCCCTGATATTTTAGTGTAGTTTCTTACTTGAATAGAGTCATGCCTAACCGTGCCAAATTGTATCCTGACTGATATGGCTAAATAGGAACTCAGATGTAAACATCAAACTCAGTTTTCACTTTTGACCTACCGTAGCAAGTATTTGAATATAGGTCACCAGACGGGCAAAGAGAGAGTGGTAAAAAAAAAAACCTTTGAACCACTGGTCCACCTAGCAGGAAAATTTGAATAAACTACATACAGTTGCCTTTGTAGCTATGAGGGGGAAATGCAAATTTAAAGTAATTGTCCTAACTTCTGCTTTACACCCGAATAATTGAAAAGTGTCCTAATGTGAATCTCCAGGTTCAGATGTTCTATGAATAATAAGTGTTAGGGTGTTCACTTAGTGGTACCGATTCTGAACACTCTTACTCAAATGTGTAGTCTTTAATTAAATAAGTAGCTATGTTGTCTTCAGTGGGACTACTGGCATGAGTAAAGATTTGGAGGGGATTTCTAGATTCTATCTTCGGTATTCCAGGTGCTCATTTTTTGTGCGGTCCTTAAAATTCCAATTTGCCTACTGGGGATTTTCAGTCTTGGAGGGTGAATTCCACTGAATAGCATTGAGTTCCTAAAAAAACCTCAACTCTCTCCCTGCAGAATAGGTGGAATTTAAAGTTTCCAGGTTTAAATACACAGGTCAAAGGAAAGATTCCCACCCCCACTCCCCAGGGGCATAGCTAAGGCATAGCCCTGTTCACTATTTGGAATATCAAGTAATTCAAGGTTATAATGAACATTGGTCTGATTGTGCAGGGGCTGTGTTTTGCTAAGCAGTACGTATCTTATTTTCTTAGTGGCAAATCTTGGCTTGTGAACCAAGCCTGAGTTACAGGCTTTTGTGCAGGGTAGGAAGGTTCAGCAGGAGTAGGGGAATGGAGGAATCCATTGCCATGGCGTAACAGCAGGGGAGCTGCTATTACACAAACAGCAGCAATGTCATCCACTGTAACCCTGTCTCCTATCCTTCAATGTGATTTGGTTGGTAGTCTGGCCCATCTCATCATTGGAGCTGATTTGAATTTATTCTGCTGTAGCACTGTAAATCTGACCTTTACAGACTTTTAAGCAGAAATTTATCGCAATATATTGGTGGAGTGTTTCCTTTCCAATATGTAAAAAAAGAAATGGTGACAAGGATAAAGTTTACCTTGGAAAAAAATATAGTCTGGGTCCATATTATCTTTCCTGTTGAGACCACCATAGTAGGGATCCCCATTAAAGGAAGGTCTGGAGCAGGTGCACCCAGGGAGATTCCTTGGTGGTGGAGTACCTTTGCTAACAAGGATATTTTGGGGACCATTGGGAGCCAGGATCAGTGCAGAGGCACAGATTTGACCTCCCTCTGATTTCCTGTTATCCTCGGGGTTAAGAGCATGCCTGATAGACTATTCTGCAGGCAGGGAGATCTCACTCCCCAGACAGAATGTGTTTTTTCTTATTATATATTATGTTCATTGCAGTAGCACCTTAGAGTCCCATTGTGGGCCAGAACCCCATTGTGCTATCCACAGTACAGGCACAGAACAAAAAAACAGTCCCAGCCCCAAAGAGTTTACAGTTTTTAAAACAAGAGACAATAGATGGACACAGACTCATGAGGGAGCACAAGGAAACAAGTACACAGTATTGGTCAGCATGATAGGCAGTGGACCCCACACATCAAATCCTTAACCTTAGAATAATACTTAGGAACTGCGGTTGCAGAGATTTTCTTCTCATATTTTATACTCCCATATGGGCTCTACAATGTGTGTATGGAAGGGCTGTGTTGGTGTTGGTGGTAATCAAGCCCTGAGCTTGTTTTATCATACATTTTCTTGTTAGCTTATGAATTCAGTATTCACTCAGTGTATCTTGATTATAATGCAAGTCTTAATTCAGATATGCACAGAATATAGGAGCAATTATAGGAGTAGGATGAAGGATGTAAACGTAAAAAAAAAAAAAGTTCTTGCTGAAGCCAGGAATTAGAGAACATTCTTTTCCAAGGATAGAGATTTTGATTCCAAGCATGACGCACTCTAGTGCTCAGTTTGATACTACAGTTATGTAGTTCCCTCACAGCAGTTATTTCTTCCCATTATTTCATCATTCATGATTTTTAGTTGGTCTCAAAAGCAAATTCTTTTTACATTTCTCTGCTTTTATTTATATCTTCACTTTTAGAAAAAGCCGTATACATATTTTAAATGTTAGCTTTATATGTAGAAATTTGGAAGTGTGTATTTTTGTTCCAAAACTAAGCCAAGCTCAGACTAATAAACACAACAACATTTTATTGTTTCTTGACACTTTTGAAACTGTGCCAGTTTTTCTCATGTGTTTAGGAATTGATTAATTTTAATTTTAAAAATGAGCTTTCTGATCTGCAGATGATAGTTTGAAAATTGTAATATACTTTGCCTGCTTAAAGCTACATAATATCGATTATGCTAAAATGGATGTGCAAATCCTGGAATGTTGTTTTTGGAAAACAGTTACCTTCTTAGTTCCAGAAAAAGGAAAATGAGAATGTGTTTGAAGGAACCTGACGGCAATGTGGTCGAAACTGGAATTCTACTAACATCTATAAAGCCCACATATACTGCTGCACTAAATATGGTTTTTCTGTAAATTAAAGTTTTCTTCCCCTGTTTTAATTGCAGTACATGTGTTTAAATTGCCTAATCATTCACAGACATCCATTTGTGTGATGGAAAGTATTGCATCACAAAATGCAGTCAGAAACTGGCATGTGGGATTGCTAGGCTGGTAGTAAACCTAAACTGGAAAATGAAAGTTGTCCGCTGTATCGAGCAGTTTATACCTCTGGAATAGATTTGTTCTATACTTTAAAATGTTTCAGTTGATTTAGCCTTTTTAGATATCAAAGTTTTATATTGATCTGAAATGACTTGTTTCAAATAATATTTTAAAGAACTAAGGTGTTTTTACTGGGCTGAACTGAGTTTTCCAGTGTTCAGAATGTTTTTTTAAAAATGATGTGCATTAATAATTGTCTTTTATCTGTATCGCAAACTTAACTTCACTGAATGTTTAAATTAAGATTTTAGTGCACAGAATTGCTGAAAATCAGCAAACCCTAAAAAGACAGACCTAATAGTCAAGCTTTGGTTTATATAAAGTTCTTAGTCTAAATAATTGTACTGCTCAGAGACTTTTTTTTTCAAGAGAAATTAATAGCCCTGCCAAATCCCCTTTCTTTTTCCTACAGACTAGCTCTTATTTTCAGCCAACAATCTTTTCTCCCCAATTTGTTGATGTCACCTTTTGAAAAAATGCTTTTTATTTATAACAGGTCTAAATGAGTACAATCCATCAAACTTCTTGTTCTAAATCTTTGAAACCTGCCTCATGGCACCTCCTCAAAGTTTGCAGCTCAGTCTTACTGCAAAGAAAAAAGGGAAAAAAGGAGGACTGTCCATATTAGAGTAAATAAAATATTGAAAGAAAAATAATTTTAGATAATTTTTAATAAAACAAACCTTGTTCCTTTCTAATGTTTAAACTTGTTTTTGCATACTGCAGTGTGTTATCTGCAAATAGTGGACTCAGGCTGTATATGAAGGAGAATATTTGCATATGCATACCTTTCAGATTCATTGTCTAACCTCAGTTACAACTGTATATCATCAGCCCCTCCTCTTGCTCAGATGAAAAATTAAGCAAGGCCAGGCCCAGTTTCCTCAATTTTTAATATGAACATAAAAATTCCTTGTTAAGTTTTCAACCTTCCCCAAATCCATGGGACAGTCCCAAAATCTGATGGTACATTCCTTGGCCTACTGACCTTGCTTGCCACGCAGTTGAGTTGTGAATTTATTTTATATATTGTGATGTTCTGACATTGCAGGATGACTGAGCACAGTATTATGCAGCACATGTCACAATGGGGTTAAATTAACTGGCGAAGAGACCACGCAAGTCCCTGTCTACTGCAAAATCCCTTCTATATCTGTGAGCATGTGTTTCTGTTTGCAGGCAGCTGTGTACTAAGACCTCTGCCCTCTTGACTTCTGAAGAGCTAGGTTACACACTGGTTCCATACGGTAATGTAGGGAGGAGTGTTTGGGCAGGTTAAGGAATGGAAGTTATAGCATCCCCATGTAGGATTTACTGTAGGGCAGCACCTGCTACATTAGCATGTAATAACAGCCAGGTGGGGTCTGCCTTCCATAGCCTCTTCACTGTATTTTTTTCTTCCCAAGTATGGATTTCATCTTTCCACCCTGCCAATATGGATTTAACTAGCAACACAGTTCCTGGTAGTACCTGGAGTTTGTGTGAGGAATGAATCTCACCCAGTGTGATTGTGTCCTATGGAATAAAAATGAGTGTGAGCCACAATGGTGAGCCTGGTGTTCCAGTCTAGTGCTTCGGCACCCTTCAGTCCTGTCTAATTTTTGGATGTTCCAAGCATCTATTGGTTATCTAATGGGTCCTTCTGCCTCCAAAATGAGGGGAGGGTTGAAATTATTTCCTTGCTCATCCCCTCCCTACTTAATCCTAAATCATGCCTCTCAGTCAAGATTTATCTTTGGGAATTATTGCAGTCCTTTTGAAGGGACAATTTGGTTTATATTTGGAATGGAACAGTTTGTAGGAAATGACAGGATTTTTTTTAAAAAAACCAGGGTGGTGGGAAGCGATGTCCCGGAGTCCTTTATACAAGACCTTAATTCCATTTTTGTATTCAGTATTGTGAACACTATGCTTAATATTCTTAGTAAATCTTCAGAAATAAGTGTAAACAGTCACAGCAACGTACAGTTAAATATGTTTTATCAAGCCAGGTTACCTCCCTCTTTAGTTACTGTTGTAAAAAAATGATTTTGTTTAAATGAGAAAGTTAGATAATCTGCAGAGTCCTCAGTAATCATCTCTGTAGCACGGATCTACCCTGTTTACCAAGATTCTCACAAGTTTAGGCCCTTAATCCACAATCCACTTCATGTGGTTTAGATCTGTGTGCCCTATGCGTCTCTACTGAGCTCTCAATAATGTTGTTGGTAATATCGAAACAGATTTATAAGTACTGTATGCTACTTCCATTTTCTCCTTTCCAGTGCTTTCTATGCCAAGAAAAAAAGTGGTTCTTTTTGTTTTTAAATTTACATTTTATTAATAATGTTAATCATTACAGAAGTTTTGTCAGTCTTCAAGTCACAATACATACTGAACTCAGTTTTCTGAGACAAAGAAAACCAGGAATAATATACATGCCAGAAGTAAATCACCTTCTCTCACCAGGGCATTTAGATTTTCTAAGTAGCAAATAATTTATAGCATATGTTCCATCAGTGATCTCTGGCAGAATTGTTCCAGTAGCAATACTAAAAAAGGAACAAATGAAGAAACACCCAACAGTAAGACATGAAAACCACATGGAAAATCTGATTAATGGTTTTGTAGACTTTTAGGGCCAAAAGGGACCATTATGATGATTTAGTCTGGCCTCCTGCGTAACACGGGCCATAGAACCTCACCCAATAATTTCTGCATCAAGCCCATAACTTTTGTTGAGCTATAGCACATCTTTTGGAAAGACACCCAGTCCTGATTTAAAAACTTCAAGTAATGGATAATCCATTGCCTCCCTCGCTGTGTTGTTCCAATGTTTTATTACCCTCATTTAAACATTTGTGCTTTTGTTTTTATTTGGAATTTTTTGACTACCTTCAGCTTTCCGCTGTTGGATCTTGTTTATGCCTTTTTCTGTTAATTTAAAGAGCCATCTATTAGAAATCTCTTCCTTATGTAACACTTATAGTCCATGATCAGGTCATCTCTTGACCTTCTTTAGGATAAATTAAGTATTCTGTAGGTGCAGAGACAACAGTACCTTGCACAACTGGTGCAGAAGAGCTGCAGCCAGTATTCCAACCTTTAAAGCAGCAGTTCTCAAACTATGAGTTGGGACCCCAAAGTGGGTCATGACCTCATTTCAATGGGGTCGCTAGGCTGGTGTTAAACTTGCGGGGGCCTGGGGCTGGAGCCGGTTACATTCCGCCCCCCCCCTCACCTGGGGCTGAAGCCCTTTGGTTTTGCCCACCCCCTCACTGCTACTTGGGGCACAAGGCTTGAGTGGGGGCCCAGACTTTGGTCTCCCCTCCTGGAGTCATATAGTAATTTTTGTTGTCAGAAGGGGATTGTGGCACAATGAAGTGTGAGAGCCCCTGCTGTAAAGTAATTAGTAGCTGTGGGGACTTACGCAGCAGTCCCACATTAGGATCCTTACCTCCACAAACCAAAAATCCAAATGCTCAGGCTTCAGTTAGGTGGAAGGAATTTTACCCTATATTTGATAATATGAACTGTTTCCATTGTGCAATGGCAACCCATTGCTTAGTGTGTGTTATATATCCTTCTTTTAGTGACCTGTCCACAGATGATATGAGTCTATTGCAGCTACAAGAATTACTCATTTATCCTGAGTGATAGATATTCATGTTGTTAATGTTGCAGTTCCTAGATACCATCTTGCTGATGAGCCAGTGTGACAGTTGTTACACAGGAATTAATCTCTTAGCAACTGTGACCCTTAAAATACTCCTGTACCTCTGGTATGATGTCAGAGCGTCCCTCACTTGATATCACCAGCGATAGCAGTACTTTGCATGTAATGCAGCCCCTTTCTGTTTTCACCTCATCACAGAGTGCTTAAGAATCAGGGTGGTAGCCGTGTTAGTCTGGAATAGCAGAGTTAACAAAGTCCTGTGGCACCTTAAAGACTAACTATAAAGTTTTGAAGCATGAGCTTTCGTGGGCTAATACCCACTTCGTCGGATGCAGGCAGTAGAAGTGTTCAATTGTTCACAAACAGGCAGTTATAGAAAAGTAGGTAGGGGGGAGGTGAAAAGGTTAGTCCAATTAAGCTGAGCCAGCTTGTTATCTCCGATCAGGGAGTGTGGATTATTCGTCTAGCATTTGAATGGGGTGTGTGGACATGGAGAGATGAGAAACAATGTCTGTAATGAGCCAACCATTGTAGATCCCGGTTCAATCCCAAATTCAAATGCAAATTCAGCTCACACACTTTGGGATTGAACCGGGATCTACAATGGTTGGCTCATTACAGACATTGTTTCTCATCTCTCCATGTCCACACACCCCATTCAAATGCTAGACGAATAATCCACACTCCCTGATCGGAGATAACAAGCTGGCTCAGCTTAATTGGACTAACCTTTTCACCTCCCCCCTACCTACTTTTCTATAACTGCCTGTTTGTGAACAATTGAACACTTCTACTGCCTGCATCCGACGAAGTGGGTATTAGCCCACGAAAGCTCATGCTTCAAAACTTTATAGTTAGTCTTTAAGGTGCCACAGGACTTTGTTAACACAGAGTGCTTGTAACTTAGTGCATGCCCATAGTCTATGATTCAGTTTAGTTTTGTAAACCATATTTTTCCACATAGGGTGGCTTCTTTTAATTATTTTCCACCATGCCTTTTTAAGACAACTTTTCAGCTCCACATGTTTCTGAATCTGGTTAGTGTGGAGTTCTGATTGTTCTGAAGTCTCTGAAAGGATTTAACCTTATTACTCCCAGTCATTCCTGTCATTACCAGACCTCGTGCAGAGCAATGCGTAGGCTGCTGACAGTCAGAACACAGGCACCTATTAACTTGGCTTTTGATACAGACATGAGTACCCATTTAGGACTAGGCTATACCTCTTTCCTCAGACTTGGGGACTACAGCACTGGAGGAGGGGAGAGGTTAAAATGGGTTCTAGCTGGGGTATCTCTCCCTCCAACATCCCCTGCATCCAGAACTGTTCCAGGGCAGACCCCCCACTACTCTAGAGGCACTTAAACCAAGATGGTGCCTCCCTGCATTGGGTCTTGGGGGAAACTGCAGAGAGAAGCCAGACTGAGACTCCAGCCCAGTAGCAATAAGATCAGTCAAAGCAGAGACCTCTGGACAGTCAGAGAACTTTTTGCAATTTTTGACTGTACTTTCTGTGCCCTGTGCTGATTGGCTGTTTGCTCCAACTTGCTACCTCCTCCTTCTTCACAGTCAATTCACCACAGCTTCAATCTACACAGGTCCCTCTTACTCTCTAGACCCTTCCCAGTCCCCCTTCCTTTCACTTTTCTTTCCATTTAGCTTATCCCCTCCTAGGTTGAACAAAACCCAGAACTGCCCATGATGTTTGCTGACATCACAGAGTGCACACTCTTTCCCCCCACCCTGCAGGTGTCTTCTCTGTTTAGATTGTAAGCTCTTTAGAACAGGGACTACTCTGTATTTGTACAGTGCCTAGCACAAGGAGGCCTTGCTTCTGTGACCCTTAGGCACTATCATTATAAACAGGATTAATAATGATTTTCCCTCATTTAAAAATAATAAATGCAGTTCTGGTCATCATTTTTGTAGTTAATATTCACAGTATTTACAATTGGACTTTATAATGGAAGTCTGCTCACAGAAGTAATAGTATTAAAACCTCTTGCTGTGTATATGAAGAACACTGCCTTCACTGTGCCACTTATATATATATAAGTGATAGTAATTAATTAATTGCATACCGGTCTTTTGTTAAAAAGCATATTATTTTCCACTGGTGAAATCCTGGCTCCACTGAAGTTGATGGCAAAAATACCATTGACTTTAATGGGGCCAGGATTTTACCCTGTGTATTTACATTCTTATTTTCTGAACAGTTCTGTTTTTCTTCTTCTAGCATTTGTATTTTTTCAAAGTAACCCGACCATCAACAGTGATTTGAAAGCTAAAAGCAATGTACCATATGATATTCCCCTAAAGCTGCATAACACCTGCACAAACTTTCATGAAGGGAGTGCACAATGGTAACATATGATAGAGCTCTTTCCTAATCCTTAGCCTTTAATTAAAATTCAGGCAAGATTCACGATGAGTTCATGGTACTGAAATCCCTGATTGGATTTATGGAATGTGTTCATATTTCAAATGTTAGTCATTCCTGTATGAGTCTATTGTGTGACAAGGTCACTGTCTTCTCTTATCAATCATCAATGAGAAGATATATAATTTCTGTACATTTTAAGAAAATGCAACAGCCGTTGGTTTGATGGGGAAGAACCTTGGCCCTCAGTGAAACTGAAACCACTGTGGAGCTCATACTCTCAGTATTTTGTAGGAGAGGGCAAACTGGGACCTTTTTAATGTATAGCACTTCCTTTAGATAATGTAAGTATTCTAGCAAAAAATGTTGCTCTGCATATTTGAGTATTGAAGAGAAGGTGGGGGAAGCACAAAAGTCTTAATTCAGTATAGTTATTCACTTGAGACTATATCTAGCCTCACATACCTTTTTTAAAAAATTTTTTTTAACCCCTTTGTATAGGGTGATCAGATGTGCCATTTTTAAAGGGACAGTCCTGTTTTGGGGGGACTTTTTCTGATATAGGTGCCTATTACTCCCACACCTCCTGTCCTGTTTTTTCACAGTTGCTATTTGGTCACCCTAGCTTTACATCATCATAATTTAGGCCCTGATTCTGCAAAGACATATGCACACATTTTACTTTATGCACTGTGAATACACGCAATGAAGTAAAAGAGGCTAATCACAATGTAAACCAGATATGCCTGATCCTTGGTGCAAAGGAAATGTAAAGTCATCGTAAGTGGGCAGCTGAGAATGCCTCAGGTGTGGGGGACTTCTGGGCTGACATCAGTTGGCACCCTCTTTCAGCAGCACAGCTTAAGCGATGTGCCACAGGAGGAGTGTGTATGGACAAATTACCGTTGCTTTCGGTTGATCTGGAATGGTTCCTAGAGGGTTGTTGTAAATCAACATAAATTTGAACAGTCTTGAAGCAGCTCTGATTTACATTGAGTGCTACAAGGATAAGGGGAATACAAGGGTGGCTTTGAGCCACATTTTCTCCACTCCTCAATGCTGCACTTAGCACAGCTCAGCCATACCTGAGGATCTGTGTCTGTGCTTTTACTTGTGAAATGTAAGGTACAATGAAGATCAGCAGTAATCTAAAATAATCTCAAAATGAAATGTGCCATAGCTTAATTTCTAGAAAAATGCAAAATACCATGTAGATATTATGGGAAAAATATCCCTATTGACCATTGGTGTATGAAAAAGGAAACATTCTATCATGGAAGAATATGCTAGTTGTTAAATTATACATCTGATTGTAATAAATCATATAATATTAAATTCTTATCCATAAATCACAAATTGTGAAGATATGGTTATGCAAATCATTGCAAACAAGTTGGATTTAAAATGAGGGGGTTACGCTTTCTTTACTAACTGTTGTAATTCACCAACTTGATGTGAATTCCTAATTCCATATTTGCAAATGCTTGCTTTTTTCTAGTAGTTCATCAGCATAGCATGTACAACTTCCATTTCCCTGTCACTTCTGTTTGAAAATAAATGATAAACCAGTTTGTATTCTGTGAGAAGCATGCAGTTAAGTCACTAGTTTGTAAGCATTGCAAATTGAATGCTAGCTGTGTGACGGTTTCTTACCTGGCCTCATTTGATCTGAAATGAGCCCATTGGTACCAGTCTGGATTCTCCTCCGATAAATTGTAATGAATTTGCTCAGCAACAGGAAATCCCAATTCCCAGATTTCTCAGGAATTAATAACATGTTTTATTTTAGCTTTTCATATATTACAGTATTAATTTTACAGTTGATGTTCATTTGATCACCTAAAAGCTCAGTTTTGAGGGATGAACTCCCTTCATCTTCCCGCATCTATCTCAGTAATAGCTAAAATCTTGAATTGACTTATTTATCTTTACAAAAATTAGTGCTTCTTGTGGAAGGTTTCCTACTACATCTGCATGCACAAAAATGATTTAAATGTCAAAGAGCTGCTGGTATTTTCTTTACATTGATCTCTGTTGGGAAAAAAAAATGTATTCCCCCTCTGTGCTATGTGGGTCAGTTGGTGGAGGCAACGTTGTGTTTGCATCAGAAATTCCATTTTTCCATTCTTCTTTTCCAGATTATAGAACAGGCCCCTGTTTCACTCAGGTCAATAACCAGATGTGTCAGGGTCAGCTGACTGGCATTGTTTGCACAAAGACTCTATGTTGTGCAACCATTGGACGTGCCTGGGGTCATCCTTGCGAGATGTGTCCTGCCCAGCCTCAGCCATGTCGTCGTGGCTTCATTCCTAACATCCGCAATGGAGCATGTCAAGGTAAGCCTTTTGATTTGGCTGTGCATGGTTACCGCATCGTGAATGTTGTCTTAAAAAAGTTCCTTTCCACCTAAAAGCAAATTACGGTTGTTTTTTGCAATGTTTATTAATTTATAGCTTCAGAGATTCTATGAAGCTTTGAAATAATAAACAGAAAAAATATTATATGATATTCACAAAATTCTAATAATCCTTGAAACACCAAAGTTTTAGCTGGGATACATGCAACTAATGGTATGGAAAAAATGAGTACAAACCAGAAGAACATAATGAGAGAGAGAGGGTCTGTGTCTCACATCTACCAGCTATGGTATAATGCTAGTTACTGAACTGAGTCTCTCGCTCTGGCCTTTGATTAAAATAAAAATACCCATGTACTTTGAGTTATGTCTAGAAAAAGAACGGATGGCCTTTTTGTTACTGTTGAACAGCATGCTTTGTAAAATGGTGGTTGGTGTTCTCCTTCTTTATCTTTGCAATTTATTAATTATTTACTTGCCTATTTGCATAGTCTTGGGGACATGTAGTTCTTGTAGTTGGAGCCACTGGTGGTTTGTCAGTCAGTTGGGTGCAAAGGCTGAAAACTGCTTTAGCAGATGCGGTACCAGGAACATTGCTTTGTGAATGGGCGGCTGCCCCCTGTGTCTTTGACTAGTAAAGAATGGTCTAAGAACTGAGTTCTGTCAGACTCCTTATCTGATGCACCATCCCTTTCTGTCTTCTCTAGCAATCAGTGATTTGCCTGCTCTGTCTCTTCCTTTGATTGACTTAAACAAGCCACATGTAGAATGAAATGGCTAAGGACAGAAGAAATTCCAAATAATTAAGAGGTTACTTCCTTTCTGTTGCATAGGTGGTGGTAGTCTCAGGTTGAGAAATGTAATGAATTCCAGACTTTTGTTTTAGTACTTTTCCTGGGATCCCTAGCAGCCAAGTTTGCAGAAATACTCTCCGGAGAACATGACTTCTGTACATTTTCTGTAGTTTGGCCACAAGACCCAAATAATATGGTCTCTTGTTTGCTGTCAGTGTTCTAGGACCCCAAGGCAGTCTAGGGTGACCAGATGTCCCAATTTTATAGGGACAGTCCCAATTTTGGAGTCTTATTTTTTATTTTTTTAATATAGGCTCCTATTACCCCCCACACTCCCTTCTGATTTTTCACACTTGTGGTCTGGTCACTCTAAGGCAATCTTTCTTTCGGACGGTCTGGGCAAGTATCCACAGATAGTGTGATCTGGCTCATTATCAGATCTGAAATCAACTGTTATTACAATACATGCATGGTTACAGTCTGACAAGCCACTCTGAGTGCTTATTGCCTTGAATATAAAGTGTTTCACAACTCTGCTTATAGCATGTGGTAATGGCACTTTGCCATGTTTGAAAAACCGAGGTTCTTCCTGTGCTTGGGATTGTGAAGTGGGCTTCAGATTTTGCATCACTGAACTATGTAGGTCTCCAATGAAATCCTCAAACCCTACAGTCCATATGCAGCACCTAGAAGATGACGACAATCTGCTGATTCTTTCCTGGATTATTATAACCATTATATGCACTTTCACTTTTTGTAACAATAGCATAAATGGGCATAGCTTATTAAAGAGATTGTGGAACTTTGTTACTGAGGGGAATCTCAGAATCACATACATGCACTGATCTGCCTGTGGGCATCAATATCCTTTAAATCTTATGATTTCCCAAAGCCATTTCAGAAAACATGGTTGGGTTGCAGTGGTCTCTGTACAGACAGATCCCCAAATGTAATTGAGAGAATGCCTAACACAGTACAAGAGAGAATGATTATAACTAGGAGAACTCCTTTCTCTAAGTAGTCCAATATAAGTACCTCAGTCAGCCAATAGAATGATTGGAGGATTAGGAAACTTGCCTTCTGGTGATAGACTCAAGGAGCTCATCTACTTAATTTAGTAAAGATAAGGATAAAGGGTAGGGTGACCATATTTCCCTATGCTGAATACGAGACATCTGGTAAAATTACTTGTATTGAAGTCAGTTCAACTGCAATCAATCAGAATATGCAGTAGAACCATTCAAATTAACATCAAGTTGATTGAGCCCTGCTAAAAAGAAATACTGCATAGTTGGATTCTTTTTATTTACCTTCTTATTTTTAAGGCTTTAGGGTTTGTATGCAGATGGGTGACACACACACCGCCTTCCCCTCCCCCCATCTCCCTCACACACATGGGGAGAGGTGACACACACACAAACTCCGATACACTGGGGGTGACCGACTGACCCGAACCTTCCTGCCTGGCGTGCTCCACCCACCATGCCTAGCTGGGCCTCCTGGATGGACTCCCCTCTCCTGGTACCTGGTGCCACATCTTCCCAAGGCAGCATGTGGGTGGGAGGCACACAGGCTCATATGCTCCTCTCTCCCAGATTTCTGCAAGGGTTCACACCAGAATGTGGCCAGCAGCCGCCTTTTGACACTGTGCGGGAGGGAAGGGACGGGAGCTGTTTCCAGCTGCAGGGGAGGAGGATAGCTCATCTCTTCTTTCCCCCTGCCATGGGGCTGGAAGCAGATTGTCCCTGTTCAAAGGCAGCTAACATCTCCAGGCTGCTGATGGCCATGGACATAAGCCAGCCACCTCCTGCTACAGCATTGGCAGGAAGGTGTTAAGCCCCCAGTATGCATTGTGCACCAGGGCCCAAGGAACCTGACTGCAGGGGCTTCATGGATCCTGGCCAGAGAGATGGGTCAGCAGGGAAGGGTGTCTAAGAGTCAGGATCCTAGAGCCCGGGCACCAGCCTCTGCCCAAATATCTACATTGCAATTAAAGAGCTCCTTAGCTCAAGCCCTATGAGTCCAAGTCAGCTGGCACAGGCCTGCCGTGGGTTTTTAATTGCAGTATACGTACCCTTATTGATGATGTGGGATGAGACAGCTTCCCATTCCAACAAGGAAGGGAGATTAAAGAGTTCCTCTGGGCAGTCCGCCTCAGTCCAGCCCATCTAAGAGGCCTGTACAGTCTGAAGGGGGTTGATCCTTAAAAATGAGAATTCAAGCCCAATACTAGGTGGCATTCAGCGGGAAGCTCTTTAGCTTCCCAAAGCAGGAATTGCTTACCAGGAAAGCTGCTTAAAAAGCCTCTGCTGCCTGGAACGTTTGAAGAGGCAGAGTGATCGTCTTTACTTTGTTTTCCTTTTTAAAGCCTGGGGTACTCACCCGTGGCCACTCAGACACACAGGAACCCATCCCCCTACACAGAGACTGTTTACCTTTTACCTTGCAAGGAACAGCCAGGTGAGCCCGGACTGCTTTGTAGGCTGCAAGATTATTTTGTTTACCTTTTACATTCGAACTCCTGTTGCATCCAGAAGGGTTGCTTCCCCAAGCTTCACAGCTGGAGGCTCACATCCACACTGCAAGCCAATTTAATGTCTACATCCAGAGAAGGACATCTGGGATGACAGAGGTGCTCCCCTACCCCTAGGGAAGCACCCTAGAGCAGTGGTTTTCAAACTTTTGTACCAATGACCCCTTTTCCATAGCAAGCCTCAGAGTGCGACCCCTTATAAATTAAATCACCACTTTTTAATATTTTTGATATATTTAACATGATTATAAATTCTGGATGCAAAGTGGGGCTTGGGGTGGAGGCTGACAGCTCGCAACTCTCTGTGTAATAACCTCGTAACCCTTTGAGGGGTCTGAGCACTATAGGTTCAACCTATGACACAGTGGCTACAAGAAACATGAGCTTTGTTGAGAAATAATTGAATTCACTGAAATCCAGTCTAAATAATCCTCATCAGCAATAAAGGAATGTTATGTGTTGCTAAAATACCCAAAGACGAGAGTTGAGGGTGGAAATGAAAGGGGGCATGAAAGATAATACCAGATTAGTGATTTTTAATTGGGAGTGCCACTGTTTGCCTAGATGCTGTCTCAGGAGGACTCGTACTATGACACACACAGACACAGGTCAGAAAAGGATAGCACTAATCCATTTCTAGCTTTATTTAAGGATTGTAAAAATGGAGAAATTAAATTCTCCACTTAATTAGGTAATTTGGCCAATGTCATAAGCAAAATGAATGGAAAAACTGGATACCAACCACTAGGAACTGATGCATTATGATATAGAGGCTCTTTGATGTAATGGACACTATATAAGGACACAGATTAGACAAAATGTGGATGAGAGAGACAGATAACCCATTTGAAGGAGTTAGAAGTCTGTATGGTGAGAAAGTTGCATGAAAAAACAAAGAAAATCAGAACTTGCCAAGCCTAAAGATCTGGAGAACAGATTTACCTTGTGAGGATCCATGAAGCAACAAAGGATAACATCAAAGTTCCTGATCCAGATGGAGAGGGAATTGGCTTGAGTACTAACTTAGGAGCTATCCTCACTTATAATAAATTTTATCAACTATTGTATCACTAACTTCTGGTAGGCTTTTATATAGAACTGTTAGCCTTTCTGAACTGCTGACCAGTTTTATCCTTATCTATACATGAAAATTAAATGAGAATAGATATGGTGTGCACTTCCAAAGACTGGAGTTAAGCAAGAATAACTACCCAGAATAACCCCAGGTAGACAAGCCCTTGCCTAAAGAACAGATAGTTTTGTATCTATAGCTATGTCTATTCTAATATATATATATATATATATATATATATATATATATATATATATATATATATATATATATATATATATATATATATATATATATATATATATATATATATATATATATATATATATATCAGAGAAGTAAGTGTTGATGCAGATTATATCTGTTAACTGATGTAATTTACCCAGTGAAGGAGCCAAAGTCTGAGGTTGGAGCAGGAAAATCAACAAGAGGTATAAAATAAAGCAGCTTGCCTTTATTTTTGTATGACCTTGAGCCATTCATTTCACTTCTTCATGCCCGTAAATAGGGATAAAGCCTAGCTGACTGGCTAGAGAGAAAAGGTGGATGAGGGAATATATTTTATTGGACCAACTTCTGTTGGTGAAAGTGACAGGTTTTTGAGCTACACAGAGCTCTTTTTCAGGTCTAGGAGAGGTACTCAGCTGGGTGGCTGGCATTTTTTGTGGATTAATCAGTTATGTTTGCAGAGCAAGTAGAATGCTATAGATTTATTTATTCATTCATTAATGATACCATGGCAACCCAAAGAGGAATTTTTAAAATAACCTAAATCTTTAAATCTCCTCATAGTAATTCTTTTTGCTTCAACAATAGGCTTTTATGACTGATTTTTAATTCAGAAGATAGAAATGACACCCGTCATGTTCCCAAGAGATCAGACAGTCCTCATCCCAAAATGTTCAGACGAGACAGTTGTAATGGCAAAAGAATATTTTCTACATTGCTGTGCAGTAAGGTAGTGGCAGGAATCCCATGCTGGAAGATTTTCTCAGCTCCTCCCTACATTCTTTAATAGTCCATTTTTTAGCTACTCCCTTTCATCTTCAGATAGTGATTCTTCGCACCAGGGAGAAGAAAGAGAGAACTCCCACATCTTTGCCCCACAACCGAATGGCTAATCCAAATGGGACAGAGCTGCAGGAGATGATATGCTGAGAAATGATATAGTAAGAATACATCCAGTCAGAGATGACCGAATACTCTCTTAAAACAGATGTCCCCTTACCTGGGACTCCATCTGGCTCCCATTGAAGACAATACAATAACGTTGAGGATCAGACCCCCTACTAACTGATAATACCTTAAATTATTAAAACAAGAAAAAAATCATATGTGATTTTCACCATTTTTGCTGATTATTGAGTTTTGCATTATTTTACTAATTTCTGACACGCAGAAAAGGCTAGTATTTTCAACTGTATTTTAGTCATTTAGCTTCCTGATTCTCATGAAGCGGGTTAATTAAAAAACAACCAAATCCATTTTCATTTAAATTAAAATATAACATTCAGGGGAATGTGTTTTTGAAACAAAAATGTTTTTCTAAACAGCAACAAACTAAGCTTCTTCCCCTAAATTTAGGGTCTAAACTATCTGATAGAATTTCTTTAAGTACTGTATGTTTGACAGAGCTTCCATTTCCCTAAGCTTTTTTTTTTTATCTTTAGGGTTCACTGAGGAAACTGTCCACTCATATGAGAGAGAGGCCAAAGTTGGCTAGTTTTTCAAAGGTGCATGTGTAAAGTTAGCAATGCAAATCCTGTAGGCGGTTACCACTTACTCAGAAAACTGCCTGAAAAAGCAAAGAACCTTTTTTCACTTGCCAGATATTATCAGACCCATGAACACATGGAAACATTCTACCTAATCTTTAGCACATTGAATCTCTTGGTATATATAACCATGCCTAAAGGATAATTCATTTAATTTTGTGTTTATGGCACTAAGAATGCTTTTTATTCATTTGGCCCTCAGAAGCATGAACAGTTGGGGAATGAAAAATGTTGAAATTGAGGCATAGTTAAACCTGGCTGACAAGGTAGAACAAAAACACCCAAACCACCTGTCTATTTGATCACAAAATTGTAGTGTATGGAGACAAATGATTCCCGTGGCTTAAAATAGTATTCAGAAAGTAATTCACTGAATGAGCCATTTTAAGAAAATTGTATTAACTTTGCTCTCTCTAGTCTTTTCAAATTCCAAAAGGCTAATAATATAATTCTAAAAACCCTTATTTGAACGAGTTGGGGGAGGAGGTTGTGTGATGTGAAACACAAGTAGTAGTCTCATTGACCTGAGCTACTCCCATAAAAAAGACTTGCTTGCAGGACTAGGCCTCTTAGTTTAAAAAAAAACAAAACAGTGGTGTTTAATGTATTCATTGACTTTATATTAACAATAATTTTAAACAATTCCCTTACAGTGAAAATATAACACCTAAGCCCTCCTCCCCCAACACCATTTGGATTAACATCTTTCCTAGAAGTTTTTGAACATTTAAGCCAGCTCATGTGATTTGAGGTTTTGCAGGATCAGTACCTTAGTTAGCAAGACTATTCGTATTTCTTCCTTGGATATATTTCCTTCTTTGTACAGCAGTATGCTGTGTAAAATAACCATCCCCAAGGTGGTCTTTCTTTTTTCACCTTTCAAAAATAGTGGATTTTTTCCCAAACCATGTGGATTAAAGTTGTAAGTAATTAATGGCATTACTTGAATTCTAAAACTTTGTTCAAGGCCAGAGAGAAACCTTTTCTGTTCCTGGAACCTATTCATTTCCTGCTGCTACTGCGATTAATTCATAATTACTTAATATCTTTGGCTTATAAGGCAGTGAAGCTCTTATGAGATTCAAACAGAGATTGTCTTTGTGAAGGCCACCAATAAACTCAGATATTGCTGTTTTCAACTTAATCTGCTTTTTAACCAAGTTTTCTGAGGTAGCATAATTTAAACAAGCAACAATAACTGATGGGATGTATTTATATTCAGCCTCTTAAGTTCATTTTGAGGTACAAGAGTCAAATGCCATATACAATTATTATGTGCTGGAGGGGGCTATTGGGTAGGTTTGGTATGAGTGGAACTTATTTTCTCCCTGGGTACTGCTAAATCATACCTGCTAAGTCTGACTTCCCTGGACTTACAATTCAAAGGGACAATTTTGCATTCCAAATAGACCAATTTGCACTAAGTGATGTTTTTTTTTTTTTTTTAAAAAGGAATGTTTCCAGAAAGGATATCCCCTACCCTTATAAGAGCCTCAGCACACCCACAATCTAAATGATGTATTTGCCTGCTGCTATGTGAAATAAACTCAGGACAGTTGCAGGAAAAAAGTATAAACACTTCCATCAAATGTACTTAAAGTTTGTTTGCCAAGCAGTGTTGCCTCCTTTCTTGGTAATGACAAATTGCTTTTATTTATATGATGACTAGATCCCAAAATCAGTTACCCTACCTATCTACAACACAGAAACCTGGGGTCATGAGGCTGAGGGTTTTTTTGTTTTGTTTTTTCCTGGGGTGGGAAAGGAAGAGTCTTTGTTAAAATATTGGCAGTACATCACTTGAAAGAATAGGAGTACAGGAGAGTCAAAAACAAATAAAATGGAAGTCAATGTGAAAGAAAGAATGAGGGAAAAGTAGATGCTTTTGGAACCACTTTTTTCTTTTTTAAAATACTTTTATCTTCTTGGTGCTTGATTTAAACAACACGAACCAAAAATAACCAAACTAAAAACCACCCTTCCACAAACTGAATGGGAGGCTGGCTGGCTGGCTGAGTATGGGAAACAGGGAAATGACTGTGCACTGAGTACTGTTAATGTGCAAATTAAACCAACTTTAAAATAGAGTGAAAAATATTTTTCCCTCCAATCCTTTCAGTTATAATAATCCTAAAGGATTCTTTTAACAGTAATAGATAAACTGAAGTTTTAGATACAAGTGTGACTTTTAAGTGGACAGTGTACTTTTAATATTGCTGGCTATTCTGGATTCTATATTTAAATAATTGAAGGAGTAATCTAAAAGTCACCCCAATGCAGATAAAGCACTTTGGTGCCTGGAGACCTACTGGCTCTTTGTGATGCCTTATATGGAAAATTGTCCTTGATATTTTGAAAAAAATAGTAGTAGAAGCAGCTGGGCTCTACCTCTTCTACAGAAGAGGAGGCTGGTGGTAGTATGAAGATTTATGGTGACAAAAAGGATTATCTCAAATACTCCCATCAAAATCCTAAAACCAGTCCTTTGCATAGTGGAGTGATCACAGTCGAAGAGACAGGACAGGGCAGGCCCTTCCAAAAATGCTAAAGCCAACTGTGGATATCTAACCTTAATGTATGACTGTAGACAAAGGAATAACTTTTGAACTTGAAAAAAATTGGTGTATAGTACTTTGCTGATGTAGAGTGAAGAAATTTGCACTGCTTTTACATCTGCTTATCTGGTGGCTTTTTTTTTTTTTAAAGAATAAAGCAGTTTGTTTTTCAATTTGAATGTCTTTTATACTCACTAAGTGTTCTGTTCTCCTGTATGTGGATTATGTCATTGTATGGGCTAGGAAACAACATGGGTTTGGACTCCATTTCATTTTCATTGTTCTATCAGGCAGGAGCTGGGGAGCACTATCCAGCTTGCTTTCTCCGAACCCAAAAATATGGATTTCTTTTGAGCTCCCATAGCTCAAATATGGATGTCTTTTGAGCTGTCAGAGATTTTTGGAAACAAAGGTACCATGTAATGGAAATGCCTCCACATAGCTAGGATCTGCAGGTTTTGACTCCCCAGAGTTCACAGACATGGAGCGGAGCCTTTGAGCACTTAATCAAATTGTTTAGTGTGAAGGAATTAATAAACATAAACTCCAAAATTTCATAGAGCTGTAGTTTAAATGAACTTTTGAAAGGAGAGCTGTGAGAGTTTGTGAGAGGCTAAGTATCTGAGTGTATACATCATGCCTGAAGCCTGGTCTCCATACTCTCCCCCTCACTCCCCTTTGGTACAAAGAGTTCCTCTATATGGCTCTGGCCTAGACTGCTTAGTTCAGAGAGATCTCTGTTAGATACTCGGTATTATTTTAACTACTCATCTGATCTAGCAGGAACAAATTCAATCATTGGGGCTGTGCTGATAGTAAGCTACAGAAATACAGGACCTATATGGAAAATGCTTTACATGTGTGGGACTATTGCACTTTAAAAATAAGCATTGTAATGGATGTTTTTGAAAAGTTCTTGGCTCATACCTTATTGTGTATACTGCAAATACTTTTTTTTTTTAAAAGCAAGGGTTTTGCCCACTTGTATTTCACAGCTAGGATATATGTTTTTTGAACTATGTTGTAATGAAGCTGGGAAGAAAACACAATTTAAAGTGGAAGTAGTGCATGTTAAAGCACAGTAGGAATCTACTATAGGTGAACTGCAAAGGAAGAATGAAAATGGAGTAAATTTATATAAAAGTACAATTTAACAACTGTGGAGCTCCACACTAACAGGTCTGTCAAATGTAGCAGGCCCTGAATGTTGCATGCTTAATCTAATGTATCACAATTTATAGTTTTAGAGGAAAGGGGAACAAAGCATGGGTAAGGGACAATGCCAGACAAAGTGGTCTCTAAATTCACAATGAGATGCAGAAGTGTGGTAATGCAAATAATGCATTTTTCAGAATACAGTAAACCCTCGATTTAATGGACCTCGATTTAACGGACTTCGGATGCAACGGACAAAATTTCTGAGCAAGTCTGATGCATTCCTGATCCATTTCTGGCGGGCTAGCTGCCGGCTCCCAGCTGCCGCCCGGGTCCAGGCAGCGGGCGGGCTGGCTGCCGGCTCCCGGCTGCCAGCCCGGGTCCAGGCAGCGGGCGGGCTGGCTGCCGGCTCCCGGCTGCCAGCCCGGGTCCAGGCAGCGGGCGGGCTGGCTGCCGGCTCCCGGCTGCCGCCCGGGTCCAGGCAGCGGGCGGGCTGGCTGCCGGCTCCCGGCTGCCAGCCCGGGTCCAGGCAGCGGGCGGGCTGGCTGCCGGCTCCCGGCTGCCAGCCCGGGTCCAGGCAGCGGGCGGGCTGGCTGCCGGCTCCCGGCTGCCAGCCCGGGTCCAGGCAGCGGGCGGGCTGGCTGCCGGCTCCCGGCTGCCGCCCGGGTCCAGGCAGCGGGCGGGCTGGCTGCCGGCTCCCGGCTGCCGCCCGGGTCCAGGCAGCGGGCGGGCTGCGGAGCTGTCGCCCCGACCCTGTGGCGGGCGGGCTGCTGCTCCGACAGCTCTTTTTATTATTATTATTAAATAACGGACTTTTTGATTTAACGGACACCCCCTCGCCCGAATTAGTCCGTTAAATGGAGGTTTTACTGTACTTTCAAAGATAGAGCTGTCTATCTGTTTATCACAACTGTAATTCAAGCAGTGTCTTATTTCAAGCAAACTACTGTTTTCTCTTTATAGATGTTGATGAATGCCAGGCTATACCAGGGGTCTGTTCAGGAGGAAACTGCATTAACACAGTTGGCTCGTATGAATGCAAGTGTCCTGCTGGTCACAGACAGAATGAGGCAACTCAGAAATGTGAAGGTAAGTATCTGAGTACATTCCTAAATAGTGATAATTGATTCAAAGTAAACCTTTGTGGTGTGGTTTTAGAGACATTTACAGTGGATCATGATTGGAGCCTTTCTGGTGAAAAGAGAAAAAAAGTTCGTAAAGTTCTGGGTTTTACTACACAGAATTTGGGTATGTTTGATGTAGAGAGGCACTACTGGTTGTATTTGTGCTGTGCTTAGTTGTTGTCATTGGGCTCATCACATCATATATATCTGCCTTGTTCTTCTTACTTACTACTGGACAGTTTCCGGCTTACCTGACAAACTGAATAAATAATTCTGTTCCAAGATAATTAAGAAGAAAAGACTGAATATTCGTATAGCATTTGGAAGCAATTGTATTATCATGGATTTTTTGTAAAGTTCAAAATATTCTCATTTTAATGGATATCATCAACCTACTGATTATAGTAACAGTTAATGGGATGAAAGGGTTGAGAATTTATTACTATGTACAGTTACCATTAAAGAAGGGCTTGGGTATATACAAGCCCCAAAGGAGACTACATACTTTTAGTGCAGTGGAGTTTAGTTTTTGCTTTAATTTATCAATCTAATTGAGACTCAAACATTGTCGATGTTCTACAAATAGAGTTTGCTTACTTGGTAAACACATTCATTGGCTAAGAGCAAAAATGTTTTTGAAGTTTCAAAGTAATGTAATGGAAAACTTTTAAGTGTATATAGTTCTAGTGCTATATATAATCTTAACAGTTCTAGTAATTTATGAACTGTCCGTCTTAGAGGTGTCACTAGTTTCTATGTGTTAGATGTTCACAGTAGTGAAATATAATTACAGTTAAAATTATTGTTTGGGGTTTTCTTTTACCTTCTTATACACATCAGTTTCCTTTCAAGATTTATTTGTGTGAATTTACTGTTACCACGTGATTAAAAGAAACAAGAACATGTGAACTTTACTTGTTCCAGCAAAGAAAACTTTACTTTCAAGTGTGATAGGAGAGAAAGTGCAGTCTTTTGGTTTTCCATTAGGAGGCAGTTTAAGTAAGGTACTAGATTCTTTGATACTGAGTAAAGGTCATTTAAAAAAAAACAAATGTGGTTAGATGTCTATGTCCAAATGTTGAAATAGTCTTAGCTCGGTAGTTTTGCTTGCAATCAACTACAAGGATACAAAATTCACACCATCAATTTGGAAATCACATTTCCATATGAAAATTTTGTGCCTATGTTATTATACAAAATATCTAATGTTATTAAAAAGACTAATTACGGCTAAACCACCCTGAACACGCCCGATCCCGTCTGATCTCGGAAGCTAAGAAGGGTCGGGCCTGGCTAGTACTTGGATGGGAGACCTCCTGGGAATACCAGGTGATGTAGGCTTAACATGGGCGTGGGGCTAGAAACTCCACCCTGTAAGGGAACCAATTACTACTGAAACACCAACACCAGTTGGTGGCCCATACCCCGGCTGGGGGGTGATGGGCAAAGAGAGAGAGAGATTAAAAAGACTAAAACAAACCAACAACAAACGTTAAAGGATTTTGTTCCCTCTGCTTATCCAGTTTGTTTATTTTATGCATTTGACAATATTTTCTGTATAGCCAGTTTTCCTCTTTTGTTGATGTTCAGTTTCACTTCTTTTTCTCATGGTCCTCTAGCATGATGCCATTGCACTCATGTATTGCTTTGGGAGAAGCTTGTGTACATTTTCTTCCCCAAGCCCTTCAAGAAAGTAGTTAACCAATAATATTCAGAGTTGCTGTTGTTTCTGAATTTTGGGCTAGTAAGGCCCTTTCTTCTCCAAGCTCCATCGCCATGGCTGAGAAGCAACAGGAGCTGTGTATATGTGTGTGTATGTATGTATGTATGTATTTGCCCCTGTGCAAATGGCCAGGGAGTTCCAGAACCCTGGCAGGTGGACCAACGGGGTCAGGGAATATCATTAGCCTCGTAAGGGATGCCTTTATTGTAAACCCATTGTAAACCCAGGTCTGTGGGACCTGGGCTTGTGGACCTGTTGTTTCTAAACCTGCACTTGAATGTCCACCTGGGCTTTGTAAACCTGGGATTACACTTGATGAACTTGGAACTTACAGCCATGCTATTGTAACTCACATGCCTATGGGTGTGGTGTGGTGTTCCATCTAGTGGCACTGACACCCAGGGCCGGCGACAGGGTGGTACTACGGGTACAGTTGTACCGGCCCCCCGACTGTACCCGTTGTGTCCCCCCTTGTCCCCGGAGCTGGAGAGCGGGCTGGGCGGGGGGCTGGCTAGGCTGGGGGGGGCTCCATCCGCTGTCGGCTGGGCCGGGGGGGGGGGCGGCTGCGGGGGGGGCCCATCCGCTGTCGGCTGGGCTGGGGGGGCCCCCATCCGCTGTTGGCTGGGCTGGGGGGCCCCCAAACTATCAAAGTAGGGGGCCCCCAAATTTCTGTCGCCAGCCCTGCTGACACCACCAAGGGCTGGTGGGTAGTGATCAATCTTTTGGCAATCGATTTCTTGCGTCTTGTGAAGATGCGAGAAATCGATCGCCCACAGTGCCCCCGTCGACTCTGGGAGTCCAGCTCGCTGGGAGGCGCAAGCTGGAGTCGACGAGGGAGCGTGCTGCCAACTGCCGCCGCCGTGAGGATGGACGGTAAGTCGGCTGCAGATACACAAATTTAGCTATGTGATTCATGTAGCTGAAGTTGCGTATCTGCAGTCGATGATCTCCCCTCCATCCCCCCCCCCAGTGGTGGGGACCAGCCCTTACAGAGAATTAAATGAGTCTGCTCTACAGCTTTAGCTAATAGGAACTTGGCTTTTAGCTCATGCTGTAGAGAGAGGCTCATGCACTAAGCTCCTGATGTCCCCAATTTGATCCTGCCCGTTGATGACTGGGGTCTGTTGGTGTTACACTATCATGTCCATACTGCATTATGCATACCTTCGGACTCGTCTGCAAAATGACAGGGCTTGGACTGAAATTGCAGCAGAACATCATGAGAGCCAGGCTTCCTCTGGGTCTGGGCCAGGAGGAGCAACGGGGATAGTCTGATTCTAGAATACATGAGTTTTCTTCACAGAAGCTGTAAAACAGCAGCTGGACAAGGCAAGGAGCCAGGTGGTGGGTGTCTGTTTCCTGGGAACATGCAGGAGTCTGGGGAGCAAGTGGAGTATGGGGTCAGAGGTTTGAAAGTCATGCTTTGCCTTTGCCTGCCTGAAAAAATGTGGGTAGGGGAGGAAGATGGGTGAGCCCAAGAATATTTGTTACTGTGGGTCTCAGCCTGCCCAAAAGCCTGTTCAGAACAACAGTATGGAAGAGAGAAAAAAAATCCTGACCCCATTTAAATCAATGACCAAATTCTCTCTGATTAATGTGGGGTCAGGATTTTATCGTGGGTACTGTATTTTATTTAATGGACACATTATTGCAACACTTAATTTTTTTAAAGTAGTCATTTTTTAATTATTTCAATTCAGTGTCCCCTGTATTGCAGATACAAATGAGAGCATTTATGTTGTGATGATCTGGAGTTAAGAGAATAAAGGAAAAATTTATAGTGCTATTTAAACAAAGGAAGAGAACAAACCAGCAAAGGAGGAACACACAGTTAATGGCCACATGTGAAAAGTTTGATTTAAATGACTTGCCTACCATCATGCAGGAATTCTGTGGCAGAGGCAGGGATAGAATCCAGCTCTCCAGACCGTGTATAGCGGTCTTAAACGTGAGACTATCCTTTGTTTTCCTGCTGTCCCCTGCCCCATTCACTGCACACCTCCTATATTCTGCAACCAAAAAATGTCCTACAGACAACTGTTTCCTTCACTACAAAACCTTTATGCATCTCCAGAGCCAATCCATTCTGTGTACTGGAAAAGTCAGGGATCCTCTGGAAAAAGTAGTTTGTCATTTGTGTATCGTATGTGACTGTATCCTAATGCACATGCACAAGGGAGTGGGGGAATGAAAGTTGCCCAGGCAGCCTTAATTTTGGCATTTTCTATATTTTGAGTGGTTGACTTTGAAACCTTAATAATGTTCTTTTAATGTAATGTTTCATGTGCAATTTCCTTGTTTTTGTTTGTTTGTTTTATTAACAAAGTAAAAAAACAGAAGTTCTGTTTTGTGGCAACTTGTTGACACCAGCGTGGGTCATCAGCAGGATTGGAATACTTATATACATTACACAGATCTCTGCCTTGAGCTAATGGAGTAAGTGATAATAATAGTAGGTTATTATTCTCTGTGTGGACAAGCATAGAGAGGAATAACACACAAATATCCATCATAGATTTTCACAAATATTTTCTGACAGCAGAAGAATGGTGACTCTGATACCTCGTGTTCCATTGCAGGCTTTGAGAGGTATGGATTTTTGTGAGTACAGATTCTTCTGCCCTTTTGCCCAAGCTTGACCCCTTCTGCTCTGTCCTCTCCACTCTGTCCCTTTCTAGTCTCTTCTCTACTCTTGGCTCCTTGCCTACCCAGTCCCAGTCTCTGCTTTTCAGGCTTCTCATCCAATTCCCAGCTCCCAGTCTCTCCCCTTCCACACACCAAGTCCCAGTCGTCTTGCCCAGCCAGTCCCAATTTTCCCCTCCCCAGCTCTTCATTCAGTCTCTCTCTCCCTTCCCCCACAAGGGCTTCCAGACCCTGTCTCCCTTACTGGGCTTCTCATCCAATCTCTGCTCGATTTCCCTTCTCGCAGACTCCTTGTCACAGTCTGTTTGCCCACTCAATTTCAACTCTCTCCATGAGAGTTGGCTAAAATTTCCCTAAAAATTCAGTCTGAGACAGGCACTAAGCATAAAAAAAATTCGCCCGAATGGTTAAAATGTGGGAAATTATAAGCAACTGAAAACAGGACTTTATAATGGGAAATGTTGAGCAACCTTAGTACATGGTAGTACTGACAGCCCCGCCTATTAAAAGTTATTATGGTTTATGTGAATAGAAACAGAATTGTTTGTTTGTAAAAAATGTTGGCAACATAGTATATTTTTTCAATGCCATTCAGTCCATCTTTAACAAGTCTCAGACAATAAGTAATCTGCTCAAAATCTGAAAGTATTTACTTGCAATCATGTGACCAACAAATATATTATTGTTAGAATAAATAATAAGCAGAAATGCTGAATAGAAAATTTGAGAAAACTTGAAGAAGCTAATCTTCAGCTTGTCAATTGAAAAATGGACTGAAGACAATTAAATGTTAGACAAATACACATTTTGTTTGGGTATTGTGCCAGTTAGAAATAGTGTGTTTTGTTAGTGTTTATAGCCGTCTTGCCTCCATTTCTTTTTTAAATTGCTGAGTAGAAACTTTTATTCAATGTAAGGTTCCACAATTTATGCATTATACACCAAGGGAAGATCCTGCATTCTTTGCACACCTGCAATGCCCAATAAAATCAGTGGGAGTTTTAGGGTGGACAAGCAGTGCTTTATAGGGTGGAAGGGAATGGAAGGCCTGACTTCTCTCTTCATCTGGCAATACTCCCCTATGAGCCAATGGAAGACTTTCTCAAGAAAACGCTGCAGGGAGAGGCCTAAGGAAGGTATTTTAAAAATGAAAAAGATAGCACCTGAAGAAAGATAACATTTGTTGATGACTGTTATGATACAGTTTCAGATCAATGGATCAAATCCTGGTCCTGGCAATGTCTGCTGTGTAGAGCCTTCAGTAGTTCGGTATTGTGCCCAGGCTCTGAAGCTGTTGATGCTTCTGCAGATCCTGAGGGGAAGAACCTCACTTTGAGGTAGCCATGGAGTGTATCTGCTGGCACTCACAGCCACCTCATCTCCAGGAGTAATGTCTCAGACTCCACATGACAACATGATAAATATGGCAGGTCATTAGAGATAATAAACAGAATGAGCAGAAGGTGTGGTGCCTCCCCAATATCTTCCTAGCTGTCTAACTGAATGGGCCAGGTATTGTCCCAACATGGCTTTTCAAATGTGGAGCTGTCATTCAGGACGTCACATAGGGCTTCTTCCCTGCAGCCCTGACTCTCAGGATAGACAGAGAATGCCCCTGCTTAATTCCCCCCCATGAGTCAAGGTTGGGATTTGTTATATTTTCTGAGGACAAGGCCCCAGTCCTAAGCCTTTCCTCACTCTGCGAGAGTCACAAAAAAAATTAACAGATTAGATGTAGCTATAGGTCAGACTATATGATCATAATGATCCCTTCTGACCTTAAAGTCTTATGAGTTTATGAGATCTTAATAGCACCCATGCTTTTTAGTTTAAACTAGACAATAAATAGATATGTATGCATCCCCTTTACTATCAATCAGAATATTATCTAATTGCTCTTTCTACTAATATATTTAGGATTAGATTGAACCCCATTTTATTGCCCCTTGTCACTGGCAAGTGAGGCGGAAGAGATGCAAACAACTCATTCTTGACAAACAGTAAAGAACTAGTTTCAAAATTAATATGTACTAATGCTTGAGGTCACATTTTAAAGAAAATGTGTGAAACTGTTATTTTGTTGTGTAACGCATGTGAAACACTGAAATCTATCAATCAGAATTTTGCATGAAGGAGGAGTATAAAGTGGTTATATAATGGAAGAATTTGGGGTTTGCTGTAGATTTACAATCCAAATAGTTAGCAAAAACATATTGTAAACTTATTTGTAGAAGTCAAGATATTAAAGCAAGTTAATAAGCTCACACAAAATAATCACTTACAAATTGGGTGATTTAGTTTCCTCTTTTTCTTTTGGTTTAACAGAACAGAGTAAAACAAAACCAAAAAATTCTCATTCCATCAAACAGTAAAAGGAAAGGAGATAATGTATCATTTTAATGTTTAAACTGTTTTTGCTGTGTGTTTTCATTCAAGTCTGATCACTTGCTTGTTCCCCCCCACACATAATGTTTCAAAAGGATATGCTTCTTTAAAATGACCTGTTCAGCATGGCATGGGGTTGTATTTTATTAGTGTCTTGGATGCCAGTGTATACAAATACTTACATGAGTTTATATTGGCTGATTGTAGGTCAGAAATCTGAATATGTAATGTTTGTGCCTGGCATCAAATAAAGTATACTAATGCCAAGAGGAGAACTTGTTCAAGGATATCCCTGCTGCTTAAGAGGGCAATTAAAACATACTTTGCATTTTGCTCCTTTAAATCATCCAAAGCTCTTTTTGATATTTTTTTTAAAAAAATGCTACTCAACAATTCTCCCAGGTAAGGTTCACAAGGATGAATGAATGAACTAGGTACAACCTTTTACTGTATATGGTGTTTAAATAAGGGAGTACAGGCAGTTTAAGTCAGTGTACATGGAAGAACTGAAATCAGATAACAGTATGTGTGGTTTGAAGCAGTTGTTATTTCAGGTTAATAATCAAAAATATTTTATTTCCTACCTGGCTAGCATCCTACAGTACTAAGGTGGAGAGAAGGAAGAGTCTGTCTACATCAGAGATATTTGTTCTGGTGTAATACATCAGCGTTGTTACATTGGTGCCATTCTTTGAAATTTTCCCAGTGTAGACAGAGCTTAACGTAGCACTTCACTCATCTTTGGGTGGTTGTCCACATACATTCCACACTTGGGGTGCAAGCGTTTAATACATACAGGATCAGATTATTTTGAATAGTGCTGGTTAGACTTGACTGTTCTTGCCCTCTGCCTTTGAATCACAAGGGTAAAAAGGATGGGGCTGCTGCAGCTCATGCTCCGTTCCCTCTTACCTCCTGTGGCTGTGAGACAGAACCCACAGTATCAATGTTCTTTGCTAATCAAGTTACTAGTTTTCAAGTTTGAAGTTTCACTACTTGAAATAATCAAAGAAAACCTAACAATTTATCTGTCACTGCAGTTAAGAGCAGTGTAACAAGGGTGTTGGATGGCCAGTCACTCTAGTGGTTTGAACACTTGACTTCCTGCTTCTGTGGGGAAGCTGTCTGGAGAAGTGATGTAGAGAAAAGCTACTCTGCTGTAATGCAAGACATTCTCCTTTTTAGCAGGAAACCCTTGACCAGGCTAACACATAGAGCCAAATGGAAGTGATTCTCTATCTAGGCAATGCAGTGTCAGCTTTCACCAGGAAAGCCCCAGTATTTGTCGGGCTGTGGAATATTTCACCAGTCACAGCCCCAATATCTATCTATATATATATAAAAGTCAAATCGTGTATGCGTGCGTGTATGTATGTATGTATGTGCGTGCACTTACTCCTTCCACACCGTTTGAGCTAGAGACTTGAAATTTGGTACAATTAGAGGTCTTAGGGTCCTGATCAGGGTAAGAGTTGAAAATTTTTCAAATCTCACCTCTGACGCCCCCCAGGGGTGAAATTCTTTAAAGGCCAATCACATCAGCTGGGCAGCTGCTGTTCTCTGTGACATAGTAATGATGTCATAATACCCCCTCCAACAGACCCTGCATTCGCTCAGCTCTCTGCCCCCTCCCCCCTCCAACGGACCCCGCACTCGCTCAGCTCTCTGCCCCCTCCCCCCTCCAACGGACCCCGCACTTGCTCAGCTCTTTGCCCCCTCCCCACCTCCGACGGACCCGAGTTGGTTTTGGTCAGAGGGTAAGTGAGGTAGGGGTGTCGGGTTTGGTCGGGGGGTGAGGTGGGGGTGTCGGGTTTGGTCGGGGGGTAAGTGAGCCGGGGGTGTTGGGTTTGGTCTGGGGGGGTGGGAAGGTGTCTGGGTGGGTGAGGGGTGGGAGTTGGGGTTGGTCAGGGGGTGTTGGGTTTGGTGAGGGGGTAAGGTGGGGATGTTGGGTTTGTTTGGGAGGGTGAAGAGGGGGGTCGGGGTTGGTCGAGGGGTAAGTGAGGTGTGGGTGTCTGATTTGTTTGTGATGGTAGGTAGGGGTGTCGGGTTTGGTTGGGGGGGAAAGTGAAGTGGGTGTGTCAGGTTTGGTCTACGGGGGGTGAGGTGTGGGTGTTGGTCAGGGGGTGTTGGGGTTGGTAGGGGGGAGACATGGGGGTGTTGGGTTTGGGTGTGGGGGGGTGAAAATGTGAGTCGGGGTTGGTCGAGGGGTAAGTGCAGTGGGAGTGTCGGGTTTGGTCGGGGGGGGGTGAGATGGGGGTGTTAGGTTTGCTCTCTGCCCCCTCCCCACCTCCGACTGACCCGAGCAACGCCGGGTATTTTCGCTAGTCTGCTATAATACTTACTCTACTTGAAACAACCCACATTTTCTCTTAGTTCAGTTTGGGTGCATCTCCAGTGATATCCTCCAATAATCCCCCTCTTCAGTGATACATATTTTTTCTCACACTCCAGTCTGGTGAGATTTTTTCAAAGGGCTCCCACATATGTTTCCACCAGTTTGAGAGCCTCTCCTCCGTGAGACCTCAATCTGGATTCAATGGTATTGTTGAGTTTCCCATTTGAACTTTGGTTACATGCTGTTCTGCTATCTTTCAGTGGAACTGCCTTCATTCTGATCCCCACATCTGCTAGATGGATAGGAGAGATTCAGGCTGTCATGGAAGGCCCACTGTACATGAGTCACAGTCAGGCCTCACCCCGCGTTTCTGAATAAGGTGATCTCAGACTTAGACATCAACCAATGTATTCACCTCTTGCTTTTCTTCCCAAAAGCGCATCCTTCTCCAAGCAGAAAGAAACTCTGCACACTGGATGTTGTGAGGAGACTAACCTTTTGTTTGGACACAACCAGACCATTCAGATGTGCATCCAGACTCTTTGTGATGTTTGCCAAAAAGGTTAAGAGTCAACTGGTATCCTCATGGAGGCTAGCCAAGTAGGCCTCAGACTGTATTTAGAGTTGCTATACTTAGCCAAGAAAGATTCACCTGGACAGGTCAATGGTAACTCCACCCATGCCCAGGCAACTTCTGCAGCCTGTCCCCATATCAGAATGATGCAGAGCAAAAATGTAGAGTTCAGTCCTCCCATTTTTTCCCTGCTGCAAGCTTCTATGCTGAATGTCAAATTAGGGGGATCCTCTTCAAGTGGGGCTCCTCTCGCCTATCTCCTGACTCTGGTATAACTGCCTGCTTATTGCTAAGAGTGGAATCTATGCAGACAGTTGCTTGAAGAAGAAATGACGATTACTTACCGTCCTGTAAATGTACTCCTTCAAGCTGTCTGTTGTCCACACAGATTCCATGTCCTGCCCTTCATTCCTGCTGACCAGTGTCCTGTTCCAGGCATTCTTATTGGTGAAGAAACTGAGTGGGGGGGGTTGTGGCCTAATGTGGCCACATGAAGTGAAAGGGGGTGTAGGTGTAGTCCCACCTCACAACTGCTATTCACGTAGACAGTGTGCATGTGCATCAAGTGTGAAATCTGTGTGGACAACACATCTCAAAGAGTCATAGTTTCCTATTGGGAAAATAGTCATTATTTCCTGGCACCCGACACCCTGAAAAATAGAGTGCATATAACAAAAAGCTATACATGAATTTACTGTAATATAAACATTATAAAGAGAGTTTGTTTATATATGCAGCACTCCACCATCTCTGTGCATCTAAAATATATATATATGGAGATGTACCATATCTCATAGAACTGGAAGGACCTTGAAAGGTTATCAAGTCCAGTCCCCTGCCTTCACTAGCAGGACAAAGTACTGTCCCCTGACTGATTTTTTTTGCCCCAGACTCCTAAATGGCCCCCTCAAGGATTAAAGTCACAACCCTGGGTTTAGCAGGCCAATGCTCAAACCACTGAGCTATCCCTCCCCCCTAGAATAGAGAGAATACATATGCACCAACAGCAGACACAATTTTCTCCACTCTGGGTCCTAGTGGCGTCACCCTCCTTTCCCCTCACAGTCTGGCACCTGAGGTGGCTGCCTCAGTTCGCCTCATGGTAAGGCCAGCCGTGATGCAGGTGCAAACATTTTCTTATAGCGTTCCAATGTATAGCTCACTGGCTTATGGTTTCCCCTGAGTAAAATGATCACAAGGTGGTAAGGAAATAGTTTAATACAATCTCCTGTATATAGTCAGGCCACTCTTTGGGATGATTTTTTAGTTATCAGAGTCATAGCATCCATTTAGCCTGTGTTTTGGGAGTACACCTTTTTAGTTTTTCATTTCCCTCTAAGGCACTATAAGATCTGGACAGGTGCTGATTAATACTGGGAAAAGTCCTGAGGTCTTTATTCTGGGCCAGATCATCCCCACTGAAGGGCATCTTGGAAGGAAATCTCCCTTTTTGTTGCTCCACCCTCTCCATCATCCTCCACCCAAAAGAGAAAGGAAAAGGGGAGTTGGTTGTGGTTTCCCCCTACAGAAAAGACTATGTGCATTTGCTCTGTCCCCAAGCAGGCACTGGCTGTGTGACTGGGCATGGTACCAGGGAATCTCTGGCTGCAGCATCCCCGATGAGGAGGAGAGGTTGATGCAGAAGAGAAGCTATAACCCCACCTTTATATTATCTTCTTAAATGAGCTTTGTGGGGAAACGTGTGTATGTGTGTGTTTGTGGAATTTCACACAGCAGCCTGGTGTATAAGAGGAAAAAGAATGTATATTTACAATGCATACTCCTTACAGCAGCGTGAAGAATACATATGCTGTATGCTCCCCTGACAAGGGTATAAATAGCAGTATAGATGGTGAGGCTCTGCTTGGGTGAGTAGAGTACACCCTGAACCCTGGATATGTACTTACTCATCCAAGCAGTGCCTTCCTTACCCCCGCCCCTCTCCCATCTATACTACTTATTTTAAATCATGGAGTGTCCCACTTCTACAGTCTCTTCCCATCACAGGGGAAAATTCCCATGGTTGGGAAAGGCACAGATAGCTCCCCACTGCTGATCCTTTCCCTGTGTGCAGCTGCACACTGACGTGTGGATGCAGTCCGCTTTTCACCGTGGTATGTAGCTACATGTGTCATACATGCCATCGTCGGTGGTGACGTGTGGACATAGCTATAGTCTGAGGGGTGGAAGGGATGAAATTCATTCATGGGAGGGACCAGCCATGCACAGATTTTGGGGGTGACAGTCCACCCCTCAATCTTTACTCAGGCATTTCTTGGTTAAAATTCCTTTTGCGTCATGAGCATTTGAGGGAAAATAAGAGCGTCCAGTCCTACAGATCTTACACCTGAAGTTAATGGAATGGTCATGTAAGTGTTTGCAGGTTAGGACCACAGGGAAGAACATGGAACTGGCCATCCGTGGGGAATGCCTGAGAAGAGATGTGTGTATAGAAGGAGGATTCAGTTAATAGAGGGCCCATTGTTTTAATGTTACTTTTTATTTAAAATGTTATACAAAACTCATCTCACTACTGAGTATTCTACCCACTCCCTTCCCCTCCCTCAGTATGGAAGGCCAGATGAAACATTTCTTGCTGACTTAAAAAGGGAAAAACCTACAATCCTTACCCAAGCAAAACTCCAGTTTTAGATGGGAGTGGTAGGACTGTAACATTGATTATTCAAACCTCTTTTTAAAACAGTAAGCTTTACACCTCTGAGGGTGAGATTTCAAATTCTCTGCTCTATCCTTTGGACTTAAGCATCCACATATACAGTAAAACCTCCATTTAACGGACTAATTCGGGCGAGGGGGTGTCCGTTAAATCAAAAAGTCCGTTATTTAATAATAATAAAAAAAAGAGCTGTCGGAGCAGCAGCCCGCCCGCCACAGGGTCGGGGCGACAGCTCCGCAGCCCGCCCGCTGCCTGGACCCGGGCGGCAGCCGGGAGCCGGCAGCCAGCCCGCCCCGCTGCCTGGACCCGGGCGGCAGCCGGGAGCCGGCAGCCAGCCCGCCAGAAATGGATCAGGAATGCATCAGACTTGCTCAGGAATTTTGTCCGTTGCATCCGAAGTCCGTTAAATCGAGGTCCGTTAAATCGAGGGTTTACTGTACTTTAAAAAAAAATCTTCTGGCAGTAATAATTGGAATAAATAGGAGTGTTCATGTCATGCTTTTTCTACCTTAATGTATATTTCCCTCAACTGTGTTGAGCACTAAATCCATTTATTTCTCTGCTAGACTATTACTTTGCATTGCTCTCCTGTATTTCTTTTCTGACGGATCAATAAATGATCTACATTCTGTTTATAGCAGGGGTAGGCAAACGTTTTGGCCCAAGGGAAATTGCTTGCAGGGCCATGAATGTAGGGCTGGGGCAGGTGGTTGGGGTGCAGGAAGGGTTCGGTGTGTGGGATTCAGCCCAGCACCGCTTACCTGGAGCAGCTCCGGAGTGGCAGCAGTGTGCATTGAGGCCAGGGCAGGGTCCCTGCCTGCCCCAGTCCCCTGCTGCTCCAGGAAGGGGCTAGCACCACATCCCTGCAGCCCCTAAGGGAGGGGGGTGTAGAGGGCCCCGCGCGCCTGTGGGTACCTCCCCCGAAGCTCCCATTGGTCATGGTTCCCTGTTCCCAGCCAGTGGGAGCTTCGGGGGAGGTACCACAGGCAAAAGCAGCGTGTGGAGCCCTCTTCCCTCCCTCCTCCAGGGGCCGCAGGGATGGGGTGCTGGCCTCTTCCCAGAGGTGGCACCATGAGGGTGGCAAATCCGTGGGGCGGATCCAAAGCCATGAGGGGCTGGATCTGGCCTGTGGGCTGTAGTTTGCCCACCTCTGGTCCATTGAGTATTTTTTTTTGGAGGCCAGAGCTAGCAGTTCTTACTGAGGCAGAACTCCCATTGAAATAAATGCAAGTTTTCCCTGAATAAGGATTACAGGGCATATACAACAGATAACTACATAAAGAGACCTGTTTAGGCATGCACAGATAGTTGCATATACACATATACCTACATTCTGAACATAGCTTGGACACCTGTTTGGGGGGATTTGGCCCAGAACATTTATATAGCATAGCATTACTTTTTTTTCTTATTTATTTATAGCCTCTTCATAGTATCATAAACATTTACAAATTTATCCTTACAACACCCATAGAAAGTCAGAAAGAATTATCATCATCCTTGTTTTACAGGAAGAGAAACAGGCAGAGACACACAATAAGTGACATGCCCAGGGAGACATGGAGAGTTTGTGGCAGAGCTAGGATCTCCTGAGTGCCAGTCTGGTACCATAACCAAACAAAACCCCTTCCTATTTCTTTGACATAAGCTTATTGATCTGCAGTATATTCGTTGTCATCTTAGGGCTAAATTTGTGTTTATTCTGAATACTTCCAGTTTATACACGACCCTCATTTTAAGAAAGAGATACATTTGACTCATCTGCTGGTGCTCATGGGGGTTCTGAGGAGAATGTATTCTTTCAGAGCTAGATCCTGCCTACTACTTCTGTGGTGTTCAGTGTGGGGGAAGGAGCCTACCGCTTATGTGGACCACCCTGCTTGCCTGGTGGTCTACATAAGTGATGGGTAGAATTACCATGCTTGCACTTAAGGAAATGTAGGTACTGTGCCCTAATTACTCCCTTGTGGGTGGGACTATGCCTCGTCCCTTGAAACACCCTTGAAAGAGTGTCGCAATTTGTCCTCACCCAGTACACTAGGATGGTGCAGGAGGCGAATGCCACTGGTGCTCTTCCCCCGCTCTTGTGTGGGGCGCGTCTGCACCACTCACCCTGCAGAGCCAGGTCTGTAGTCCACAGTCTGACTCTCCTGATGAAACTTGATACCAAAATGTAAACAGCCTTTTAAAGAATAAAATTCTATTTGTTTTTCCTTCCTTGTATAACATACCAGTTCATTACACCGTGTGTGTTAAATTCAAACTCGACACCACATTAGACAAGGTAGAATATAGCTAAAACACTTCCACAGCAGCCTTTTTCAGTGATCAGACATTTGAATCCCTTTTCTGGTGCATTTGCCAAGATATTCATCATATCCTGCCCACTATAGGCTTTACAGTAAAAAGCCATGAATTCTGGCCGACAAGTGGCTAGGCTGTTTTCTTTGGCAGACAGATATCCTATTAATACCTGCAGCTGGGATGTTTGCTTCACACATTTATAGCCAGGTCTTAACGGAGTTTGCTCAGTTTTATCTTCTTAGGTGCGACACCAGAAGGGCAGGCACTCAGACCTTGGGGTTGTTTCATACTTATGGCAATGTCCTCTTTTACAACATAAGTAGCATTTCGCCATAAGCCTTAATTTATGCTCGTTTCATTGTGAACGGTGTGGCTCTTCCAGCCAACGAGTGTACTGGTCTTTCTGAAGTAAAATCTCAAAATTTCCAGTCAGTGCTAATTGAAATCTTGTTATGGGTATGTTGGTGCACAAGAATGGTTGGGGGGAGGGGAAAGGAGTTTAGCTTAGAAACTAGTTGCAAGAAAATATCTTTCACCTGGTGTTGGTAAAATGTGTGATGAGTCTCTGATGCAAGAAATCAACCTGAGAATTTTCTCCAAGAGCTGCTAATATATTGTTTGGTCAGGAAGGTAAGGTTTGCCCTCCCCCATGGAAAAGGTTGCAGGATCCATTCTCCAAAGCATGGTAGATCCTCAGGGAATTGCAAGAGGCCACACGGAAGCTCTCCTCAGTCTTCATGCCCAGTCTTCATGCGCTCCCTGTAGACTGGCAGAGCAGAGCTGCCTGTGTGGGCTGGGAGCAGGGGAGGGATAAAGCAGAAGTATCTGGCCACTCCTCTTGTATTCTTCTCACAGGGCAATGCTCCAGTTTCTATTTCCTCATTACCTGGAGGGAAAGTGAGTCCCAAGCTGTTGCAGGGGGCTTATCTCGTTGCCAGGAGAAACGAGGCTTCACATAGGTGGCTAGTAGGAAAGTGGTGAGTTTATTGGAGGGTTTCGGTCCACTGGCCCTGTGGGGGCCCCCCACACACAGGGCGACTGCAGAAGGGGAATCTAGTATATCCAAGCGAGGTCTAGAATAGGCCCAACAAAGCCCAAAGAGGAAGCCCAAAGAGGAAGCCCAACAAACAGGGGCGTGTTAGCACAGATATACCCATACTTATTTGCATCTTATACATACTTATATCTCATTTGTAAGCAGCAAGCCGATTGGTTATATGCTGTTTAGCACTTGTTGATTACGCAGTTCTGCCTCAGTTTTCCCATTTAGTTTTCCACGCATTTATTTTTATGCAGACGGGGTAAACACTTATACAGCTGGGAACTTGTTCCCAAACACCCAGATAACAACAAGGTCATTTTCCGATTAATACCACCATTACACCCTCTCCTGGAGTTGACTCAGAAGTGTAACTATGCCCCCTAGTGGTTGCCCGTTACAGTTTCTTCCGGTCACTACACAAGCTGTAGTCAGAATTACAATAAAGGGTACAAAATCGTGTATAGCCTGTTAAAGCCTATGTTTATTGCACACACAGAGATTTTGTAAGTAGACGGTGCTGCCTATTAAAGTAGCAGCAACCCACCTATGCAAGATAAAGTAAAAATGAATGAGAAACGCTTACATTTCAACAGATGCCTCTTGTGTTTAGAAGGCAATGTTATACATGTAATTCAAGTTATTTCAATCAATTTCTGTATGTCACAGCTCTTTCCCCCACCAAGTCAGAAAAAAATTGCTGCAGGCTTGGATGGTGCCAGACAGATAGTCCTGGACAGTGAAGGCTTGTATCTATTTGCAGAATCAGCACAGTAACAAAGATGGACAGTGTAATTTTCCTCACACTACACTGCCATTGTACTGGAATCTGATGTGCAAGGAGTGCTTCAGGGTTTGACAGAGTAGAAAGCTTCCCTGTCCACGCAATCTGTGACATCTCTGCTGTCAACACAAGAGGAACTCTATTCAGAAAACATGAAAAAGATCCTCATTGATTAATTGTACTTGCCTGTTTTCCTTTCTGTCTTTCTTTGTGACATGGTGCCTTAATTTTTGTTTGCATAGAGGGGATTATCATTCCTGTTTTTAATCCGTTATCAATTGTGATAGAAATGCACTGCATGGAAGATATCAAGGCAAGGCATGCAACAGGTTCCAGTTCTGCTATGATTTACACATGGTTTCATTTTGTTTGATTAAATAGGATGCTAACCCATTCACCACATCATATACTTGGTCGTAATGTAGTAAATTCATGCAAGATTTTGTAGATTTCCTGGGGGAATTACTTGGTTTGGATTTTTACCACCATTTGGGATTCTGAAACCTCTGTGGTGGTTAGCTATGATGTCACAAATGAAGCTATTATTTCTTAGAATGTTTTGATCTGGCAAAAATGGCTTTTTTCTTACAAAATGCCTAAATCTCTACAAAGTGTGGATACCATATGTATTATAAGATGCCAGTTAAAACTTGCCACTGTACATTGGATGCTTTGTTAAAATAAAAGACAGTATTAACATAGTGGTGTATAAAATCTAACTGAAAACAGTAAGTAAAAAGCGATAAAAATATGTCTAAAATCTTAGGTCTTGGTGTTCTATTAAAACATCTTCCTATTCTGATATTCTTTTTTCCATTTGACAAATATTTTAAACTATATACCAATTATATAGATTGTAATTCATTCATTTTATTTATTCATAATAATTTATGTAGCTGTTTCTGGTAGTCCCTCAGAGTGGCGTTGGGTCCTATACAAAAACAAAGGACGATGCAATCTCTGCCCTAAGAGTTTACATGCTCAGTGGAGCTGTGCATTTTCCTTTCCAGGTACAGTATGAGATTGTACTCTCTAGATCAGTGGCTCTCAACTTTTCCAGACTACTGTACCCTTTCAGGAGTCTGATTTGTCTCTTGTGCCCCCAAGTTTCATCTCACTTAAAAACTACATGTATAGTACATAGAGCAGTATAAACAAGTCATCTGAATGAAATTTTAGTTCATGCTGACTTTGCTAGTGCTTTTTATGTAGCCTGTTGTAAAACTAGGCAAATACCTAGATGAATTGATGTACCCCCTGCAAGACTCTGTATACCCCTAGTTGAGACCCACTGCTCTAGATCCACATTCATGCATAGAAGATTCCTTTTGTGTCTCCACCAAGTGTGCTGTCATCTCTGTGACTTTGTTCTTACACTTCCTTAATCCCATGGACACTATTTGTAGGTCTGGAGTCCCCACAGTGGAAGATTGAGGACTAGATAGAGTGGGGAAGATGAGATGCACACTGTACACTTTGTACACTCATTGGGCCCATAGAGGAGACAACACAGCCCAGGGCTTTTTTTGGTCAGAACCAGTGCAGAGCAATATGGATGATCCTTGGAGCTCTCTTCCAGGTTTGGGGCTAGGTCCCATGACTTTCTTTAGTGGGAGTGAAAATCCCAAGTCCTGAAGGGACTGTATGGGGGGACCTCTGCAAATTGAGCCTCTTTGAGAGTTCTTTCTTCATAGCTTCTTCTGCTTATTTTATGAGAAATGATCTGGGCCCAAAAGCTTGACTTTTTTTTTTTGATTTGTTTTATGGGGTAAAACTCACTTAATGTCACTTTGCAACAAGAACTTAAATGTGGACTGAGCCAAAAACACCAACGTTTTCCAGGCTTTGGGTGGTGCAAAAGCCACAGGGTTTCATATCCTTTCAACTGGAAAACATAAGTCAGCCCAAGTTTGTTGGAAACTTGGCCCAAGCTTGCTCAGAATTTCATCCCAGGTTTAACGTGAGCCAGGTTGCAAGTTTATTACAAAACCTGAAACATGTCAACTTTAATTTGACTGCAGGTTACATTTAAAAGAATTACTCAGAGTTCTAATAAACAGAGGTCACCAGAAAAAAAATCAGTGTGGAACAGAATTACAAAAAATAAAACCACTACACCAACATGCCTATCTAAAAAATGTTAAGGTTGTGAAGCCCTCAAAACTTAAGAATGCTTGATACCTGTACTTGAAACTGCACCCCTTGTAGCTATGCATTATGATGCAGTCTTTACTTACCTCATCACATAGTACTTCTTCCACCCATGCCTACTCCCCTCTTCTGCTCACTTCTCAGCATTACAGGCAGACTGTCTATGAAAGGTTGTACAAAGATTGAGTCCATTCTTCTGCAGATTACAGGACAGTTTCTTTGAACTACTAGATGCTTGCAAAGCATCAGGAATGCAGCTGGGTCTGTCTAGCTGAGAATTCTCACAGCATGGGGAGCTCTTAGCAGTGCAGAGCCGTCATACTCTACCCCTATTCTGCCTTCCCATGTTCAGCCCTATAGCAGGAGGAACGTTTGGGGTAGGGCTGAACAGTGCTGCATCTCCACTATGCTCAGCTGTTTTATGGTCCCAAAGCGAACACAGCCAGCTGATGTGAGTTAGAGCAGCATCCAGACTGCTTTAACCTACTTTAGGATTTAGGGTGGCACAGAACTGGAACATACAAGGAAAGCCAGCACTATGTGATCAGCCAGCTTTAAACAGATGACCTGTAAGTGCTCTACAAACCCCAAGAATCAGAGAGGTAGCCGTGTTAGTCTGGAATAGCAGAGGTAACAAAGTTTCGTGGGCTAATACCCAACGAAGTGGGTATTAGCCCACGAAAGCTTATGCTTCAAAACTTTATAGTTAGTCTTTAAGGTGCCACAGGACTTTGCTACCTCTACAAACCCCAAGTGCTCTCTCGACCACTATTTTTGAACCATTGCAGTACGTTGTTAAATCTGAGCTGCATTCTAACCGAATGTAATGCTCCTCATTTTTTAAAAAAATGTCTTCTTTGAAAAGCATTATATGCAAGTGTTTTGTTAATCACCTGCTTCTTCCTTCTTTGGATAGATATCGATGAGTGCAGCATCATTCCAGGAATCTGCGAGGGTGGTGAATGTTCTAACACTGTGGGAAGTTATTTCTGCATTTGTCCACGTGGCTATGTCACATCTACAGATGGATCTCGCTGCATTGGTAAGTACATCCTTCTGTGGGCTCTTAGGGCATTCTCAAGCCAGACTCTGGCCACTACTGTCGCTTATAAGCAGGAGGTGGGGCTGTTGGCTGAAGCTCTCCTCTAATGGAATTTTTTTCCAGGGGATCCACACTGTACATAGGCACATTGGCCTTTCTGCCACAAATCCTATGTCTGTTCACAATGTTTCCCTGTGCAGTCCTGTTTGGAGTGCCACTGAAGAGCACCATCTGCAGCATTGGAGACTCTGCATGGGCTCTCTTTTATGGCCAAAGACCCTCAACCAATACAGTAGAAATATGGTTTGGGTTTTTTATAGTTACTTTTGCAGTTCTGTGCATCTGCAGCTGGGAACAGGATTGGACTCTTAGCTAGGAAATAATAAGCCACAGTTGTGTGGACAGACATGAGAAATTAGAATCACACTCATTGCTTAACTCTGCTTCTGTTGAAGTCAAAGGCAAAACTCACCTTGGATTCAATGGAGGAAGATTAAGTCCTTGCTTAATATTTCAAGGTCTGCCTTGTATAGGCGTACTTTACCTTCTGAATGCCAGCATTAGAAGTGCACTCATGTACACTTAAGACATCTACAGGAAATTAAATGAATTGCTGTTTCATTTGGCTTGAATGGCCTTTTTCCATTTGTAAGAATAAAACAGATCAAATGTCAGTAGATTAGAGCTCTTTGGATTTGACTTTTCAAAAATCTGTTTCTGTCCTTTTTAAAATATGTTTGTTTTTAGATGTGGTAATATGTGTCATGGATCTTCTCAGTATGTTTGTTTTACAGCTGCATGTATGCCAAACCCCGTACAATAAACCACTAGCTGTTAACCTACCATCATGTGTCACTTATAATGTAATTTCTCGAGGTGGTTGTGACACTAAGAAGTAGAGTAGATGTTACATTCTCAGGCTCAGATCCAGCAAACACATAAGCATGTGCATAACTTTAAGCATTGAGTTGTCCAATTATGGTAAAGTTTCTCACGCACTCAAGTCTTTGCAGGATTGGGGTATAATTTGCTTGAAATATCTAGGTGCAAAGTAAGCGAAGGGCAGAATGGCAAACTGTTCTATTAATTTAGATGAAATCCATGGGCCTGAAGAGTCAAAGGATGACTCTGTCGCTGTCCAGTATTAAACAGCGTTAAACAAGGTTTGGGCTTTGATATACAGAGACATCAGCCTGCTTAGTACTTAAACAGAGACTCAGTCTGCTGTACTGGCAAATACACCATAAAAATCCTTTTGACCTTTTATTAAAGATGCAGAAAAGATGGGGAAAACAGTTAAAACATTTGAAATATAAAGTATTAAGTATGGCTTTAATTTAAAAACATCCCTTGTTCCCTTGCGTGTTAGCTGGAGAGAGTTTTTAGAAGTGCTCCCCACCCATTCATCCCTTTTTAGACCGTCTCTTAGATGGTAATAACTGTCCTGTTTGGGGAAAACCAAACAAGTTAGCTGAACTGGGCTGGAGCTGTTGCTGCTGTTATTGATAAAGCCTACCGCCATTTCCTAGAAGACCGAAGAAGACAAATACGCGCAAGAGGGGAGAGAAAAGAACAGCAACGATTAAAACTATGCAGTTTGTTTCTGGTGTTGACTTTCACATGTAATCTTGCTTCTGAAGAAGCCCAGGCATAGTTTACTGTCTTATTAGCAACTCTGAGGCAAGGCAAATTTGTACAAACATTGAGCATTGTTCTTTTCTGCCTCTGGTGTTGCAGGCTTATTGTCTTGCAAAATATAGTCTTGGTCAGCTAAGCCAGCTTTTTGTTAGACAGAAGGAAAAAGTAGAAGGGATAGAAAAGACAAGAAATAAGGTGAGGAAGGAAAAGCATACATGGGATGTGTGTGAGGAAAAAATCTTACATCCCAGCTGAAGCCAGTGGAAGTGTCATCTGGGTCCCTCTCTTGGCCTGTCTGGTCAGGACATCTTTCAAGATTAAGCCAAAAATATCTGACGGTGTTACAGTAGATGCTGGGTGGCAGAGTGGGTGGCAGCCATGATGGCGGAGCTTATTCCTTCCCCTTGTTTCAGTCAGCAAGTCTTGCACTTGTACGCCATTCACATTCATCCACTCTCTCTTTCTGATGGATCTCAAAAGTGAGTGATGGGTAGATTAGCACATCTCCTCATTATTTTGTCCACCAATTTGACCTAGTTTCTGACCCACCAGTTTTGGTTAACTGATCTCTGATACCACACCTTTTATGTTTGTCAGACCTGATCTTAACCCAGCCGTTGAGTTATATCAGTGGGCCTTTTTGTTTGGATGAATTCAATCTTCCTTTTGCACCTTTTCCCATCAACCTGGATGGTTATATTCTGATATTTTATGAACTTCCACTCACTTTTTCCAATTTCACTATTAGGGTAAATTTATAGTTATTACAAGCCTTATAACTATGAATTAACCTTTTTCTGTCAATTTAAAATAGATATTTGAAACCATTGTCACAATTTTGGGTTCATAATTTTCTATATTTTATTTTTAATCAAAATACCAAGTTATTTTTATGGAAATATCTATTTTGCCATTCCTATTCATCGTCTTAACCTTCCAAATTACTTAAGTAATGCAACAAATCAGTAGTTGAGACTGTGGCAGTAAAATAGTTCACGGCTTTTGAAAGAACTAGGTGTCACAAGCATTGGCATGTCACGTGCTGAATAAACCAAGCATTTTTAAAGGATAAATACAGTAAAACCTCCATTTAACGGACTAATTCGGGTGAGGGGGTGTCCGTTAAATCAAAAAGTCCGTTATTTAATAATAATATAAAAAAAGCTGTCGGAGCAGCAGCCCGCCCGCCACAGGGTCGGGGTGGCAGCTCCACAGCCTGCCCGCTGCCGGGACCCGGGTGGCAGCCGGGAACCGTCAGCCAGCCCGCCCCGGTCCCGGCTGCTGGGACCCAGGCGACAGCCGGGAGCCGGCAGCCAGCCCGCCTGCTGCCTGGACCCGGGTGGCAGCCGGGAGCTGGCAGCCAGCCCACGAGAAATGGATTTTGGATGCATCAGACTTGCTCAGAAATTTTGTCCATTGCATCCGAAGTCCGTTAAATCGAGGTCCGTTAAATCGAGGGTTTACTGTACTCTTATTTTATATTGTTTCCACCCAACTCAATAAAAATACAAACAGACGTCCAAATTTTACCTTCAGAAACATATATATGATTCTCACTGAAGCCAGTGAGAGCTGCATATGCATATTGTGTGTTTGTAAAAATTTCCTTCTGGATTGAGTTCTAATTTAGACATCCATCTGCAACAATTGCACTTTCTCTACAAAGAAAAATTATTAACACATCTTATCAAGTAAAGAGAAGATTCCTTATCTTCTCATTCTCTTTTACCCTGGAAAAAGTATTTGGCTCTTAAATTATTAGAGTTCATATTAAGTCAAAGGAAGCCTTTTTGCCACCATTAGATTGTTTAAGAGAATCCTGTTTGGTACTTCAATAGCCAGGTGTACTGTACTAAGTAAACTTGCTACATTAAGAGAAAGTTGCTGACATTAAATTTGTTGCATGAAATATGAATTCTTTGGCTTGGCTAGGAGTAAAGCACATAGGAAAGTGTACTTCTAGGAGTTCAGTACTTTTGTGCTGACTACATCATCTATTAGTTTGAGCAGATGCAGGAGACTGTAAATTCATTACTAATAGAGTATGACTTTAGATAAGCCACTTATCATCCAGTGCCTCGGTTGCTTCACCTGCAAAGTATGCATAATGAGCCAGTTTGTCTCCAAAATATTTTTTCCCTGATTCTGCCCTAGGAACAGGCACTAGAGAAGTATGTTATGGAGAACAAGCACATACATGCCTACACACACAGCTTTAGGGCACACAGGTGCTGCCGCACCTTCTGGCTTGAAGTGGTTTCCATCATCTACAGGGTTCAATGCCTCTCAGCACCCCCACTATAAAAATTGTTCCAGCATCTCTGCAATAGGGTTGGTTCATGAAACTTCTAGTCTCTTGAGAGCTATCATATAATATCAGAGTTGGAAGGGACTTTAGGAGATCATCTAGTCCAACTCCCTGCTCAGAGCAGAACTAATCCCCAGTTAAATCATCCAACAGATTTTTGCCCCATAACCCTAAATGACCCCCTGAACGATTGAACTCACAACACTGGGTTTATTAGGCCAATGCTCAAACCGCTGAGCTATTGCTCCCCCTCCCCCCCAAGGAGACTATGGTCACAACTGCCAAGGCCCTTTGCTGTTTCTTGTTCCACTTCCTGCCCCTTCTAGCTAAGATGTCATACTAAGCAACATAGCACTCCTAGTCTTTAAGATTAGATAGTCAATATAGTTTTAAAGTGCTTAATGAATATAAGTGTGGGACTGAGTAGTTGTTTTAACTTACTGCACCAAGTTGTTGGAATGAGGCATTCTTTTAAAATTATAAAGGGCTTCTAGAAGAAACACCAATTGCCATTTTTAATGTCATATTTGTTTGTTTCAGCTTGTACCTTTGTATTTTACAGTGGTGCATTGGTTTTTGTGTTTTTGATTTTTGGTTAACTAATTTGAGGCTAAATCTGTAGTCTTTACATCTTTTAAAATGTGAATAAAGCACCTTAAAAGTTCAACTGAACACTCAAAGAATATCTTGATAATATTTCTTGGTGTTTAGAAAGGCCATGGAATTTAACATGATACCGTCAAGACTGTTAGGTCTTAAAATTAACATTCTGGACATTACCTCATCGTAATGTTTACATGAAGCTCAAATTTGATTTCATTGTTTGTAATCCTCCATCACTTCTGCACCTTTTTTGTTCCTGCTTATTTTGAACTTGGGAAAACAATCTGTTAAAAATTCACAGCCTGTTTTTGCTGCCATTATTCATACTGAACAATACTTTTTCTTTGCTAATAGTCCTGTTGTTTTTGGTGGGACTACTAATAGAATAAGGTACTATTCACTGTGAGTAAAAGTGGTAGATTCTGGTTCTACATATTATATTGCATCATGAAATAAACATTGAGCCACATTTTAAAAAATATTAGGGCAATTACTCTCTTTGTTCGGATATCTAAAGTTTTTCCCCATGCACAATTACCAACCCCTGTGTCAAGCCAGTTCTAGAAAATGTATGCAAATTTGTAGTTAATCAGTGGAACTTTTGTTGTGAGTAGATCAAGGAAGATTTGACATATCTTTTGGATGTCTACTTTAGATGCGTAGTTTTGAAAACTTCCCTTAAATAATCTGAATTATATTTTTCAGGCCAAAGTAGCTATATGGACAAATTAGTCAGTTCAGTATAGCACCTTAAAAAAAGCAATCAGGAAAAATTTAGCAGGGTCTAATGTTGTTAATCCAGAGTGATTTGATTTCAGATATGTTATTTAACAAACCTAAAAGATGAAAAGATTTATTGCACTGTTGAAACACATGGTGTTTAACCATTTATTGACAGTATAATTGAAATGTAAGCTATTACATGCAATTTTTGGTAGCTTGTCACTAATTTTGATAACATACATTTATCTTTGGTCCAGTCCTGCTTCCCTTTAGCCAGTTTGAGTACTACCTTATTCTGTAATTAGTTCCAGTTCAATGGCTCTGCTTGCCAAGTAAGGGTGTATGGTGTGCACAGGCTTTATGTTGGGCCAGATTGTGCATCTGCAATACCCCCTTTGTAAGGGACAGTAGGTAAATGTAAATGCCCCTGGAGCAGCACAGGGAGGACTGTGTTTATATTTGTTTTTATACAGCTTTTCAATTGCTTTTTTTGCTATTTCTCCTAGTGTTTGCAGAAACTGGGGCAAATTTCTAAAGGACTGTTCATATTAGTTTGTTTTTTTTAATTAATGTCCAGATCAAAGGGCAGGCACATGTTTCTCCAGCTTGGTGAATGGTCGCTGTGCACAAGAACTTCCAAATAGGTTTACCAAGATGCAGTGCTGTTGTGAATCTGGTCGATGCTGGGCCATTGGATCTGTTCCTGAGATGTGTCCTGTGAGAGGCTCTGGTGAGTGGTTTTTGCTGCCCATTCCAGTTATGACAGAGGTTGTTGGAAACATTTTAAACTACTTTAAAATCAAAGCTAAAAAAATGTTAGGAATTACACTATTCTTCATTCTTGTGTTTTCAGTACAGATGTTTCCATCTGTGAACCATATTTTCTAGTCAATTTTTACTTAGGACCAGTTTCTGTAACCTCTTTTTGTTGACACTGGAAGTAGTTCTTGTGAACTGAGGAAGATTTTGTGGTCAAGCTCAAAGAGAAAATGAGTCTGAAGATCCATAGTTCATTACAACGTAAAGGAACAGCTGCTCTCTTTTTCTATAGATTTCATGTTTCTTTTAGCTGGCAATGTACATGACATAACTATGTCACTTAATCTCTCAGTCTGGCACTCGCATAGCAACTTTCCACATCGGTGGCATAAATATGTTTTCATTTTTTGACGCTACAATATCTGCGGAATAGGGATTGGCAGGGAATGGATAAAAAATCATGCTAAATAGTACACCAAACAGCTAGGAATAAATTATAACATGTCCTAGTATTACTGCATATGGTATTCATTAAGTAACACCTGTTATGACTGAAAGCCTCATAAACATAGGAGTAGAAGAGAGAAGACAATAAGTTCGAAAATCAGGAGTTGGTACTTTATTTTTTCTTATGATACAGAATTCTATAGTTCAGCATCATCTTTACACACTGAATTAGGCAAGGCTGTTTTACTTTGTCTCCCTGTATGTTCTTTTTTTGTAGATGAATACCGCAGACTTTGCATAGATGGAGTTCCTGTAGGAGGCGGTTCCAGACCAGGAGGCAATGGATTCCTTCCTGGTGGAAATGGGAATAGCTATGGCCCAGGAGGAACTGGATTTATTCCCATTCCAGGTGGCAATGGCTTCTCCCCTGGTGTAGGAGGAGCAGGTGTTGGGACTGGTGGCCAGAGTCCCACTGGAAATGGTGCAATCATTACTGGGCTGAGTATGTTTCCTTGTTGTTGTTTTTTTAATTGTTTCCCTCTATTTTTGATTCATGAGTTCAGAATTTAATTGCTTCTTGCTTGTGTTTCTTAGGCGTTATTCTGAAAATGAGAACATCTCTTTGAATACACATCCTTGCGAATGCAATTGCATATAAGAAATTTTATAGTCTTTCATGACAGTGGATTTTCTAGAGAGCTTAAGTCCCCTTTTTCCCAAAAAAGATCACAATACAGACATGTTTAATTTTTTAAAATTTGTATTACAGAGATTAGCTTTCTTATTGGTCCTTCATACACTTAACTATCTCTATCTTTTACAGTCTCTCTGTTTAACAATTACGTTCACCTTTTACTCAATGAACTCCTCATTAAGTTGTATGCCTGCAATGGCTTTGACTTCAAACTTCTGTACTATAGCTGTTCATTGTCTATGTAACTCACACACCTTCTGGGTGTGGTGTTCTGTCCCATCTAGCGGCACTGGGACCACTTGGAGACAGATTAATGAGTCTGCTCTCCAGCCTTAGCTCAGCGCAATATGGCTTTCAGCTCATTCAGGCGCATGCATTTAGCTGCAGAGGCTCTAGGTTTGATCTTGCCTCCTGACAACCGGGATCTGTCAGTGTTACATCTACACAGTTGGTAAAAATATAAGTTGAAGTAAGTTATGTGTTATTAAATTATATAGCAGTGTGATATATTTATCATTCACATCTCTGGATCATCTACACTCTAGCCACTATTTCCTCTACCTGGGACTTATTCTAACACTCCAAACCCATGAATAGCATCAGCTACACAGAATTTTTTTAAAAAACTATCAGAAAACAGAAAATTGTCCCTCAAATTCCACCTTCCTGAATCAGTTTCAGTTCCCCAAATCCCCAACTACTGGAGGTGGGGACACTAAATGGGGAAGGCACTTACTTACTACACAGAATTCTTTCCCAGGTTTCTGCCTGGTGGGGCTTGCCCACATGCTTAGGGTCTAACTGATCACCATATTTGTGGCTGGGAAGGAATTTTCCACCAGGTCAGATTGGCTATTTTCGCCTTCCTCTGCAGCATGGGGAATGGGTCACTTGCTGGTTTAAACTAATGTAAATGGTGAATTCCCTGTAACTTGAAGTCTAAAAGCCATGATATGAGGCCTTTAGTAACTCAACCAGTGGTTAGGAGTCCATTTCAGGAGTGGGTGATATTCTGAGGTCAGAGCAGATGATCACAATGGTCCTTTCTGACCTTAAAGTGAGTCTGGCTTAATACAGGGCTTTTTTTTTTTTTGGGGGGGGGGGTTGGTAATAAATAAAAAGCTTATTTTGTTCACAGTCATAAGATCTATAATCCTGCTACTCTTCAGGGGTAGAGGAGGAAGTTTCATTCCATGAGAAAGAGAATTCCAGCCTCCCATAGGGACCTAACATTTTCTTCTGAATACTGAATGGTTTGAAGTGTCAGTTTTTAAAGCTTCCTCCTTCTGCTATATTTTTATGTGTAGAAAACCCTTTAAGTTACTTTTGGAGGCATTTTACATGTATTAGTTTTAATTTTTCTCTCTCAGAATTGCAGAATTGGACTTAGAGTGATTAAAACTTTACAGAGAGCGAGGGATACGAGAAATAATTCAATAAATGTTTTTCAAAATTATTTTAAAAATTTCTAATATAGTTTTTTCTGTAACATATAGAGCATATATAAAATATATAATGGCATGGTGTGATATAAAAGCACTCATTCAGGATGACCTGCACATCTCCCTCCTTGTAACTTGTGAGTAAAGCAGTCATCTCAAATTCATGATGCTAAAACCTTATACCATGCTATCATGTGTTGCCGATGCATATAAAATCATTGTGGGAGTAACAGCCATGCAATACACTGTAGACCTGTTTTATCAAGCAGGTTTGAATATATTTCTTGCATACTGTTCACCAATCCATCGTAGTCAGTATTACTAGCATTCCAAACCATTGAGCTACCAGTACTTTTGAAATGAACTGCTAGAGGACATATTTCCTTCTTTTTCTTCCAAATGTGGAATTGTCCCTTCCCCCAAAAAAATTATTGCTTTGACCCCAGGCCTAGGATGAACGATAATCTGTTACTAATGCCTTCAGCAAGTGTTGCAGGATCAGGGACACAGTGCAAAATGGTGCATGAAATATTAGGATTATAAATAATAAAGTCAAGTAATGAATTATGAGATCCAAACCCAATATTTCCCCTCTCATCAGATATTTGATGTACCGTAAATAGTGTATCATAATCAAGGCCATTTGTTTAATTTTTTATGATGTTAATTTATGTCTTTTCTATCTTACTGTTATCAATAGTTCTTGGAAGTACTCTTTTTTAAACTTCAAAGAATACCTAAACTCACTGTTTTGTTTTTAAAAAATTGTTAAAAATAATTACAGATTATGTTGTGTGCCTATTTCACATTCTGATTCAACTTTCTCATCTTCTATAATCTGTTTCAGCAATCCTCAATCAGACAATAGATATATGTAAACACCATCCAAATCTCTGCTTAAATGGACGCTGCATACCAACAATTTCCAGTTACCGATGTGAATGCAACATGGGATATAAGCAAGATGCAAATGGGGATTGTATAGGTAAGTGTAATTTTTTACAGTCCAATACTTAGTTTTTAAATCCTTATATATTTAAGTTTAAACCCATTTATCTAAAATTAGATTTTAATTTTGAGTGCATTTTATTATTTTCTCCACAGAATGTTGTTAGTATTATTGGTCCTTGTGAAAAATAGTGTTGGAATCACAATTATTTAAGATGGGACAATGTGTAAGTCTTAAAGGAACAAGCTTTTCAACCAAAATTGCTATGTATCTCAATAAAGAATAGATCTTTTTGTGTATAGTATGTTAGCGTGATTGTACTCAGAGGGTAGGTGGTGTGATGCCAGAATTGGAATAAGTATCCCGTCAATCACCCCTTTGCAGTTAGGGAAACCCATTTGTGCAAATCCAGCCACAATGTCATGAACGTTACCCAGTGTCACATTTATAAGCAGGATGCGATTAATGGCCCTACAAACTTTTATCAACATGATTCCAGTGGTCAACTTTCCCACTCCAAGCTAGTTAGAGACCAATGGGTACCTTTCTGGAGTTGCCAGCTTCAAAGTTGCAATAGCCACTTCCTCCACCAGCAGGGCAGCCCTCAATCTCATGTCCTTGTACTGCAGAGTGTGGGTGAGCTCATCATACAGTCCCATGAAAGTGGCTTTTCTCATCTGAAAGTTCTGCAGCCACTGGTCATCATCCCAGATGTGCATTACGATGCGATCCCACCACTTAGTGCTTGTTTCCCGAGCCCAAAAGCAGCATTCCACAGTGGTGAGCATGTCCATTAATGCCACAAGGAATCTCGTGTCATATGCGTTACGTGAGTTGACATCGTCGGACTCCTCGCTGTCCGTTTGTAGTTTAAGGAGTTACTCAACTGCCAAATGTGATCTACTGGTGAGACCCATCAACATATTCCTCTGCACTCCAGGCTCCATTCCCGCAGACTGAAAGTGAAGATAGAATGCGCAGTAAGAAAAACGTTGAAAGATGGTGCCAAATGTGGACGGAAGTGCAGGGATTTCTGGGATGCAAAGTGATGCATCACAGAGTGTTGGGACAGGACCCAGAATGCCACGCAGCCCCCTGCCCTCTTCCCACTAGCCACAGCACCAGAATGGAAAGAGGTGCTCTGTGGGGTAGCTGCCCATAATTCACTGCTCCCAATGCCGCTGTAGGTGCTGCAAATGTGGCCACGTCACAAAAATTGGTTGTGTGATTTAATTGGGGGTTGGTCCTGCTTTGAGCAGGGGGTTGGACTAGATGACCTTCTGAGGTCCATTCCAATCCTGGTAATCTATGCAGTATTCTATGGTCCGTGTAAAGGGAATTCTTTGAACACGCTGTAGCACTTTCCCTACTATGCTCTTCCAGAGCTGGTTTAACTCCCGGTGCTCTACATCTGCAAGTGTAGCCATGCCCTTGGTGTGTATAAGAAGGATTTCAACAGGGTCAAGTCCATCTAAGTGTTACAGATCTCACAGTGCTAATTGGAGGCTTCGTTCTGCACTGATCTACATTTTGAGTAACCTCGTGGCTTCCATAGGGACTGTACAGGGTGTATTACAGTTGGCATTAAAAAGTCAATACTTACCAAACTTTACCAAGCAGAGTTATCTGAGATCTCCTGTTTGAAGTATAGCAAAACAATCAGTGTCTCAAATGCTATAGCTAACTGTTGATTGGTGAATGGCAATTGCTGTATGTCAACATAGAGTTGACTGAATATGGGACATTAAGTGGGACTTAAGAGAATGAAATATCTGTGCATAATGATATATATAAAATTAAAGTAAAGGACTTGTTCAAATCCAATTTGGATTCTCTTCTGGTTATTGAAAGAACAGGCTTGGGGCATTGGGAGCAACTGTGTTTCACTGTATGGGGTAAAGTTAATAATATTAAAATGAACGCTTTTTCCAGACTATTATGATTTGTTTGGCTCCTTACCCAGGGAAAACCTCAAAGGATATTTTAAGACGTTCAAAAAATTATTAAAGAATTTTTATGGAGTAAGGCAGAAATAGAAAGTATGACTTTTTCCAAAATTGTCCTGCCAGAACAAAAGGGTAGGTTTATACACAACTTCCAGTCCTCAAAGTACACGGTATAGTTTTCATCATGAATCATTGTCTACTGATAGAGATAAGATTCACAACAGTCCTTAGTGGACTGATACCGAGCAGTCTAATAGACCATCAGTTTCTCTTTCTGAATTGATAGAAGTCTGTGTTGTAGTAACCCTTCCTTGTTATCAATGTATTTGCAATAACGTATTGAATAAAATGGTAAAAATATTATAGAAGTACTAGTAGCAACCCCACCGTTACAGTTGTACAGTGAAACCTCGATTTAACGGACTAATTCGGGCGAGGGGGTGTCCGTTAAAGCCGAAAGTCCATTATTTAATAATTTTTTTAAATTATTAAATAACAGGACTTTTGGCTTTAACGGACACCCCCTCACCCGAATTAGTCCGTTATATAGAGGTTTTACTGATCACAGCCGGGTGGGAGCTGTCAAACCCCCCCCCCCCCCCCCGGCTCCCCGCTGCGGGGAGCCGGGCGGGGGGGGGGGGGGGTTGACAGCTCCCACCCGGCTCTCCGCTGCGGGGAGCCGGGCGGGAGCTGTCAGCCCGCCCGCCCGGCTCCCCTCTGCAGGAAGCTGGGCAGCTAGGTTGACAGCTCCTGCCCGGCTCTCCGGGGCGGGAGCCGGCAGCCCCCGAATAACGGATTTCGGATGCATCGGAAATTTTGTCCGTTGCATCCGAAGTCCGTTAAATCGGGGTCCGTTAAATCGAGGGTTTACTGTATTGAGATTTGTACTTACAGGGATTTGAATGCAGCTGTATTTCATACTTTTTTGTCCTCAGATTTGGCACAATAAATCTTCAGAGAACAATCAAACTTTCCACAGAATATTTTAGTGAAATTTTTGCTTACTGTTGTAGATTAAATATTTAAAAATTGAGAGATGTGGGCAACAGAAGGGAGTTAGTTGAAGCTGAAAAGGGAAAATTATGAGGGGAGTACACATGGTGAAGAACTTTATAGTCTGCTTATTTCCTTGCTTTTGACAGTTTGCTTTGGTGGGGATAAGCATTCTAGTAATCTGAACTCAAGGGTAACAGCTTTTTTTTATTAGAATATATTTAGCCTGAGCCCCTTTTATCACTAGCATGTAATAATATAGGAAAAACCTAGATTCATATTTAAATACAAGGAGTCATCTGGCACACATGGATTGAAAGGGATTTTCTAAGCTTAAATCAGTTATTTCATAGGGGAGTATTGTTTTCCTTCTCTAGGGTTTATGAATTCATTGATAATAGGAGTAGTTGGAAATGCATATCAATTTGCTTTGACAGTTTAAGCAGCTGACAAATTTGTCTAGAACTTTATTCTAGAAAAAAATAATCTTTTTCTATACTAGAAACCTTAACAAAGTAGAGGAGTATAGTGTTTGAATTTTATAAATTGCTCCTGTCGTCCTCTGTACTAGGGCAGGATAAATATATAATAGAAGTTGTTGGAATTATGATGTTAGACAAAACATTCATGAGAAAATCCAATTCAGAGTTTGACATAGTATCAGTAGATCTACAATTGAGGGCCTTTGTTCTGAAGAAATTATGAGCAATCTTTCTGGGCAGGCTGGCTGAGCACTGAGCCAAAATATCCAGAGGATGGATTGGTCCACTGCACATGGGAATAAAACATTTTTTATGGCCAAGAATTGTAGATCTGCCTCTAAGTGGGGAGCTCATGTAAATGCATGAAATTCTATTTGAGGACAACAAATGGCTTGTCTAAACATATACAGACTGAAAAGCAGTTACAGTCACTGTTTTCTATATTCTTTCTAATTTCTTGATTTTTTCCCCCCTCTTTTCTTCATTTTGCTTCATTCTTTTGGCTTTCTTGCAGCGATGCTATCAACTGCGCATTCAAATGTGAGTGTTTTAAAGAGCTAAATGCTTTTTGCATGAGGAGAAGAGTTTTCTGAATCCTTCATTTCTTTTTCCTTTTATTCTCTGCACTACGTACCAGTGGGCCCTAAATTCATTCAGCCAAGAATATTGATATAAATCAGCTTGCTAAAAGCACTGTTCTGTGTAATCCAAAATCTGTCTGAATGTAGTATGTACATGCAATTATATATAACAATGTGAGGATTCACTGTTGCATCCTGTGCAATGTATGTTCTCGCTTGTGTCTTAGCTAGTAGAAAAGCTCAGCTGCTGTGATTCTAGCCTCAGAAAAGTCCTAGAACAACACTTTTATGCTGTGGAACTCCAACGCACATGTTAATTTAGAAAATGGATAAAAATAAATCACCTTATTTATTTACCTTTCCCATTCCAGCCAGTTGATTCCAACATGTAGCGAACTGAGATTTAACGTCAAGTATTATTTACAAAATCCAAGTCTGAGATCATTTGGAAGACAAGCAAGCTACATCCCAGCTATGGGCTAGATTGTATGTCTGCTCCCAGGTGTGAAAGTGTGGATAAAGGATATAACTGGATTTTCTTCATCCTTATGTTGGGGGCCTCAGTAATCAGAATGTGGTGCACAGATATTGTTATCTCAGCTGGAATTCCTGTAAGGAGTCCTGCTGCTGTGTGGCTCTTCCGCACACTCCCACAGTACATACCATGTCTTAAAGACATAATCTGATCTCAGCTGTATATGTTCTGGTTAATACTCTTCTTTAAGTGCTTAGTGCTTGCTTGTTGCACCCTGCTTATTATTCAAAAGAAAGAAAATAAACAACTGAATATAAAGCTGAACAAAGGATTTTTCACTTTTGTTAGGCTAGGAGTTTCAAATTCTTCATAGCTTTCTTTTTCTCTTCTCGTTTAGGCTACATTTAAGAGATATAAAATACTATTTGTTTTACTTTCCTTTTTGAAAATGTGATTCCATAGTTACACTAAGAATAGGTATGTGTTTGGGGAAGTGATAATTTTGCACCAAGAACGGGCTTCAAACTTCAATGTTTGGCTGTTAATTATCTTATTTCTTCAATCATAAAATGCTGTACTTGAAAGCTAATTTATGCTGTGAGGTCTCTAATGGTCATATTTTCTGCTGCCAACAGATGTTGATGAGTGCACATCAAACCCATGCACTAATGGAGATTGTGTTAATACACCTGGATCCTATTATTGCAAATGTAATGCAGGTTTCCAGAGAACACCTACCAAGCAAGCTTGCATTGGTAAGAACATTTGTTTACACATCTTGCATACTCTATATATGTTACGCTATATCAGATTCTATTGGAGTTCAGAAAATAATTATTAATGTTCACTTTTTCAGTAAACCATGACAGTGATGTAACTGCTTTTTAATTACAGTTGAAATGTTGGCCTACCCTTGAGTTAATTTTTTAGCTACAATATTGATTTAATTTTTGACCTTTGCCATTCATCTGTTCCTTCCGGTGATCTAGTTCACTTGGCTAGCTGGTTTAAATTGGAGAATACACAAAAAATTAAGGCTATACATATTTTAATAGACTAATTATTGAACATGACTACAGACTAAAGCTGTTCAATGGTCTTATATCATTATAATAAATGTTTGATGGTGTAAAGCTCTATATATCTATATATATATATATATATATATAAAAGTCAAATGGTGTATGCATGTATGTATGCGTGTATGTATGTGCACTTACTCCTTCCACACCGTTTGAGCTAGAGACTTGAAATTTGGTACAGTTAGAGGTCTTAGGGTCCTAATCAGGGTAAGAGTCGAAAATTTTTCAAATCTCACCTCTGACGCCCCCCAGGGGTGAAATCCTTTTAAAGGCCAATCACATCAGCTGGGCAGCTGCTGTTCTCTGTGACATAGTTATGATGTCATAATACCCCCTCCAATGGACCCCGCACTCGCTCAGCTCTCTGCCCCCTCCCCCCTCCAACGGACCCCGCACTCGCTCAGCTCTCTGCCCCCTCCCCACCTCCGATGGACCCGAGTTGGGTTTGGTCGGAGGGTAAGTGAGGTAGAGGTGTCGGGTTTGGTCAGGGGGTGAGGTGGGGGTGTCTGGTTTGGTCAGGGGGTGAGGTGGGGGTGTCGGGTTTGGTCGGGGGTGAGGTGGGGGTGTCGGTTTGGTCGGGGGGTAAGTGAGCCGGGGGTGTTGGGTTTGGTCTGGGGGGGGAAGGTGTCGGGGTGGGTGAGGGGTGAGGTGTGGGTGTTGGGGTTGGTCAGGGGGTGTTGGGTTTGTTTGGGGGGGTGAGAAGAGGGGTCAGGTTGGTCGAGGGGTAAGTGAGGTGTGGATGTCGGGTTTGTTTGTGGTGGTAGGTGGGGTGTCGGGTTTGGTTGGGGGGGAAAGTGAGGTGGGTGTGTCAGGTTTGGTCTACGGGGGGTGAGGTGTGGGTGTTGGTCAGGGGGTGTTGGGCTTGGTAGGGGGGTGACGTGGGGGTGTTGGGTTTGGGTGGGGTGGTGAAAATGTGAGTCGGGCTTGGTTGAGGGGTAAGTGAGGTGGGGGTATCGGGTTTGGTCGGGGGGGTGAAGTGGGGGTGTCAGGTTTGCTGTCTGCCCCCTCCCCCTCCAACGGACCCTGCACTCGCTCAGCTCTCTGCCCCCTCCCCACCTCCGACGGACCCGAGCAACGCCGGGTATTTTTGCTAGTATAATATACACACACTAGGAGGTCAGGAGAATGAGGTCTTTCCATCTTTTAAATGTTTCTTTCTAGGTAATATTTACTACCAGGCTCTTTTAAAAATAATAGCTAGTAATGTGTCACTTAGTTCATTGATGGAGAGTCATCTGATGGAATCCTTGTAAAGTGATGTTCGGTACAAAGTTTTCTTAATATTGTTTATTCATTGAAACTCTTAGGTTTTTTTAAATGATTTTTTCCTTCTTTCTTAGATATTGATGAATGCATACAGAATGGTGTTCTTTGTAAAAATGGCCGGTGTGTGAACACTGATGGAAGTTTCCAGTGTATTTGCAATGCTGGGTTTGAACTAACTACGGATGGAAAGAACTGTATTGGTATGGAGAGCTTGTCTTTATACCGGGATGAAGTGCCAAAGAGAGACTCTGGTTTAACATTTCTAGAAGTTACACCTCGCACAGTATTTTTGATCTTCAAAGATGGAATTTTGTGAAATAAGATCTGGTATGAGGTTAACTCAGAGCCTAACTGGGGTCAAGTTGACAGTGTGAGGAGCTGCACTAAGTAGATGGTATATGGAGCTGCACCATCCCAAAAGGAGTTCAGGAAGGAATTGTCCTTCGCAGGGTGCAGTCTCTCCCAGAGTAGGATGACCAGATGTCCGATTTTATAGAGACAGTCCCGATTTTGGGGTCTTTTTCTTATATAGGCTCCTATTACCCCTACCCCTTGTCCCAATTTTTTCACACTTGCTCTCTGGTTATGTTAACCCTGAATGACTCAGTGCATGAGTGAGTCTGGCTGGTGTAGAAGGGGAAGGGAGGGTCAAAACTATGATTCCACACCTCTACTTGCCCTCTTTAGGTTACTCTTCACTTCTGGAAGAATATCAAGAAAACAGTCCCTGTGTTGGTCTGAGCAAAAATCCTGCAATTGTGATAGGTATTTGTGAGGGTAGTGCAAGGGGTAAGGCTTCTTGCCTGCTTCCCCCTTCTCCTAATTTGCACCAACATAAAGGCTTGTCACAGTTCATTCCCATAATGGGCCTTTAGCCTATTCATGTTTCTGAACTGTAAGTTTAATATTTTTAGATTTTAAACTCTGACTGTGCCTGGGTCAGAGTTTGTACAGCACTTAGCACGTTTTAGTCATTGCTGCAATAATAGTAATAGTAATACATTTAATATAAAGGCATTTAGATGCTAATATATTTATATAATTTCTTGTTAATTACTAGGAAGAAGGTTGTACTTCTTGCTAGTTACTTCATATTTAAATGCTTAGCATAAATTGTTTCATTTTCTAATAATTCCTGATAGTTTCACAGTTTAGTACAGAGTGGACCATACAATTTCCGTTGACAGTGTGGAGCAGACTGTAATATGTGATGCAATCCACAGACAATACATTTTTCTCAGGAAACATCATGTCTCCCTTTAAACCCATAGCCTGAGTTTTACTACTTTGCCTTGTTAAAGATGATGGGTATTTTTATTTCTATTAAATTGTCATGAGAAACTTGCAGCTGCAACAAGCTTTGAATTCTTGTTGTCCCTCCTCCTAAGGAAAGAGGAGTCACCATTTACTGCCATGCCTTCTCTATTGAAATACTGTATTCAGGATAAATGACATTTTAACTCTGATGTTTTACTGCTTCTGTTTCCTCAAGGCTAAAGGAGCATAAGTCATTTTCTGTGCTCTCTTTTTGCAGATCATGATGAGTGTACCACCACCAACATGTGTTTAAATGGGATGTGCATAAATGAGGATGGTAGCTTCAAATGTATCTGCAAACCAGGGTTTGTCCTGGCTCCAAATGGGCGTTACTGTACTGGTACGTATGATTGTGAGGTAACACATTAGGACAATCTTAGTTGATACCACTTTTTCCTGTCTAGTGAATCAATTTCAAAACACGTTGAGGAGAGGAAAGTAATCAAGAACAGTCCGCATGGGCAAGTCATGCCTGACTAATCTAATTGCCCTCTATGATGAGATAACTGTCTTTGTTGATGAGAGGAAAGCAGTGGACATGCTATTCCTTGATTTTATCAGTGCTTTTGATACAGTCTCCCACAGTATTCTTACCAGCAAGTTAAAGAAGTATGTTTACCTCTGGGCAGATATTGATGAGTGCCAGACGCCAGGAATTTGCATGAATGGTCATTGCATCAATACTGAAGGTTCATTTCGTTGTGAATGTCCACCGGGCCTGGCTGTTGGGGTTGATGGCCGTGTTTGTGTAGGTAAGTGAAACTTCTTCAATGAAAAGCAATTAGGACTTCTTATTATGATTTACCAAAGTATAACATTTTTTAAAAAAAATGCTATTACCAAGGGATCAGATTGGAAGAAGAACATGGTAGTACTTCACCAAAACCTTGCCCACAATCTCAGAATAGCTGTATGTTCCTGCTAAAATGATCAGCAGCAAAATAGTTAACTTCATCATAATTTAAATGGTCAGAATTATACTTCTAAGTTAAGATAAATGTAGTTGAGATAAATACAGCAGTTATCAGCAATCTTAGAACTATTCAACCAAATGAAGGATAAAGAGATATGAAGAGCCAAGGTTGAAGCATTCTGTTCTCTGCTGATCCCTGCTGGAATTATAGTCCTATAGCTTGCACAACTAAGAACAGTCCTGATGCTGATCAAGGCCCTGGGGATTGGGATAACACAAAGGTGGCTTAAAACTAATGTTAGCTCCATGTACTGAAGACGCATCCCATTATTCCTACCTGCCTGTTTACAGACACAGGAAGATTGTACTGCATCAGTCAATATTTGGAAGAGTATCTCTACAACCGTAAGGGATAAGCACTTTATTTTATTATATTCTTATTTTAAAACAAAAATTGTAATTCTCCAGAAGCTGGGGGATTACCAAAATAAAACCATTGCAATGATCCACCAAGTACCAACTTAGTCTGACCCCTTCAATTACAAACTCAATTTAGAAACTCCCATAGGAAAATCTGCATGGTGCAAGGAGTGAAAGGAAGTTAATGTGAAAAGCAGAATGTTTCTTTTCTCTACTTTTAAATGAGAATACTAAATATGTACTGTATTTTAATAAATGCAGGCATTTTATTATAGTTAACTAAACCTTTCCTAAGGTTTAAACCAAGAATTAAATTTAAGAATTGTTCTCACTAATGTTGTAGCCATGATATTTGCTTATATCATGTTAACCTAATGTCACAATAACTGAATGGCTTTGGAGCTTTCAAGATGGACTGCTGCTACTTATGATAAGATTCCAGAATTGCCACTCTGTGTCACACAGAAGCCCAGAATGTCTGTTCAGTCAGTTTGAAGTAATATAAACAGCTACACGCATGGTTGAGAACTCTTTTTGTTTAGAATATCCCCAGATCCTGTCATTGTTGGGATTTGCAATCTGTTGCCATCCAGTTTTTAAGTTGTTGCCTCTTTTGATTTTATGAATTACACCTGTGTGACAGCTACAGAAAGGCATCTGTCTGTCACACCAAGAATTCTAGACAATTGTGATAGCAAAGGTAACTCAACTAATCACTACTCTTACTCTTCAGTTGATTTGCATTGGGTGTATGAGGGAGACTGCAGTGATGGGGGATTCCTTGGCCCAGCTGCTATTGTTCAGGCTATGCACAAATCAGCACAACTTTGCAAGAACCACACGCACATTTGCCCATCTCACTCATAGAACCACACGCATGGGTCATCAATAGTATCTCTTAAAGATATACCATAAATATTACAGTTTCAACAGGAAATACCCTTAAGATGCCAAGAAATCATGAGGCTGATTCATGACACATTTGGGAATTTGTTTTACAAAAAGACAATATAATTGTTTAAAACATAAAGTAGGGTATTTCAAATAGTGTGTAACAAAAATTTTATTCATCTCTAATCCTCTGGATAAAATTTCAAGGAGCCTATATGGTGTTTAGAAATCTACTGTATTCCAGGATCAGACACAGGAGCTTTCTGTTTAACTATGCTACATGATTCATTGAATGATATGAATTATATTATTCGGACATTCTAGCCCCCCCGAAAAGTATTTGTAATCTGAAAAGAAAGCCAGGAATACTTGTAGCACCTTAGAGACTAACTAGTTGCCATTCCATTAAAGATTTGATGATTTCAGTTTTGAAACAGAAAAACTTCCAAAACAGACTCCAAGGAGAAACTGAGGAACTGAAATTAATTTTCAAATTGGACACAATTAACCAGGGGCTTAATAGAACTTCTGAATGGTTCTCTCATTACAGTAATTGATTGCATTTCCCGAGTTAATTTCACTGACAACAGAAATCCATTTCAAAAGGGTTTTTTTTTCTCCTAGTGATAATGGACCATCTACATTTAACAGCCCTCTTAGAATTGGTATGCTAATGTACAATTTTTTTTCTTTTGTTCTGTGTGTATAAATGCATTTTACTTCTGTTCTATTCTATGCATCTGATGCAGTGAGCTATAGTCCACGAAAGCTTATGCTGAAATAAACTAGTTGGTCTCTAAGGTGCTACAAGTATTCCTGGCTTTCTTTACGGATACAGACTAACATGGCTGCTATTCTTGAACCTGTAATCTGAAAGTTATCCCATTACATGGGGCTGATTTTATTTTATGTTAGTAGTACTCACAATGTCATAAGCATTTTGCAGAAAAGTGCATCAAAGAGCTTACAATCAAAAGGCTCCTTTCTGCCACCCTAACACTGAGTACTATCTTGCTTCATAAGTAGTGCCATTGAGTTCGATGGGACTTTTCATGGAATAAGTTACTTTACTATTAAACATAAGCATGCAAAATCAGCCTCCAAGTGACAAATGAGTTTGGAAAGAACATGCACCACAGATGGGAACATTCAGATAATTATTAGAAATAGAACATTCAGATAACTATTTAGAGCCAAATTCTGTTCTTCTATGCAGGCACTTGGCTTTTTCAGTGGCTTCTAAGTGAACTATCCTGAATACAGGACAAAATGTATCCCTTTCAGTGGATAAGATTCTGAACTCAGGTTCTTGTTGAAAGTATTCTTTCATATCCTTCCCAGTCTAAGAAAACATCATTATTTCTCTGCCTCCCCTTTCTTAGATACTCACATGCGAAGCACATGCTATGGAGGAATCAAAAAAGGAGTGTGTGTCCGCCCTTTCCCTGGGGCAGTGACAAAATCTGAATGTTGCTGTGCCAATCCAGACTATGGCTTTGGAGAGCCATGTTACCCATGTCCTACCAAGAACTCGGGTAAAGTTGCATAATTTATTTTACCTCATAGGTAACATAGACTAATAGGTCTGATTCAAAGCAGATTCATAGCATTTATTTTCAAGGTAATATAAATTTTGTACAAAAGAAGAATGTTTATGTTCTTCCATGCAGTGCTGTCCAGACTTTGTGAGGATTTAGGGTGTAGGCACCAAGGTCTAGATAGATAAGCTGGGCCTCATAATTATCTTTAAGCATAGGGTGAGCCAGAAGAGGTTGTTAGATAGGAGAAAACGTACCTTACAGGCGCTAGACACAGAGCTGTAGGTTACCTAACCAAATCAGTCCAGTGTAAAGTACAGTCACTATTCAGTTTGGTAATAATGTTGATGTTCAAACCACTCTTTAAATAAGAACTAGTTCATTCATCTTTGGTAACATTAAAATGCAGAGAACATGAAGAAACAGTTTATTTGCCACATATTCCCCTTGAAAATAGTATTCATATCACTATATTTTGGAGAACAATCCGTGTTGATTTCTGGAGTGACGTTGCCTATTGTGAAGCTGTCAATTAGCATCTTGTGTGATGTTACTGTTGTAGGTATTAACTCGAGGACATGGTACTTTTGAGAGGATAATACCATAGTTTTTCTTTTAGTGTTTCATTCATGATGTCAACATTTTCATTCAAGTATGTACTTGGGAGGTTTAGAACGAACATTTTTAATACAACTTTTGTTTCAATCGAGTAGCTGAATTCCATGGCCTGTGTAGCAGTGGAGTAGGCATTACTGTGGATGGACGAGGTAATGTTGCATTTTTTTTCTTATAAATACGAGACATGAAAAATAATGAAAGTAAAACAAATATTCAAAAGTATGAATTCAGCATTTGGATTTTTCATAAGGCACAAGTGGCTAAAGGCTTTTTCCAAGATATGGTATGTTGTTTTTCATATGGTACAATACAGTAAACCCTCGATTTAACGGACCCCGATTTAACGGACTTCGGATGCAACGGACAAAATTTCCGATGCATCCGAAATCCGTTATTCGGGGGCTGCCGGCTCCAGCCCTGGGGAGCCGGGCAGGAGCTGTCACTCCCCGCAGAGGTTGACAGCTCCCGCCCGGCTCCCCGCAGCGGGGAGCCCGGTGGGCGAGTTGACAGCTCCCGCCCGGCTCCCTGCAGTGGGGAGCCCGGCGGGAGCTGTCAACCCCCCCTCCCCCAATCCGGCTCCCCGCAGCGGGGAGCCCGGCGGGCGAGTTGACAGCTCCCGCCCGGCTCCCTGCAGCGGGGAGCCCGGCGGGAGCTGTCAACCCCTCCCCCCCCCATCCGGCTCCCCGCTGCGGGGAGCCGGGCGGGGAGGGTTGACAGTTGCGGGCGGGCTGACAGTTCCCGCCCAGCTCTCCGCTGCGGGGAGCCGGGCGGGGGGGGGGTTGACAGTTGCAGGCGGGCTGACAGTTCCCGCCTGGCTCTCCGCTGCGGGGAGCCGGGCGGGGGGGGTTGACAGTTGCGGGCGGGCTGACAGTTCCTGCCCGGCTCTCCGCTGCGGGGAGCCGGATGGGGGGGGGGTTGACAGCTCCCGCCGGGCTCCCCGCTGAGGGGAGCCGGGGGGGGGGGGGGGGTTGACAGCTCCCGCCCGGCTCCCTGCTGCGGGGAGCCGGGGGGGCGGGTTGACAGCTCCCGCCTGGCTCCCCACAGCGGGGAGCCGGGTGGGAGCTGTCAGCCCGCCCGGCTTCCCAGCTGTCAACCTCCCCGCCCGGCTCCCCGCAGCCGGGACCCGGGTGGCCGGGTTGACGGCTCCCGCCCGAGTCCCAGCAGCCGGGGTCCCGGGCGGGCGGGCTGCTGGCTGGCGCCGGGCGGGCTGCTCACTAAAAGTAAAACCTCTATATAATGGACTATTTTGGGCGAGGGGGGTGTCCATTGTCAGCCGAAAGTCCGTTATTTAATAATTTTAAAAAATTATTAAATAACGGACTTTCGGCTTTAACGGACACCCCCTCGCCCGAATTAGTCCGTTATATCGAGGTTTCACTGTATTAAAATAAATCAAAGGTTCCTAGAAAGGATGAGGATGGGAACAATTCAAGTCAGTAGTAAAACTCTCATCACTTCACTGGGAGCAGGATGAGACCCTACTACTATAGTACTTTCAGCAATAGCATAGTTCGCATTTAAAAATAATACTTAAATAAAAAAGAAAATGTTATTTCTGTTAAATATTGTATGCATATGGGCCTAGTTTTATCATTTTACAGGCTCTGATTTTTAGTGTCTTGCTGAAGTTATAAGTAATGTGAAGTGCATAAGCAGAGTTTGTAAATTCTCTGAGATGAATACTTTATGGTTTACTGACTGTATAAGCTCCACTAGTGCCACTTGGTGCAACTGTAAATCTCACAAGAGAAATAACCATTTTCTGCAGTGCTACAGTTTATAACTATGAGAATTTGTATGAGGTCCTGTGTGGAGGTTAGTCTTTGTTTGGTACCTGGAGACTGTAACTCCTCACAAGGGCTATAAAACAGATTATAGGCTTTGTCGGGTGCCTGCAGAAGATTAATCTCCTCCAGGGATCAAATATAACTTGAAATCCCTTTTGGAGGCCTGAACGAAATTGTAACCTATTCTGTGGATCTCATACAAGTGAAAACAGGTTTGCAGGGGACTCTGCTGCTGCTTACTCTGAGGAACTGGGCTTGCTCAAACCATTTCCCAAAGCAGGGGAAAACTGAACTTCTTGAAACCAGAACCTCCTACCCCAACCAAAGCAGTGTTATCCTCTTCATCTCTTCCCTTTGTTGAGAGCAGGCAGGAAGTCCCCCTTACAGACAATTTGCATTCCCAATCATGTCCATTTGTTTCTCCACCCTAGTCATACTGCCTTTACTACACTGTAGTAACAGTCACCCATTCCTGCTCCCTTCATTCTGTTCATTATCAAGGACCCACCCGGTTGCTCCCTGAAGACATCAGAAAAGTTGGAGCATAGGAGGGTAGTGAACGTCTACCTAAAAAAATCTTAAGGGAAAAGGAGGGTCTGGACCTGTTAGGAGAAATCTGTGCTACAGGGAGGTAGGATGTAGTATGAAACATGCCCAACCTTCACTAACCCTGACTGAATCTTGGGAAACTTTGGTTATAGATTTTTGGTAACACCATAAAGTAGACAAGATTGCACTGATTTACATTTTCTTATGAAAGCTTTGGACATCTTTAACAACGTGTTTGTCCGAGTATGTATCTGTGTACACATACATTGCAGGACAGATACTGATCTCAGATGCACCATTGTTAATTAATCCAAGTAAATCATGGAAATAAGTGGAGTAGCACCACTGTAAAAGAGGTTTAAGTGAGATCACAATCAGGCCCAGCATCCTTGTTGTTTCCACTGTTTCTGAATGGATCTATATAAATCACAGGAATCAACATATAGAAAGAGTCATTTTTTTCTTTTTTCTTTTTTTGTTAATGTGGAAAAGTCCTGGATCCTATGAGATGAAATGTGCAGAGAATGGCTCTTTGGCCCTGAATCCATACTCACTGCACTTAAAAAATAGATATTTTGAGTTAGAGACATTTCTGTGTGTGCAACTATTCCAAGATAAGATGTTTCACAGCTTTACATGTTTAATATAGCTGCATTAATTTTCTCTATTATATTGATACAGATATTAATGAGTGTGCATTGGATCCTGATATTTGCTCCAATGGAATTTGTGAAAACCTACGTGGTAGCTATCGTTGTAATTGTAACAGTGGCTATGAACCTGATCCCTCTGGAAGGAACTGTGTTGGTAAGTTATTTGAGTATTAATTAATTATTAATGATTAAACTCTTGTTGATTTTAGTGGGAGCAGGAGAGGGCCTCTAGTGTGTGAGCGAAGTGACTATTACCATTAGCTACCATGAAAAAGTACTAAATCTCTTTAGAAAATCTACCCTTTTCAGTCTGTACATTCAGGAGCGGCCCTCTAATAACCCCTACTCTATAGGGACTACAGCATGAAATAAATCTCTCCTGAACCTTCTCTTCTGGTTTTCAAACACCCCAACCTCTCCAAGTTTGTCATCAGAATCAAGCTACCAATAGAACATGACATACCAACTCAAAGCGGCACCAGACACTGCTAGATCAACAGATGCAAAACCTAGAGACATATCTCCACAGTTGTGATGGTCAGCACCTCCCACAAGGGTCCTACACCACACTGGGTGGTGTACCTCACCCAGTTCAATAAATGCCCCAATAACAACTATGTGGGTGAAATGAGACAATCACTATGCTCTCAAATGAATTCACACGGAAAAATGCTAAAAATGCTAAACCACACACCTCACTCACCCTGCCCCCTTTTTCCTTTTCCCACCTATGACTGGAGAAGTGTTAACTGGCCCCTTCTGTTTGAATGGTTCCATGAAATACCATAGAATCTTAGGACTGGAAATGACCTCGAGAGGTCATCTAGTCCAGTCCCCTGCACTCATGGCAGGACTAAGATCACCCCTGGCAGGTGTTTGTCCAACCTGCTCTTAAAAATCCCCCATGATGGAGATTCCACAACCTCCCTAGGCAATTTATTCCAGTGCTTAATCACCCTGACAGGAAGTTTTTCCTAATGTCCAAACTAAACTGCCCTTGCTGCAATTTAAACCTATTGCTTCTTGTCCTATCCTCAGAGGTTAAGAAGATCAATTTTTCTCCCTCCGCCTTGTAACAACCTTTTATGTACTTGAAAACCGTTATCATGTGTTAACAACTTATACTAAACAACCTGTTCTAGCTTGTACATAACAGTGGCACTCTGAGGACATTTCCCAGACCTGAAGAAGAGCTCTGTATAAACTCGAAAGCTTGTCGCTCTCACTGACGGAAGTTGGTCCAGTAAAAGATATTACCTCGGTCACCTTATCTCTCTAATTACATCATTCTGTCCTTTTTTGCTTCTTTTTCCTCTTCTTAAAAAACTGTCAGTTAGACCTTTTCTTTACTGAACCATTAAACATGAGAAATCAAGCAGTCAAAAGACACGAAATACCAAAAGGTTGCTCCTACGGTTTTAAATTGCATGTATGTTGTATGAGAGGAAGGATGGTCTTGTTAAAGCATTGAACTGGAACTCAGAAATGCTGGATTAATTTCTCAGCTCTGACACAGACTTTGTGTGACGTTTGACAACTCACTTATGGTCCAATCTAATGTCCACTGAACTATCTTGGAATCATCTTATTGGTTTTGAATGGAATTAGATTAAGCCCTTAATTTCTCATACATTCCCATCTGTATAATGGGGATAATAGCACTTTCTTCACTGGAAAATTGGGAGGATAAAGAGTTTGTGAGGTGCTAAAATACTATAGTAATGGCAATCACAGAATAACTTTTTAAAAATAAGATTTTATATTTTTGTTTTCATTGTTAAGCATAAGCAGTTTATAGTAATACAGTAGACTCTCGATTATCCAGAATTGGGTTAACCAGAATGTGGATTAACCAGGATGTCAAAAAAATATGTGTGTAACTCACAGGGCTGGCTCTGGCTTTGTTGCCGCCCCAAGAACAAACAAAAAAACCCCCACCAGGGCGCAGGGCAGCTAGTGAACCAAAGCCCCTCCCCTCCCCCTCCCCCTCCCCCCCATGCAGGGTGGCTGGTGAACCAACTTCCCCCTCCCCATATTTCCTATGGATGGTGATTATCTGGGATTTTATTAACCAGGATTAATTTTTTTCCTATCATCCTGGATAATCGAGAGTCTACTGTATTGTTTGTTAATGTATGTTATAGAAGATTTGCTAATGTCTAAAGTAATGTTAAGGAGCAACATTAACTTTTGGGTTTTCTGGATTTTTCAGTGCTTGGCTTTTCAGCTTTAATGTTAGCTTGTGGCAATATATCTGCTATCAGTCAGTAGATAGGTAGAAATATATACACTCATGAGACACTCATAGTTGCAACATTTCAGTGTGTGATCAGCTGGAGTATAGCAGAGTATTTTTTATACCTGGATACTAGTGTCAGTGTTTCCTGCTGTGCCTTCTCTGATAGCAAATTTTGCACAGAAAAAAGGACTAGCACAGTGATGTAACTCTTAATGAATTTTTGTTAAAAGCGTGTTTAACATCACTGCTGGCTGCCAAACATACCAATCCGAGGGCAATAATCATAGCTATTTATAAACGGCCAACTATCCCAAAGTCGCCGTGTTCTAATGGAGGACATGCTGAGAACATAAAGCTGTGCTTTACTGAAAAACTGATAGATATTTACAAAATAGTGGTGAAAATTCTTAAGTGTAATAGAGAATATGGGGTAAGAAGAATTTGAAAGTTAATTATCTTCTTGAAACCAAGTACTGGCATTTCTGCTTGTTCAGATACAAATGCAGAAAACTGAAGGTCAGACACACAACCGCTGCTGAGAGTCCAGTTAAAACTAATGATAATTGGAGAAAAGGAGGTCAGACTTGTTCATTAATGTGTCTACCTGATCTTTTCCAGACATTGATGAATGTTCAGTGAACAGACTGCTGTGTGACAATGGCCTGTGTCGAAACACACCTGGAAGCTACAGCTGTACATGTCCAAAGGGTTATGTATTCAGCACTGAGACTGACACATGTGAAGGTAAAAATGCTGCCATGGGAGCCATCTGGACAGTGTTCATCTAATCAGTGATATTCTAGTACAGTAAAACCTCCATTTAACGGACTAATTCGGGCGAGCGGGTGTCAGTTAAATGAAAAAGTCCGTTATTTAATAATAAAAAAACCCCGAGCTGTCGGAGCAGCTGCCCAACCGCCACAGGATAGGGGCGGCAGCTCCGCAGCCCACCCGCTGCCGGGACCCAGGTGGCAGCCGGGAGCTGTCAGCCAGCCCACCTGGGTCCCGGCTGCTGTGATCCGGGCGGCAGCCGGGAGCTGTCAGCCAGCCCGCCCGGGTTCCGGCTGATGGGACCCGGGCGGCAGCTGGGACCCGGCAGCCAGCCCGCCCAGATCCCGGCTTCCGGGACCCGGCAGCCAGCCCGCCCGCTGGCGGGACTCAGGCGGGACCCGGCAGCCAGCCCGCCCAGATCCCGGCTTCCGGGACCCGGCAGCCAGCCCGCCCGCTGGCGGGACTCAGGCGGGACCCGGCAGCCAGCCTGCCCGCCCGCTGGCGGGACCCGGTAGCCAGCCCGCCCACAGGCGGGACTCGGGCGGGAGCCGGCAGGAAGCCAGCCCGCCCGCTGGCGGGACTCGGGCGGGAGCCGGCAGCCAGCCAGGCCGCACGCTGGCGGGACTCGGGTGGGACCCAGGCGGGAGCCAGCAGCCCGCCCGCTAGCGGGACCCAGGCGGGAGCTGGCAGCCAGCCCGCGTACAGGGGGGACTCGGGCGGCAGCTGGGAGGAGGCAGCCAGTCCACTCAGCAGACCGCCCTCCCGCTGGCGTGACCCGGGCGGCAGCCGGGAGCCGGCAGCCAGCTGGCCCGCAGGCGGGACTCGGGCGGGAGCCGGGAGCCAGCAGCCCGCCTGCGGGCGGGACTCGGGCGGGAGCCGGGAGCCAGCAGCCCGCGGGCGGGAGCCGGCAGCCAGCCTGCCCGCTGCCTGGACCCGGGCGGCAACCGGGAGCCGGCAGTCAGCCCGCATGGGTCCCGGCTCCCAGGACCCACCAGCCAGCCTGCTTGCTGTTGGGAGCCGGGCGGCAGCCGGGAGCCGTCAGTCAGCCCGCACGGGTCCCGGCTCCCGGGACAGCCAGCCTGCCCGCGTCTGGAACCCCGGCGGCAGCAGGGAGCTGGCAGCCAGCCCGCCCGCTGCCTGGACCCGGGCGGCAGCCGGGAGCCGGCAGCCAGCCCTCGACAAATGGATTTCGGATGCATCAGACTTTCTTAAAAATTTTGTCCATTGCATCCGAAGTCCGATAAATCGAGGTCCGTTAAATCGAGGTTTTACTGTATTGTAGTTCATGAGATAAGCAGAGAACACTCATGGTAATACAAAACAATGAAGGGAAGAAAAGCCCTTATATTATGGTATAAATCAAAAGATGCATCTTGCCATTGCTCTCAGTGGAATTATCTTAAAATGATGGAGAATGACTGCATTTTCTTCAGTATTGCCAGTTCATTTTCTACCTGAAAGTTTGTTTTGTTAGACAGAATACTCTGAAGAAAAAGTTAAAGAAAATGCATATTTATCTCTTGAGCATTCTGTGAGTGCAGATCTCTGGTTTTTGGCCTTGATAAATGTGTTTGTTTTGGTTCCAGAGGTCCAGCCTTCCTCATCTGCCCATGACGTTGAACAAGGGAATATAATGTAGGGCTAAATCCTGGTACTATTAATGTCAATAGGTGTATTTCCATTTTATTAAGTGGATCCTGGATCAGTACCTTACTGACTATTAATATTATTGTTTTATTGCTGCAAAATATGTATATTTTTTAAATTATTGCTCTCTGCCCTGAATGATACAAATATCACATCAATTAAGAATATACCTAATGGAAGCTAGTGAGAATTTTTTGCTTCCAAAATCAATTTTATGGGGGCTGGTTAGGCTGATAAATGAGGTTGGAGCAGAGGTGTTAATTTCTGTTTTATTTTGAACAGAAATGCATAATGCTACAAGGAATAGTGGAATTTTGATAACTTTCAGTGTTATTTTTGTGTTGGCCACTTGAATTATATAATTCAATATGATCACAGTAAGGGATTTTTCACTGTGAATTGCCCTTTTGCAAGTTGAAGGCTTTAGCTTTGGAATACTTAGAATCTCATGAATCAGTGGTTCAGTTCCTGGCAGAGTCAGCTCAGTCCTTTTCCATTCAAAGGGAATTGTGTTCCATGCAGCCATTAAAAACTGAGGTTTTGTCTGCTCTCGTTGTGTGTTAAAAATCCAACTGCACTCTTTTCAGAATAGTATTTTCCTATCAGTCATATATCCAGGGATTTATACTGTACTCCTCACTATGCTGTCTTATACTATACACAGAATTTAGTTAAAATTTATTCTTGAGAATTTAAGTTTTCATATTTTTAAAAATAGTTTTAGCAGTGAAAGTGGTTTTCTCTCTTTGCTTAATATGCTAGTGTCTTGACTTTGCAGACAGACATTATATTACCAAGTGAGATGTTATATTTGCCTGTTCATCTTGATATTTAGCTTCAAAGCTTAACACTGAGCATAAATTTGCTAATGTATTGAATAAGATACCAGAACATAAACGACTGTACTGAAACTATTAAAATAGAATTATAAAGGACATCATCATCCAGTTTTGGTTTCAGTCTGAGAACCAGACAAATTAACGTACTAATTCAAAACAAAACTAGGCCTATGGTCTAGGTGTCGCTGCATAAAATTGTGATCGGGTTGGATTTTCAGGGAAGCATGCAAGGAGATGTCAATATAAGCCTGAAAGTCATTTCCACTCATCAAGAAAATTAAACTCATAATTCTAAAGAAAGGCCACTTTTAACTTTTATCTAAGTTTAAAAGGTACATTAACTAAATTAATGATCAGGTTAGCCAGCCTGCATCAAATATAAAAATATAAATAGTGAGCAAGTTTGATTATTTAAACTTATACAGTACAGTGCTTCTGACTATAATTCCTGGTATAGCATTTCAGTATAACAGGTACGTTGGGTATACAGAGATAAAATTTCACAACTACAGCAAGCAATGACTGATGGGCAGGGGAGGGGAAGTGTGTACACAAAATTATTGTTATCTAAATTAAAATGTACTTGTACTTTGACACTGAAATTAAAATTGAGTGATATTCAAAATTCTTCAAAGTGATAACAGATCATAGGTAATTTTTTGCTCTGGGGATTTTAATGAATAAATGAAACTCCTGTTGTTTACCTACAGCAACTTCAAATGTTCATAAGAAAACTTCTACATGTTCATAAGTAAGCAATATATCATGATAGGGGCTGGCTATGGTTACTGTATTTGTGCTCCCCTGAGTACCAAAACTACGTGGAACTAGCACTGTTTGTTGCACCAAAAGGAGCTAGGAGAAGCTAAGGTTGTGGCCCATCCACCCCTTTCAGATCAGTCACCAGAGCTGGTTGGCTACTTGAGGGTAGCACACCCTGTTACAGAGAGCAGTTGTGATTGGGTGTATTGCCCATGTGCAATGAAGTTTTGTATCTCAGTGAGATGACTGACACCCATAACTTCTTCTGCACTGCCCTCCACAGTAAACAATCTTTGGTTGGAAGGGCACATTTGACCTTATAGCATTGACTACTGCTGTTACAGATGTACTATTTTAAAATTAATATGGTAATTTTGTGATAATCAGTAATGCTATTTATTTGGAATCTAATAAATCCAGAATATTAAAGATATTTCTATCTACCTCCCCACTTGATGAAACTGACTTGGTACCTCATTACCCAAAACTTCAGGTTTAATATAAACCTGCACTTTTGGGAAAGTTTTCCTTCTGAACGTAATTATTTTAATCCAGACACCCGAAAATATATTTTGTCCACAGAAGGTGCTGAAGTGTCTTGTCAGTTATTGTTAATATGCTTGCGTGCATATTAAATGACACACACACGCTTTATGAATGATCTGTTGTATCCATCTAAAATTCCATAGTTAGGCGGAAGTTTAGATTTAGCTGATCAGGCAAAAATGATCCAGTAATGGTTTGGCATAAAACTGTCTGCATAAAACTAAAATCTATTACACTTTTTTTAACATTTAGTGGCTTGGCAGTTTGAGGAATAAATTCATCTCACTCTTTTTTTTCCTTCCAAATTCTGTTTTCAGAGAATTCAGTTTACCTTACTAACTGTAAAGTTTTGCTCTCAATAGTAACTTTGTGTCATGCTTTTACATTACTCAGATGCATGCTGTTCAACAATATAGTTTTAATTAATATAACTTTCAGCAATAACTATAATGAAACATTAAACCTGTATTGTTTTCTATTCATAACCAAGTTGTGAAAACTTTGCAAGTTGTTTATTGTTGGATGTGTGTTTGTTTGTGAGAGTATGTGAAAGTAGAAATTTTTAAAACAAGCTCTGTGGTTTAGATTGTGTTTCCATAAATATAAACCAGACGTGCTTTGAAGTTTATTTTGAGGAATGTACCATGGATTGTTTCAGTTTTGGTTCTGTGACATAATATATACACTATACTTAAGGAAAAATATTTGTTTTAAAAATATAAATATTTTCACAGATGCTTGCTTTGTATTTTAAAAATTAAAAGAATATTATCAACTTAAAGTCACATTTGTCTGAAAATATCTTACTGTTGTTACAATTAACAGTTAAAAGATTATTACAACAAACCTGGAAAAACATTATTTCCTGTTTGTTTACTTTGTGCCTATGACACTCATTGGCCTCAGTTCAGCAAAGTACTGAAGACGGAGTTCTGCACATTTGAGTGCCTTTGTAATTTTACCCCTGGATGATCGTTTAGGCTATCAATTTGTTACGCAAACAATTGTATATGTGATTAACTTTTGAAATGCGTGATCCTGTTGACTTCAGTGGAAGGTAAGCATGTGCTTAAGTGCTTTGCTGAATTGGAGCCAAACCGTGTCAAATGCAAAAGTAAACAAACTGAAAAAAATAGATTTGGGTTGGGTAGGTTTGTGTTTAATAGATCAGAGTCTTAATCGCTTTCCTTTTTGTTTGTGTGGGTCTTCACACAGAAAATTGGGAGAGAAAAATATTTTTAATGGAAAATGTAATTGAAGAATCACAGAAAGCTTCATGGAGATTTAGAGATAGGTGTAGTATTTTTATTTCATTTTAAAATGATTACATTTCAAGTTGACAGTATATCTTTAACCAAAACATTTAAAACTTTTTATGTTTTTAACACTGATATTTTAAGTGTGATTGGACTGATGATCTATTTGGTTAGCAGAATGTCTCTTTTTAAAAAATTCAGGCACTTAGAGAGTGTGTGCATGCGCGCATGCATGTATGGGTGTGTTATATATGCAGCTGTTTTCAGTTGCTTTATAACTTTTGCCATACTTTTAAACATTTGGTCTGAAACTTTCCATGCTGTGTGTCTGCCTTAGGCTGAATCTTTTTGCAAAATTTCAGACAAAACAGTTTAGCTGTTTCTGAGAATTAAGCTAAAGGATAATGTTGTTTTGCTCATGTTAAAAAATCCTGGTGTGGTTTAGAACAGGGACTCAAAATTTGGCAAACAGGTGGCTTTTATGCCAGTACTGTGCCTTTAGCCATCTCTGTGAAAATCTGAACAAATTATAAATGTTAGAAAAATCTCAGTTCACACATTCAATATAGATTTCTTAAATTTTAGCACCTAAATTCCCAGGATTCTGTTAGTATTGAACATTCCCAAGTCTAGGGTTGAGAGAAGGACTTTCCCTGCAGTTGCAGCTCAGGGCTACGATGGGCAGGCTAGGTTTTAGGATCTCTGCTGTCAGTTCAGATGCAATTTCTTTTGTGCTCTCAGTGACATCCTTGCTGTGCCCAGGGAGCATGAAAGAAGATGCCCACTTCTAATACAGAGGGGACAAGAACCAAACCTGCGGAAGGCTGGGAAAGGGGAGCAGGAGCAGGAGGAATAGACTGGGACAAGAAGCTTGGATGTGGGGAATATAAATTGGGACTGGAGGTTGGCAGAAAGGAGAGGGAGACTGGGTTAGGGACCTGAAGTGAAGGGTGGAGAATCATTTGTGATGGATATTTAAGATAGCTCCAGTATCACTCTGTGATCTGCCTTCACCAAATTCCTGGTTCCTGCTAGTTATATGGGAACAAGAATATTGAATTTATTTTCAAACGCAGTGGCTCTGTACACTAGCATAAGGCATTGTCACTATTCAAAAACAATTTGTATCAGAGCCAAGTCCTGATCACTTTATTTAGTTGAACAGCCCCATTAAGTAAAGAGATGGGTTTTGTCTCTAACTACAGTATGTTTTGGAGGATGGAGAGAGAAATTGGTTTCCTAAGGGTTTCAGATTTCTAGATGTGCTCCATTATTTTAATAACACAGGTGATTCAGTGAATAGTTTAAATGCACCGTTGTTCTTACGACCTCAAAAGCCCATGAAGAGAGAAACATGTAGAGAAATGAAGACTTGAGTTGGCATATTACACCAAGTAGAAAATGGAATCTTCAGTACTACTTCTATAAAATAAGTGAAATAGTTTGTTTTCCCTTGAAAATCAGCCATTGATACATTTCCTCTTTCCAATACTTACCTAGGTCCTTTATTTAACTTTTAATTAATTTGTGTCAGGCTCTTTTAGGTTTATGAGCTTTTCAGTATTTGTATGTCAGTATTTGAGAACATAAGCATGCACCCAAACTGTTCCATTCCTGACCCATGACGGGAACTGTTAGGATTACGATGTCTGATTTGATTAGGATCCAAATCTAAAACAAAATTGGTGAATTGCAAAAAGACAGAATTGGTTCTTGTTAGGAAGAATTTTTTACTATTATTTAAAAATTATTTTCACTTTTTTTAAAAGGCTAATGCTAACAGCAGGAGTCTTATTCTTACATGTGGATGGACTTTAAAAACAAACAAAAAAACCCCGTGTGGGTGAAAGTGCGAAGGAGAGTAGCTGGAGTAGAATACTATTTAGAGTATTACAATTTCAGTCTTCTTTCTTGAGCACTTTCCAGGACTATGGAATTGCAGCCAGCATTGTAATACTGTTTCTGACAAGGTTTTCTTAATTCTTCCCAAGCCTCATGGAGCCTAGATGACAGAAACAATAAGGCCTTTGTTTGTGCACAGCGTGTTGTGGCTGGGAATGCATTGCTTTCCATGGAAAAAGGATTTTGATTTCTCACAGAATAATTATAAATGATTCTGGAAAATGTTTTAGTCCAAGTCCTTGGAAGTCTCTGTCCTTGTAAGAAAGGGTCATTTAATTAACACTTACAAAATACTCTCATACTCCTTTACACATGCACATACATACACAGTGCTTGCCCCAGCATACTCTGTACCTCATCTAAAATAAATACATGAATAAATAAGCCAAATTTTCCAGACATTCTGGCATATCGTGGTTCATGGCTTCATTTATATAGCGTAATATTGTCCAGAAATGCATGGTTGTCCTAATGGTACCTTTTCCTTCTGGATTATAGATATAAATGAATGTGAAATCAGCCCATGTGTCAACGGTGCCTGCAGGAACAATCTTGGTTCTTTCAATTGTGAGTGTTCACCTGGCAGTAAACTGGATTCTTCTGGATTGATTTGCATTGGTGAGTGTATAGAAGTGGTGTGTGTTTGTTTGGTTTGATTTTTTTATTGTTATTAACATAAGGGGAATTGATCACATTGAATAAAGAAACTGAAAAACCAGCAAGAGTCCTGGTAATTTGTACTTGGTAGTAGACTACCATATCTCACTGTGAGGCACTTTGGACTTGCTTTTTGAATAACATTGATCAAATCCAGATCAGTTTGCCTGTTTCCATCAGAGCACAGGCTACAAACATAACAAATTCATTGATATTATTTCACCTACACAGGTACAGGTTGCTATGAGTCCATGCATTTCATGATTGGTGAGAACCAATTAGGAGATCCATTATTGACAGATGTTGTTGTTGCTGCTCTCCAAGAGGGCTAGATGTCAGTTTAACCAATGGGTGGTTAGCCTATTGCTTATACAGCCATAATTAAATGTTGTTGGCCTCACGGGTGACTGCAGTGCCTCACACCTTCCTTTTTTGGAAAGGATGTTAAGTAGGACATGTCAAGACAGTTTTGGATTCATCTGGAACACTCTTCCTGGATCTTGGTCTATCCGGTAACAGGTATTGCTATGGTTGGGGATAAAATATGTATCATATTAATATCGTTGATTGATGATCTCCAGGCAATGGGAAAAAAGTCAAGTGTCATTGATGATAGATCTAGCAGCAGCCTTTGAGATAGTTGACCACAATGTGTCATTTGGACAGCTGCAGAATCTGACTTTCGGGACATTCTCCAATGGCTCTGTTCCTACTTTTCTGAAAGCTTTGGTAGATTTGAAAGCTATGGTAAATTAAAACAGACAAACATTGGTAGGAGAAGTCAGATATGTTTTAAACAATATACACATGCTTTCTGTATATTAATAACTTAACTTGAAAGTGAGCATAATGGACCCAATCATGAAGTCCTCAAACAGGTAAAACTTCCACTGACTTTGATCTGGCTTCTGTCTGTATCAGGATTTAGAGCATTTATGTAATGATTAAAGTATTTATGTAGGAGCAAAAGGGGTTTGGAGGCAGAGCAAAATTGACAAATACGGATTTACAAAATTAGGACCTAATCCTATCATTTTAAAACAGGCAAAATTGCCATTGGCTTCAGTGGTGCTGCAAGAAAGGCAATTTGACCTTGGTTGTTCCTATGCAAGAATTGCAGGACATGGCTCTTTTATTCTGAATGTTTTTTGTTTTTTTTTGATAAATGCTCTTGTCAAATATAATTAGGCTTTTAAAGGATTAGATTTTTGTCAGTAAATGTTTTTAAACATAGATTTCATCGTACTCACAAACCAACGAAAAAATATTTTCGTCAATGATAATCTAAATTTACAGACAGGCAAAATAAGAAAACTGCTGCCTGAGAACTTATTAGAGTTTGATTTTAAGGATACTTTGTATATTTTTGACATCTGCTGTTGACAATGTGTGTATTAATCGTGGTAGTGCATTAACTTTTTCAATCTCAGAATCTGTCATTAAATAATTGTCTGGCCCCCACACCTGTGAAATTTCCTGCAAATATGGAAATTGATAAAAACTGAAAATATGCTTAAAATCAATATTATCTGTCAAAAATTCTGCCAAACCTAAATATATGCAGTTTCAAAAACCAATAAGCTGATGAAACAACTTTTTCCCCTGACCTCATGCCTACAATGAAAGGCCTGGGTCCTGAATGTACCAATACTCTCTTGCCACGCTGTTCTTTGCTGTGTGCTCCTGTCAGCTTTGACACTGTAATGCTACAAATGGAGAGGTCTGTGTTCAGAAATGTATAGCAGAAATGCTTTACTAATGTGACAGTAATGTGAAAAAGAGAATCTGAGACTAAAATAAATAGACAAATTCAGATATATCAGCATGATACCAATCCCACACCAATTTTACTCTGATGCTACCCCTGATTTATGCTGATATCAGAGATCAGAACCAGTCCTTATATGACATGAGTGATCTGAGGGGGTTTCTTTTTTTCTTTCCCTAATGAGTAAGGATAGGATGATGTCATGGAGGTCATGGATTCTGTGACTTTCAGAGCCCTCTGATATTATCTGCTCAGGTCATGGGGGAGGGATAGTTCAATGGTTTGAGCTTTGGCCTTCTAAACCCAGGGTTGTGAGCTCAATCCTTGAGGGGGCCATTTAGGCTTCTGGGACAAAAAAAATCCATCAGGGAACAGTACTTGGTCCTGCTAGTGTAGGCAGGGGACTGGACTCGATGACCTTTTAAGGTCCTTCCAGTTCTATGAGATAGGTATATCTCCATATATTTATATTTATTTTAAAAGGTCAATGGTTTTAGAGCTGTCAGCCTACCGGCCAGAACTCCCGTGGCACTACAGGTGGCGGGGACACCCAGAGTTGTCAGCTGCTGCAGGCAGTGAGGGCCCAGAGCTGTAGCAGAGGCTTCGGACTATCAGCTGCCACGGCGTTGAGTGTTGGGCCCCCTGCCTTCCGCATCAGGGCTTGCGCTCAGATGCCCCCACATAGAGCTCAGGCTTCAGTTGCCCCCCGTCAGGACCCCGGCCCCCTACTTATTTTTAGTAAAAGTCAGACAAGTCATGGGCTTTCATGACTTTTTGTTTATTGCCCACAACCTATCTATAACTTTTGCTAAAAATAACCATGAGAAAATCTTAACTTCTATCATCATTAGGTTATTTTAAATGTAATTTTAACACAACACATGGCATTTAAGTGAAAGTGTACAACAGTTGTGTTGGAATAATGCTAACAATATAGTACCAAAGCTATTTTTATTGTTTTAGTGCACTGCTCCCAATGTATAACAGAATGTAGCACCGTTGCTAAATTTCACTATCACCGTAGAATGGATGGGTCTGGTTTATCTGTTTTGTGGAGAGAGGACTTTGGTCTCTAAAGGATAGAGCAATTCTACAGCTATCATAAACATTTATGTTTTAAAAAGCTGCTTTGAGCGACTGGTCATTTTACTTTCACATTAATAGTATTCCCAAATGAATGTATCCAGGGAGGACAATTCTGTTAATGGAGTCGTAGTAAATCATCTACTGAGAAAGGAAAGTAGTTTTTTTTTTTAAGATGGTGTACTTGGCTGGTGGTATAAATGCTACATTGCCATTTTGGGAAATATATACACAATAGAGATTTGTTCTCTTTGAAATAACTTTCTATGCACTTCCAAGGTAAGGTTTGTAAATTCTGACACCATTCAGCTGTAGTGCACAAAGCAGTAGGCTGCCATCTGCCTGTAGCATGGATATTTTTTTAATTTCAAGTTAGAATCAAAGAGATGCGAGTGGCAGAAAGAATGCTTTGATGCTGGATAATAAATAACTTTCTCACCAGAGAGAAAGTCACTGTGACTACCCTTTGTAAATTTTGTCTCTGCGAGAGAGATTGTGTAAAATAAAGGAAATTAACTCATAGGCTGAAATAAGATAAGACTAGCAGGTTTTGGCTGGAAGATCCAGATGCAGCTGATATGAGGAAAATCACCTATTAATTGTATAGTTTAAATCATTTTGACCATGATTTGGCGGTTTCTCAGATATACCACCAGAACAGTATTGCTGGAGGAGTTCTGCCTACAATGGACAAAGGGATGCAAAATGGTTCTGCTAGTGCTACTAAAAAGAAATCTACACAAAATTACTCTGAGGCAACCTCTTCTACACCTTTTAAAGGGCATGGCCTCCAGCTATTAATAGGCATGACAGGGTGAAGGACCGTGACTCCATCTTCCCACTCAGGGGTGTCTAGGCATCATTGGCGGCTGTAACAATACCGCAAAACTTTGTGTTCTGGGAGCACAGCAAACAGTGGGTGAAATCCTGGTCCTACTGAAGTCAGTGGCAAAATCCCCATTGAGTTCAGTGGGGCCAGGATTTACTTTGATTTTACATGGATATAGGATACATCTGAATCTGGTCTATAACATTTTATTTTGAATATTTAAATCATATTTGTGCCAAGAAAAATAATGTTATGACATAAGTTAACATCTTCCAACCATAGATATATTAAAGAGGTATAGTGTCCACTATATTCATATATGTATGTATTTCTGAGGGTGTAGAGATAAATAAAAATACAGCTTAGTCCAGAGAAAAGTAGAAGAAATTGAATAACTCTTCCTTTTTGATAAATGTTCTTTAACTTAAACAGATTTGAAAATAAACTCTTTTTTTGATTAACAGCTCCCATTCTTTTATAATCCACTGCAGATAGTCTGAAAGGAACGTGCTGGCTGAACATCCAAGACAGTCGCTGTGAAGTAAACATTAATGGTGCAACACTGAAATCAGAATGTTGTGCTACTTTAGGAGCTGCGTGGGGCAGCCCTTGTGAGCGATGTGAATTAGGTATGGTTCTAGGTAATGTCTTCCAGCTTTCAGGGAGAAGGATAGATGTATCACTGGGTAAAATAATGGTGCCTCAATTAAATCATCTTTCAGAGAATTTTCAGTTGAGGAAGAATAAAATTAGAACAGTTGATTAGTGTAACTTTTAATCCTCACTGTGCAAATCCCTTGGTAAACCATGAAGTCCACCCATAAATTACATTTTTAATTGATCTCTACAAGGATGAGTTTTCATTCTCCCCTTAGCATGCCTGTGTGTGGGCAAGGCTAAGGGTAGCAAAGAAGAGTAATATCTATTGAGAAATCTTTATGCCTTTTTTTGAAGGGTCCAAAAACGCAGGTATTTAAAAAGCAGCAACCTTTGTACTGACACTATTGCTGCTTTATGCAGGATCTTTTTAGCCATCTTGGTCCCAGGATATTAGTGAAATGATCTAATGTAAAGTAACATCCTTCTTTTTTCGGACCAACTTCTGTTGGTCAGAGAGACACATTTTTGAGCTTACACAGAGCTCTTCTTTAGATCTGGGAAACTAATTCAGAGTTAATTATAGGGTGGAACATATTGTTGAGCATAAGTTGTTAACCATTCAGGGTGAAGTGGCCTGCTAACCCCCTTCCAGTCATGGATGAGGTGGGGAAGAGGTAGGTAACAGGGGACGGGGAGGTTGTTAGTGGATTATAGATTGTTATAATAAGCCATAAATCAAGTGTCTCTAATCAGTCTGTGATTTCTTTGTGAAGTGTTCACCCACAGCTGATATGGTGTTTTTGTCTTTTAGCATTTTCCTGTGAGAATTCATTTAAGAATGTACTGAGTTTTTTGCTTTGGTTCAATTATTTCTATATCTTGGGAAACGTATAAGATTGTTGGGCTGGATTCTTGGGGGATGAGTTTGTAGAGGTTTTTCTTGGAGTTATTTCAGGAAAGATTTGATGATACACTGGACCCTTGCTAGAACCTGAGTCTATATAACACTAATTCTGATGGAACGTGGTCGAGGCCATGATCCCAAATTTAGTTCAGTCACAAAAACACATCTATATAACGCGGTCCCCGCTATAACGCGGGACTTGGCATGAATCCCAAATCCCACGTTCTAGCAAGAGTCTGATGTATCCTTAAATTCCTGGTTAAATTGTGGTATGGGATCGTCCCTGAATTTTTTATAGTAGGTGGTGTCAGAGAGTAGTCCATTAGCCTTGTTAATGCAGTCATTGTGGTTGAGGAATCCAGGGAGACCCATCACATCTGGTCAGATACTCTTGCTGAAGGAATATTGGGACTCATATAAACCATCTTCAAACCACTCAACACACAAAGGGCCAATTTTCTCCAGGATACAACTGACTTTCTCCACAAACTCCACAACATTAACATCCTCCCTCGAAGCACAATCCTTGCCACCCTCCTCCCTGCACCAACATCTCTCACATTGATGGCATTGCAGGCTGCCTCAGATAGATTGACTCCACAATATGCCACTTCATGTGCCGCCTTGAGGAAGAATTTTTGGACAAATACACCATGAAACTACTGGTATCCTTGAGATGCATCAACAATATTTTCATCCTTTGGACAGACAACCTAAACGTCCTCAGAGATTTCCACCACAACTTCAACTGTCGCCACCCGTCCATTGAAGTCTCTCTGACACTTCCACCGTAGTATCAACTTCCGGGACACAACAATCAGCTTCAACAATGGATCCCTGCAGACAACTGCATACAAGAAACCCAAAGATCACAAAACCTAAGTTCACAGATCCATATATACTAAATAACTAGCCCATATATACCACAACATCTGTTTATCTAAAGACAGGAACTCGGATACCACAGAATATTCTCTGAGGAGAAATACAGGGATATACATCTTCATACACTCTGTCACAGGGTCCACACAGGGCGCTCTTGCTTCCCCTGTGTCCTATGTTCTGATTCTTCTAATAATAAAGTTTTCCACACCCTCTTTTGGTATTTTCTAAATGTCCTTTATTTACAGTGCAGTTTAAGTGCAAGCAAAGTGCTCCCCTTGTCCCCCAACAGTTACCTTCCCTGTCCTGGATCTAGAGTCTCCAGGGCCCTGAGGCACTTTGCCCTCCGCGAGGAGACAAAGCAGCCCTCTGTCCTCCTGGCCTGCCTCCTTACTGACTAGGGCTTAGAGCTTTTCTAGCCCTCCCTTCTCCCAGCCCCAGCTGTACCCACTTACCCAGCCTCGTGCTGTGGGCTAGCCCTCGTTAGGGCTCCCAGATGGACTCTCTGCTGGGCTGTTCTAGCCTCTGCCCCTGGCCTTGCTGCCAGAAAGCAGGGTTTAACCTATAGTGGCAGACCAGTCATGGGGTTTTCACCCTAGCCCTGCCACACACTCCAAACCACCTTCACCAAGGACACTCCACCAGATTGCATCATGGAGCAGGCCACCCAAATACCCTGAGGGAACCAGCTTCAATAGAGAAATAAAACCCGCTCTGACCACGCACCGCTAGTTGTCACTTACTACCCAGCACTGGAACCCATATGGGGTAGCATCAAACAAATACAAATACAACTTAATGGGGACCCCATCCTAAAATAAATCTTTCCTGGACCCCCTCTTTCAGCCTTGAAATACCCCTTCACCCCATCCTTTCCAAGCTCATCATCAGAAGCAAGCTCCCCACAGACCAGGACACCAACTCAAAGTAGTACTAGACCCTGACAGAACAACAAATGCAAAACTGGTAGACATATCTCCACTGCTACAATGATCAACACAGCTGTCAAGATCAACACACCTCTCAAGATCGATGGGTACACATGCCTATCAGAACATATAGTGTGCCTCATTCCGTACACAAAATGCCCCAATAACAATTATGTGGGTGAAACCAGACAACCATTATGCTGCCCTCTGACCTTTCCCCCTTATGGCTGGAGAGGTGTCCATGTGCTACTTCATCTTGAATGGTCTGGTGAAATGTGTTAATGACTTCTTATAAACAATCTGTTCCACCTTGTATTTAGCTGTGACACTCTGGATATGTCTACACTATAGTTAGACACCTGCGGCTGGCTCATGCTAGCTGACTCAGGCTCATAGGGCTCAAGCTAAGGGACTGCTTAATTGCAATGTGGATGTTCAAGCTCAGGCTGCAGCCCAAGCACTGGGACCTTTCCACCTTACAGGGCTCTACAGATCACCAACCTTGTTTCTCTACTATTGTTGCTTGCAAGAGAGCATAATTTCTAAATCACAGAGCTTCATATCCTCTGGGACTGGAGACTGAAAGCGGGAATATTGTCTGAGTGTCCAATGTGTGAAAAAGGAAGGGTCACTGCAGTTGCTCTAAAGAGCAGGACAAATGGGAAAGAGAGAGAATTAAATTATATGCCCTTGCATCATTGAGCTAGTCATACCACTCGCTACTGAGACAATATCAGGGCATTTCTGCTCTTGCTTTTTAAATGGGCACTTAATAGTAAGAATGTGCCACTGTTCCACTTTGTTAGGCCATTGGTGTAAATTTGAAGGGGGGAAAGGTGTCACAATTTTGGATTATGATTATTAAAGTCATATAATTCTGAAAATAATTGTTCCTTTTCTTGTTTCCAGATGCAGCTTGCCCAAGAGGATTTGCCAGAGTTAAGGGAGTTACCTGTGAAGGTGAATTATTTCTTACTCAGGAGTGGCACACTTTTTAAAAAAATAGCTGAAGAGTTTTCATTACATTACATCCCTGTTGTTGGAGAAGTTAAGACATTTGGAGGTTGCCATTACAGGCAATGGTGACTGCTGGAAAATGTTGCTCTACCCTAAGGTATTGGAGGAGCTAAAGGAAATCAAGGAAATCTCTGTTCTGATGGTACAGAGCAGATGGAAACTTGATGGGTCCAGCAACCTTGTTTCCCCCCCCTAAATAAGTGGAATATCTGTTGCTTTATCCACTCTCACCCCCAGTGCAGGAGACCTTTCCACAAAAAAGGAAATGTGGGTGGAATGGGCTTATACCATGGTGATTCACACGTGTTGGAGCAGCCCCTAGGAGGCAGTTGGCAGCCAGGTGTAAGAAAGAACAGTCTTCAGATCCTAATGTTGTATAACTGAAAATATTTTTATTATCGTGACATAACTTTAAATCCTCAATAAGGCTGTAGCTACCTTAATAAATTGAGGATGCACATTGAAACTTCTTTTTGTGCTTCATTTCACATCAGATGTAAATGAGTGTGATGTTTTCCCGGGTGTTTGTCCCAATGGACGTTGTGTTAACAGCAGAGGATCATTTCACTGTGAGTGTCCAGAAGGCCTGACTCTGGATGGAACAGGTCGAGTGTGTTTAGGTAAGAACCTCTCACTGTTCCTTAGCTCTATGACTGACTTCTCATGTTCTTTGCATTTTAAAATAGTCCTATATTTTCTGAAATGCATTGTTCCTTGAAAGGCATTTTTTTAATGTTCATGTTTATACTTTTAACTTATGTCTGTTTTAATACTCAACACTTTTGCCAGCTTAGTTATCATTGTTATCATATATATGTTCTGTTATCATTGCTGAGTAATCTGCACTGCCTGACTGTCTGTTTCCAGGTGGAGTGTTAAGTAATGATTTGACCTATAAAGTCCTAAATGTCTTGGGACATGCCTACCTGAGAGACTGCCTCTCTCTCTCCAGGCCATATTACCACAGTTATGATCAGAAAAAGCCTTTGATCTTAATTCTCCCCATTGTAAAAGATCGGGTTTGTTTGCAAAGCATTCTCTGTAAAGGACCCTTTTCTTTGGAATGTTCTGTCCCCCAAGGCCTGAAATAGTCTGCATATGTTGACATTCTTGGCATGCTGTGAAGCCCATCTGTTTTCAGGATGTTGATGGAAGCCTGAGAAGAAGCAGTTGAAGGTGGGATTTGCTTGGTGGGAATTTTAGTCTGTACTGGTCATGTGAATGATATGATCTAATGATGTAAGAGATGGGGTGTGAGGAAGAAGTCCTGCTGCTTTGGTTAATTTTTACTTTATATCTTCTTTATTATTATTTGTTTTTAAATGTCTGTCCAAGGTGCAGAGTTTTCAATGTGCTCCATTTGGTGTGAAGTTTATATAAGATTAACATCTAAGTAAATAAATATAGAAACTCTTTAGAACTCTACCTTAGGGAATAGGCCTGTACAGTAAACCCTCAATTTAACGGACCCCGATTTAACGGACTTCGGATGCAACGGACAAAATTTCCGATGCATCCGAAATCCGTTATTCGGGGGCCGGGCGGGAGCTGTCAACCCGGCTGCCCGGCTCCCCGCAGAGGGGAGCCGGGCGGTCGGGTTGACAGCTCCCACCGGGCTCCCCGCTGCGGGGAGCCGGACGGACGAGTTGACAGCTCCCGCCGGGCTCCCCGCTGCGGGGAGCCGGGCGGGCCGGCTGACAGTTCCCACCTGGCTCCCCCCAGCGGGGAGCCGGGCGGGCGGGTTGACAGTTCCCGCCCGGCTCCTCCCAGCGGGGAGCCGGGCGGGCGGGCTGACAGTTCCCGCCCGCTGCGGGAGCCGGACGGACGAGTTGACAGCTCCCGCCGGGCTCCCCGCTGCGGGGAGCCGGGCGGGCCGGCTGACAGTTCCCACCTGGCTCCCCCCAGCGGGGAGCCGGGCAGGCGGGTTGACAGTTCCCGCCCGGCTCCCCCCAGCGGGGAGCCGGGCGGGCGAGTTGACAGTTCCCGCCCGGCTCCTCCCAGCGGGGAGCCGGGCGGGCGGGCTGACAGTTCCCGCCCGCTGCGGGGAGCCGGGCGGGCGAGTTGACAGCTCCCGCCGGGCGGGGGGGCTGACAGCTCGCTCCCGGCTGTGATCAGTAAAACCTCTATATAACGGACTAATTTGGGTGAGGGGGGTTTCCGTTAAAGCCAAAAGTCCTGTTATTTAATGATTTAAAAAAATTATTAAATAACGGACTTTCGGCTTTAACGGACACCCCCTCGCTTGAATTAGTCCTTTAAATCGAGGTTTCACTGTATCCATATCTCATCATGGTGAGTTGTGGAGACTCATTGCAGCAATTCCAAACACTATGAAGAGAGATCCTGGACACAAGGCTCTGTGTAGCTTTTGTATGCTTGTGTTAGCTAACATCTTTAAAGCAACTTTTGGGTCTGATTGCATACATATGCCTCAGTGCTTAGATACTATTGTAATGGGTGCTGTATTAAAAACAGAGATAGTATTAGGAGTTGGATGTGAAATCTGAAGTTGTTTTAGTAGAAATGAGAATATATTTCATTGGATAAAAAAGGAAGATTTTTTTCCATTACAGAACCTGCATTTTATATAACTGAGAAGCTATGAAACCTGCATTCATATGCCCCAAACTCTTATATTGTATTAAATAAGACTTTTACCTTGTAATTTAAATGAACATTTATTGACAAAAGCTTAGCAAAATGCAGTAATGGACTTAAGTTATTTGTGATGTTTAAATTAAATTAAATTTAAAAATCGGAAACTTTTTCATGCCGTGCTCTTCACCTCTGCCCAACAGCTGTGAGCTTCACACTGCTGCTTGCAAATTCCCTGTTTGGAAATGTTACGGGACCAGTGGATGCAGATGGGGAAACTGGCAGTCAAAGAACTGTGAACAGATTCTGGAGTTTATATGGTTTGAGTGGAGTTAGTGTAGTTCTGGTGACTGAAGTATGAAGAGCAACATTTTGACTATTTTATAAGAAAGGAAAATTTATTTTTTAAACTGATCATTTTGTAGAAACCAGCTGATTTGCCTTTTTGGATTTTTGGCTTAGAGTGAAAAATGCATTTAGTTAAAAATTGAAATCAGGTTTCTGGCAGATATCAGGAAAAATAGTTTAAAATTAATGATTTTATTTCAATTTTTAGAAAGTCTCAACATGGATGACTGTGACTGTCTAAGAGATTGTCCAAGTAGACATTCTCCCGTAGTTTTAAATTGTCCTAGTTGTTCAGCCACTTTCAAATTTGTGATCTTATAATGTTTTTTGGAGGGCTCTACTGTTTTATTGCTATAACCATTACATTTTCACTTTCTGTACATTTCTCCTAGAAAACTCACATTCAGTTTGGAACTAAGACAACCAGAATTTTGTTATAGCAGCTCAAAACATATTGAATACATTTAAAAATGTAATATCCAAAGAGAGAGCGAATTAGAAACAAAATCCCGTTTGGAGTGGCAGTGGGGGACTTAATTAAGAAGAAAAATTCCACCTGTCAAGTCCAGGAAACAACAAAATAAACCTGTTCTGGGCAAGTCAATGGACTCAGGAAAGAGAAGTTTTTCTTAAAATTATTACAGTATGGTACATTAGGGGCACTGACTTGCCTTGGAGGATGTGGACTGTTGATGAGGGTATAACAAGTCGGCTTACAGCTTCTGTTACCAGGTTTAGGGAGGGTTTCTTCATAGAACTATATTTCCTCTGATATAGTGAACTTGAGAGAATATATATTTTATATGTATGCTTACTCTTAGTTTTATTTTTGTTTGCTTAGGGAGCTGCACATCCATTCTGGCCATTGATATAGGTTCCTGCTGGGGAGCTGAGCTCTTTTGAAAATCTGGGCCCTAAAGTTTGATTTTATACAGGACATGTGTAGAGTGTTATATGTATAATCTCAAGGACAGGGAGGGGAGTGCCTCATTAATGGGAGCACTAATGCTCAGCTGCTTTGTCACTCCTGCACAGAAGCAGGTGTAAGATTAGAGAGAGCACTGCTAATCTTCTCATTAACTTGGTGAGCATCACACTTAGAACTTCTCTGACATGCCCATGCCCTATACCCAACCCATTTTTATCACAGTAAGAGGTCAGCAGCAAAAGCTCTTGAGACTTATTTTCAGTCATTTTAGAGGACTCTGCCTAGGATTTAACTACACTTGCACCTACGTGTACTCTTCACTCATACTTGAAAGTGCAACCCACCTTGCACTCCCGACTGCATCACACTTGGATTTGCAGGATCAAGATCTTCATATTTTCCTTTGCTTTAAGAGCAGTTGCCATGATTCAAGGAATTCCCTCTGCCCAGCCCTCCATTAAAGATTCAAGTTGAGTGAGATGGCAATCCTATTCATTTTATGTTAGCTGTAGTTCTATTTATGCTATTAATTAGCAGCAGCTGATGTGAATCAGTAATTTGCTTTTTATGGGGAAGAGAGGAGCTGAAGATAATGTAGAGGAACTAAGGGCGAGGAATTGTTGGAGGGGGATTGGAGCTTTTGCATTACCTCATTTGCTGGCAGTGTAGTTTATAATGAATTATGTTGCACTTCAGTAATTAATTCTGGGTATTAATTCAGTTGTATTTTTAAGTTATTTCACTTAAAGCATGTTGCTTGGTGCTCTTTTTTTTTAGCATGTGTATATAAAAATCAGAGCTCTGATAAGAACTCAGATATTCATATAGACAATGTTAATGTGTCAAAGAAAAAGGAAATAACTCAAAATCCAATCTATCAAATATGTTTGTTTATGGTATGGACTTCCATTTTCCCATATTTGTTTGCTCACAGAAAATCAGGATACGTGTGACTGGCATCTTTATGTAGTTTTGTACAGTGGGTTTGGCTTAGACTTTTTCCACTCTTGGTAATGTTATTTCCAGCATCTGTAGGAAACGTTGCAAGGAGGATTGTGATGCTTACAATTGGTGGATGGAGGTGAGAACTGATATGAGGGACTTGGATTTTAAAACAATATATATTGCAACTTTACTTTAAGTCCATCACTTCATTTTGCCAGTGTTTAACTAATAAATGTCATCTTAAATTACATGGCGTAAGTCGTCTACTAGACTACCTAGGCAATTTGGGCCACATGATAAATTCCTGAAGTTAGTTTACTTGCAGCAAACTGCTTAATGTACTACAGGGCTTTTAATGAAAGCAAGTATGTGGTCGCTCAGTCGCATGAGCTGAAAATAATTATACATCTTGAGGGGTCGTGGAAACCATGAGGATTACATTTCCTGTTCTTACATTTGTGCTGTAAATTGTTTAAATCAAGATGCATATACAGGAAATATACACAGTAAATTTATATTATTTTGAAGGATTTGCATGGAAAATATATCAGTAACTCATCTGTGTCATTTTTAGCTCTTCCATCTTCCCTCATCAGTCCTTCATTTCCCCGCTTGAGCATTAAAAAACCCAGACGATACTTTTTAAAACCTAATTCCTGGTCTAGTCTGTCATGACAAATTAATACAATGTATTTTGTTTTAGAGCAGTAGATTGGCTTATATCAACAATGCTCTTTGTATCATAGTCTGAGTTGTGTTACTTACACAATGCATTTGTCTTCATGTTTTTCCTTGCATACTGTAACTGTCCCCCACTTCTGTGGCATACACTGTTTCTTAAAAAAAGAATGAGGAGTACTTGTGGCACCTTAGAGACTAACAAATTTATTTGGGCATGAGCTTTTGTGGGCTACAGACCACTTCATCAGATGCATAGAATGGAACATACAGTAGGAAGATACGCACACCCACACACACACCATGAAAAGGTGGAAATTGCCATACCAACTGTAAGAGGGTACTTCATTGAGATGAGCTGTTGTCAACAGGAGAAAACTTTTGTAGTGGTAATCAGGATGGCCTATTTCAGACAGTTGACAAGAAGATATGAGTAACAGTGGGGGGATAGAATCAGAGAGGTAGCCGTGTTAGTCTGGAATAGCAGAGGTAACAAAGTCCTGTGGCACCTTAAAGACGAACTGTAAAGTTTTGAAGCATAAGCTTTCGTGGGCTAATACCCACTTCGTCGGATGCAAGACGAAGTGGGTATTAGCCCACGAAAGCTTATGCTTCAAAACTTTATAGTTAGTCTTTAAGGTGCCACAGGACTTTGTTACCAGTGGGGGGGATAGTTAACATGGGGAAATAAATTCAATTTATGTAATGACCCAACCACTCCCAGTCTCTATTCAAGCCTAAATTAATGGTATCCAGTTTGCAAATTAATTCCAGTTCAGCAGTTTCTCGTTGGAATCTGTTTTTGAAGTTTTTTTTTTTTTTAAGAATTGCCACTTTGAAGTCTGTTACTGAGTGACTTAAAAGTGGCAATTCTTCCATTCTATGCATTTGATAAAGTGAGTTGTAGCCCACAAAAGCGTATGCCCACATAAATTTGTTAGTCTCTAAGGTGCCATAAGTACTTCTCATTCTTTTTGTGGATACAAACTAACATTGTTGCTACTCTGAAGACTGTTTCTTCAGGTTGAATCTAATTCCCATTGATGTAAATGAGAATCTTTCCATTAACTGAAGTCAGTGACAGAAGTTCTTCTTCGAGTGCTTGCTCATGTCCATTCCCATATGTGTGTGCGTTCCGCGCATGCCCGGTCCGGAAAGCTTTTCCCCCAGCGGTACCCGTAGGGTCGGCAGGGGCGACCCCTGGAGTGGCGCCCTTATGGCCATGTATATATGCCCCTGCCGACCCTCCCCCCGCTCAGTTCCTTCTTTCCGTCCGTGGCGGTTGCTGGAACAGTGCTCTTCTCGTGCGGTATCCTTATCTCGTAGTTAGTTAGTTAATTAGATATTTAGATAGTGCATTGTGTAGTTAATTAGAGTAGTTAGAGTTGTTGTTTACATAGATTTAGTGTTAGATAGTTAGTTCTTTGTTCCCTGGCGTCAGGTTATGCCTGGGGCGTCAGGGTTCAAAGCGTGCAAGGCTTGCGGGAGGCCCATGCCCATCAGCGATCCACACTCTCGCTGTCTGAAGTGCCTCGGCGAGGGACATCAAACGGATCGCTGTACGATCTGCAAGGGCTTCAAACCCCTTACGAAGAAAGAGCGAGACTCCAGGCTTAAACTCATCTTAATGGAGTCCGCCCTGCAACCAGCGGAGCCGGCGGCATCGGGCAGCGCACCGGCATCGGTCCGCGGCACCGAGGCACCGAAGACCGCGAAGTCCTCCCGGCACCGGTCTCCCCGGCACGGTGCAGGTTCATCTAGAAGGCACCGGTCTCAATCCCCGGTGCCTTCTAAGAAATCAAGAAGGCGCTCCCCGGTGCGTAGGTCCACGGGTGATCCCTCAAAGGTGTTGGCAGCTCCGGAGCGCGCGAGGCGGCCCCGTTTAGAGCCCACACCGGCACCGGCGGCACCGGAGTTAGGGGTGATTCCCCCTGAAGAAGAACTCCCCCTGGAAAGCGAGACACCCGGGATAGGGATCCCATCCACCCCGGAGGTGTTCGTCGCAGCGGAGGACCTTATTGGCCTCACCACGGACCCGGCACCGGACTTCATCGTCCCGGCACCGGTCCCCCGTATAGCGGCACCGTCCGCACCGCCCTTGACAGCGGCGCCGGCACCGCCAGCTCCCTCTCTCCAGCCACCAGTGGGGCCCTCGGCACCGCTAGTTCCGGCACCGGCCCGGCCGGCACCGCAGGGCTACATGTACCCTGGCAAGCCGGATGTCTACGGCAGGCTGGTGGCACCGGATGGCGCGGCACCGCCCTGGTCCCAGTCGGAGTACTCCTCCGGGTCGGACGTATCCTCGTATCGCTCGAGGTCGAGGCACAGCCACCGCTCGTCTCGACGGCACCACTCACGGCACCGTCATTCTTCACACCTTCGGCACCGTCAATACGAGGAGGGCAGACAGGCCACCAGCCCATGGCCATTCTGGACGCCCTTTGCCTACCATCAGGCTCAGGGCCCTGCCTCAATAGCGTCATTGCCCTCGGTACCAAGGGGCCCGGTGTCCGCCACTATAACGAGGCCACAGTCTGAGATGGGAGATGACCAGCCTGGACCATCTGGTACAGCATCTCAGGTGCATGAGGAGCAGGATAGGGACGCCTACCAGCAGCAGTTCCAGGAGGACCCCCAGGTAGCCGACCCCCAGCCAGCCTCCTCTTCTTCATCACCGGACGACGCGGTGGCGGGCACTTCCATGTCATTGCCCCCCATGGATCTCAGGGGCCACCAGGACCTATTGAAGAGGGTGGCCCAGAATCTGAACCTCCAGACGGAGGAAGTCCAGGAGGAGGAGGAGGATCCCAATATGGACATCCTTGCCTCTAATCTACCGCCCCAAATAGCTCTGCCGTTTATGAGGAAAGTTAAATCCACCATGGAGACCTTGTGGCAGACCCCTTCTTCTCTTCCACCGACGGCAAGGGGAGTGGAGCGTCGCTATTTCGCACCCAGGCAGGGGTACGAATACCTTTTCACCCACCCCCCGCCAGGCACTTTAGTAGCAGACGCGGTAAACTATCGGGAGCGTCAGGGGCAGACGGGACCCACCCCTAAGTCCCACGACTCCAAAAAGTTGGACTTGTGGGGGCGAAAGGTCTACTCGTCGGCGGCATTGCAGCTAAGAATAGCAAACCAGCAGGCCGCCCTGGGAAGATATGCATATAATACTTGGTCGTCTATGTCCAAATTTGAAGGGACCCTCCCGAAGGAATCAATCCAGGACTTTAGGGCGATCGTCCAGGAAGGCAGGCTGGTCTCCAGAGCTGCTCTCCAGGATGCCCTAGATTCGGCAGATTCGGCATCCAGACAGCTAGCCACAGCAGTGGCCATGCGTCGTGGGGCGTGGCTGCACGTGTCGGGAATTCCACCACCGGTGCAAGCCACCATACAGGATTTACCCTTCGACAGACAAGGACTGTTTGCGGCCGATACAGATAAAAAACTCCAGTCAATGAAAGATTCGAGGGCCATGCTTAGATCACTGGGATTGCATACTCCCCAAGGACAAAGGAGGCCCTTCAGACCCCCTCCGCCTCCGCCAGTTAGGCCTTCCCAAGCTCCCCCTTATAGGAGGGACCAACCAAGGAGAGGCGGAAGGGGTGGGGGTAGAGGACGACAGCGATCTTCCTCCCGACAACCCCAAGGCCCAGGGAGCAATCACCCTCCCGCACCCAGGCCGAACTTTTGAAGATGCGCCCGGGGACGCCGAGCCAGCCTCCACTTCCATGATTTCCCTCCCGTTTGTGAACCGTTTATCCCATTTCTACCAGGCATGGTCCTTTATCACCTCGGACAAGTGGGTTCTCAGCCTGGTAGAGATGGGATATTCTATCCAATTCTCTGTTCTCCCTCCCACCCATCCCCCGTGCCCGTCCCTCTTCAGGGACCCATCTCACGAGCAGCTCCTAGAACAGGAGGTTCATACCCTCTTGTCTTTGGGTGCCATCGAGGAGGTTCCTCAAGAATTTCGGGGCAAGGGTTACTACTCCCGTTATTTCCTTATCCCGAAGGCCAAAGGGGGGCTCCGCCCCATCCTGGACTTGCGAGGCCTCAACTCCTACATAAAGAAGCTGAAGTTTCGCATGCTCTCATTGGCTGTCATAATTCCTGCTATGGATCATGGAGACTGGTTCGCCGCCCTCGACTTAAAAGACGCATATTTCCATATTTCCATCACCCCGAGTCACAGACGATTCCTGAGGTTCGTGATGGGATCCCGACACTATCAGTTCACCGTCCTTCCGTTCGGCCTCTCCTCAGCTCCAAGGGTATTCACGAAATGCATGGCGGTGGTCGCAGCATTCCTCAGACGAAACGGCATCCATGTCTACCCTTACCTGGACGATTGGCTCATCAAGGCACAGTCGAGGGACCTGCTTCTATCGCAAATAACGTTCATCAGAGCCACCTTCCTAAAGCTGGGACTCATTCTGAACTGCCGAAATCAACCCTCATCCCTACCCAGAAAATCGAGTTCATTGGGGTGATTCTAGACTCTCGCCGCGCGAGAGCCTTCCTACCTCCCTCTCGGGCCAAAACCATGGGGGACATTATTCGACCACTCCTCCGGTCTCCCATGACAACAGCAAGGAACTGTATGGTCCTGATGGGACACATGGCAGCGTGCACTTACGTGGTGCCATTTGCAAGGCTCCATCTTCGTCCTCTGCAAGCCTGGTTCGCGAAGGTATACAACCAGCGCAGAGACCCCCTCGACCTCGTAGTGACTCTACCATTGAAGGTAAGGCAGTCCCTCTACTGGTGGCTCCAGCCCACGTCCCTGGAAGGCGGGGTGCCCTTTCACAAGCCCCAACCATCCATCACGTTGGTGACAGACGCTTCGGCGCTGGGTTGGGGAGCTCACCTGGGGGAGGCCACGACTCAGGGCCTATGGTCTCAGGAGGAGTTGTCCCTCCACATAAATGTTCGAGAGCTCAGAGCAGTTCGCCTGGCATGCCAGACGTTCCAGTCGCTCTTGAGGGGCAAGAGCGTGTCAGTCCTAACAGACAACACGGCCTCGATGTTTTATATAAACAAACAGGGTGGTGCTCGCTCCTCTCTCCTGTGCAAGGAAGCCCTCGCCCTGTGGGAGTTCTGCATTCCCAGAGGGATCTCCCTCACTGCGACCTACCTTCCGGGAGTTCAGAACGTACTGGCGGACTCCCTGAGCCGCTCATTTCGGGGTCACGAATGGTCTCTCAGACCCGATGTAGCCCACTCAATTTTCCAGAGGTGGGGGTTTCCCCGCCTCGACCTGTTCGCCACAAAGGCCAACAGGAAGTGCCACAGGTTTTGCTCCCTCCTCAACCTCAGCCCAGGTTCAGAGGGGGACGCATTCCACACTCTATGGGCGGGGGGTCTGCTCTATGCATTTCCCCCGTTCCCCCTCGTACACAAGGTACTAGCGAAGGCCCGTCAGGACAAAGCTTCGATCATACTAATAGCGCCGGCCTGGCCTCGGCAACACTGGTACACGACCCTGTTGTCTCTCTGTGTGACGACGCCGATAACACTTCCCCTGTCACCGACACTGATCTCCCAAGACCACGGGAGGATGTTGCACCCCAACCTCCAGTCCCTCCACCTCACGGCGTGGTATATCCGTGGCTGAACCCAGCAGAGCTTCAGTGCTCGGATTCAGTCAGGGAGGTCCTCCTGGGTAGCAGAAAACCCTCCACAAGGGGAACCTACACTGCCAAATGGAAGCGCTTCTCACTGTGGGCTCAGAACAAGGGGGTGGATCCCCTGTCTTCTTCAGTCTCCACTATCCTGGACTACCTCCTTGAGCTGAAGCAGCAAGGACTAGCGCTTTCCACTGTTCGGGTACACCTGGCCGCCATTTCGGCGTTCCACCCGGGGGTCGATGACAATTCGGTCTTTAGTAACCCCTTGGTTAGCAGATTCCTTAAAGGGTTGGAGAGATTGTATCCTCATATACGCCAACCAACCCCCCCTTGGGACCTCAACCTGGTTCTAACGGCCCTAATGAAACCCCCGTTTGAACCCATATCCTCCTGCCCCCTTTCTTATCTCTCATGGAAGACCGCGTTCTTAGTAGCAATCACTTCGGCACGCAGAGTCTCTGAGATTAGGGCGTTCACTTCTGAGCCGCCCTACACGATCTTCCATAGAGATAAGGTTCAGTTACGTCCTCACCCAGCCTTCCTGCCCAAAGTAGTCTCGCCCTTTCATTTGAATCAGGAGGTGTTCCTACCGGTGTTTTTTCCCAAACCCCATGCGGATAACAGGGAAAGAATGCTTCACTCGTTGGACGTCAAAAGAGCTTTAGCCTTTTATATAGAAAGGACCAAAGGTTTTCGTAAATCTCCACAACTTTTTATTTCAGTGGCAGAAAGGATGAAGGGGTTACCAATTTCTACTCAGCGCCTCTCGGCCTGGATCACCTCTTGTATCAAATTGGCTTATAACCTCTCGAACGCTACTCCACCAGCACTGTCGGCGCATTCCACCAGGGCCCAGGCCGCGTCCACGGCGTTCCTGGCACACGTTCCAATCGTCGACATCTGTAGAGCAGCGACGTGGTCTTCAGTGCACACCTTCACGTCGCACTACGCCATCGTGCAGCAGTCGATGGAGGACGCAGCTGTGGGACAGGCGGTCCTGTTAACAGGTACTCAAAGTACTCCTCTCCCTCCTCCGAGATGACTGCTCGTAAGTCACATATGGGAATGGACATGAGCAAGCACTCGAAGAAGAAAGAACAGTTACTTACCTCGTAACGTTGGTTCTTCGAGATGTGTTGCTCATGTCCATTCCGAATCCCACCCGCCTCCCCTCTGTCGGAGTACCGGCAAGAAGGAACTGAGCGGGGGGAGGGTCGGCAGGGGCATATATACATGGCCATAAGGGCGCCACTCCAGGGGTCGCCCCTGCCGACCCTACGGGTACCGCTGGGGGAAAAGCTTTCCGGACCGGGCATGCGCGGAACGCACACACATATGGGAATGGACATGAGCAACACATCTCGAAGAACCAACGTTACGAGGTAAGTAACTGTTCTTTCTATTGACCTGAATGGGCATAGAAGCAGGCCCTTAGTACTTATTCTGCAGTTACTAAAGCATACACTGGTACTGACAGAGTTCTGGAATGTTAACATAGCATTGTCACAGATTTATAAATTTGAGTATCTTTGAACAGTGCATAAATATACTTCTGCTTCCTACCAAACACACACAAACAACCAAGAGAGCACATTAGTGTCGTGGCAACACTATATCTTGATGTTGTAATAATGCAAGGGTCATAACATTTGCATTGAGACTTTGTGATCTGCACCTCTCTTTCGAGAGATACTTTTACTTTGTGTGAAACAATACAGATCTAGAAATCCATCAATAATGTAACATTAGCAACAGTACTTACGCATCTATGTGGTTCATATGATGGAATATCAAAACCACATGTTGGTGTCTCAGGTACAAATCTGATCTTGTACTCTCTCTCCCTAGAGCTATAAAAGGCTGAATGTCGCTCATGCATAATTCAAAAATAACTTTTTATAAAAAAAAATTAAATTTAGCAAGGTTAGTAAGATGGTATAATTCCCTTTGTTGTATAAAATGTGCAGATATCCGCATGGAGCAATGCTACCTGAAGTGGGATGAAGATGAGTGCATTCAGTCTGTACCTGGCAAGTTTCGTATGGATGCCTGCTGCTGTGCTGTTGGTGCTGCTTGGGGCTCAGACTGTGAGGAATGTCCTAAGCCTGGCACCAAAGAATATGACATTTTGTGCCCTAGGGGTCCTGGCTTTTCCAACAGAGGAGATGTTCTAACTGGGAGGCCATTTTATAAAGGTAAAATCCATACGTCGCTGCACATAGCTTACTGGAGCTGAAAGTGGGTGTTATTTGTATCTTTCAATCCTTAAAGGGAAAACACCAGGGTTTATATGATTAGAGATGTTATATATCATTAAAATTCAAACATAAATATTAGTTAAGAAATAGTCATCTCCTTCTCCTCCATGTGTGGAATGTGTTTTGTGGCAACATTTTGGATATACTGGAGTGGGGGCACGATGAGAGTCTGGGAAGCCAGCGAGAAGAAGATTATGGTAGTCAAGGGAACATAAGAAAGGCCGTACTGGATCAGACCAAACTCCATCCAGCCCAGTATCCTGTCTACCGACAGTGGCCAGGTGCCCCGGAGTGAGTGACCCTAACAGGTAATGATCCAGTGATCTCTCTCCTGCCATCTATCACCCCCGTCTGACAAACAGAGGCTAGGGACACCATTCCTTACCAGTCCTGGCTAATAGCCATTAATGGACTTAACCTCCATGAATTTATCCAGTTCTCTTTTAAACCCTGTTATAGTCCTAGCCTTCACAGCCTCCTCAGGCAAGGAGTTCCACAGGTTGACTGTGTGCTGTGTGAAGAACTCCCTTTTATTTGTTTTAAATCTGCCCACTAATTTCATTTGGTGCCCCCTAGTTCTTCTATTATGGGAACAAGTAAATAACTTTTCCTTATTCAGTTTCTCATTACCACTCATAATTTTATATACCTCTGTCATATCCCCCTTTAGTCTTCTCTTTTCCAAGCTAAAAAGTCCTAGCCTCTTTAATCTCTCCTCATATGGGACCCATTCCAAACCCTTAATCATTTTAGTTGCCCTTCTCTGAACCTTTTCTAATGCCAGTATATCGTTTTTGAGATGTGGAGACCATATTTGTACACAGTATTCAAGATGAGGGTGTACCATGGATTTGTATTAAGATATTCTCCGTCTTATTCTCTATCCCTTTTTTAATGATTCCTAACATCCTGGAAAGAGATTAGGACATAGTCACGGTTCTTGAGCATGTGAGTGGAGAGGGATGGATATGTTTTGGAGATGATGATGATGTAGAGGAAAAACCTGAAGGATTTAGCAGCAGCATTCATTTTGGATGAGAAGGGAAAAAGTGGCTAAGATGATCTGAAGCTGAATATTCTGGGTAGAGAAGATAGTGAAGACAGTACCTGCAGTGATAGAGAAAGGAAGGACAAGGCCACTGCCCTTCCCCTCTGCAGGTTGCCTAAGTAGCACTTGCTTCCTCCTCAGGCTGAGAGGATTGGAAACTGCCTGAGAAGCTGGAGATGAGATATTTATTGAGTGAGGCCTGGGTTGTAGAGGGAGAACTTGTGGATTGTTACATTTCTTAGACGTTATATGTGTGGCCAGAAGTGGGTTTAGGGGGGATGGCGGTGAGAGGTAGGTAGAAGAGGACAGAAACACCAGTTTCTCCCTCTCACAGAAAACTAAAGACTTAATGTAATAAGGATATTCTCACCTTTTCTGTCCTCATTTCATTTTTATGGTGAGATAATTCTGAAATATTTTTAAACAAACATGTATACTGCAAAGCCTTTGTCTTGAAAAGTATCATATTGTTGGAGGAACTTTAACAGGTTGTCATTATACATAACCATTCATTACTTCTGATACTTATTGTTATAGTCCTTAGGAAAACGCCTATTAACTTTAATGGAAGTTAGCCTGAACAAGGATTAAGGACCAGTAATTTGTCCAGGATTTAGCTCTGCTTTTCTCCACCAATTGTTTTCTCTTGTACTGGCACCGACACTTTCCTCTGCACATGTTGATGTCTCCAGGCTACAGTTTTATTTCATAAAATGGGTGCTTCTGAGTGAAGGGCATTCATCTAGTAGAATGGTACCTATATGTAATGTATAGTGCTCATCAGACTGTATTTAGGGCCTGAGTGACTTGTGGGTACACAAAGAGCCTCTTTTATAAGCCCTGTAGAAGGTCTGTTACAATTGCAGTCCCTGTACTATGGAGAATGTGAGGACTGCTCTCTCCAGACATTGCCCCAAAGAGGAGTGAAAGTGTGGGACTATACCCCTGCCATTCCACTGCACTAGTCTGCAAAGTTGCTGAAAAGAGTCCCCATTTGCTCTGGGAATCTCAGAAAGAGTTTCAGGGAGCCACAAACTCTCTCACCAAGTTACACCTGGGCTGGCATGGCTCTTCACTGCCTCTTTCTCAATCTGTGTTTTATAGGCACAATTTCCTTTTCTGCTTTGTTTGGAATTCACAACCTCAGTGGTAGCTGAAGTTCAGTTTCTAGAAAAGAATGACTTTCAGCAACAGGAATGAAGCCACAATGTCTTATGCAATGCCAGGTCTCTTTTGTGGGATAACTCAGAATAGCACAGTTTGTTCAGATAACAAAATGGTGCTCAGTATAAACTGTGTAGGAAGGAATGGGAAATTACCACTCTTGACACAGTTTTCTTGTTAATCATTTAAATGTTCTGTTTTTTATTTTTATTTTACTTCATAGATATTAATGAATGTAAAGTGTTCCCTGGTATGTGCATGAATGGCAAATGCAGGAACACAATTGGAAGTTTCAAGTGTAGATGTAACAGCGGGTTTGCAATAGATATGGAGGAAAGAAACTGTACAGGTAAGTCTTACTTTTTCCCCGATGTTTAAAGGGCTGCATCCATTTTGCTCAGTATGGCAATCTAAAACTTCACTATCCAAACTTTGCAGTTCTTGGGAATTTCCCCCTAGTAAGAAATGCAAAAATTGGTTGTTAGTGTGAAGCTCTTGAGCTTCTCTTTCAAAGAGGGATTCTCTAATAATTGTATCTTCTGATTTATTCGAATACACCAAAACTTTGTTAAATTACTGTTCAAGTTGCTTGAGTCAAACTCCTAGAAATGAAATCACTAAAATTCAAGAAAATCACCAGTTAAAGCAATATTAACATCCAGTACTCTTACACCTAGGCATTGTAATACCTGGTGGATTCCTTACTTCCACCACAAACTCACTTTAATTTGCAGAACGCAGCCACTGAAAGTGCTTGTATCCAGTTCATAACAGTCATGCTCACATGTGACATCAGGCATAATACTGACAGACATGTAATATGTGTTATTGGAACTTAAAACAATCTGAGGTCAGAGTTAAGCTAGTAAACTTGTGTGATTGAGGAACTGGATGTGTGCATTGTGAGTGATTGGAAATGAACATGGTTTTATTCTGGAGCTCAGGAATGCGTGTGTGTGTTTGGGTTTTTTGATGTGTATGTAGTATGGTGTGAGAAGTTGATCTGGATGTTAATGTTCCCTTACCTGATGTTAATGATCTTTTAATGTGTTTTTGTGTGTTAAATTACCCACTAATCCTCTTTTGTAAGTAAAATCTGCTAAAAAAAAATGGAATTGTCAACCATGCTGTGACATGAGGCTCACTGCAGTGAATTGCTGGCCTATAGACCCCTGCACGCCTGTATGTGGTATATGAATTACTGTTGTATTGCACAAAGGGGAGCGAGAGGGAATGAAATGAAGGGAAAGGGGAGAGGATTTTATCTATGATGGAAGTGTAAAAAATGTGCTAAGTGTTCAAAGATTCCCTCTTCTCTCTGTCTCCCCATGTCCCTCCTCATCCCTACCTTTCCAACTCCATGTGTGTGTCTGCCTCCTGCAGCTCCTCTATAAACACTTGAATTTGTGCATTCCTAGTTCTCTGAACCACCTATCCAGATACCTCCTGTCTGCAGTCTCCTAACCACTTCCATACCTGACCCACCAGCCCGCATTATACTCCGTATACTCTATTCCCATCTTCCTCACCCTGTCTTTCTTGGACCTCATGGAGACCTACACCAGCTCTCCGCTCCCCAATCCTCCACACTTTTCTGGGGCTCCTCCATTAATCAATTAAGTATTCTCATCTATCTATAACCCCATCTTCTGAATTCTATTCTACTAGTAAACTTTTTATAATTTTCCATTATTTTACACATTTCTAAAAATAATTAAATAAAGACACTTCTATATATAAAAATAATTAATGAGACCAAGGTCTGAGGGCATAGTGGAAAGCACAAACCAGGGAGCCAGTTTGGGTGGAAGGACTGGACAATCGGGGCAAGCAGTCTGGCCAGTGGCCTGAGGAGTCAGTGAGGAGCATGTTGCTCAGCCGTGCTCCTCACTCCTGCACATCCTGGTACCCTGCATCCCTCACCCTGTTGCACGCCTTCTTCAGAACAACTCAGCTGCCCAACTTGCTTTCCTGGCTCCTGACGTGGAGCCCTTCCAATCCATTGCCCCTTCCACCTTGGTTTCCAACAAATGTGCTGTGCTTCTCCAGACCATGTTGGATATTTAGACATAATTGATTAAGTACCGCAATCCAAAAGAGACATTGAACTGCAACTCTAAATGTGAAAGGAATCATTTTGACTTCCTGACTTCTAAAGAAGTGAACCACTATACTTCTAACTTTCTAGAAAATTAACTTTCTATCTATGAGTAAGTGCTTTGAATTTAGATACTCTTGGTTTTCCTTACATAATATATGAAAGTAATCCCCATATCACTGTAAATCTCAATGCCTCTTTAGCAATGGAGTCAATTGACACCTCCCTAATAATGATAATTCCAAGAAGAGTGATGATAATCAGAACTTTTCTATAACTTTTCAGTTCTTGTTATGTTGCCTGTTGCATAAATATCATCCCATCAAAAATATGATCCTAAAATGATACCTGATGGAAACCCACTTGGCACAAGGTTTCAAATCTTACTTAGATTTCTGAAGTCCCCTTGTTCCAAATCTTTTATGGCTCAATTTGTCACTGAACCATTCTTCTAAATTAAATATTTGAATGCAAGGTATACACTTCAGATTTCACTGGAATGAGTCATTTTTCCATTTGCATGTAAAGCAGGATTCTCTTTAAACTATGTTTGATTTTTTTTCTCTTCATCTAATGTAAAATAGACATTGATGAGTGTCATATCTCCCCGGACCTCTGTGGAAGTGGTACCTGTGTCAACACTCCAGGCAGCTTTGAATGTGAATGCTTTGAGGGCTATGAGAGTGGATTTATGATGATGAAGAATTGCATGGGTAAGTGTTGTCAGAATGTATTGCAGTCCTTCCATTACTATTTTGTAGCCTGATATTTTAAAGTGTGTGCACCGATGCACACCTAATTAGCATCCATCGTTACTGTGACTGCATGTATCAATCAGGTCTGACTGTGCTCAGATGTGCAGCTAATGGTACAGATACCTGTATTGTGCATGCAGTTATTGTAATTATCTACATGAATTAGGTTTACAATTCCCTGCACATATTTTTGCACAGGCACATATTAGGGAATCACAGAAATATAAGTCTGGAGGTACCTTCATGAGGTCATCTAGTCCAGTACTCCACACTGAGGAAAGACCAAGTATAACCAGACCATCCCGACTATTCGGCATTGGTGAGCCCTCAACTGGAGTACTATGTCCAGTTTTGGGCCCCACACTACAAGGATGTGGAAAAATTGTAAAGAGTCCAGCAGAGGGCAACAAAAATGATTAGGGGGCTGGAGCACATGACTTATGGGAGAGGCTGGGGGAACTGGGATGGTTTAGTCTGCAGAAGAGAAGAATGAGAGGGATTTGATAGCTGCGTTCAACTACCTAATAGGGGGTTCCAAAGAGGATTGATCTAGACTGTGCTCAGTGGTACCAGATGACAGAACAAGGAATCTCAAGTTGCAGTGGGGGAGGTTTAGGTTGGAAATTAGGAAAATCTTTTTCACTAGGAGTGTGGCGAAGCAACGAAATAGGTTACCTAGGGAGGTGGTGGAATCTCCTTCCTTAGAGGTTTTTGAGATCAGGCTTGACAAAGCACTGACTGGGATGACTTAGTTGGGGATTGTCCCTGATTTGAGCAGGAGGTTGGACTAGATGACCTTCCAGCCCTGATATTCTATGATTTTATGATCCCTGGCGGGTGTTTGTTTGAACTGTTCCTAAAAACCTCCAATGATGTGGTTCCACAATCTCCCTTAAAATTCTATTTCAGTGCTTAACTATCCCTCATCCACTAGGCCAGTAACCCTGTCAAAGAAGAAAATTAGGTTGGTTTGGCATGATTTGTTCATGACAAATTCATACTGGATATTACTTATTACCCTATTATCTTCTAGGTGCTTACAAATTGATAATTTTGACAGTTAGATAATTGGTTCCAGTATTTTTATAGGTATCCAGATTAGGTTGACCATTTTATAATTCCCCTGGCCCTCTTTCTCCCCCCCCCCTCCCCACTCGTCCCCCTCCTCCCAAGATAAGTATTATGTTAGCCCTCATCTATCCTCTGAGAGTTCTCAAAGATTATTGGTAACAGTTCTGAAATTTCTTAAGCACCATAGGATCATGGATTTCACCAGCTCCTGCCAATTTGAATCCATCTACCTTACCTAAATATTCTTTAACCTGTTCCTTCCATACATCAAATTTACCTAAATGTGGTGTTTGGTTAATACTCTGATTGGTGAACATTCAAACAGAAATTGTCTTTGCCTGCTTTCTGTTCCTTTCAGAATGTCTCCTTCCGAATGATTGAACTTTTTAGTTCTTTCTTACAAAACAGGAGAGTAGAATTCATTCAAGAACCATTACTGTACAATTCAATTGCTTACTACAGGAGGTGGAAAAGAGAAGTCATTACATCATTTTAGCCTCTTTGTGAGCCTCAGATTCTGAATTACCTCCTGATGCTAACAATTGCTGTTCCCTTCTTTTCCCCTTACTAATTGTTCCTTAAATGCTTGTCCTGTTTCCTTTCAGACATAGATGAATGTGAACGTAACCCTCTCCTTTGCAGAGGTGGCACTTGTGTGAACACAGAAGGCAGCTTTCAGTGTGACTGTCCTTTTGGACATGAGCTATCACCATCGCGTGAAGATTGTGTGGGTGAGTTTGTTACCTGAGGATGGCATGTATCTGTGGAATAAAAGCTCCTTGTGACTGACAAGGATGTGGCTCCGGGAATATCTACACATTCCTGTTCTTCCTTGTTTCTGAATTCCTTCAGATTGAAACCTCGGGGCCTGACACTGAAAGGTCTTCAGTACACTCAGCATCCTTTGCCTTCAATGGGAATAGAGAGCTAAGAGCACCTTGCAGGAAATGTTCTGCACTTCACAGGAGTGGACTTTCAGAAATTATGAAAGAATCTTGTCAACTTTCAATTAAAATACATAACAGCACAGAGTAAACTGCACACAATTGGTTCGTTTATGAAATGCAGCTCTCCTCTCTCCATGTACTTGGAGGACATTTTTGCTTTGTTTCACCCATTCTATGAAATAACACATGTTCAGTTACAATGTTGATTTGTTACATAGTCATTCCCAGGAGTAATTTAAAGTATAATCTCCCTCCATGCTTCCTTAGTGGCTCTGGCATTCCAGCATCCATTGCAAAACTGGCCTTTTGAATGGCAAGTAATTGATCTGAGCAATTCTTTTTCAGATATAAATGAATGCTCATTGAGTGATAATCTCTGCAGAAACGGCAAGTGTGTGAACATGATTGGAACATACCAGTGTTCCTGTAACCCTGGATACCAGGCCACTCCAGACAGGCAAGGCTGCACTGGCAAGTATTGAATGCCTCCACCTTCATACTTTTATGTCATCTCTCTTTACATGTAATTTCCTGTTAAAACCAGTCAGAGCCAGCTTTTGTCACTATCCAAAGCAGCAACTGTTGGGATCCTCTCTACCCCAAGTGTTACAGAAAAAGCAGATTGTTTCAATTTAAATATAGAGGAAAGAAGGGTGTGATGCCATGCTGAAAAACCTCTGAAAAACTCTGCAAGGAAAAAGCATTCTAATGATACTAATCCAGTCAAACCTCAGGAGATTTAGCTAAAGTCCAGATGGTGGTGATCAATTTTATTCCCTGATCAAAACCAGGAAGAGGTCCCATGTTGCTGTTTTTGTTACTAATTTGCCCTTTTATCCCCTCCCCTATCACATGTGTTACATGCAGTTTTTTTAAATGCAGCATTGTCTCTGTAAATACTTTGATGGGAGAGCCTTCCTGTGTTTTATAACTGCAGTTCTGTAATTTAACCTTTGTTTATAGCACTACTGAGTTACAATAATTGGTAATATGAGTATACTGTTAGGTTTCCTAACTGAGGGGTTTTGATATATATTTGTGCTATGGTTCAGTGTTTTCACTTAAAGGTCTTAGAGTCTCTGGAATTTTTTTTCTGCGATGTCTTCTTGTACTACTTTTCCTTTCAAGTTTCATCTTTACTTTCTTTGGATCTTAGCACAAGCAAATCAACAAATATCAACAAAAACAATGCCTAAAAACAGTCACTTGCTTCCGTAGATAAAAATAGTCATGAAGGAGGGAGGGCTAAACAAGGTGTAAATCAGTGATATAAAGTGAGACTAGAAATTCAAAACGAGCTCATTGTTGAAAATAATTCCCTTGCTAAATAAAAGGGCAAGCAAAGATGACTTCTCGTGAAAACAGAGTTGTCAAATAATGTAGTTCAAATATTATTTTCCCAGACATTGATGAATGTATGATCATGAATGGAGGCTGTGACACCCACTGCACTAACTCGGAGGGCAGCTATGAATGTAGTTGCAGTGAAGGCTATGCTCTCATGCCAGATGTGAGAACATGTGCAGGTAAGAGAGAGGATAAAACAACATTGTGGTATCTTCGTGAGACTTCATTTAAAAAAATTCTCACATCATATCCTACAGCAAAACAAAACATATTATTTTAGCAGATCCTTATCTCTGTGCTGGTCTGTGATCTACTTTCATTCCAGATATTGATGAATGTGAAAACAACCCAGATATCTGTGATGGTGGGCAGTGTACTAATATTCCAGGAGAATATCGCTGTCTTTGTTATGATGGCTTCATGGCTTCTATGGACATGAAAACCTGTATTGGTATGTACCTACAAGTTATATTTTAGCAGTTATTTTATTGTGTGTGTTTTCTGATGAATCACTACAAGCAGAATCAAATTGTGTAAGAAAAAATTGCTGAAAACAAAAACATTGCTTAGTTTTTCTTAAGAAACAACCTTAACTGCTTAAAAAACAACCTTAACTGCTTTCCCCTGAAAAGAAAATATTTTAAGTCTTTAAAAGTAAGATTAATCTAATTTGAGTCCATTAACACTAAAATGCCTTACTCACAATCTAAGTATTACTGCACAGTATCACTACTGGGCAGAGGTAATGCTGTTTGGGTGCCTTAACTCAGCATTTCCATAATGTAACAGATTTGGATTTCCTGAAAGTGTAACCTTAAATCTGTACTTCCTGGGTTTTTAATGCTTGGTTTGGGATAATTACATCATCCCTTAATATTTTTACCTTTAAATTAATAATATATACTCTCAAATTTAACTCTGTTTTAGCAGTTCTCTCCAATTTTTTTGATGGGAAGGTGGGGAATGGGGTTTACACATGTCCATAAATTACATACAGAAAACCTGTGAAGATTTACAGGTACAAAGTTATGCATTTAAAATGTATGTACAGTAAAACCTCGATTTAACGGACTAATTCGGGCGAGGGGGTGTCCGTTAAATCAGAAAGTCCATTATTTAATAATAATAATAAAAAAGAGCGGTTGGAGCAGCAGCCCGCCCGCCACAAGGCCGGGGCGGCAGCTCCGCAGCCCGCCCGCTGACGGGACCCGGGCAGCAGCCGGGAACCGTCAGCCAGCCCGCCCGCAGGCGGGATTTGGGCAGGACCCAGCAGCCAGCCAGCACACCCGCAGGTGGGACCTGGGCGGGAGCCAGGAACCGGCAGCCCACCCACTGGTGGGACTCGGGCGGGAGCCGGCAGCCAGCCCGCCCGCAGGCGGGAGCCGGGCGGGAGCCGGCAGCCAGCCCGCCCGCAGGCGGGAGCCGGCAGCCAGCCCGCCCGCCCGGAGGCGGGAGGCGGGAGCCAGCCCGCCCGCTGTCTGGACCCGGGCGGCAGCCGGGAGCCGGCAGCCAGCCCTCGACAAATGGATTTCGGATGCATCAGACTTGCTTAGAAATTATGTCCGTTGCATCCGAAGTCCGTTAAATCGAGGTCCGTTAAATCGAGGGTTTACTGTAATTCTGGAGTTAAGGTTGCCTATGTATTCCATAAACTGAAGTACTGAAACTTATACTAAGCAATCATGAGGGATTTTGTAGTGGATTTATTTCTTCAGTTTGATTGAATTGTAACAATACAGAAGATCATGATGGCATGTTTCAATATGCAGAGTCTTAGTAGCCTTCATTTTATATACTGTATATGCTAGCCTTCCAAGAGAGGAAAATAGATGAAAAGTAGTACAAAGGGGAGATATCTTTGAATGCCAAATGACTCCTCTCCCCTTAACTTTAGAACTAATAAACTGTTATTGTTCTTCTTCATGCCTTTATCTTGTTGAGATGTTCAAATCCTTTTGGATTCTCGACTGCAGTCTAAGTCCACTGAGCTGGTCAGTGTTTTCCCAGCCCAGTCAAAAGACCGTGTTGATCTCTCAACAATTCCCTCCCTCATATTGTTAGCTATGTTAGTGCTTATGAAAATAACTTCCCTCCACTGTTCTCCTCTTGGAATAGAAAACCTCAGGATAGAATGTTATATAGCAGTGGGCTATGAGTCAGGGTTTCATACTCTTGTTAACAGCATCATCCACTTTAAGAAGCTTGCGAAGCTGTTCCTTTTTCTTATTGTAGCCTGTTACTGTCTGCAACAAAGTACTAATAGTTTAATCTGAAGAAATATTTGTAACATTTTCTATTTACTTAATAGCAGGTGGAGTGACTGAGGTAGTTACTGGTGTAAAATCAGAATCACAACTATAAATCTGGGGTTATGCCAATGAAGTAAAAACATTGATGTAAAATGCGTGTCAGAGCAGAGTCATGCGATGAGTGCACAATCTACGAGGTTGCAACTAGATCTTCAATTTGGAGAATGCCATAGGTTTCAAAGTTAGCTAAACTTTGGATTCAAGCTACAATCTTGTAATGTAATTGATAACCTACAGTTATAATTCATAATGTAGTAGAAAGCTGTAAATACAAAGCCTTGGTGTACACTAAATTTATTCCTGTAATCTAGTGGACATTCTTAATGGAAAGATTTTATCATATATACAACTCTTTCTAACTGGGAGGAGTGGGTGGCCCTCAAAAGCAACTTATCTTTCTCTTGGAACATCAGGCTGTACCATACAAGCTGGTGATGAAGAGACGTGATATTGAGGTGTCTGCGAAAGGGGTCAGTGACGATAGCTCTATAACAGGGCGATGTGCTCTTTTAATAGCCCAGAAGGGAGACAGAGCAGTTGACTACCTCAGAGAGAAGCCACACAGACAGGTGCTAGTAATCAGCTGATCCACACATCAGGATTGTCTCATACTCTCATCTGGAATATAAAGGAGAGGTCTGCCATGAAGGGGGTGTGGTGAGAGTCAAGAGAGAGGATAATCTCTGGTGGAGAGAGCTGGAGACTGTATGCCCCGTGGAGCCCCTCTGGAATGGAAAGGGCCCTCCCAGCAGCGGTCAGAAGACCTCCCCAGTCTGAACCCCTAACAGATGGTTGCTAGCACTGCTTTTTGTAAACTTTTCTCCCTTTGCTTGGGAAAACAATAAACAGGTCACTGAAGAAAGGGACTGAAACCTAACTAGGTATTAAATCTGTGTAGAAACCCTTTCTGAAGACCAAATAGGAAACCTTTGCCACAACTGCTCCCAACCATGGGAGTTCCTTAGACATGTTAGGGCCAACTCTTCAATCCTCTCTGACTGAGACTCATCCATTGAGACCCTGGAAAATGCAGAAGAGTCCTTACCTGCATTAAAGTTGCAACAGATCAGAACTACAGGGATATATCTGAAAATCCCTGGAAATCTTATGAGCCAGTTCACTTCCAACTCCATTCCTGCCACCCCTGTTTAAAATTGTGCCTATTGTAAATTATACTTATTTTATTTTATTTCTTTCAAAACCAAAACAGAGAAAACACCACCATTGTCTTTTTATTCTCACCATAGTAATTCCCTTCATTGGCATATCCCGGTGTTACCGTTTCATTTAAAAGGAGGTATAAAAATATTGGGCTATACATTTGGAAAGTTCCATCTCCCCTAGCACCACCGTATTGTTCAGTAATATGAATCATGGCATCATTATGAATTTCCTCATTTGGCTGTTTGCCATTTACCTGATTTTAATGCTTGTCCTAATATAAAGAATTTGCTGTACCTCATAGTTATAATCCATGTTTTAATGAGGGGTAAATGCTTTTATTTAGATATTATTTATTTTACATATGTCATTCATCAAAATGTTAAATGAGGAACAAACCTGTGAAAATTGAAGTCTGTTTACAGACAATTCAAGACTAGAAATAGGGCTATATTTGTTAAATAAATTGTACTCTGAAAGGAAGTCTTCATAGCACTGCTACAAAATGATCAGGTCTGAGTGTTTTTAAATTGATTTTATGTTCTTCTTTTAACAAATGATTGACTTCATAGTTAAATATTCAACTCTTCTTCTCATTTTGAAAATGCTAGTGTAATTGTGCAAGAGTACTATCCCTACCTCTTTAGAAAATTGCAGAAATGAAGTGAGGAATTGTTGAAACATAATATGTTGAAGACTAATATTACCTGCCAAGTCTCAAGTAAACCTTGAATATCTTACTGATAGAATTATTGATTACTTCTGACTTTCATTAATTTCATCTGAAGGGTGAAAATATTTCCCCAAAATAGATTATGCGATTAAATGGCTGTAATATTCAAGCAATAATTAAACTATATGCACCTGCAGATGTGAATGAATGTGACTTGAATTCCAACATCTGTATGTTTGGAGAGTGTGAGAACACCAAGGGATCCTTCATTTGCCACTGTCAGCTAGGATATTCAGTCAAGAAAGGAACCACTGGGTGCACAGGTAAAGAATATTTCCAGCATTTGTGTTGTGCATTATAATTGTTATATTTTATCTTCAAAGTTTTAGTCTTTGTCAAAGTGAGCATCTCCTAGATGGATTTCACATATACATATATATATATAATATGTAAAATGTGTTTCTGATATGCATACATAAATTGGTTTTAGAGAAAAAATTGTCCATCAAGCAAATCTAAATAGCAATAATAAGGAAAGAGAGAGGAGAGAGAAGAAAAGAAGGTAAAGAACAGAAGTGAAACCACATACAGTCCTTTGATGAACCATCCTAACAACTGCACAGTATTAAAGTCAAACAGGCTCATATTCTACAAATCCACCAGTGGAAGAAAATCCTTCTCCTGGCCACAGGGAAGCTACTATGCTACTGTGTTTGGATGGTCTTTCAGCTTAATGAATCTCATCCTACTCTACATGCATTGCAATGCCGAAGGCTTCCATGGCCACCTACATCTTACCCTCCATTTTCACAGAAAGAATGATGTTTAGCTGCAGAAAAATGCTCAAAGCTCTGATGGGCACATTTTTAAACAAATATAAATAAATAACGCTTGTGTAAGATAACATGACTATCAAATAAAAACCTGATGTAGGAAATAACAAACCCAGTTTTAATAGATATTTGCAGATCAAGAAAAACTTGAAAATATTATAGACTATATACTTACTAGGAACACAAGCTATAAATATAAAAGAACCTGCTTAAATCATTATACAGTATTTTTATTTTGAAACTATGCAATGGACATATGCAGTATGTTGGAAAAACATCACAAGTCAAATTTCCAATATTTCTGAAGCCTGGGCATTGAACCTTTTTATTGATCAATTTGTTTTGTTTTGTTAGATGTGGATGAGTGTGAGATTGGTGCCCACAACTGCGACATGCATGCCTCATGTGTTAATGTGCCAGGAAGCTTCAGCTGCAGCTGCAGAGAGGGATGGATGGGAAATGGCATTAAATGTATTGGTGAGTGTGTAATTACTGACGCATCTGTTTGGCTGAAAAGTTTTTAAATTGGACTTATTTGACTATTTAAAAAAAACATTTTATTCCTTTACATGTAAAGATCTATGGGCATATAGAGAAATAGGGTTCTTGCATTTCATTTATTTATTTTATGTTCTGTGAAGGAAAAAAGTTTTCTTCCATCACAAATTCTTGTCTGTCTAGCAGTTTACTTTAAACAACTTAATATGAAATGATTCAAGTCGGAATACTTGTGTTGGCTTCCAATATTGGAAAGAAATGGAACACTTTAGTGCAGACATCTTTTGATGCATGTCCAGCATTTTTAAGCTAAATTCAATCAATTATAGAATGGAGAATGAATTTAATATTTTTTTCCAAAGCTTACGGGTAAATGTCAAGATGTGTAAAATATTAAGTTCATTAAAAACAAATGGAAGAAACAAAACGTTGTGAGATTCTATACTAGTGACTCATAGAAGATCAGTTTCTATAAAGAAAGGAAACTTTAAAACCATCTCTTATTGTTCTTTTACTGTGTCTGCTGCTGGAGCTCGGTCATTTTGGGCAAGTCACTTCAGCTCTCTGTGCATGAGTTTCCCCATCTGTAAAATGAGGCTGGTGGTACTGACCTCTTTTGCGAAGCACTTTAAGATTTAAGGGTGAAAATTGTTGTACAAGACTAGGTATTATTTTATTTTATTTATTTAAAAGATAAGTCTTAATATTATGAGACAGCACTATATGCTAGATTTACAAAGGTTTTAGGCATCAGTGGATGGAGACAGGCACTAAGTCTGATTTTATAGAAGCACCTTAATGAATCAGGCACCTAACTTCCATTGATTTTTCACCCATGTAGGTTCTTTTGTAAATCTCACTCGTGACAATCAGTATCTTACTGTGGCTAAATACCTTTGTAAAACTAGACCTAAAGCTCGCTGTGGGTAAATCATTGCTAAGAAGAAGGGAAATGTCCTCCCCCGCAAGCTTTTTTGTGCAAATTATTGTCTGAGGTTTTGTTGCATCTCCAAGTAAAAATAATTGTTGTTCTTTGAGTTGTTGCAGTTGTGTGCTCCATGAGCCAGAGACTTTTTTCCTGCAGCAGTTCCCACCAAGGTGGCGCATGCACCCTACTCCTCCTCAAGGCCCCTCCCTATATAAGGGCAGTGCCACCCTGACTCCTCTTAGTTCCTCCTTACTGCCAATAGCCCAAGTCAGAACTCCTTGTGTAGATCTTTCCTCATAGTTTATTACCTGTGTCGCAGCTACTGGCTGGGACTTTGTTAGTGTAAATAGTTAGTAGGAGTCAGTAACTGTAGCATGGTGTCATGCTAGTTTAGTAGAGCTTACTTAGCATTTTCCAGGTTTTAAGCACTGTTTTGATTCCAACTTCTCTAACAAAGTACTAAAATTCAAATTATGTGTCATTTGAACTGCAGTAGCTTGTGCTTGAAACCATTTCATTCATGCATATCAACTTTATTGTAAGAGGAAAATATAAGATTAAATCAATTGTATATTAAACAAGTATCTCCAACTGGTATTTAGCATTGGCACAGGTGTCCTCCTGGCAATAATAATCAACGTTGTGGTTTTTGGTGTGTATAAGATGACAGATTAATTGCATGTGCAGCATACTACCCGCTATAAGTATAGTTTTACGCTTTCTAATGTCTTGGTTTTCTTCTGCTGTACAGATCTTGATGAATGTTCTAATGGAACCCACAAGTGTAGTGTGAATGCTGAATGTGTGAACACTCCTGGGTCATACCGTTGTGCCTGTGCTGAGGGATTCACTGGAGATGGATTCACTTGTTCAGGTAAGACAGGTCTAAGAAGTTTCCTGTGAGGGTAGTTTGGATACTATTTCCCCCCCCCCCTTTTAGAAGCTTTGCAAAATTAGGTGGGGAGACGATTGTAAGACCCTCTGCCATACAAGATGCAGGTCAAGACCCCTCCAGATCATTCAAGAAACTTGCTAGTGTAAGCCACACACCTCCTGAGTGTGGTGTTCTGTCCCAGCTAGTGGCATCTAGAGCACTTAAAAGGAGAGAGATAATGATTTTTCTCTACAGTCTTAACTGATAGCCACTTGGCTTTTAGCTTGTGTGGTAGAGTATCTTGCTCTTAGCTCCAGGGGTCCCCGGTTGGATCCTGCCCGTCAATGACGGGGGGGGGGGGTCTGTTGGTGTTACATTAGCAGACTCCTAGCTCTCACTTTAGTTTGTGTACCGAATCTGCAGGTGGCTGATTGGCTATTGTCTTATCTACCTTACCCTCGTCCTGCCCACTCCCATCAGTCTGCTGTCACCAGTAAACTCTCTAGCCAAGGACATGCACAGCTCCAGCTCCCCATTACACATCCTGCCTCTGTTGGCAGGATCCCTATAGCAGGGACTGCGGAGGGCAGCATCTGTTTTCCCTTCAATATGCCAGTTTGGAGCGGATTTGATCATTATCATATGAAAAGGTTTTTTTAGAGTTAGAATTTAAAAAAATATCGTGCTTGCCCCTTTTTATTTGCTAATAGTTGGCTTCAAATTTCTGTTTTAAGAATGAACTTTTTTTCATATGGTAACTGGAAATAATCTGAAGTCTTGAAGATTATCCTAATTTTATATATAAACATTGATGAGATTGTATATTTGCATGATTACTGTTTTGTTACCATTTCCATCCACAATATAGACCTACAGTAACATCTGTTTTCTTTTAAGTACTAGCGCATTTTTATCCTGCCATGAGTGCAGGGGACTGGACTAGATGGCCTCTCGAGGTCTCTTCCAGTCCTAAGATTCTGATATGTGTTCAGTGACTTTTTTTGTGAATATATCTAGAATATGCTATAATGGCTACAAAGTAATGTTACTGCATACTGTATTTCTCAACCATCCTAAATATAAACCCAAATTTACTTTCATCCTAAATAGACACTGTTGTCTTTCTGTTTATTATGGTCAGTTGTTAACTTCATAACTGCAGAATCACTGAAATATTCTTTTAATTGTAGTAGATATAATTGTAGTTGATAAATATATGGTTTCAAATCAATGTTTTCCGCCCTACTGTTTTGTATGCTTCATTCTAATATATTTGAAAGACTAGTATTTTAACATTTTGTTTTCATAATTTTGAGAGCTAAGCATTAATGAATAGAATGAATAAGTCAGATTTAGTATTTGGGTTTACTTAGTCTGGGTGATCCAAGTCATTTTTCAAGTGATTACAATGACTACACTCTTGAACAACATTCCTGTATATATATGAAATGTTTATAAATCTAAATGATGCTAGCAAAACAGCAACATTTTAAAGGCCAAATGTTGAAAGAACACCTGCAAAAATTAGCATACTATGATATATGCACAGAAATTATAGTTTAAACCCACAGACTGTTCAGTTTTTATAGGCGAATTGTGTTTGTGTACATATCATTTGCTCACACAGTTAATAGGGTTAAAAAAAATTGTGTGGAAAAGACAATTTATATTTGCATAAATAGAGATTTCATTTTGCAGATTTGCCTCTAGAAGTGTCTTATTCAGAAATATTTCATCAGTGTATTTTATTACACACATTTATGACTTCAGAAATAAAATATCCACCTTATTATTTATCAGAATTGCCACTAATGGGTCTAGAAAACTTACATTGGTTCAGAATTAGATATTGTCTGGTAAAAATCTATTAATGAAAATGTCAGTGCATGGAGACCCAATAGGGTAAAATATATTGGAAATAGTTCTTACCTTTTTTTTTTTTTTTTAGATTCTTTTGTAGTCTGTCTTTGAATGGTATACCTACTTTTCTTTATATCAACATATGTTGAACAGAATTTGTGACTGATGAATGGGAAGAAACAGAATCCTACTTTGATGATAAAATTCACCACAGAATTTTAATGGCTGCTTACTTCTTCTTCCGCAGATATTGATGAGTGTGCAGAAAATGTTAATCTGTGTGAGAATGGACAGTGCCTGAATGTCCCTGGTTCATATCGATGTGAGTGTGAAATGGGATTCACTCCAGCTTCAGACAGCAAATCTTGCCAAGGTAAGTTACCAGTACTTCAACCTTGTTTACTGAGTTTGGATTGGCTGCTGTGAATTAAACCACAAGAAGTGCTGGAAGAACCTCAAACTGGAAGCAGAATACGCATAACATACTTCATATGTTTCTCTAGCAAGGATTATTTCGCTGTATGAATTATGGTTAAGGTAGCTTTCATCTCTTACGAAGTTTTCCCAGTCTTGGGCCAAGAAACCAGGAATAGAGGTTTGGCTCAACAAGTTTGTTTTCCTTATTCATTTCTCTTGTATTTGTCTTAGTGAATGGTTTGTGGAAAAACTCTGCTGACCCCACTGTTCTATTTAATACATTTATACAGGAAATATAAACTATGCTGATCACTACTCTATTTAATAAATGTACACAGGAAATTTGAACTATGCTGTTCACTACTGTGTTTAAGTTACAACAATCCTAAAATTTCTCTTTGGCATTTTTCTTCTCCCTGCTTTCTCTCTGTCATATGTACTCTATTGTCTGAGACATAACTTTTAGCCGACAGTGATTCCATTCCTTGTAGTGGTCCGTTGTCATCTCTCTCTTACTATAATAGAAGTGTATGAGGACTCTGTTCTAGACTGATTTCTTTGTCCTGAGTTCTGCAAAACTTTAAAATCTTGTTTTAAAACACAAAAATGTTAGTAGAAATCTCATTACATCTTGGAAAGTGTAAACCTCTTGAAGTGACATCTAAGGACAGATTTTAAAAAGCATTCTCTAAAATTGCACCAACAATTTTGCATTTTCAGACCGCCATATGTATGTACATAAATCAGCTTTCTCACTGCTATAAAGCTGTAGAAACTTCTGAAAATTTGGTCCTGAGCGTCCGTTGGTCTGATCCATCGCATTACCACAGTCTTGTCAAGCTTGTTTAGGCAATTTTTCAGTGACGTTTTTGCAGCTGCTTTGCCATCATACTGATATTTAAACAAAAATCCTAAAATATCAGAAGCCATGGATTTATTTTGTAAGAAAGAAAATCATAACTCTCTGGACAGCCATGGGAAATATTTATTTTTAATGATCCTATGTAGTAGAGTCCTTGAAAGAGAAATTTGAGAATTTTGCCTAAGATATTAGGACACAGTTGTGTTTGGTTTTTTTTAAACAATAACATGGAGCACCCATGGAACCAAACTATGGAATAGGAAGTTTTACTGATCTAGTGAGTGCAAAGGAAGGACCTTTCTTATGGGTGAGCTGAAATGGTTCCTTGCACTTGAGATATAATCCTGGCCATGTTTCGTACATCTGCACTGAACTTAACATAAGAATGGCCAGACCAATGGTCCACCTAGCCCAGTATCCTGTCTTATGATAGTGGCCGATGCCAGATGCTTCAGAGAATGAACACGAGAGAACAATTATCAAGTGATCCATCCCCCGTTGTCCAGTCCCAGCATCTGGCAGTCAGAGTCTCAGGGACACCTAGAGCATGGGATTCCATTCCTGACCATATTGCCATTGATCAAATAGCCATTGATTGACCTGTGTTCCAGGAATTTATCTTATTATTTTTTGAGCCCTGTTATACTTTTGGCCTTCATAACATTACCTGGCAATGAGTTCCACAGGTTGACTGTGTGTTGTCTGAAGAATTACTTCCTCTTGTTTGTTTTAAACCTGCTGCCTATTAATTTTATTGGGTGACACCTGGTTCTTGTGTTATGTGAAGGAGTAAATAACATTTCCTTATTCACTTTCTCCACACCATTCATGATTTTATAGATGTCTTTCATATCCCCCTGGTTGAAAAGTCTCTGTCTTTTTAATCTCTCCTCATATGGAAGATGTTCCATTCCCCTTAATAATTTTTTGTTGCCCTTCTCTGAACCTTTTCCATTTGTAATGTATCTTTTTTTGAGATGGGGCAGCCAGAACTGCACATGGTATTCAAGATGTTGTTGTATCATGGCTTCATATAGTGGCATTATATTTTAAGTCTTATTATTTATGCTTTTCTTAAGCTCACTACATTCTGTTAGATTTTTTTTATTGCTGCTTCACATTGAACAGATGTTTTCAGAGAACTATCCACTATGACTTCAGATCGCTGTCTTGAGTGGTGGTAGTAAATTTAGACCCCATCATTTTGTATGTATAGTTGGGATTTTGCTTTCCAATGTCCATTACTTTGCTATTTATCAACATTGAATTTCATCTGCCATTTTGTTGCCCAGTCCCCCAGTTTTGTGAGGTCCCTTTGTAACTCCTTGCAGTCTGCTTTGGACTTAACTATCTTGAGTAATTTTGTATCCTTGGCAAACTTTGCCAACCCACTGTTTACGACTTTTTCCAGACCATATAACTATGTTGAACACCACTGATCCCAGTACAGGTCGCTGGAGAACACTATATATATACACACGCATTATTTATGCAGCTATGTAACTTAACTTACATGTATTCAGACTCTTAATATTTACTATATTAGAAAATGATGGATGATACACTTCTTTATTAGATTATGATAAATGTTTTACTTGTGATTTGTGGGAAACTCTATTTCAATGGAAATGAAATGCACAAAATAGCATTTTAATAGTTTTATGTAATAAAACAATTTTAAATGTGCAGGATATGTAAGCAAAAAGCTTATACAAATATTTTGCATTTAAAACTACCTGATATATTAAACAGTGGAAGTATTATTTGTAGTTAATGAATTAAGCTGATTGTTTCTGATCCACCATATCCTTTGATATTTTAAACCTTGTAGATCTCATCCTCTCACATCTCATTTTTTTTAATAGATTAGAAGAGGAAAACAAGTTTTCCTGCTTTTTCAACTTTCAGTTGGATTATTACCTCTGAATGAAGTAGTTGAATAAACTGAAATGAAGAAAATATTTTCTCGGTACCTGCAGATGAGGCTACTTCTGTCCAAAGCATGTTTAGCACTTCAACAAATTCTGGTTCAATGTGCTTAGCCAGTGACTTCCACCAACTCAGTCATTTAACTTTTGTTAGAACATAGCAACAAACATGTGCTACTGAATATTATTTTTGTAGTCATCTTAAATTATTTTAACAAATTATACCAAGGTTAGGCCTTAAAATATGTTGCCAATTTCAACTTTATTTTTAATTAGGTATATTTTAAAATATAAACCTGTATTTAATTTATATTAAATTCATTTTTTTCCCCAATTTTTATTCACCTTGATGCACACGTGCAGACATATTAAAACAGTCTGGACTTGCTTTAATTTGCTTCTCTATTTTCCAGGTGTTTATGCAACTAGGTGGAGCCTATGTCGACATGGCAGCTAGACTCTTATGACTGGCCAGCTGACTCAGGCTTGTGTGGCTAAGGCAGCGGGACTATTTCATTGCTATGTAGACTTCTGGGCTCGGCCTGGAGCCTGGGCTCTACGACCCTGCGAGGTAGGAGGGTCCCAGAGCTTGTGGTCCAGGCCAAGCCCAGAAGTCTACATAGCAGTGAAACAGCCCGGTACCTCGAGCCCCATGAACCTGAGTCAGCAGGCACAGGCTGTGTAGACATATCCATACTGTCTCTGGAAGAAGGAACTAGGGTGTGTCCAGCCTACTGCTCTCTATTTGGTGTACTTTGCATTCTTTCAAGGGGAGTTTGGTGAACCTTACACACATACTTACCTACATTCTGGAAATGATCAATTTGTATCATTTGTATTTGTTTAACAACGTGTTTTTCTTGTCTTTTTTTCTTTTTTGTATATTTCTAAAAAGTCATTTAATAGTATATTTTGAATTTTTAAATCTTTCTTTTTCATTTGGAATCCGGGGGATTCATTCCTGATAGCACAATTTTTCTTGCCAAATAGAAATACTGAACGTTCACTTTATATCTGAAGATAATTATAACAAATATGACAGGAATGAGTGATGTGGTGTCTTTAAAGCTACTCCTCAAAAATTTATGTTTTGATGTTTAAAGTATACAAGCAGTGCATCTAATTTTTCCAGAAATTCAATTAATATTTTGTGTGTGTTTTGAGTGTTTTTAGTTGTATTCTTAAAATAGTGGGCACTACAGTTACAATGATATGTAATCAGTTGCTCTCTATTCCTTCAGATATTGATGAATGCACCTTCCAGAACATTTGTGTTTTTGGTACCTGCAATAACTTACCAGGCATGTTTCACTGTATCTGTGATGATGGCTATGAACTGGATAGAACTGGAGGAAACTGTACAGGTATAACCAATTCTATACAGATATGTGGGAGGTCTTTCAAAGAAGTATCTAATATGCCAATTCATGTATTTTTCCATTTCCCCTGCTAATTGAACATGGTAAAATCAATTGATGACTAAATGGGTATATTTTAAACTCTTTTTAACTATGTACAATTAAAAGATTGAAGCTCAAATAATAGTATTTAAGAAAACAAATACCAAAAAAAAAAACTTTTTTCTCCTATGTTTTCATCTATATTCCAGACTTAGTCACCCTTTCCTTCAGCCTACATACTTCTGCCAAGCAGAATTTTTTGTGAGCATGTATGTGTAAACATTCATTTATATGTGTGTGTGTGTGTGTGCGCGCATTTTTAATAAGAGCAAAATAATATGAATATGGTGTTTCTTAAGTATTCATATACAATTTAATTAAGATACTAGCTGGATTTATTATAAAAATTCACAAAATATCTCTGGTAATGGACCTCAATCCTGGCTGAGCTGTTTCAGCAATCCTTCTTTCAATCTAGAACTTGTTCTCTGTTTGATAAGTGCCAGATGTGGACAAATGTGCACTAAAGAAGTTAATTTTTTTTCAATGTTCACTATTAATTAATATGTATGGAACATTATTCTATAAATGTATATGCTTTGCAGACATAGAATTAAACATGGTCCATGAGACTCGTCTATTCCAGTTTAGACAGACACAATGCAAACTCTTTAAGCATTGGGGTAAGAGTGGGAGCAGATTCTGAAAATATCAGTGATGAAAGACTAAACAAAAGAAGTTCATTTTAAGGAAGGATTTGAAGGAAAACAAGGAAGTTCTTTGATACATTGGAAGAGCAGTTGTAAGTGTGGAGGAGTAACATGATATGCTTCACAAAACTGAGAATGGGTAAAGCTTTTACAGTTTATTTTTAGAAGTCTGGACCAAACTATTCTTGTATTGGAAGTAGTACAGAAATCAAAGTTTTATAATAAAAAGATTTTTTAAACTCACCCTTTTTAAAAAAGGGGGTGGGGGCAATGCAGGGTGAAGGCAGCAACAATGTCCGATATAGACGGTGTTGCACTGGTGCAGCTTAATGAGCATGGAAAGCCCTCGTTGAGCATGGCAGACCCAATCATTCCGTTATAACAATATAATTTACACATTGTCATGTTCTATACAGCTTAGATACTTCAAGTAAGAGTGGACCCTATCTCATTCATTTTTTTTTATGTTCCATTTTCTTGGATTGCCTCAATTATTATTCTTTGCCAATCATACAACTGTGATATACTCCCGAACTGGATTTCTCAGACATGCTGCTAATATGAAGAGCAATATTTTGATGAGGTCTATAATTAGAATGAACTCATGTACAACATTGTAATTTTTTCCAAACACTTTGGGACTTCCAGCATTACCTTATTTACTCAGTACTAGAAATCCTGTAACATAGTTTATCCAGTCTCCAGTTAACCAAGTCTCCTGGTTAATTAAAACTGTATTATGTCCTCCGGCAGAAACTGGCACTATGTATTGCTTCCCCCATTGGACAAAGTGCTATACAGCAGAGCCCTGCAGCGGGTCTGAGATTCCACATGTTCTGCAGGACCTACTGCAATAATAGTGGAAGTGGGTAAACTGTATTTTGTTGTGGAAGGGATTAGGTGGGCAAAAAAAACCAGACTGCAGTAATTTGCGAGAAAACACTTGAAAACTTTTAATACTTAAATTTAAGTGAGATTTAAAAAAAGATTTGATATCTATTATAAGGAGTTAAAGTATTTTACATGGTTTAAGCAAGATTTGTTTTATTCTTTTAGTTGTAAAATTGGGTCTGAGTTCTGTTTATATACTAACTGACCACTTTTGTTTTTTGTTTAGTAGCCTCAGAGAATCTGTCTCTTTTGCGGGGTCTAAGGTTTTTGCAGGTGGGAGCACAATAAAAAAGCAAGAAACAATGTGGAAGCAGGATTGAAAAAACAGTCCCATGCAGAGATCTACTATGTCGTGCTATATGTTATTTTGGTTAAATTAAGAACTGGACAAAAGTAATGTTTCTATTAAATGCACAAGTGTAGAGATTGATTCATGATCTATAATTGCTTCAGCTAAAACTAAGAGGTTTATCTTTCTCTCTCCCATTTGAATCATACCCCCACATCATTTCCCACATCGTTCCTCCATTAAATCAACAGATTACAAATGCAGCTTTCCCATTTTAGATATCGATGAGTGTGCTGACCCCATTAACTGTGTTAATGGTCTCTGTGTGAATACTCCTGGGAGGTATGAGTGTAACTGCCCACCAGATTTCCAGCTGAACCCAACTGGAGTAGGTTGTGTGGGTAAGTGAAAAATATTTCAAGTAAATATGAACCATAGACAGCAGATCCAGAGGCCTATTATACCGATACTAGATCATTTCTAAAGATAGAGCGCCACATTTTCCCTTATTTTGCATCCTGTTCAAAATCAATGAAGGCAGATTTTGGTCCACAAAATATGAATCTGTTACTGTCATGTTAGATATCAAACCATGCTCCTAAATATAGATTTGCCAGTTTTAAATACTATAAACATTGTCCATTTTCTTAAAATACATTTTTCTGTATATACCAGAGTGTTTATTATTTGCATTACCGGTATTGCTTCCATTTTCTGGATGGACCCATGTTTCTGATTTTAGTAATAGATTTTTAAATCCAGGAGTTCTCATGGGGTTGATTTAAACTTCCTCTGATGTAGATTTTCAGGGCTTTCCTTGCTGGTGTGATTAAACCTGTATCTGAATTAGAATTAGTAGCCATTTGGATTGGAACCAGCCTGTGAAAGACACACTTCAATGCAGTTGGTGTGATTCTCTCTGGTTTTCTCTGTCTTAAAGCAATCTTGTTTACTTGTCCCTTTGCAATGTGATGTAAAACAATAGTCTTGGGATTACAATACTTACTAGAAGTCAAGCAGTTTAGGTGCTAGTTTAATGGTGCCAAAGACTTGTTGAGTGAAATTGGGGAAATCATTTAACCTTTCAGATTGGAAATGCCACCAAAGGCCTCTTCACTTTGCTTTCTGGGGATTTCGTGGGATTTGTTAAAAAAGGATTTGCATTTGTAGTAATTTTAAAAATGATGTTTTCTAGTGGTTTTAGTCAATAAATAAAACCTGATTTAAAAAAGAAATTTTCCATTCCCCGCACTGGGAATAGTAAAAGTGAACTTTGAAGACATGCAAATGCTTTAATGGGTCCTTAAATACTTCAAAAAGAAGAAACTATGTTGACCATCACCGTGTCATTTCTCTTCATACCCCTGAATATTAATGTGAATTTAGCTTTTTTACCTTACCAGTAACTCAAAAGGATACAGCAGTCTGGGCCTTCCATCCACTAGTAACAAGTATTCATATGATTGTCTGGTCGTTCCTTCATCCAGGCTGGAAAGTGCAACTATAGTTGAATGTGTTTTACATGTAGATAATCGTGTTGGGAATTGTTACCTGAAATATGGACCACGAGGGGATGGCAGCCTGTCCTGCAACACTGAAATCGGCGTTGGAGTCAGTCGCTCCTCATGCTGCTGCTCTCTAGGGAAGGCCTGGGGAATCCCCTGTGAGATTTGTCCCCCTGTAAACAGCAGTAAGCATTTTTAATTTTTTTTTTTACGAAAGGTGCAGATATGAAAAAGTACTTATAATAATTGAGTGCATGACCATAAACAGACTCTGAAAATATCTGGCAAATTACTTCACAAGTTTATTCTCTAACTGTCTTATTGTTGAAGAAGGTCTCCATCTTATTCTCAAAGGTGATGCATAGTCCATCGACCTCGGAATCAAGAGAACTGAGCTTTGTTCCCAACTCTGCCACTGACTCGGGCCCTCACTGGGGACCTTTGGCAAATCACTTCACTTTTCTTTGCCTCATTTTCCCTTGCAAAAATGGGAATAATAGATGACATTTTCAAACGTGTCTAAGTAACTTTCACATTTAGGTGCTCTTAAAATTTTATCCATTAAGTGCATTTTTGAAGGTGAAGAATACAATTAATAATGGTAGGTACTTACATCATGCTTCTTATCCAGAGAATGCCAAGTGCTTTATAAAAGTCAGCATCAAAATTTTCAAAGTGCCTCACTAATTTTGTCCAATAATACTTACCTTTGAAAGCACTTGAGGTTTTAGGTATGAATAGTGCAATCAATGTGAGTACCAGGCATTATTGTTTTTATTATTTATTAAGTTATGATACTATACAATTTAATTTTAACAAATACTCATCTCAGTTGTACAGTAGTAATAATTTATAGGCCATAGTTAAGATGGGAGCCACTTTATAAGAGGCATTATTCAAAGAAGACAGTCCCTGTGTTATAGGAGCTTATAGGTTAAGGCCTCCTGTTCGTTCATGGTTACCAATGTTATCTTAGGCTTCCATCTTGCAAAGTCTATGTACTTTCTTGACTTTATGCAAGGTGATTAGTCCATGAAGTCAATGGGACTATTTGTAGTGTGTATATTGTTGCAGGTCAGGATGCTGTTAGGTTAAAATAAGTTAAGCGACAAGGGGCAGGGACCGTATTTTGCACTGTGTTTTTACAACGCCTAGCTCAATGGGGTCTGAGTCTTTGACTGGGACTTCTTGGTGCTACTGTAATGCAAATACAAAATAATGCATTAATTTATACTTTCAGTGGTATTTTATTTAAAAATTCCTTAATACCAGTGTTATATTCTATAAATAAGTAATAGCATTTTTTTCCTCTAGCCGAATATAATACTCTGTGTCCAGGGGGTGAAGGATTCAGACCAAATCCCATCACTATTATCTTAGAAGGTGAGTTCATCTTGAAAAATGGCTGTTCAGATTGCAACTTAACAAAAGGTGACGTTTTCACAACAGGAGAATCATTGACAAAGTGTTCACATTCATTACATCAGAAAACCACTTATTAACATGAATAATACTAGAGTGGCAAGTTCAAACTGGGGCTTGTGCAAGCAGTTACTCAATAAGGATACTCAAAACCCATTTGAGTAAGTAAATTTGGTGTTTTATAGGTGAAACAGATTTACATATATTTTGTCCACCTCGTTTATTGTACAGGCCTTCAACATTTGCTCTCCAAAGCATGAGACGACCTACAAAAATTACGGTTTAATCAATGGAAGGTTAATGTTGCTGCAAACATCTATCACAGAGTAAAAGCCTGGTTCAAGTGAATTTCTCATGCACTTTCAGCATGCAGAAATGAAGCGTTAGATACCAAACGCCCATAAACAATCATGGAAGCTGAACTTCTTATGTTCATCATGCTGAAAATGTGCTACAGAATATGTGGGATAATCACATTTCCTCTTCCCTTTGATAATAAAGTACAGATTCAGAAGAAAAAACCCAGTGAAGATTAACAGTTACTAGCTGGTAACATTCCAATGTAATGGTTAAGATCTCTTGTTTCTTAAATTTCAGAATAAGAATGTTGCCTTTTTTCTCTCTACAGATATCGATGAATGCCAGGAGTTGCCAGGACTCTGTCAAGGTGGAAACTGCATCAATACTTTTGGCAGCTTCCAATGTGAATGTCCACAAGGCTACTACCTCAGTGAAGAAACACGGATCTGCGAAGGTGAAATTCTGCAAAAGCTTGTCCCACACCAATACACATATTTGCAAATATTTTGGTCTTTCAGAGTTTGTTTTCTCCTGATGCATAAAATTTCATGCATAGAGAGTAGTGGATTGCAGATTCATTTTCCATACAGAGTGTAATGGTAATCTTCATAGCTGTTATGATTCCCTAATATATTGCCTCGCTCTTGTTTGTAAATACGAACACACAATGTGGTACAGTAAAACCTCCATTTAACGGACTAATTCGGGCGAGGGGGTGTCCGTTAAATCAAAAAGTCCGTTATTTAATAATTTTTAAAAAATGAGCTGTCGGAGCAGCAGCCCGCCCGCCACAGGGTCGGGGCGACAGCTCCGCAGCCTTCCTGCTGCCTGGACCCGGGCGGCAGCAGGGAGCCGGCAGCCAGCCCGCCAGAAATGGATCAGGAATGCATCAGACTTGCTCAGAAATTTTGTCCGTTGCATCCGAAGTCCGTTAAATCGAGGTCCGTTAAATCGAGGGTTTACTGTACTGACACTACCAGGAAAAACGTGTGTGCAGCTTCACACGCTTCACCTTGTGATGTTTCCTCATTATATTTCTGTCAAGTAGGAATGTTTGGGGCATTGATGTTAGGGTTGATCTAAGAACTGGAAACTCCTCAGAGCCTGCTGCTACCCCATCTAGACCCTGTGTGATTCCCCTTCGCTCCCCTTCGTCCTTAGATCCATTACTTCTCTTCTGTAAATAGTAAGAGGTGTACAAGAGTAAGACGCCTTCTTAATAAGTGCATCAAACCTAGACAAATCTTGTGAGGCATATTGTAGGTTCCCCTAACCCCAGCCCTGCAAGCTGTGTAGGAAGCTTGTCAGGCCCCATTAGCCTCTCTAGACCTTAAGAGACTCTTGGCCTACCTCCCCTCCAGAAGTCTTATGTGGCTTATCTCAGGACCTCCACCTCCATGATGACATTTTGTAGTTATCCCCCTCATCCTAAATCTCCTTCCTACCTCTGAAAATACTAGGAACCCCATTCATTCTGACAAGTCTAAACAGGATTGGTATTCCTCACCCAACTAAGATATTTAGCTTTGTGAGGTGGATTAAAGCCTATTTATGCTTATCAAGTGTGGCAGATTCCTGAGGTTGAGGGAATTTTTAGGGGCATAACAAGATGGGATGTCTCCATCATGTGTCCCAATGTTTTTAGGGTGCTGGTGGGCATTAAGACATAGAAAGGGGCTCCAGACTACAACCTTAAGTCTATAAGAAGGGTGAAATATCAATAGTTCTATTTTGGGGCAACTTTGCTGCCACATAATCCTGTGTTAATCTAGTCCTACACTCCTCTTCATTTTCTATCCCTATTCCCTACTCTGTCAGCACCCTTCATGTCCCCCTTCTGCATTGCCATCTGCTGCTTCAATGTCCCTCCAGTCTCCTTCTCCCAAACCCCACACTTGCATCTCCAGTGCATTTCCTAAGGAGTGTAGGAAGTGAGCATTTTTAGATAGTCCATGATGAGAGGAGGTGGGGTATGCAAATAGTGGGCTATCAGAGGCTTGTGAGGGCAGTGTAGCAAGGAACACTTCTCCCTTGAGTATATGAATCCAGTAAACTTTTAATTGTCTCTAATTTTCTATTCTCAAGCCCGGTTCTGGTGGAAGTAAATACATTTTAGAAGAATAGCTTAGCTGGTGACAACCTTTTAAAATATATCTTATTTATGTACAGTTTGTCTGATTAACTTCAATTATATTAGAAAAAAAATTCCCTTAGAATTGGCATACATTTTGAGATCTGTCTTTGCATGGAAAAGGGACAGAGACTTACTGTTGTTTTGAAATCAGTGCTTCTCCGCAATCATTTGCTGGTATACTTTAAACTCATTGGAACCATTCTGATGTTAGTATTTAAATGTTAATAAGTTGGCAAATGAGAGTTTAAGTAACTGAACTTTGTTCTACTGTAGCAGATCTCAGCTAAGTAAATTCAGTAAACTATATTTTATTTCTCCCCTTCTTTGGTTTTTTGGGCAGATTTTTTGCTACCAAGTTTCAAAAAAGTTAAAATAATTTTTAACTGTCATGATCACCTCTGTTTTAGGATGTCATAAATCAGTTACCGCTTCTTCAAGTCATTTCAAATTTGTTAAGAAAAATCCTACTGCAGCTTCTGACCTACCAGTTCTGAGGCCAGCATTCCTTTATTTATTGCATTTAGGTGAAGAGTGAGAGCAAAACTGAGTTTGTAATGAAAGCTCTTGTTTCAGACATAGCTATGGAGTATGTTATGCTGGTTACACACCACAAAGAAAGATAAGGCCCATTCCTTAATGAAGTTACAATATCAGTGTAGCTATAATGTGATAATGGAGGGTAATACACAATAGGAAATAGGGTGAGGAAGGACAAGGGTTATAGCAACAAGATTGTGGTTATTCAGCATATGCATGTGCATTTCTAAAATGGGATTTGAATAGATATTGACTTTCTCCTTTTAGGCTCATGGTAGAAGTGAGTCTCAAGGGGTGGGGGTTGAATGAAGAGAGGGTGATGGGTTGGTGGACCACAGTAAGGAGTTAATTCCTTACATGAGGAGTGCCATGGAAAAATGCCTCTGGAAGTGACAGGCAAATGAAATACTGAGGCTCACATCATCGGTGGAGTAGATGGGACAGGAAGTAACTCAGCTTCAACAAAATCTTGAATTCTTGACAAGTTCTGTCTTCGTTTTCAGAGACTGGCAGAAATCAAGCATACAGGAGGGCAATAATACATTTCAGCTGCTGCCACAAAAGCCTGTTTGAATCAAAGCTGAGCAATGCACCTTTGTTTTTTAAATATTTTTTCTTTGCTATGTTGGGGTAGTTTAATACAGACTTATTCCTTATAATTATTTAACGGGGGTTGTTTCTCTTGTCTCTTTGTGAACTGTACTTTTTCGTTTGTTCTCTCTAGATATTGATGAGTGTGTTGTACATCCTGGCGTCTGTGGCCCTGGGACCTGCTACAATACCTTGGGGAACTACACCTGCATCTGTCCTCCCGAATACATGCAGGTGAATGGAGGACATAATTGCATGGGTATGTAAAACTTGTTTACCTGACATGCTGTAGTGAGCAGAGCTGTTTTGGACTCATCTGGCTGCTTAAAACCTTCCATGCAACAAGACTGACTTTGAAATCTTAAGTGCCTTGTCAGAACATTAAACTTAAATGATTGCAACTGAAATGCTTAAAAGCTCTTGAGGCAGTATCACCTTTTCTAACCTTTATTGCAAAACTGCCACATCAGATAGCCATGAAAGAGTTATATGATATGACTATGTGTGTTCTGTTCTCTAACAGAAGTCAGAGCTTTTCATTTTCACTTTCAACATATTTTTTCTTATGCAAATATGACTTCCCGCTGGTGAGTCTGCTTGGAAATGGGTCTTAAAAACATTTTTTTAAGTTTATTTGAATATTTTCTCTTTTGTAAGTCATCTGTGACCGAATGGAGATGGAACTGTATCAGCTTGAGCAAATTCACTCACCTAAAGTGATAAGGAGGCAAAGTATACTTTAATTATGATGATTTAATCTGTAGAATTTTTTTTGTTTAATGTATACTGCTTGCACTGTCAGGGTCACTCTGAGTCAGAATTCATGAATCACAGTGGCTAAGTCAGTAGTTGAAGTGATTTGACTTTTGGCTGAACTACTTTGTTGGTTACTGCAATGGGCCAGCTGCTTCTGATGCACCCCATCATGACCTAGGGTCACCCAAAAGCATCCTGCCTTAGGGTTTCCCTTTCAGAATGTTCACAAAAAAAAAAACTTCTCCCAGGTTTTTTCTTGATCAAAAATACCCCACCTTGGGGACTGGGTTAATTAATATAAAATTTTACTGTAGAGGCTGAGAGCTTTATGGTCTGCAGAGAAAGTGACAATTATCTTGTCTTGGATCCCACCTACCATCAACCCAGGTTTGATTTACCATGAAGGCAATGGAGCCTTCTGAACCAGTTTTGTACCAGACATGGAATTTGTGCTGCAGCAGAATTTCGATGGCGTTTTAGAGACAGTCCACTATGTCAGTGTGGGCAGCCACAAACCATGTCACACATAGTTGAGGACTGCACAATGACTCAACTTCTTGGAAGTCCTCATGCCTTGAACCTCGTTGATATGAATGCTGTGGTGTGGCTTGGCTTGACCGGATTGCATATTGCAAATAAATATAAATAAACTAAAACTCAAAATCCCAAATCAAGTCAATTCATACGCCCACCCAACACCAGGTTCCTCTTTCTCCTCCCAGGCCTCATTGCCTGGAGCATCTCCCTTGAAGGAGCCTTTCCTCACTCGTAGAGAAACTGCCAGATTCCTGAAATTCTCCCTTCATTGCAATCACCTGCTGCCGTTTATGGGGAATTGCCTGATTCAACCCAGGTTTATCTCAGGGTTGTCTGGCTCCAGTCCTCCAGTCCTTAACGGGAGAGCTACCCTGTTGAAGTTACCTTGTAACTCTGAGTGTTTTCCCATGTAGATATGAGAAAGAGCTTTTGCTATAGAAGCTACAATGGAACCTCCTGTGAGAATGAACTGCCCTTCAATGTGACCAAGAGGATGTGCTGCTGCACGTACAATGTTGGCAAAGCCTGGAACAAACCTTGTGAGCCATGTCCAACCCCAGGAACAGGTACAACTTCCCCTAACAATCCTGTTACATTAACTTTCCCATCATCTCAGCTTCCTCTCTGTATCAGTTAGTGTGAGTTTGTCAAGATCATGCCATTGCCATTGTCCAAATGCAGAGTGATGCAATTCATGTTAGCTGCCACCAACAGTACTTAATCTTCATGGGCTAGACTGAGTTCAGGCATCTGCCATCATGATCCCAGGAACAGGGCAGGATGGTTGAAAGTCTCACATGCTACAGTAATGGTGTCGGCACAAAGCAGCTGCAACCTCCCTCCAACCTAAAGGCAGCAGTGTGGCCCAAATATTGAGCAGTGGTGGATGTAGCCAAGACAGCTGGTGATATGACAACTCCGTTCACCTCTTCCAAGGAAGTGCCTAGAGAGCTCATGACAGGAATTAAAGGTGTTCCTGAGTGCAGACAGCAACACCAGTATCTGACCTCACTTAGATGAGTGGTCCCCAAGGGAGCAGGAAGGTGTTGATTGCATCCCCCCATTATTGGGAGAGTGAATCTAGCTGAGAGGCTACAAGGACCACACAAGTTTTTGTTTTATGTAGAATGGAGCACACTGCTGTGGAATTGTTAATTTTGGATGAATTGTGTTCTTAATAATTGCCAAAGCACTTAGAGCCTTGGGCAAGTGCTTTTATGGACATAAATTTAATTATAACTGAAATTAATATATATATATATAACAAATTGTAATATAAAAAGCCACAGGGGGAATGTCATGAGCAGTGCCTTTTTCCATGCATTTACACTGCCATGTAGATAGCTGCAGAATTCTTACTTGTAAAGCTGCTGCATAAATTGCCTCCCAGAAGGCTTGGAAGAGAGAGAGCCTCAGGCAGTGACTGAGGTGGTCCAAGATGTAGATAATATGGTGATTTTTGAAGAGGTGCTGCAAGAGCAGAGCTCCTACTCTAATAGAGTAGCAGAGCTCAGCATGACTGGCTCCTTCTCCAGCTATGAAACTGCTAAGGTCCACAGGTGAGGGACATTCTCTGTAGACTGTCAAAATAGTGGCAGGACAAGTTTGCTGTGGGGCTGGGATGTGCTGTCTCCTCTCCTGTCTAACTTAGAAACTCTTCACCTGGTAGTGTGCCACCCGTATGGTATTCCTATCTCCATAACAGCACAGGCTCAGCTCTGGCAGAGTTTAGGAACTGCATAATGCAAGCTCCTCCACTTGATTGGTTTTCATTTTAACAGTTTATTGAATGCAACCCACTTCTCAGGCATTCTCCCACTATCCCAGACCTGACAGTCTGTAAACTCACTCTCCCTTTCAGCTGCTGTTTCATGTTCCCCTTGGAAGGAGAGGAGCTTAGAGCCAGCTTGTGTTCACAAGCTGAACAGTGAGACTGCTGTGAATGAGAGAGAGTGTGCTGGGGTGGAGAGCTTTTTGCTATGCAGAGCCTTACTACATAATTCTGGGAGCTGCATAACCTATATCTAATGTGCATGAACAAGGAGCCTTGGAGATATCTGTTCTGTGAATTATCTGATATTATTTTCTCAGCACCCTGCAAAATTAGTAATCAAATAGAAGGACGATAGTGAATTTGTCAACATGATAAACTCCCAACAGAATACCTTTTCTATCCCAGTGTATGGGATTTCAAGAAAAGTGCAATTGAATGTTTTTTACATCCCACTTTCTTCTGAAGCTCAAAATGAGAAAGGAACGACTTCCTGGATTACAACATAAGCAGGAAAATCATTAAACATATAGTAATTAATGGAATTCAAAAATAAATGCTGACATTCAGCAATCAAGCAGAGGTCTCATAATGTACTGAGATAAAAATAATCACTTGTATAGCAAAAGACGCTTTTTATTATGTCATTGCTTTTGCTCCTAAAGCAATGATACTCAACCTGCAGTTGTAGTGCTCCAGGCATCTTTAATGGAGTCCATATAACTGAAGTGGTCCTTTTCTTTGCCTTGTCACCACATGGCAAAGGACCGAATGATATCCAAATGGTTCAGAACCTCTTGGGGACATCCTGTCCTACAAGCAACCAGGAAGGAGCAAAAAGGGACTGAAATGAGAAACACTCTCCTTCCTTCCTTTCAGTAAGCAGGCGTATGAAGAATGAAGAAAAGTACAAAATGTGCGAAATGAAAGCAAGCGTGAGAGATGAAATACTCTGTTACAGTCACAGAAAGCCACTGCAATAACAAAATCATGATAAAAATGCAGTATCACAGTGTCAGGATCACATACATAGAATATTTATGGCTGTGTGGACACCATTGAACAAGAAAGTGTCTATGTATCTGTTCTTAAATGCTCTTTAAACCCCTGCCTGGGTATTTCTGCAAATAGTTATAGAGTTAAAATATCTGTTTCAGGACTTTGCCTGGTTGGCTTTTCTCCTTTAGATGTTTTTGCTACAGTTGGAAACATTTCTGAACCTCTAATTCCCCTAAGGAATTGGGGGTTATCAAACACAAATTCCAATTGTAAATGGTTGAATAGGTACAGTTATTATGAGATAAGAATGTTTGGAAATCTGGGAGTAGGCTGCACATCACAGAAGCAGAGGTTATGGTGCATTGACCATAACCAGCCTGCTGGCTTCAGCCCAGTAGCTTATTAAAAGTGTTGTTATGCTTTGATGAGAACTACCGGTATATTGTTCCTTTCAATGAGCTTAGCCTATACATCATCTTCTCTTTCTGAATAACTACTATTTTTTACGTTTGTTTGACAAATAGTCTCACTGTCTTGTGTATTTGGGTAACAAAGATTATATAGTTTAATGTTGCACATGCATGTGGATCACGTCAATTAACATTAGACAGGCCCCCAACCTTCAAAAATAAATGCTCTTGTAAGTTTTTATCCTTTCTGTCACTTCTCATTTATGACCAAATTGTATCTGATTGGTTGGCTCCTCATCTGAGGTATAAGTAAATCATGAGGAACTAGTTACTATTAACTCTCGGCTCTTACTTTCTTTATAAAATGTAATGTAGTAATAAGTACAATATATGGTATTTGAAAATTTCATATAAACATCTAAATTTAAAAATGTCTCCTAAGTGATGGAGAATGTACCACATTGCATGGAAGGTTTTCCTACTGGTTAACACCAGAAACCATAGTTTTCAGTTTGTTTTAATGCTGATGTAATGACTGAAAGAAAAGTTTAGTAACATTTCAAAATTTAGTGTTAAATTCTGCCCTTAAATACATCATGAAATGAATAGGAACTGTATATTTACATCCCCAGGGCAGAATTCGGTGGTAAGTATACTATAAAGTTATTTTGTCCCAGCTCCCCTATTTCACTGCAAGATGCACAAGGCCACCAGTATCAGTGTTTTACAGATTCAACATAGCAAGAGAGGCTTCTCATTGGGTGAAACTATACGTGTTTATCAAAATAGGTTCATTTTTCCCTTTTAAAACTTCACCATGTATTTTGAAGGTTTTCTTATGAACAGTGCTGTACTGTTAAAGTCTTATTGACTCAAAGGGTTAATAAGACATATTTTACTAACAGAGGAGGTTTGCTGTCACACCCTGCACTAATTGATTCTATGAAATGCTGGGAAAAAAGCTTACTTACAAGAAACTGAATATATTGCCACTGCAGATCCACACTGTAGAAGTCGCATGCCTTGCCTTGAAAGACATGGCTCAACAGATAGACAACCCTAATGGCGTTTACTACTACATGCCGCATCTTCAAGATGTTCTGGAAGAGAGGGAGTAGTACCCTGAGTTCTTTGCCATTTCAGTTACAAAAATCTCTGAAGAGGAGAAGAGAATAGGAGAGACCAGTGTGGAGTGTGGACCAGAGTTAATGTATTTAACGAAACCTAGTTAATGTTAAATTACCTTCAGTTTCCCTCGTAAAATCGCCTCTGTAGATCCTCAACTGTAGGAGATTAGAAAGTAGTAACAAATCTCAAGCAGACAACTGAGTGCTACTTAAACAGAAAATGAAGGCCTGCTCTCCCAAACTCAACATCTGATCTAGCTCCAAATGGAACAGATAATGATATATAGAAGTGTGAATGAATTTCTGAGTGGCAACTGCACTTATTGGACAATTTGCTTTTAAATTTTACTTAGAAAAGCCACAGTGTTTCCTATCACTAGTAGAACTGACTGGAAGTGCTCTCTGAAAGCTGATGAAACTTAAAAAATAATTATTGAGGGACTTACACATTTTTTACAAATGCATAATTTGTTTCATGTTTAGCGGAATTTAAGACCATATGTGGGAATATTCCTGGCTTCACCTTTGACATCCATACAGGCAAAGCTGTTGGTAAGTTTTACTAAATGTATTATCAACAAGTGATGTTTTGCAATATGATGTGTCGTAGCAATTTAATAATACTGCCATGAACACTGTACACCAACTGTGCATAATAAAACTCTAATTCCATCATGGGGTTCTGGTGACATAAATTGCAAGAGTATGTGGTGGTTCAGGTCACTAGAACTCATATTTACTTGGATTTGTAATTAAAGTTATTTTAATACAAGATTTGCATGAAAAAATCTCCCTTCCCGTAACTGGCATTTTATGTGCTTCCCTCTCTCCCTTTGGAGCTGTATAATCTTCTGCATTTCTCTGCTACATCCTGACAATTTCAGAAAAGTTAAGAAAGTTTACAATAATATTTGTATCGTATATCTCAGATTTTATTAAGTATATTTCTAGTGCCACGTCTTCTTATGACTGCTAACATTTCCTTTCCCTCTCCATCCCAGGACATGGTTATGACTGATAGGCACTTTAAAAGAAGAATTACCTATAAGAAACTTCCCTCTTAAGATTCTTTGGGACTTCTCTGCATAGATAACACTTTATATCCTGGAAATAGATATTTAATGTTTACTGTTATCCCATTCTCCTATCTCTTTTCCTTTTTCAGCTTCCTACCTGATTTAAATTTATCATCCAAATATTGAGCTTCTTTATTGAATATCCTATAATTTATTTGCCCCATCATTCACAACAGCAGCATGTTTAGGTTTTTTTCTACATTTTATATATATATTTTGTTTATATATATATATGTTTAATACATATATAATTATTAAATGATGCTAAATAGCTGCAAGTACAGTAAAATATAGAGAATACATGGGGTACATCAAGAGATACAGTACTCTGTGATTAATGTATATTCACTTTCAGATATTGATGAATGTAAGGAGATCCCAGGAATCTGTGCAAATGGTGTTTGCATTAACCAGATTGGCAGTTTCCGCTGTGAATGTCCCACAGGATTCAGCTACAATGACCTACTCTTGGTCTGTGAAGGTGATTTGAATGACAGGTTTTTTTTCTGTTTTGTCACCACAAGCATGCTTATTGTAGAGTGGAGTATCGGGGCATAATTCCAATGCTGTTAATACCTTAGGTGGAACAGGTTGTGGGCATTCTTTCACCTCTTAATGACATTAGGAGACGCTTGTCTTTAAATATATGTGCAGGACAATTTCTGTCAGTTTTTGTAACATTGGTTTTCACGCAACCTGCTAACTCTTAAACATATTCCCTAACAGTCCCTTTTCCTTTCTAGGCCAGGCATTGTTTTGTTTTCTTATTGACTTTTGGAAGTGAATTTAGCACTCCTGAATGTGAGTGTAACAGCATTCTCTTGAACACCACACTTTTGCCGATGCATCTAATTTTTGATCTACTCTTCCAGTACTTTCCTAGGAAGAGACATATTGTATTAGTCATATCTAGTTGTACAATGTGGTTATGACAATAAAACATGGGAATTAAAATTAGATCATGGTCATAATTTTCGCTTGTGCCCTAACCTTAGATTTGAATTCAAGTCTAGAGGTGAAATCCTGCCTCTGTGGGAATTTTGCCATCGGCTTCAGAGGAGTCAAGATTTAACCCCAGAAGATTAGAATACTAACACACTGCACCACTTTCCTAGTGTTTTAATTAAATTATTATTTTGTGTAACTATATAGACTTACATAGGTATATTTATGTAGCCAGATATTTTATTTTATTTATTTATTTATTTATCTACACCGACTGTTACAGTTCCACTGTCAACACAATGCAGGTTGTATTAATTTAGATGGCATACATGGCTCCAAAGAGTTGAAGGTGTTAACGTGATTGCGGAAACTGTTTAATGTTAAAAAGTTTTAAACAAGGTTTTGGGTTTGGTATACAGAGACCGTAGACAGCTTAGTTCGATAGAAAAGACACAGGCCAGAGCTTGTATCGGGATTAGGATAAAGAAGATCAGGGATCTGAGGTGATGGGAGAGGGGGGAGCAGCCATGATGGGACATCCTTCCCCCTTCTTGTCTTTTCATCAGCCAGTGTCATGGTAACCAACGTGACTCGCCAGAGTCTTTTTTTTTTTTTAAAGGACCCATCTCCTCATTATTTTGTTTGACAATTAGGCATACTTTATGACGCATCAGTTTTGCTTCATTGAGTTCCAGGCTTTTTTTGTTTACCAAGCATGATTTTAACATATTCCTTGAGTTATATAGGTAGGCATTTTTGTTTTGCTTTTGTACCTTTCATTAATTTTTGTTGTTTATAGGTTGTTGGACATTTTATGAACTTTCATTTACTTTACAGTTGAGCTCACAATTAGGGCAAGTTTGCAGACCAAATTATTGCAATTAATCCCTTTTTTATGAACCAGTTCCATGTCAGGTCAGACTTTGGTTCATAAAATTTCAATTACAAACAAAAATTTTATTTTACTTTGAGCATATACAGGGGAGAAAAGGCATATTTAAATTGCAAATATCGCAGATTTTTTATTTTAAAACAAAATTTAAATTGTATTTAAATATTACAAAAATTACAGTAAAACGTTTCAGATATTAACAAAGCTAAAAACTTGAAACTTTATTTATAGCTAAAACAAAACTTAGATCTGGTGCTATTATATGTTTGAAGATATTGAAAAACAAACTGGCTTTTATTACTTTTTTGGCTGTATGCCCAGAATGGGTAAAGATGGAAAAAACTTTCTTTCCTTCTCCCACCCCCACCCCCAAGCCCGGTTACACAGTTAAAACGATTTAAAGCTGCACATTTACACAACCGTAAAAAATTTAATGCATGAATGGTTAAACTTTCTTATTTTGGGAAAAACTTTACCCCAGTGGCATGTTTACCTAAGTATGTTGCCTTTTTTTAAAAAAAAGCAATGAAATGATGTCTTTGGAACTGCTTTTGCATTCATGAGCCTTTTGCAATGCCAAAGGGTGATAAAAATTTGCAGGCATTTTTAGACCATGCCCACTTGCTTCATCAACATTTGTGAGGACAACATGGCCTTTGTAGCCATTTACTCCGCTATGGTGATCTAACCTATAAACACTAGCATTGTCCTATCTTACATGCACAGAACAACAATAGTTATTGACATTAAAAACTAAACGGGGGGGGGGGAGGTTTAGTTCTGCAAAATGCCTTGTTTTGAGAGGCTTCTTGAAATTAAATTCACAGTCAATGAAGTAGTAAGCACTGAATTAAGCTGGATTCTGCTAGCAGGAGGGTTACCCAGTTGTACTTTTAGCAAAAATTGCTACACTGAAACTACACTTCATTTTTGCCACATTTAAAAAATGCATTGAAGTTCTTACCATTTACAAAAACTACAACCCCTAAATTAAAAGAAAAAAGGGAAAACAAAACAAAGCACTTGTAAAAAGGTTAAAAATGAAGTGCTATAAAACAATTGATAACCCTTTTAAAAAAAACAAGATTAAAAGCATGCAAAACAAACTGCTAACTTACATTCTGATACTTCTGGGGTTTTCCTCCAGTTTAAGGTTGATTTATTTTTTTATGCATTATGACTATTGAAGTTGTTATACTGTAGAAATATTGCTTTTATTCCCAAATCAACAAACCTTTCCCTTTTCCTGCTGCTCCACATTTTGTACCCCCTATGCAATGTACCCACACTTTCTCATAAGGATTTTTTAAATACGCTGTTTAACTTCTGCATCATTTCAATCGCTTGCTAGTTTTTACACATTTTAAATTCCTAATTTTATGTTTATAGACCCTTGTTTTTTAAACCAACTTTAAAACAATTGTCTGCTAAGTTGCAAGCTTTTGGGGCTCGTCTTCATTACGGCAGGGAAGGATTGAACTTTTGGCGATCGATTTATCGCATCTCATCAAGACGCGATAAATCGATCGCCAGCGGTGTTCCCGTCAACTCCGGAAGTCCAGTTCGCCAAAAGGCGCAAGCTGGAGCCGACGGGGCACCGCGCCACCGCCGCCTTGAGGATGGCAGGTAAGTTGGCTGTAGAGACGCCGATTTCAGCTACGTTATTAACATAGCTGAAATTGCGTATCTACAGTTGATTTCTCCCCCCCCCCCCCAGTGGAGACCAGCCCTTTGAGTACATATTAACCCTTTAGACCCACTTAGGGACATAAAATGTTGTATTAATTTAGATGGAATCTATGGACCCAAAGAGTCAAAAGTGTTAACATGACTTTGAAACTGTTCAGGATTAAACAGTTTTTAAAAGGTTACGGTTTGGCATACTGACCTTAGCCTGCTTAGTTGCATGGCACACACACCATTACAAATCATTTTAACCTTATCTTAAAGATACAGAAAAGATGGAAATACAATTAAAGAAATGTAATGTGTTTAATAAGGCTTTTAGTTTACTAACACTCCTTGGGATATTTTCCCTTTATCTGGAGAGAGTTTTTAGAAAGAAAAAATAAAACTTGTTTGAATGGGTTTTTTTTAAGATGGCATTGAAGGTAGTAATAACTGTTCTTTTGTGGGGAAAAGAAAAATACCGGTAGTTAGTTGAAATGGGCTGGACATGTTGTTGTTACTATTGTTGTTAAAGTCAGATTCCATTTCCTAGGACGATAAAACAAGACAAACACACATAAAAGGGGAGAGAAAAGAACAACAAAGAGAAAATGCAGCCACTGTCTCCTGGGGCTGACTTTCACAGTTTCACTTACAATCTTGCCTCTGGAAAAGCACAGGCACCATGTATGGTCTTATCAGCCACTCCCTGACCTGGGGCACTTCTTTTTGCTGCTTGGGCACTTCTTTTTGCTGCCTCTTTATGAGCACAGACTTACAATTGTGTTACACGATATACAGTCCTGACCAACTAAGCTAGACTCCTCTTAGACAAAAGGAACAAGGAGAGAGAGAGTGATGAAAGAGAAGACATAAAGTGGAGAAGGAAAAGGACTTTGGGGTGAGTTAGGACAGACAGTCTCACATGCCAGATGGTGTTTGAGATTTAGTTGGAGGTAGCAGTTTCATCTGGGTCTCTCTCTCTCTCTGGCCCAGGCTGGTCAGGACATCTTTCAGGATTAGGTTGAATCAGATCCAAGGTCTTAGGAGTTGGTGAGGATAGCAGTCATGATAATGAAGCTTGCTCCAGTTGCCAATTTTTCTTCTAAAGAAGTTTTTTAAAGGACCCAAAAAGGGATTGGTGGGTTGAATAGCCCATCCCCTTATTACTTTTTATTAATTAGGCCTAATTTCATTTGATTTATTTTTCAGTTTTGCACTTATTTTGTTTGCCAAGCATGATTTTAACACAGTCCTGGAGTTATATTAGTAGGCATTTTTGTTTGGACTAATTTAGTCTTCTTGTTTTGCCTTTGCACCTTTTTTCATTAACATACATTGTTATAGGGTGTTGTAACATGTTTTGAATTTTTACTTACTTTTTATAGTTAAGTTTACAATTAGGGTAAATTTGTAGGCCCAAACAACAGGGCTTAGATCCATATGGTCTGATTCTTTCCTAACCCCAGTTTTTCATTGATGGAATTCTGTTAACTTCAGTTCATTCTATTGACTGGCTTTCACTGGTGCAGGAGAATCAGGATTCTTAAGAGGAGAATCAGGATTCTCCATGTTATCCTTCCATGGTACTAAAAATATATGCATGCTAGACCAAATAAATATATTGTGGTACTTGACATTTGAATTAGGATTCTTTATGTTTCAGATATTGATGAGTGTAGCAATGGAGACAATCTCTGTCAGCGAAATGCAGACTGTATCAACAGCCCTGGGAGTTACCGATGTGAATGTGCGGCGGGTTTCAAACTTTCACCTAATGGTGCCTGTATTGGTAAGAAATCAATTGATTCCACTGCTTTTCTTGAATTCATTTGTATCTATCACATTTACATGTTTTCTGTCAAGATGCAAGAGTAACTATTTCTTTTTAGTTTGCTTGTAAAAATGATGTAAAAACTTTACGATCTAGTCATATTTCTCTGTTCACAATAAGAAGAAACTCCATGAGATTTTAAAACAACTTTCTTGAGGTGAAGCTATTGGTAGAATATGTTTGAGATCCCAAAATGTGTAGACAAAAGGAAAGTTCCTATAAAAACGGTTTTGTAATGATTCAGTTTTGGTTATAGATAATTCTGAGCATGATTTAATTATTTACTAACTTTGTAAAAACATGTTTGTGAAAAAAGAATGATAAAAATAAATAATGTATGTCATGTGTTTTATGTTTTTGTTATAGATCGCAACGAATGTTTGGAAATTCCGAATGTTTGCAGTCATGGCATGTGTGTGGACATGCAAGGAGGTTACCAGTGCATCTGTCACAATGGTTTTAAGGCATCCCACGACCAAACCATGTGCATGGGTATGGAAGGGATATGCTTTGAGTTCTATGCTTTGAGTTCTAAACAATGGAATGTATCTAGAATTTGAATCTTATTAGGAGGTTATATTCTTATTAAAGTACTGATTTCATATATTAAGTATCAATTAGACAAATTAAAATTTTGTTTAAGAAAGTGCAAAGTGCATTGAAGTAAAATATGCTTGATCCTTGTTTCTTCGTCAGGGCCGCACATCACTGAATAAAATATAAAATCAGTGTTCATAAAGATATCTGATGATGATTGCCTTCATATTGAAGGGCACTTAATATGATTAAATTCCTGTTCTTATTGTGCTCATATGGTGATGTGAAAGAGATGTCACTAAGATACATAAATCACAAAACCAAAGGTTATTGTCCTTGATCTTTTGGTATGTTTGGATTTTTAAAATTGTAGACATAATATTATTATGAAAAGGTAGTGCATGTATGCAGCTTCTTTTGTGTCATTGTTCGGTTAATGCTTTGAGAAAACAGCCACATATAGCTACTACAGCTTTTGTAAATAAGCCCTCGTGTAAATTCTGGCTCTAAATAGGAGTTCAGTGTCCCTCTGGAAATATAGGCTGTGTTCCAATTTTCTTATACAAATATTGGAAACTTCTTCATATGCTGCTGTGTGTTCATGTGTGTCTTCCTTTTCTCATTTTTTTAAAATTGAATCACATTCAAATTATTTGTGGAAGGTACTTGGTAGCTGACTTGTTCTAAATCCAAATATCCAAACTTTGATTATTTAAAAAAGTAACAGTACAGTTTTTAAGACTTCAAACATAAATCCTGAAAACAATTGCATATGGTATAAATATCCATATGGTCCTGTCAACTCTTTTAAAAAGTTAAGCCACACCTTCCACATTAAAAATTTTTTTAAAAAAATTCTGCTAAAAAATCCTGAAATCTGCCATTTTTTCTTAGAAACACACTAGAAACTAATACTTGAATAAATAGCCTTTGCAAGACCCTTTTGTGTGCATACCACATTAACAAACAACTGGGAAGACAAGTTCCTGTTTACAAATGTATTTGTCTTTGCAGATGTTGATGAATGTGAACGCCATCCATGTGGAAATGGAACTTGTAAAAACACAGTGGGATCATATAACTGTCTGTGTTACTCAGGATTTGAGCTCACTCATAATAATGACTGTATGGGTAAGTACTTTAATCCAAATTTTAATGTCATTTTTGCTGCTTTGGTGTCACATGGGGATGTATTTAAAGAAACTATAAAAAACCCAAAACCATTGTTGGAACTGAGCAGGGTACTAGCAAAGACAAGGAGATACTCTTACCTCCTCTGTGCACTCTGTAGATAATATTTTCTCAACAAATCTTTATTTTGGATATCATTTAAAGAATTTTCTTGTTTCATCCTTTAAAGAGATGCAGGCTCTCACTTGTTGGTACACTGGGACTGCTTTGCTCTGATAGTGCAGAGCAGTCCCAGCCAGTGGAGGATTCATCTACTTTGAGAAACCTTCAAGTAGTGCAGCCATAGTGGCTTTTGTGCCATCCACCTCTTGGCTTCTGACGTAGAAGGAAAGGAGGCCTGACTGATACTCCCCTACACTCAACTGATCCCCAACTGCTGTGACAGTCCCCGGGGACTGCCATTGGCAGCCAGCATAAATCATATCAGGGACTGGCCCAGCATCATCAGGGGTTGCGAATATGGCTCAAAGTATCACTAGAGACTTATGCTGAACAATCTTCAGCCATAGCAATGATTCGGGCCATTACTGTAAATGATACTTCATCCCAAGTTGTACGGCATTCTTCCTTATTTACAGTACATTATTTACAATTGGGTGTTTGCCCAATGCATTAATAACATCTAAATCAGTGGTTCTCAGTGATCCCTTGTGTCCCAGTCAGCACACAGCTGCAGTCTATGTGGCATTCTCTGGGCTGTAACTAGCTCAAGGTGGAAGGGGCAACTGACCTGGGCACAGAGTCAGCAGGAGGATTCAAAAATGGGTGACACAGGATCAGGCCCAGCGGTATGCCAGCAGAATCAAGCCGAGCAGCATTGGCAGGAGGCTAAGATGCTTGGCACCCCCCTACTCTGCAAGGTTGCAGTTCCAGTGACCTTGGCTGCAGCAGGCTCCCTAGCACCAGGACCGCAGTAGTAGCTGGACAGGGTGGGTTGCACAGCTGAGCTGTGTGTCAGAGTACAGGCACACAGTGGGTGGTGCAGGGGTGGGAGTGTTGGGGCCAGTGTGGTCACCGGGAAAGGGGTGGGAATGTAGGGAGTTAGGGTCATGGGAAGGAGGGCAGTTGGTGCATGGGGGACAGACTGCAGGTGGGAGGATTGGTGGCTGGGGGCAGTTCTGGGGGAGATTGATGCTGGGGGCAGTTGTTGGGTGGGGGGCTGGATGTTGGAGGAGCAGTCCCAGGGGTGGGGGCAAGCACATGTGCCAGCCCAGTGTTGGGGAGGTCTGAGTGCTGGGGGAGCAGTCTCTGCATGGGGGGGGGACTGCATGAATGCAGGGCAGTCCCTGGCTGGGAGGGCACCCCACACTCGGGAGGGCTCTCCATCTTTGCAGGCAGGCTCTGGGACTACGCTCTCTGGGGAAGTGAGGGTGGCAGCACACTATGCCATGCTACTCTTAAAGTAAATTAATTTTAAAAGTGAATGTTTTGACTTATTTTGCTAAATTAAAATTCTCTAGGTACTATATCTATTTGAATCACATTGCTGTCATATAACTAGTACTAAACCTTATTTCTTTTATAGCTGTATAGGTAATATATATATTGTGTGGATGCAGCCCACATGACACATAGAGAGCTGCATATACGGCCCAAAATGTTAGACATGTTGAGGACCTTTGATTCAAATAATTGTGGTTTTGTTTTTTTTTTCAATTGTGGTTTTTCTAAGTTCGCTCACTTTGGTACCTCTTTTCATTCATGTTCATACATTGCAAAAGTATTCATTATATCACTGTCTCTAAGTTCTTTTTTTTTTCTTTTTGCTCAAGTCACATAGTGTTCTTTTGGAAACTTGGGTTCTGGACCCCTTCTTGTTGTTATTATTAAGACTTCCTCCCCTCCTTTTATACTTCCCACCTCTAGATTAATAGCTTGTTACCAGCCCACTTCAGATTTTCATAGCTGAACTTCCTTACCTGGGTGAAAGAGGGAGTGTCCTCAGTGCTAAGGAAATAGGTAAACCCCAGTATCAAGGAAGCAGTCTCTATTGGCCTTCCAAATTCTCTTGCCCTCCCAAGGTTACTTCATCTACCCACAGTCAGCACTGTTTCCAGAGTACAGCTTAGCTTTTGATAGTCTTATACAACCATGGTTCCTGGATAATCTTTTTTTTAAAGAGGGAGAGTAAAACCTTCCTGGACTAGAGAACAAACTAGGTCGGTTGACACCCTCTCCTCTAAGGGGGAAGTAAGAGCCTTCACACAGGCTGATCGGGCGGGGGGAAGTCTTTAAATTCCTTCTAACTCTCAGAGAGAACCAAAACACAGGCTATAAATCATTCTCCTCCAACAGAGGGGAAAAAAAGCAAAACTTGCTGCACGTGGGCAACAGAACGCAGCTTTAAATAGAATAAGATCTATAGCACCGAACTTGAGTCCCTTTTGTGTGGTAGAATGGCTGTTTATCCACGGCCAGTAGGCCCAGCAGCTATCCTCCTCTCTCATAATGGTACCATGTTGTTTTCAAGGAGGCTAAGAAGCTCAAGTTGATTCATAGCCTTGGGTCATTCATTACTATTTGCCTTCCTGGCCTGGAGCCCCATGTCATTCTCCCTCAGCCATGCCCCTACCCACTTGTGACAGCATAGCTCATCACAAGGAGATAATAACCAACTACAAATATCAGAATGGAGAAAACAGCATGGAAAGAGAATGGTTCATGAGCAGCAACCCATAACACAGAAATTGCCATGCTGCATCAGAACAGTGTTCCATTTAATTCAGTATTCTGTTATCAACAGAAACCAGAATGAGATGTTTCAGAGGATGGTTGAAACCTCTGGAGTAAACTATATGGATTACATACCTGATAGAAGAAGTGTTTAATCTTCAAGTCTCAAATTAAAATATTTTTAAATAACAAAGCCTAAGTTGTCTCTAAACCAACTAGAATTAGCAGCTAGCATCTTATTCTACCTGACACACACTCCTTTCCTTCCATCCACCCCATACTTTCCCATCTGCCCTGTTCACTTGTCTTTTTAAATGTCTGTAGAGCTAATTTGGCATTTTTCAGTGCTCAGTCTCCCACTTGTTATGGTCTCCCGAACTACAGAATCAGCTTGCAGGATGATTCAGGACTGACTTCAATCTGTATTTTCAAAAACGTGAAAAATAACAAAACACATTCAGTGAAAACCTGAGCACATCTAAAACGCCAGATAAAACCCGAAATGCCCCATGTAACATTTTTTTCTCTGTGTCTGGAGTTAGTGTGGCACAGAGTCACTTGGCAGCAACTGAACATCTCCAGATGCAGTAGCTGATGTAATGCTGCAAGTTTTAAAATTGTAATACCCTATAAAAGGGGTGTTGTTTAAATAGAACATATGCCTTAATGTACTGAAGTGAGAGTTACTTTCCACTAGCTGTCAACGGTTCCCTTGCTGCTCAGGATTTGTCTCTTCCATGGAATTATATATTGTAACTTTAGTGTGTTTATACCATACTGTATATACTGTGTCTGCATATACATTCTAACTGTTAGACCTCTTGGAAAGACTCAATCTCTTCTGTTTATTTACAGATATTGATGAGTGCAGTTCCTTCTTTGGTCAGGTGTGCAGAAATGGACGATGTTTTAATGAAATTGGTTCTTTCAAATGTTTATGTAATGAAGGATATGAACTTACTCCAGATGGCAAGAATTGCATTGGTATGTGCTAAACCAACCAGAGATTCCAAATCTCTCTGACTTGACGTAAAAAAAAGCTGTTGGTCCCATTTAGAAGTAAATATTACAATCTGAATCTCTGAGAGACTACTGAGAACAAAAGACTTACATTCAGAAAATTGGTGGCAAAAGCATGAGGGTTTAGAATAATGTCATTTGTTTTCGTTTCCCTAGCTCACTTAAGTCAATGAAGCCAGGAAAGAAACCTATAAGCTCATAAAAGACAGCCCTCTGGCTTACATCTGTGTTGTGGATGACAATATTATCAGTCACTGTTACATAAACCTAAATAATTTACTGTGCATTAATTTCAAAATTCCAAATCCTTATATATTCTATTTATTCTTTCTTTTTAAGATACTAATGAGTGTCTGGCACTTCCTGGTGCATGCTTACCTGGTACTTGTCAAAACTTGGAAGGGTCATTCAGATGCATTTGCCCACCAGGATATGAAGTGAAAAGTGAAAGCTGTATTGGTAAGGCTAACGGTTACTGTTACTTCTAAGTGATTTACCAATATAGCCCAGGTCCTGGCCACAGTTAATTTAGTTTTAAATGAAGCTTCTTAAACATTTAATACAACAATAATTTAGTTATATGTTATATAGACTTAGAAAGACACCTTCTAAAAATGTTAAAATGTATTACTGGCATGTGAAACCTTAAATTACAGTGAATAAATGAAGACTCGGCACCCCACTTCTGAAAGGTTGCCAACCCCTGCTCTAGTTCCATGCTGGAGAATCTGAAAAGGAGAAGAAAAACAAAAAGATCCTTAGGGTTCACCCATTTCACCTAGACTTAAACTTATAAAATATGTGACTACTGGGAAATTACCAAAATAACCCATTCTAACCAGATAATCTTGTTATCCCAAAGTTGAGTGTGTGAGTTCTAACTTTGCTGCATGAAATTGTGAGTTCATATCGAATCATTGATTCTTTCTGATAGGAATCTCAGTACTTCTGACATATTTCACCCTTCTGCTCACCATCTCTTCAATGACAGAATACAACTTCTCCAGATCACCTTTTTGATATGGTTATTCAAAGGTGTTTTTTGCATATTCATTCCAATGTTTTTCTTTCTCATCACTCTCTGGGAACCACAATCTCTTGCAACTGTGTCTGCAATTACATAGTGGTGTTCAGGTTAACATCATAGTTCTGTATTTTTTAAAGTACAGTAAAACCCCGATTTAACGGACTTCGGATGCAACAGACAAAATTTCTGATGCATCCAAAATCTGTTTTTCGCGGGCTGGCTGCTGGCTCCCGTCCGAGTCCCACCTGCGGGCGGGTGGGCGGGCTGCCAGGTCCCACCTGCGGGCGGGAGGGCGGGCTGCCGGCTCCCACCCAGGTCCCGCCTGCGGGCTCGCTGCCGGCTCCCGGCTGCCGCCCGGGTCCCAGCAGCGGGAGGGCTCACTGCTGGCTCCCGGCTGCCGCCTGGGTCCCGGCAGCGGGAGGGCTCACTGCTGGCTCCCGGCTGCTGCCAGGGTTGCTGCCGGCTCCCGCCCATGGGCGGGCTGCCGGCTCCCGCCCGAGTCCCAGCAGCCGAGACCCGGGCGGGCTGGCTGCCATTTCTCGGCTCCCGCCCGGGTCCCAGCAGCGGGAGGGCTCGATATACAGTAAAACCTTCATATAACCGACTAATTCGGGTGGGCTGCTGCTCCGACACCTCTTTTTTTATTATTATTAAATAACGGACTTTCGGCTTTAACGGACACCCCCTCGCCCGAATTAGTCCGTTATATCGAGGTTTTACTGTAGTCACTATATCCTTAATGGTGCTTCTCCAAGCTACTTTTTGTGTACTGCAATCGGAGATTTACGATTACTTTTGGCTTTGAAGCTATGGCCATAAAATTGTGAAATCTATCAGTGTTTGCTTTCATGCCTGCTAGATTCTTTAACATCTGTCTCATAAAATGAATATTTCTGGAACCTAATGTATTCCAAAAGGCAGTTTTAGGAAGAAGTATCTGCTAAATGGTGTGTTGGAAGTGCAGTTCTCCTTTGTTCCTATGAGAAAGCAAGGAATACTTGTAGCACCTTAGAGACTAACCAGTTTATTTCAGCATAAGCTTTCGTGGACTATAGACTACTTCATCGGATCCTTATATATCGGATCCTTTCTTTATGGATACAGACTAACACGGCTGCTATTCTTGAATGTGTTACTATGTGCACTCCACCATAGAATTGTGTATGTGTTCATGCACTCTTGCTCAGAGATTTTAGTTAGCAGTGTCTATGCCTGCACTCTATATACTTGGATTCTGACACAAGGGAGAGGCAGACATACCGCTGCTCCAGTTCCTTTTCAACTGCCCTTTGCTCGACCAAGCATAGTGGTGTCCACTGTTAACTTCTCAGCTTTTATCTTCTTAAGAAAATAACTATTTTATTAATTTTCTTCCTAGTTATATTATTTGGTTTTTTTTATTTGCTTTAGTACATTTGTGTTTCTGCCCCTCTCCCCTGATCCAGCTCATTTTAGAATATATCCTACATACCCAGGGCCTGGCGCCCTCATCTGTCAAGATGCACAGGAGCACATGGTATTCTCCCATACTAAGACTGGCCGATTCCTTAAGGAATTGGATCATCTCTTCCCATATGTTAGATCTCCAGTCCTGCAGTGGAACCTGAACTTGGTGCTGGCTTTGAGCCATTAGCTACATGCTCCTCATCACGTCTCTCATGGAAGGTAGCCTTCCTGCGGGCTAGACAGGTCTCAAAACTCAGGGCCCTGACGTTCAAGCCCCATACACGGTGTTCCATAAAGATAAGGTCCAGCTCCGCTCACATCCTTCGTTCCTCCTGAAGGGGGGTCTCTACCGACCACATGGGTCAGGACATTTTCCTGCCGGTCGTATGCTGGTACCAGTGCACATGGCGAGTATGCACATCTATTGTGGAATTGACATGAGCAACACATCTCAAAGAACACCAGTACTCTTTTTTTTCTTCTCCCATGAAGCCCTATTAGTTACAGAGGAACCTAGGTTTCCCCTCCTAAGGAGTACCCAAAAGGATCCCTCTGGTACTATCTCACCATTTGGAGCCAGAGCATCCTTAGATTATCCTGCATCCCAGCATATAATCTCCTCCCCTTTGGTACTGAAACAGCCCCACTGCCAATGCCTGGGTCTTTCTAGTAGGACATGGAGTGGATCCTTCCTCAGAATGGGATGTTTCCACCCAGGATTCTAGCTCCTTTGTATTCCAACTCCATTCTCTGGAGGTATTGCCCATGCCTCCCTTTGCAGGAACCCTGGCAGTATTGTAGGATACCTCCCATAAGAGGCTCCATCTTTATCAACAGGCATCGGCACCACAGAAAACTCCTCTCCAGGATGAAAGGAGCAGGAGTTAGAGGTTTAGAAGGTCCTCCTTCCTACCTGATGAGGTTTCTATGGCCCATGTCCATCCTATGCAAAGGACTTCAGGGGTTTTCAAGGTCTGATTAAAAGAATAGTGGAATCACTCCAAATCCCTCTAGAGGAAATCCAGGAAACTCAACACTCCCTAGGGGGCAGTGTGCATTGCTCCCCCAGGGCTAAGTCACCTATTAATGAGGTTTGACGGTCACCACCCCATGCTGTTGTGGCAGAATCCTGCTATCATCCTGCCTACTTGCAAGCAAGCAAACAAAAATATTATGTACTGGCCAAAGGACTAGAATATATTTTCTCCCATCCCACCCACAACTCTTTGGTAAAGGATGCTGTCAACTAAAGCAACCAACAGTATTCCAATATTCTTGGATAAAGAGCTCAAGAGTCTGCACTGGTTGGGCCAAAAGAGCTACTCATTGGCTGCTGTCCAGTTTAGGGTTGTGAATCATCAGGCCTCAATGGCAAAATATGATTCGACAAACTATGCTAATTTTTTTTTTACATATTTTAGTGACTACCTGCCACAAGATCAAACAGAGCTGTTTCAAGCTCTCATCTTGGAAGGCCAGATGATTGTCAAGACTTCCCTTCAAACCTCCCTCAATGCAGTTGAGACAGCTTCACATTTGATGGCAACCACCATCATCATGTGATGAGCCTCTTGGCTACAATCCTGCAGCTTCCCCAGGGAAGTTCAGAGTACAGTGAAGGACCTTCCTTTTGAAAGGTCTAAGCTCTTCTGTGGTGACACAAACCATTCACACCACTCCTTTTAGGATTCCAGGGTAACTCTGTCTTATTTTACATCCCAGGCCTTTGTTTAAGCCTGGAAGTGTCTACCCTAACATTGGTACAGCACGCAGACTTCACTGAAGCCACTCTGGAGTCAACCACCAGAGCATACGTACCAGCAAAAAGGTTCACCATGACCGCCATTCTTATCTCCACTCTACAGCAGAGCCCAAATCCAAAGCAAGGGCTTGCTTGTAGCTCTTAGACCACATATTGGCCTGCATGTTTGTGATGCTCCATGCAAGACCTCACCTTCAGTGCTTTCAGGCCTCACTTTGAATGGTTTACACCGTCATCGGTCTTTTCAAGTGAGTGACCATACCTCCAAGAGTTCTCTACTCAGTTGGTGGAAGGGTCTTCTCAGAGTTTGTGTGGGAGTTCCATTTTTGCATTCGTCCCCATCAAGGGTCATCACTACAAATGCCTCTTTACTGCATTGGGATGCCAGGCTCCACAGCCCACGGCAAATGGACTCCTCAAGAAGCTTGTCTCCACATCAGTGTTCCAGAATTCAGGGCAGTTCTCTGTGTCAGTTTTTTCCTCCATAACATTGAGGGCTGCTCAGTCAACGTAATACTGGACAACAGAGCAGCAGTGTACTCTATAAATCATTGGGGGGGCAGGAGGGGAGCAAGATCCTTATACTTATGTGCAGAATCACTAAGACTGTGGGACTGGTGCTTAGACCACTGAGCTAGCTACACAGTGGGATACCTTCCATGCTTGCAAAACACTGTATCAGATTCCCTGAGCAGGCACTTTGATCAAGTGCGGTTCCCAGATCTGCTTCTTTCTTTCTCAAGTCCTGACTTGAGCACCATAACCCACTCCAATCTGTCATATCTGCAACTCAGGGCCTAGCTCCTCCATGATTTTCAGGGATAGAAGTGGGCTGCTATCCCAAAGTTCAGTCTGTACTCCTGAGTAGTAGGTAACCAGTCATGAGGAAAACCTACCTGCAAAAGAGGGAGTCACTTTTAAGTCTGTTGTAAGCATAAAGGGGGGGTCAATTATATTTTTAAAGCTGAAGTCTAATGAATTAGGTTTGCCACTATATAATAGAATCCAATAGGATAACCCTTTTTTATTGAGTCCAGGGAGTGTTAGCTTACTAGATCAACTTTCAACTCTAACAGTATTTCTCAAATCAGGATTTGCTTATTCTTAACCAACCAACAATTTATTAATTCACCCAGAACCACATAAATATATAATCAATGGGTCACCACTCAAATGTAGATACAACCAATATATACACTACACACACAATTCAGACCTGCAAGAAATTACCACATGTAAGAGTTGCGGGTCAGAAATTATATTAAGGAACCATGGAAATTACCAAGATTTCTTGTTACACTTACTTATCAACAATTCTCAGTTATTTAGTACCTAACACATTTATCACGTGTCCAAGGGTGGACTTGTCCTTAAGGCACTTTGAAGAGTGTGGTTACTTCTCTTTCCATTCCATTCTTTTTCCCATTTCCCTTTTCCATTCTTTCTGAAGTCAGGCGAGAACATTTAGAAAGCAGTTTCAGGTTTAGACTCACTCAGAACTTGGACTTTAAAAACCACCTTTTTAAAACTCTTCTTTGGCTGTTTCATGTTTACAGAGAATCTTTTTTCCCCTTGTCCTAAAATATCTGCTCCCATTGTGGTTTGTAAACATTTAACATTTGTAATATGAATAAGACAATAAGAAGTGTCAAAAGATGTGTCTGATGGCACAGGGAGGACACCGATTCAGGAGGCAAAAAGCAAACACGGTTAGAACTGTACGGGATAAAGAAAACCAATAAAGAAGTGGAAAATTTCACATTTCAATCACTACTTTGAAAAGGAAAGAAGGGAGAGCTTTCTTGTGTCTGTTTTGCTGCTTGAACAGAGTACTGAGTGTGGCTGAAGTCAGATATCTTCAGATATCAAAGAAATACACAAAATTGGTGCCAGGTGGGCTAATGATGAATCTTTTTTCCTATTATTTTGCAGATATTGATGAGTGCAATGAAGACCCCAACATCTGTCTCTTTGGCTCCTGCACTAATACTCCAGGAGGCTTTCAATGCATCTGTCCCATAGGCTTTGTGCTGTCTGACAATGGACGAAGGTGTTTTGGTAAGATGCAGGTTAAAGTTTAAGATCACTGACAGCAATAGTTGACAGAACCTTTGCAAGAAGAGTGGGGACTCTTCAGTAACCTCGCAACAGATTGTTGCCATGTCATGCTCTTACACAAGTTTATTATGTTAAAAATAAACTGATTAGGTCCTCCCAGCAAAATAAATGTTTGTCCCATAGAGCACCATAATCTACAGAAGATAATAAATCTCTCTTACTTTCTAGTACAGTTAGCAATTCGACCAACAGTCAGTGTACCCTTAATCCTTTTTGTATAACTAAATAACTCACTGGTTCTTTTAAGGGTGGATTCCCTGCCCAGATGTGCTCCCTTTGTGACTCCCAGACTATTGATAGCCATTGTGTATGAGCTTCTACATTGGCTTTCTACACAGTCCCTAGCACAGGGATGCCATTCACCTCTGCCAAGATGGTATACAGCAGGGGTGGCCAAACTTTTTGGCCCAAGGACCACATCAGGGTTGCAAATTTGTATGGTGGGCAGGGTAGGGAAGGCTGTGCCTCTCCAAACAGCCTGGCAACGCACACTATCTGACCTCCTCCTACTTCCCGACCCCTGACTGCCCCCCTCAGAATCCAACCCTGCTCCCCCACCGCTCCGTCCCCTGACTGACCCACCCCATCCACACCCCCGCCCCTGATAAGCCCCCGGGACTCCCACACCTATCCACCCCGTTCCCTGTCCCCTGTCCCCTGACCGCCTCCGCAGAACCTCCACTCCATCCAGCTGCTCCCTGGCTCCTGACTGCCTCTTACCCAGCCCCTCCCCTGCTCCCTGCCCCCTTACCATGCAGCTCAGAGTGGCAGGAGCTTGCAGCCATGCAGCCCGGCCACAGCCAGCCCCACCACCCAGAGCACTGGTGACATGGCAAGCTGAGGCTGCAGGGGAGGGGGAAGATCAGGGGAAGGGCCAGAGGCAGCCTTCCCAGCTGGGAGCTCAGGGGCAGAGTTTGCCCACCCCTGGTGTACAGTCCTGCTGGAACTAGCACAGGACCAGAGTCTAGGGTAGACAATCCTAATTAGAACATGCTCTGCTGCATCCAGCAAATGCTAGGCATGACAGGAAACTTGCCTCAAAATGTTGCAAATCCTTTTATTTTTGTACTCCAAAAATACTTGTTTACCTGTTTGTATCAGTGGCTTGTTCCCCAGGCTGGCAGAATCTGAGGCTATGTAGAGCTGTCATTTGTAAAGGCAGGAGTGGAAGTATTTTTTGCCTGTGAATGGTCCGGGCTATCCTGCAGAGGGTAAATAATGTGCAAGAAAGTCTTAGGCCTCATATATACTAAAATGTTAGCTCGACCCAGCAGTGTTGCTCATGGGTGTGAAAAATCCACATCTCTAAAGGGCACAGTTAAGCCAACCTAACCCTCAGTATAGACAGTGGTAGGTCTATGGAAGAATTCTTCCACTGACCCTAGCTACGGCCTCTCAAAGAGGTGAATTACCTATGCCAATGAGAAAATTCCTCCCCTCAGTGTACGTAGTGTCTACACTGAAGTGCTATGGCGGCACAGCTGCAGCACTACAATGGCGCCGCTGTAGCATTTCAAGTATAGACAAACCCTTAGTCCTCACTTCAACACTGAATTCAGCAGACCGCAGTTGTACATAAATGGGTTGGTATCCTGTTTTCTGGGTGGGAAAATAATGGGTAAAACTCTGGCCTAGAATTATCCCTTTCATTTTCAGATACATTTTTCTCTAATCAGGTAAGAGTCTGTCATATAGTACGTGTGGTCAAGGAATGGTGTCCCTATCCTCTGCTTGTCAGTGAGAGGGGGTGATGGATGGCAGGAGGGAGATCACTTGATCATTACCTGTTAGTTTCACTCCCTCTGGGGCACCTGGCATTGGCCAATGTTGGTAGACAGGATACTGGGCTGGATGGACCTTTGGTCTGACCCGGTACGGACATAATATGTTCTTATGGGTTTTTTTTTCCATACCTAGCTTATTACTGTTGCTTTTGTTTGCTTGTTTTTCTAGATACCCGGCAGAGCTTCTGTTTCACTAACTTTGAAAATGGGAAATGCTCTGTCCCAAAGGCTTTCAATACCACCAAGGCAAAATGTTGCTGCAGTAAGATGCCAGGAGAGGGGTGGGGTGACCCTTGCGAGCTCTGCCCCAAGGAAGAGGAAGGTATGCATCATGGTTTATAATAAGTGAAGAAAAAGACTGAAGGAAAGTCTGAAATGTGAAGTCAAAATAATGCCTTGGCACAGCTGTAAATTAGCCTCCTACAGTAGTTCTTGTTGCTTTGGGACAGGGGAAAAGGCAAAAATGCGGGTTAGTGCGCAGAAACACAAAAGCCCTCACTGTCATTTCTTTTGTTACCCTACTGTTTGGTTTACACTAAACAAACTGAGGGGAAAGCATTAAAAGATTATGTGCTGCTCTATAGATTCTGTCACGATTACTCAGGCTTCATACTAGTAAAGGGTGTTGCAGTTGAAACTAGCAAGAAGGGAAAAATACAACTCAATAAAGGGGAAAATATATGTTAAGAATATCTTCCAAAACTCTCTCTCTTTCATAGGTGTTAATTAAATTCAGCTGCCTTAATGGTTTTGCTCACTTTCATCCATTTAGCGTGTCTGTTTATAATTGTTTAAAATGTTCCTACACAGTTGCTTTCCAGGATTTGTGTCCCTTCGGCCATGGAACCATCCCTGGGATTGATGATACACGGGAAGGTATTGCTTTATTTCTGAAACCACTTAGAAAATCTTTAATGCCCTGTTAAGTGAGGCGCCATTGGGTAATGCTGTTTTGTTCTTTCTGCTAAAGCTATTTTTATTTTGTGTTTTTTGTTTTGTTTTCAAGGGTGACAGAAGTTTTGGGGCACTGAGAATGCTTACAAGATATATTCTGTTTTTGAAACTGAATAGTTATATTTTGGTGCAAGACACACAGAACAAGATGCTTACTTTTTAGTCATTTCCTGCTTTTCACTAGAAATGTAATATTTAATGTAAAACATGGTTGTTTGACAGCTGAAAGATCATAGTTTATACATAGTATACTATTTTTCAGATGTCAATGAATGTCTTGAGAGCCCAGGAATTTGTTCAAATGGTCACTGTATCAACACTGATGGATCATTCCGCTGTGAGTGCCCCATGGGATACAACTTAGATTACACTGGAGTGCACTGTGTAGGTATGTACTGGTTCCACATTAGGCAGACAGTATATTGCAAGGATAGCAATGCTTAAAGTTCATAAACTTAAAATACCACTTAGCCTGTGTCCCAGTTCTCTGAAGTTTGTGTTTTACTTATTTCATCCTAGATACTGATGAATGTTCCATTGGCAATCCATGTGGAAATGGCACATGCACTAATGTGATTGGTAGTTTTGAATGTAACTGTCATGAAGGGTTTGAGCCAGGCCCAATGATGAATTGTGAAGGTAAATTATGATTTCCTCTTTTTTCTCTTAAATTTAAAATATTTTATTTACCATTCAGCTTTCATGCTATCGTTGTGCATGTCTTGCATTTTTATTACAAAGTCTAACTTATACGTTAAAAGGAATCTCTCCTCTTGAAATATGACAATGAAAAATAAAACCTAGGGTTCTGAAATGAGCTATGTAAAATGTTAAATGTTGCAAAAATATCACTTTTTATGACCTAGCTAGTGTGTGATGCAGTGTAACTCTAACATTCCTTTTGAAGGAAAAGTTTTCTCCTCACCCAGCTCTAGAGAAATATGTTGTCTGATAGAAGGGTTTCTAAAAATAACTGAACATCTTATATTTCCTCATCAATTCATTGTAATGGCCATTAACATGGCATGTGAGTGCAGATAAGTGTGTTTATTTTATTAGTCAAATACGCTGCTTGTTAGTTTTCCCCAAATTTTAGGGTGTGGCCTGCAGAGATGGAGGGAGAGAAGGGACATAAATAGGCTACTCAACCGTTCTCCAGAGTGTCGCTTTCATTTGAAAATAAGGGTTTAGCTGTTGTGGTCGCAAAACCTTGGAAATGTGTAATTGGTTCAAAAGGTGTGCTAAGTCAAATACCACTAATAATACTTTAATTGTCAACATTGACTATTTCACTGCTCAACAAAACATGTAAGAAAGCACAGAGAGGATTACAAAAATATATACATTTGGGATAGGCCTTTAACAACACATGGTGGTTGTGAAGGAGGGGCATGATTAGTTTATTTTCCTGAATAGGGACTCTGCTTTCAAAAGCTTGGGAAATGCTGGCTTATCACATCCTTGAAAAGACTGTCTATTGTAAATAGTGTCATGTAGTAAAAATCTCAACCAGAAACAAACCAAACCAAAATACAAAACACCTGAACTGTATATGTCATAAAATACAATATATATGAGAATACTCTGGATACACTTATTTCTTGTTTATGTTGCTTCAGAAATACACACAAAAAAATTCCATGATGAAGCATTGATTTCTAACACTTTTTGGATGGTAACACAGAAAATATGGGTATAAAGAAAGTTATAATGGTGCTATTACAATTAAGCTGGAACATAGCATTCAGTCTTCCTTTTCCTTACTATTCAGACATAAACGAGTGTGCTCAGAACCCTTTGCTATGTGCTTTTCGGTGTATCAACACTTACGGTTTCTATGAATGCACCTGTCCGGTTGGCTATGAACTGAGAGAAGACCAAAAGATGTGCAAAGGTAATTAACTTTTTTAAAGTTTTAGAAAGTAATAGCTATTGAAATGTGATTTCCCCCCATGCCTGTTACCCAGTAATAGCCAAAGTACAGTCAAATGGTTTTTTTCAGTGTATCCTGTATCCAGCTTTTTAATAAAATGTTGCAACAGGGCCTACCATATTATGGATGGACCAAATTGATACACTCAGCATTGTGTCCAAGACAGAATATCCCTTGGTGGACCTTGTTGTCTCCAGTTGCCACAAAAACTTGGATCAAGATGGAGCATTTAATGCTGGAACGTGACCTCTCTGTGGGTTATACTGTAACAATGTTAAAAATGAAGGTAGCTGCTATTTGCTTAATTGTATGCAAATCAGGAGTGGCTCTCAGGCTTTTGACTAATTGCAGAGCTCCCCTATCCCCACCCAGAATAGCCTGCCACCTCATTTACTCTTAATAAAAAGTTTGGGGTTAAGAAGAAAAATAAAAATTATATTTTCTGAACAACATACACTTCTACAGTTGAACCTACAAGAAAGCATTCATATTAGGTTTTTGTTATTTGAAATACAGCATATATATTTTTCAGACCTGGATGAATGTGTTGAAGGTCTCCATGACTGTGAATCAAGAGGAATGATGTGCAAAAACTTGATTGGCACCTTCATGTGTATCTGTCCTCCCGGAATGACCCGTAGACCTGACGGAGAAGGCTGCATGGGTAAGGCTTGGGAAGGAACACTTCAGATATTGCTCCAATATTAAAATGAAAAGTTTATAATATACAAATACATTTGGAAAATACTTCTTTTGAAAGTAATTGAGATAACCAGAGAGAGATTTCTCTCAAGCAGTCCAAGATCACTGAAAGGGGGGAATTTTTAAATAAAAATAGATACAGAATATTTGCTCTGTGTTGTATTGCTTGACACTGGAGTATTGGTATAAAGTTGTTACTTTGACTTTGAGCCAACTCCAGTTACCTTTTGGAAAAGCCAGCTCCTTAAAAGATATTATCTCTTTGTGACTTGGTTGTTTTCTGCATTGAAACATGAAAGGGGATAATTTTTTGCACAATTTTACCTATCCGAACCTCCTGCTAAATTGTGAATCATTCAATTGTAGGCTAACGGGGTGACCTTCAAAGTCATGAATGACAGCTAGGTACTAATTAATACACCGTTTGCTACTTGACTGTGGTTTAGATAAAGTAATTAGAGACACAACTACTCAGAATTGCATCTGCAATGTTTTGTAGGCACAAAAACGGAGGTATAGATTGCATCTGTACTCAGCTACATATACCCAAACATCTGTTCACAGAAATGGAGACACAAGGCCCCTTGAAGGCCTCTTCCACTTGACAAGTCTTCTCTAATCCTGTTCCATACAGTATCTCCTTGTTTTAGGGTTTGATTCTCTAATCTTTACAGTGAGTAATTCTTTCACAAGAAGTCCCAGTGAGCTCGAAACTACTTATCATAAATAAGAGTTTCTGAATTTGGCCCTTACGTCTATTTTTGCTTGTTTTTTCTGCATGGGCCACCTTTGCTTTCGGTGCAAAGGGTTGTAAGAATTAAAATTATTCTGACTATCCATTAAATCCTTTAATTAGTTAGCCAAAAGGCATCTCTTTTGATAGTTCTTTAAATATGAATAATAGAAGTAGAATTATTGTAGGTAAATAACAAATGATATATTTTCAAAAATCTGTATTAATAGTGGAGAAATTATATTTCTGTATCCAGCTTTTTCAGAGTTAAGGGGTAACAGTCTAGAGCAAAATATGAACATTTTATTCCAGCCATCAGCAGCAAAGAATTCATAGAAATTAAAAACCACCACAATTCAGAATAATTCTTTCATCTTAAGATGAATAGGCAAACAGATCCCCTTGACCATTACTGTAATTTGTTTAGAGGAAAAATGGATAGATCTTGCCAAGTGCTGCTTTGTCTGGAATCAGAATATTTCCCTTGCAGTGTCACAAATCCATGGACCATTCTGAAGCTTTTTGTGTTGACAAAAATATACTAGAATTTATCTCCCAAGCTTAAAAAAATAATAATAATTCTTTAGTTTTCGTAAACATCCATCCTGGTAATTGTGTTCAAGAGAACTGTAATAAATAATCTTCCCTCAGCAGCAGAGTAAAATCTCTCCTTATAGAACCTATTATTTTATTGTGTATTCAAAGAAAACAGTCTTCTTTAATCACAAAGCATATCAGTCTATTTGCTAGTAAGAAGTCAAGAATCATCCTTTGTGAGAGAGATGGCTGTTGGATTCAAACCTACCTGTTTTGCCCTGAGCAGCCAAACCTTCCAGTGTTGTTCTTTTGATCACCTATGGAAATTACTGTATCAATTTGTTTTTTGCAAGCTAATATGGGAAAAAGAAGGAACACTTTGGGATTATAAACCCTATTTTAGGAAAGGTGATTTAGCACATACTTTGCCTTCCTGAACAGGCATACTTTATAGAATCGTGGCCCTACTGTTTAACTATTAACTTGCTATTTCTTAATGGCTCTCACTATTTTATTTTGAATGACTCTTCATTAGTGTATTAAATTTCATTTTAATGCTAATTGCAAGGCAAAGTTGTAATGCAGTTGGCTTATGCCATGGTTCTCAACAGAGGGGTGAACATCAGCTTTGGAAGGCTTACTCAGCTGTCTTTTGGCCACCACATACAAATATATTATTAGTTACCAAAATGTTTGTTGTTTTTTTGCCTGCTGAGTAAATAACTCTGGCAAACAGTTTTTAGTCTGTCAATTCAGATAAGTTTTAAATCACATTTAATGTGTGTATGTGTGTGATATTTTTGTAAAGATGAAAATGAATGCCGTACTAAGCCAGGTATCTGTGAAAATGGTCGCTGTGTGAACATTATTGGAAGCTACAGGTGTGACTGTAATGAAGGATTCCAGTCAAGCCCATCAGGCACTGAGTGCCTTGGTAAGTTGATTTCCTTGACATACATTTCCCATTACATGAAAAAGTATAAACTCTGTTCAAGAAAATGGAGGTGGAATATTTAAATAAAAAATAAAAGCACTGCTTGTTAAGATTTCTACCAATAATCCAGACCCTGAGTAGTTCACATGTCTCTTGGCTGTGTGTATAAGAGATTAAATAATGATCCTTGATTTGTTTTTCAGAATAACGATAAACTGGGTTTTCAAAGAGAAAAGAATTATTTATTTTATTTCTTGAAAAAATGATAATTAACATTGCCAGGAAAAAATGACATCAAATGGTGGTTTCATGCCAAAGGAAAATAGTTTTCATATAGGTTAAGCGAGGCTGATGCTAATGTTAAATAACAAATCTCACATTAAGAGCAAAATATTTCTAATTATTCTAGTTATGAGCCAGATACTGCTGCTACAGAATTTGAATGTTAGATCTGTTATACTGTACAGTTGTGTGTAAAAAAATGTACAAACCATTACTTTTCAGTAACTATTTTGATCATTTTTTTCCTAACTCACTGTTTTGCTAAATGGAGATTATTATAGTATGAACTTTTAAAGTGAGGACAGGAAATATTACTGACAAAATTCTATATGCCATAGGCTCTAATTTCAGCCTGTAAATGAACATTTTAAATAGATCCTAAACAATTAAAAGGGAGGTGATGCAAACTTGAAGGATTTTATGCCTGCCTGGAAACAATAAAATTTTTTTTTAGGATAGTCTAATAACCTAAAGATTAAGGCAATTAAATGCTGTCACTGATAATGGGGAACAGGGGCAGGAGTGGTTGATGAAGCTGTTATTGCATGCTGAAGAAAGGAGAGTGACTAAGGTTGTTAACTGTCCTGCAGGGATTTATAATCTAGTAAATTCTGGAAAATAGCAGGGCATCTGATAATATCTTGGATTTTTTCAGTCTTCCTAGTGTTGAATTCACAAAGGCGTTTCTCATTTTAACTAGTAAACATGAAAGCTATCATTCTACAGAGCAAACAACTGGTTATTGTTTAATACCTTGGTGATTAACAGACATCCAGTGCATGAATGAAATCAGATTCTTTTAAAGCAAACTACAATGATTGTCAAGAATTGTTGAGATATAAGGATTTACACTCCTCCCCAAAAATGCAGGAAATCAGTTTATTCAAGAGTAAATGTGCCACTGAATGAAACTGGGTTTCATGATCCTCCTTGGGAAACGTTTTCAAGGGAAATATCTTTATCCAAATGTAGTTGCAGTGGTAATTTAAGTGCCTGTTCTAAACCTACAAGCAGATCTTCAGCATAGACACAGCTGCCATCAGTGTCATGACTAGTCGGTTAAACAGGTGAACTGATATCGCTGCTACCCCATCCTACACAGAGAGATTCTAGGCTAGCTACAAAGGGGACTAAGACTAGGTGCTGCCACATCTGACTTTTAGGCACCCTGCTGCTTGACAGGCTATGCTTTCTACTAGAGAACCATGGATGGATCATCAGCCAGAAGAGCTGATAATCTCTGTCTTGGCAGCTAGTGTAACCCAAGCCTAGTTCAACACAGAAGCCAGCAGATCTTTCTTAAAACAGGAAAGGCAGGTGTGGCAGAGCACATTTAATCTCAGTTATAAATCCAAAATTACAGATTTTACAAAAAGTCAGGAAAAAGATTTTGTAGCTATTGTTACATGCTGATTCAGTATATTCTGGCACTCTTTGCACTGTGTAATTGGTTTTTGGTTGTTCTTTTATTATCAAAGGAAGTGCAGCTGCAAGATTTACTCTTGAGCAATATTTATGGAAATACAGGATATAGTAAAACATGTTGCAATGCTAAGACATGAAGTTGTAGCAGTATTTAGTGGGATTTTTGCATTGAAAAAGGATTGTGATTTTTTTTCTACTTACTATGCAAGGAGTTCCATATAAATTGTTATCAGAGTGTTGATTCCATAAAAGTAGTAACATTAAAGGTGCAGGGCACTTTTGAAGATTAGTGACCAAGTGGCTCCGCTATTAATCCCAGCCCAACATCAATCCCAAGTAAATACACTACTCTTTTGAATGAAATATTTGAACATATATTTTAAAAAATTACATGTTTGGGGGAGTTTGCTTAGTGCCGTTTCCCTTCAGTACTTTTAGGGTCATGGTATCACTGCAATGCATTGTGCTGGGTATTTCTTTAGAATTAAAGCCCAATACATTTGCTGATTGTGCAATCTTGTGTCAGAGTTCCATTTAGTTTTAAGTATGAATCACACCTCTGTATGAACTCCAGGTCAGAATGTTCTCAATGAGCTCTAGCTTTCAACATTTCTTGCACAATCCACCTGGTTAGTAGAGCAGTAGTTGATTTCAGTTATTTCTTAGTTCGAATATAGAAGAAAGTGAATCATATTGACATTTTCAGAGTATGGCTCCACACTAGGAATATTCAGTCACAGGTGTAAAGTTTTACTGATATTTAAATTAATTAAGCATACGGAGAATTAAAATTGATAGCCATAGGCTTTAATCAACATAACTGCACTTGAGTTTACTGCCTTCTGTAAGAGGGGTATCCTGATTCCTATGCTCCTGAGTACAGAGATCAGGGCTCTTATATGCCAGACCAACAAAACTTTAACTGCTCCCCAACTAAGTTAAGTCCTTCTCCCCCACACCTCCACTTTGCCAGCTGGGAGATTGGGGTTACCCAATGCTGCCACCATTCGGGTGTACTTCCAAAACGTTGGAGGGGCCCCTGAACTTCCCCACCCTAACTTTGTCCCCCGCCCCGAGGGCCAGAGTCAGACACCTGGAGGCTGTTACCTCCTCCCTCCTCTCTTCTTGTTGAAGAGAGAGAGACCTTCCTCAGTTTCTACCCCGAGCTGATCTTTTACCTACCCCCCCTACCTTTCCCCTTCTCTTCCCAACCTAGAAGCAAAGGAAGCCTTAAGGGAAGTAAACCACACGTTTTATAAATAACAAGATTTAATAAAGAAAAAGATTATAGAACAGAGACATAGTACAGCTTACAATTTAGAATTCTCTACTTCTTATCTGAACTGGATAGGGACACCTCAGATAGGCACAGGCTTAATGCAGAATCAGAATTACTTACGTTTAGCTAAGTAGAAATATAAGGAGGAAAGCTGAGCCATCTTTACAGCTAAAGATGAACTCAGACCCTGGCTCCTGCCGCATGGCCAGCAAAACGAAACTGACTCAACCCCTCCCTTCCTCATGGTCTTGAGGCTTTGACGACACTCTGTCTTAGATAACATAGCCCCACCCAGGCTCTGTCTCAGATAACATAGCCCCACCCCGGCAAGGCACACTCCACACTTATGACACCTTCTATACAGGTTTTTTGGACCAACTGAAACCCAGTAAGATTTCAAGATAGCTAAATGTGGACTGTAATAAAATTATGTGGGGGGGGGGGGGAAGAACAGTGCAATGATTGCTTGTCTTTGGTAAATTTAATTAGATTACTATGGGTAAAAACTATCAAAAGCACCTAAATGACTTAGGAGCCTAAATCCCATTGAAACCCACTAGTAGTTAGATTCATAAGACATTTACAGGTTTCCGAAAAAAATTCTTTATAGCTACAATTATTAAAGCTAGTTTTTATAAAGTAATTTAAAAAAATCCTTACTCCTTTAAATAATGGATGTTTCAGTGGCCATTAGGTAAAGGCTATAAAGTAATTCCCTAAGGGACTGAAGTAATATTCAATAAAATTAATAATTACTTTACATTTCAAACTACACCCCACACTGCTGTTCAGCACAGACTTTGTCTCAGGTCCACCTTGGTAGCTATGACATCACCACATGATGTATGGTGGGATTACCTAATTTCATTAATAAATATTTGTAGGTCCCTTTTTAAAACAGTGAAATGTGAAAGCTTCAAGTCAGGAATAGCTCTTAACTAAATACATACAGTCAATTTACAGAAAATAATTCTCTTCCAACCAAATTGAATTTTATTAATCTCTATAATTGCTGCATTACAGGTTTTATTTTTAATGAAGAGACCATTTAATATCACTGTGTAATTTTAGCTGGTAGTTCAAATTAAGGGGAACAATAAGGGCATATCTAAAAAAAACCTAACTTACGACGGGAAGTGTAAGTTATAGCTCTTTGTACTTGCTGATTCTATTCCTCAGTAGATTTGCACAGAGAATGATCAGGCAATTTGTCTCACCTATCCTCCCTCACAGTATCTAACAGAACAAATGTAAGAGGTGAGTAGTGTACCCCACCAGCAGAAGCCATTCTTCTGAATCAGTTTAGACCTATGTCTTTTGGGGTTCCCCAGCAGAGAACAAGTTAAAATTTGCTTGGCTTCCTAAACATCTCTCCTGGTGGATTTTCTTATACTGCATAGGATGGAGATATTATGCTTCCACAAGCCAGTGCAAATCCAGGAATGAATATGATCCATTGTGTATCACTTTTAGTAATAATTTTTAGTAAAAAATCACTGCTTTTTACTGTGAAAGGAAATATTTTTCCAGTGAAAGCTACTTTCAGAGAATGGTCTGCAATAAGGAAATCCAGTCCATTTTAACTAAAAATCAAATGACACTGGACCTATTACTAGTGTTGGTATCCTCTGCATAAAAATTATGCTAATTGGGGGAATATTTAGCACATTAAGACCATGTTCACTCTTAAATTTGCCAGTTTATTTTATTGTTCACACAAGTAAGCTACTTTGCCAGGTTCATTGGGGGATGCTCCAGGATGTATTATTCTGAGACATAACTGATACCAGGTCTACTGACTCACTTTGGGGAGCCCTAAGAAGCCTTTCCAAGCAGTAGATTGTCAAAGTATTTTTAAGGTATGGTAAGATTTCTTTTAGTCACTCAGCACATAAATCTGGGCTCGCTGCTGCAGTTTTCTTTTCTAGCTCACTTTTAAAAGCATTCATATGTATGGCCCATAATAGTATCAGTGAGACTCCGTTTAATACACATCCAGCTCACATTTTTTCTTGACCCCTCCACTCTCTCCTTTTAGATAACCGCCAAGGATTCTGCTTTGCTGAAGTGTTACAGACAATGTGCCAGATGGCTTCCAGTAGCCGTAACCTTGTCACCAAGTCAGAGTGCTGCTGTGATGGGGGGCGAGGCTGGGGTAACCAGTGTGAGCTTTGTCCACTGCCAGGAACCACCCAATATAAGAAACTCTGTCCACATGGACCAGGATATACAACAGATGGAAGAGGTAACGGTGGGAAGAGCAGATGAAGAGGTAGAGGAGAGGAAATAGACAAAGATAACACAAAGAAAGTAACATGCTTTCTTAAATCTCTGAGATGTTTAGCTGAAGTTACCAGCATTTCTGAAGTTGACTGCAAAATTGCTCGGCTTGGTATTTTCTATATATTCAATAATAATTGATTTCATATGCTTTTCAATGGGCAGCACCTACACATCCTTACCCAGTGCCTGCTTTGGGAATATTCACATAAGCAAGGATTTGCAGGATTGAGTCCTAAAACAGGAGACGATGACTAATAAATTGAAAGGCTAAAAGCAGTCTAGAACAGGGATGGGCAAAATACGTCCTGAGACCAGTGTAACATTTCTGTCTGGCCTTCTCTGCCCCCATGTGATCTCTGAGTCCGGGCCACTAAAAGTCCTGCGGCACAGCGGGGCGCTCAGGCAGGCTACCTGCCTGCCATGGACCTACACTGCTCTCAGAAACGGCAGGCTGCTGTTAGCAGGTCTCTGTGAGCCCCTGGCAGGGGGAAGGAGATGTCTCTCCATGCGCTGCCCTGTACTGAGGGCAGCACAGAGACCCACTCTCCCCCTCCCGCCAAGAGGCACACAGAGACATGCCAGCAGCAGCCTACTGGCTGGGAGCTGCCTGTGGTTAAATGCCTCCTGGCCAGAGCCTGCACCTTGCACCCCCTCCCACACTCCAACCTCCTGCCCTGGGTCAGAACCCCCTCCTGTACCTTCCCAGAGCACAAACCCCTCACCTCCTCCTGCACCAGCCCAGAGTCCCCTCCTGCACCAAACTTCCCCCCCTTCCCCCCTCACCCAGAGCCTGCACCTCATCCATTAATATAGTAGAAATGTGCAGCCCATGACGACTTACCAAAATATGTGGAGTGGCCCTCCTTGAAAAATTATTGCCCACTCCTGGACTAGAAGCTGTTGGCTGGTACAAACGGTATATACATGAGCCAAAAGGCATCAACAGCTGAAACCTGTAGCTACACAATAGTTTCATTGTATGAGCTGCATATTTCTACAAAGGAAGCATAAACATGTGTTTTTAATTCTTTAACATAATCTAAAGAAAAGTCACTTCTGTTAAATATAGACATTGTGTAAATTAAGTTCACAAAACTGGAGCTTGGTTTCTCAGTACATCAGCAGGAGAATTAGGTTGGACCAAGTTACAGAGTTCAGATCCAGATGCAGAACAGAATTTAACAAAAATATGAAGGGCGATTGGATTGGGCTCCTTTTCTAATGACAAAACAAAGGAGTTTGTAGTAGAAACAATAGAAAAGTTGGTAGAATATTAGTGTAAAAAGGAATCCGTATACACCCAGTACTGTTTCAATGTCCTGTAATTCCATCAGGGTTAGCAAGCTGGAGTTTATCACTGAAAACAAGATAATTTTATCCGCTCTCAAAAATGGCGAGAGAGAATTTTTTTTTAAAAAAAGGATGGGTAATGAGTGTAGTTTTAAAAATTAGATGTTTCTAGATTGACTTAGACTGTAGATGCCACGTTCATGTCTGATACTAATGAGCTTCTGCTTATCCTATTTTAAAAGACGAAATGTTTATATTTCCTCTCCAGACATTGATGAATGTAAGGTTATGCCAAACCTGTGTAGAAATGGCCAGTGCATCAACACAATGGGTTCCTTCAGATGCTTTTGTAAAGTTGGCTACACCACTGAAATAAGTGGGACATCCTGTGTGGGTAAGGTTACCACTATAATGCTTAGTATTTTTGCTAATCCAACCGATTAAAAAAAAAATGCTTATTTTCATAGTAAATTCTTTAAATCCTCAAAAGACAAACATACATTTTTGTCTTGATACTTAGTTTTGGCGAGCCCTGAGACAGCATATTACAGTTCTGCTAACCTAGTGGTATTTCAGCAACAACATGAATGAAATACCACTGAAGTGGCCACTAACAAGACAAAAGCTTATTGGCAGGTAGAGGCTAATAATTAATTGCTCCAAAGGACATGTCAGGAAGTTACCATTAATTAAGACTAAAGGGATCTCAAAGTGCCCCTGAGTGAGGGGCTTTGTCTTGAGAAATTAGTTTCACTGCTCTAGCTGATCCTCAAAGCAAATGCACTGTTGCTTCAGTTATGTACTCTCAGATTACTTCATTGGTAGCTTGCATCTGTAAAGAAGAGGACAATTAGGAAGTACAGAAAGAATTATGAAAATAATTTGGAAAAATTAGAGATTTGTTCAGTAGCATTCTTATAAGTAAATTAATATTTTACTAATTACTGATTCTCCTACTTAGATCTTGATGAATGCTCCCAGTCTCCAAAACCATGCAACTTTATCTGCAAGAACTCAGAAGGAAGCTACCAGTGCTCATGTCCCCGTGGCTACATCCTACAAGAAGATGGAAAGACATGTAAAGGTGAAAAAAGTTGTCAGTTACATCTAGATTTGTTATTTTATGGGATGGCTACTTTATAAATAGTAGGGCTGTCAAGCGATTAAAAAAATTAATTGCACTGTTAACTTCCAAAAATACTTAAAGAAATCTGCCACAGGACTCTGTTACCTCTGGTATTCCATTATTTCTCTTCTACATTTTCACATACAGTGAAACCTCGATTTAACGGACTAATTCGGGCGAGGGGGTGTCCGTTAAAGCCGAAAGTCCGTTATTTAATAATTTTTTTAAATTATTAAATAACAGGACTTTTGGCTTTAACGGACACCCCCTCACCCGAATTAGTCCGTTATATAGAGGTTTTACTGATCACAGCTCGGAGCGAGATGTCAAACCCACCCACCCCCCCCCCCCGCTGCGGGGAGCCGGGCGGGGGGGGGGGGGGGTTTGACAGCTCCCACCCGGCTCTCCGCTGCGGGGAGCTGGGCAGCCAGGTTGACAGCTCCTGCCCGGCTCCCCAGGGCGGGAGCCGGCAGCCCCCGAATAACGGATTTCGGATGCATCGGAAATTTTGTCCGTTGCATCCGAAGTCCGTTAAATCAGGGTCCGTTAAATCGAGGGTTTACTGTATATTGATTTCAATTACAACACAGAATACAAAGTGTACAATGCTCACTTTAAAAATTTTTATTACAAGCCTTTGCACTGTAAAAAAACCAAGAAATAGTATTAGGTGAATTGAAAAATACAAGTACTATAGTGCACTCTCTTCATCATGAAAGTTGAACTTACAAATGCAGAATTATGTACAAAAAATGCATTCAAAAATAAAACAATGTAAAATTTGAGAGTCTCCAAGACCACTCAGTCCTACTTCTTGTTCAATCGCTCAAACAAGTTTGTTTACATTTGCTGCCCACTTCTTGTTACAATGTCACCTGCAAGTGAGAACAGGCATTTTCATGGCACTGTTATAGCCTATGTGGCAAGATATTTACATGATAGTTGTGCTAAAAATTCATATGTCCCTTCATGCTTCAACTGCCATGCATCCATGCTGATGATGGGGTTCTGCTCGATAACTATCCAAAGCAGTGCAGACTGATGCATATTCATTTTCATTATCTGAGTCAGATGTCACCAGCAAAAGGTTAATTTTCTTTTTTGGTGGTACATGTTCTGTAGTTTCTGCATCAGAATGTTGCTCCTTTAAGACTTCTGAAAGCATGCTCCACACCTCATCCATATCAGATTGTGGAAGGCACTTCAGATTCTTAAACCTTGGGTCAAGCACTTTAAAGCTATCTTTAGAAATCTCACATTGGTACCTTCTTTGCATTTTGTCAAAGTGTTCTTAAAATGAATAATATGTGCTGGGTCATCATCTGAGACTGCTATAATATGAAATATATGGCAGAATGCATGTAAAACAGAGCAGGGAACATACAATTCTTCTCAAGGAGTTCAGTCACAAATTTAATTAAAGTATTCTTTTTTTAAGAAGTGTCATCAGAATGGATGCATGAAGGGGCATACAAATGTTTAGCCTATCTGACACGTAAAGACCTTGCAATGCCAGCTACCAAAGTGCCATGCATGCCTGTTCTCACTTTCTGGTGACATTATAAGTCAAAAGAGGGCAGCATGATTGCCTGTAAAGTAAACAAATTTGTCAGTCTTACCAATTGGCTGAACAAGAAGTAGGACTGAGTGGACTTGTAGGCACTGAAGTTTTAATTGTTTTGTTTTTGAGTGCAGTTATTATGGAACAAGAGATCGACATTTGTAGGTTTACTTGTCACAACAAAGATTGCACTACAGTACTTGTATGAGGTGAATTGGTTTATTGTTTTTGCAGTGCAAATATTTATAATAAAAATAATATACACTTTGATTTCAATTACAACACAAAATATAGTATCTGAAAATGTAGAAAAACTTCCAAAATATTTAATAAATTTCAATTGGTATTCTATTGTTTAAGAGTGTTATTAAAACTGCAATTATATTTTTAATTGTGATTAATTTTTTTTTGAGTAAATTGCGATTAATCTATAGCCCTAATAAATAATCTCAACTGCAAGAGGTGATAAAACGGCTGCAGCTTCCAGGGAAATCTCTGGTCCAAAGTCAGTGATGATATCGAAGGTGGTATATGTTGCATGTCAAGTATAAGTAGTGTACAACTTTCATACGAGCTGAATATGTTGGATTTGAAAAAAAAAGGTAGAATGACTCAGGAAAACCTTGCACCAATTCCAACTGCAGTAGTAAGCTAATGCTAATTTACCTTAGGTGCATGATGGTCAGAAAATGAGTGGCTAACAGACCTGATTTGCAACTCCATTGCACTAGTTCTACATGTGTAACTTTGTTAACTTCAAATTGTATTTACACCAGCATAAAAATTGGGGTTAATAGAGTAGAGAATCAGGGACAACACTATTTAACTTGCTCCAGCATGTACTTCCCAGATGAATATGGATTTATGCTTCAAGTAATAAAGAAATTATTATCAAGTTAAAAAGGAAGTACTTTCAAATGACAATCTTGTTTAAAGAGAACAAACATGGTTAAATATTTTTCACTGAGTCTTACTCAGAGAAATCTGCTACTTTCAGATCTTGATGAATGTCAAACCAAACAACATAACTGCCAGTTCCTCTGTGTCAACACTCTTGGGGGCTTCACATGTAAATGTCCACCGGGCTTCACTCAACATCACACTGCTTGTATTGGTAAGAACACTTCAACCGTAAATTTCCGTCCGTTTCTCTGTTGTAAAAACAAGGGCAATACGTATTATGAGCCTTTTGATCTATTTATTTTGTACCACAGATGAGTATTTTATTTCTCAGTAATTCAAAAAGGCAGATAATTATGAAAAGCAAAAATATCTGAAGCTCATCTACAATAAGCATTTTTGTAGTGACTATTTTTAGGTAGAGGTAACAAAGTCCTGTGGCACCTTAAAGACTAACTATAAAGCTTTGAAGCATAAGCTTTCGTGGGCTAATACCCACTTTGTCGGATGCAAGCAGTATTAGCCCATGAAAGCTTATGCTTCAAAGCTTTATAGTTAGTCTTTAAGGTGCCACAGGACTTTGTTACCTCTGCTATTCCAGACTAACATGGCTACCTCTCTGATATTTTTAGGTAGTTACTGTATATTAATCCTAAATGTAACCACATGGAGACAGAGGTAAAACTTTAAAATCTGACTTAAAAAAAAAACAGATTAAAGAATGTTTTCTTTTTCTTGATAGCTACAAATGTCTTTAAAACCTTTAGCATATATATCTTACCGATTAAAGCCATCCTCCTTTTTCCTCCTCCAGTCTGTACCTGTATTTTGCACCAGAGACTGAATCACAGCACAAGCACAAATATTTGAGTATTTATGGCTCTAAGTCTGCAAATTAAGTAATGAGACTTGCAAGTTTAGTAGGTGTAACCTCCACCTACAAAAAGGTGTGGATATTTACCCTGTATGTGTAACTTCTTAACCCATTCCTTATATACTTTCTTTCTCCTCCTTTATCTGTATAAATATTTTTAGTTAAACATCACTGCATTTTTTTTCTAGATAACAATGAATGTGGTTCACAGCCATCACTTTGTGGATCAAAAGGAATCTGTCAAAACACTCCTGGAAGTTTCAGCTGTGAGTGTCAGAGAGGCTTCTCTCTGGATTCTACTGGCTTAAACTGTGAAGGTAAATTTTGAAGGCCATACATTCTCTGCTAAGGCAGAAATCTGCAGTTCTTTCTTAGTTATCTGAAGGAACATAGTTACTGAAGTCACAAATCCTAAAGAGAACATTGGGATTGTGCCCTGTCGAGCCCAGTCCTGCTAGGTACTGAACACGGCCTCTCAGGAAACACTCAGCACTTTGCAGGATCGGGTCCTATGTATGTATCCAATATGTATCAAACAGTGTAGTAGTTACTGTATATGGGCCAAGTCCTGCAACTCTTACTAAAGCAAATAGTTCCCATAAGCTTCATCTGAACTTACTAGTGTGTATAAGGAGCCAAATTACAGATGCAGCATTAAGCTTGGGTGAAGAATCTTCTATGGCTAAAGTATGGTCCTCTAATTGTAGTTATTGAAATAAGTTATGTGTGTGGTGGTGGGGTTGGTTTGCTTACTTGTTGTAGCCAGTTTGTGTAATCATTTCTTCTTCCACATTTTACTCGTCTCCCCCCCCGAAGATGTGAATGAATGTGATGGAAACCACAGGTGCCAGCATGGCTGCCAGAACATCCTGGGTGGTTACAGATGTGGATGCCCACAAGGGTACATTCAACATTATCAGTGGAATCAGTGTGTTGGTAAGAATAATCTCCTTTTGATGCAGTAGTCCACAAGTTACAGAACAATGACAAAAATATTTCTATTTTCAGAAATCCCATGAACATCTTTAAGGTTCACTTCATTAAACTTGTGTAGCCCCTCTGACTCATGAAGTTGAAAGGGGTATAGTTACATAAAATCATGTCAGCTGACTGTTACTGCCTTGCAATAGGAGGAAAAGACACAGATATTCAAGATAATTTCTACAGAAGGCCTGTAAAGCTCTTACTAGGAAATAGTTAGCACTTTAGTGCTTTCCAGCTATTGACTAAACAGACACACAACCACAAATGTACAAACCTTCCAGTTGATATATACAGCAGCAACGGAAGCAAATGAAGTAAAAACAAAGGTTAACTATAAGGATTCCTGCCTCCCGCTCACCCTCAAACACTCAGGATTCTGTAAAACAGAATTAGCAAGAATACAATTAAAAAAATCATAGAACACATTTTTCAAATACAAAGACAGATGATGTGATCCATATTTCTTTCAAGGGCAAGAAGGGAAGGAAAGATGATCAAACGTAAGGTCAGCAAGGACCCACTCAATAATATTTTTGGGAGAAAAACTTTGTTTTAAAAAGTGGGACAGGATGAAATTACATAAAACATAATATAATTTCACTTCTAAATCAGAGATTCATATCTATCCCAAGTAGATATGTAATGATCAAGAGATTTTTCCTTATGGAAGAATCCCTATGTAGCATGGATAAAAGCAATATGGCTTAATGTAAATGCTATAGCAATTTACAGAGATAAGTACAAATGTCATCTTTCTATATGCTTTTTAAAAAACAATCCTGTGTGTAGCAGGAATTTTAAAAAATTATGCCAGAGCTAAATGTCAAAAGAAAATGATAACAGATAGTTTCCAAAAGACCTATAGAAAACTAATTAGCAATTCTATATGATATTTCCACAAGGCTTACCATTTGACATCCCTGTTTGGTAATCTATGGCAGTGGTTTTCAACCATTTTTCATTTGTGGACCCCTAAAATATTTCGTATGAAGATGCGGATCCCTTCTTAGATATAGTCTGCAGTCCCCAAGGGGAACAGCAGACCACGGGATGAAATCCACTAATCTATGATATCGGGAATGAGTTGGTGTTTTCAGTTTAGTAGCGAAGTTAAGAACTGAATGTGAATTACTAAAGAGGCAGTTATTCTAGCCATTGGAAGTATTTTGGTTCAAGGTTTGAGTATATTGGCAGAGCAGTGCATATTCCACGGCCCATTCTGTACCTGTTCTCATTAGAAACAGGAGATTAGCATCCAGGACTGTCAGCCAATAGTCACAAACAATTCACTTTTTAAAGAACCAAAGATGCATAAAGTATACAGCATTTAATTTAAATGATAAAAAGGATCTCAGAAATGCTTATATTGAGCAGATTGTTAGTTTTTCAATTAGTTTTAATGTATCCACTTATTATAAGTTTACATTTTTATAGTAAACAGTGTTTTATCCAGTACTTCACCAACCGAAAACTCTATAAACCAGCATTTCTGATCTTCACTGAAATTCCAGTTTAGTCCAGTTGTCATGGGCCAGCAGATTGGGGCACGGAAGGAGGTATGGAGTCCCATCCCAAGTGCGGTCTCCGCAGCTCCCATTGGTTGGGAACTGTGGCCAATGGGAGCTGTGGGAACGGTGCCTGTGGGCAGACGTAGCGCACAGAGCCACCTGCTGTGCAGCCAGGAGCAGCCAGGGAGCCACTTAGGTGAGTGCCTCCTGAATCCAGCAACCCGCAGCCCCAGCCCCCTGCCCCCCCAAGCTGCTTCCTGCACCCAAACTCCCTCCCCAAGTCTGCACTCCACACCTCAGCCTCACAACCAAACTTCCTCCCTCTTAGTTAACTGGCATTTTTCACTTACTGGCACCCCCCCCATTCCCCTAACATGCCGGATAAAGCAGCTTTTACTGTATATTGTAGATAAAAGAATCCAACAGCATGAAAATAGGAAACTGGAGGATTGAGAATTATTTCACATTGTTTTTATAAAATTACAGAATGGATATGCATTATAGGAAGAAATGGGAAATTTAAAAACTAGTGTACACAAGATGACAAAATTTATTTTTTAAATACCAAAAGCTTCAATTTTGCAAAGCCAGACATCAGAACAGCAAAAAGGGTGTAAGGAAATGGGACAGCAACAATGTTCAGTTCAAGAGAATTCATTAAGATCTGGAAATGAGAACTCTAGATACTTTAGATTTGAAAGAGCTCTAAGAAATTTAAGTATCTGGTGAGGAGAGTTATTTAACATTCCAAAAGGGAGTAGAAGAACCTAATAAAGAGGGGAAACCCAATAAAAAGTTCATTCACTTTAAGCTCTCTTGATGCATTTATGGTCTCTAGCTATTCATGAACACTCCATTCATATGTGAAACCAGTTAGGGTCAAAAGGTTTAGAGCTTAGGAGACTTCCTCAATTTTGGGGGGTGGGGGGGATGAGGGATCATTTCCATTGCTCTGCTGCTGCTTTTTATACAGCCTGTTTCTCTCTCCAGTGGACAAATTGAGTCTATCATGATTTGACTAGTTATTGTGCCAGTAGTTTGAAAATCCAGTTTAAAAATTTTAATGAGATTCTCAACTGTGGTACAGAGTCATATCATCATATGCTTTAAAATGATCTAATTGATCTACAACAGGCTATACAGGGAAGTTAAGGCTCAAATAAGTGCTAAATTCATGACTATGTTCAAAACAATCTTCTAAGGCCTAATACTATTTCAGGTATTATTTCTATGCAGCACAATTTCAAAAATTATTTTTCTATGGAATCACTTCATGTGGTGCACCTCAGTGTAAATGATAAGATTAACTTCTATTACATGATAATTTGTCTGCATGCCACAGTTGCAGAGACAGAGAAAATCTTACTTGGTTATAAAAACAGATTTTTTTCTCTTATTCATTTTGTTGCTGTATATCTGATTTAGTTTCCCAATTAGGAAAGACATTCTACATATAAATGTCAGATCTAATTATATGAGAACACCACAACCTGGTTACAAATTTACCAAATGTGCTTTTGTTGGCAACATTCCAGTTCTGCTAAACATGGCAATAAAATATCCAATAAACTTGTGCCAAATGTAATTTCTTTAAACATTTTTAAAACCATGTGCTGTTTAGGATATTTTAATGAACACAGATATAGTATATCTGTCTACATACTTTTAACATGTTCTCTCCAGTGAGATGCAAAGTAAATTGTGAACAAGGATTCTAGACTCCTGTTTAGTGAAGCTTGCCTATCAACGTATCACTCTCTCACTGAGGAAAGAGCAAAGATGGCCTGGTGTTTTAAGCCAAGGAATATGAAATTTCTGGTTGTGACTTGCAGTGTGTGTTTGAGTGGCTTGGTTATTTGCTCCGTGCCTCAGTTCCCCAGCTGTAAAATGGGGATGTTAGTATTTCTCTACCTTCCAAAGGTTTTATAAGGATAATCCTTGGGAAGCACTCCAATTCTGCAGTAATTGGGCTAGATACATACCTAGATAGACTGACTTCCATATCCAATGGATGATTATTTGGTAACTTACGCAACAATCCATGTGGCGAATCAGAATGACGCTGCTGGCTGTCTCTTCTGAGAGAGAGTTTCCATAAAATCCAGATGAGGATAACTTACTTGATTATCCCCCCCCCCCCCCCCCCCCGTGTGTTCTCTTTTTACATGAGGGTTTACTTATAGCCTGTCAAAACAAATTAAAGAGAAACCATCCCATTAATACTGGGTGTGTGAGAAGCTCTGGTTTCTTTCTTTTAGAATATTCTAAATCCCTCACACCTCCTCAGAGGAAAAAAGTTAAGATCATCCAGGTCCTGAAATAGAATTATGGGTGAAGCACGTAGTCTTTGAATGAATTCATTAAGGGAGGGTAGAGCCACAAAAACATTCTTCTCCACTATAGATAAATCCTCACCTAATAGTATCCTAGGGGGAAATTTTTGTTAGTGGGAAGAAAAAAAAGAGTAGCAAAGAACATGATCCTGAACTGTCTGAAAAAATTGCAGTGGAAATTTGAATTTGTTATTTCCAAAATACAGAGTTGAGGGCCTCTGCAGCATTTGATACCTACCTACTGTCAGGATAGTAGACCAGATAGATCAGTGGTATAGCAATTTCTATGAGGGAGGCTGAGCCTGTGCTAATTTCCATTTGTAGTCAGAGTTGTAAGTTGGGAAGGACTACATTGGCACATGCCCAAGCCCTGTGTGGGGCAGTAGAAATTCTAGCAATAAATAGTTTCCCCTCCTTGGAGATCATAAGCTGTTTATGACGACAACCTGCCACAATGGTATCTTCTCATCTGGATAAACAATCTTTTATTTTGCATATTAGATGAAAATGAATGTACCAACCCTAATGCTTGTGGCACCGCTTCCTGCTACAACACACTCGGAAGTTACAAGTGCGCTTGTCCATCTGGATTTTCTTATGACCAGTTCTCTAGTGCATGCCACGATGTGAATGAGTGTTCCTCCACTAAAAACCCCTGCAATTACGGCTGCTCCAACACAGAAGGTGGTTATCTCTGTGGCTGCCCTCCTGGATACTACAGAGTTGGACAAGGGTAAGTCTCTGCCTCCTGCTCACAAACACCTTTCCTCCCCAACACTTATGGTGCTTGTATAACACACTGCACTAAGTGGTCACCATAAAAAGCAATGGCTACCAAAGCAAGGACTGCAGAAAAACGCAGCTGGCAAGAGAACTAGTGCAGGAGCACACTGGGCCTCCAACACCTCTGCATGCTAGAGTCCATTCAGCCCTATGGCAGGCTCTATAGTAGGCCTGAAGAAAGTTGATTTGGGGAAAAGGAAAGCCAGAAGATGGAGCAAGGCCACCACATTTGGAGCTATGCAGATCTATTGACCTGATCTGCCTTGCAGGGTCATGGAGCAAGCCACGGGTGCTGCAGAAGTCACTATCGAGACACTGCACCAGTGGTGTGTGCCCCCGCTCTGGGTGGGGAAAAGAATTCCAAGCCTATCTGCATAATTCTTCTGTGTGCCACTCACTTAGGTTGTGCACAAGAACAAGGAATTGCCCTTTTATGACTGTGGTAGAGAAAAAACAAAGTATGGGTTTGTTTGTGTTCACTTCAAAAGAACATCATCTATCATATAAGCAAAATTAAGTAATACAGTAACGCCTCACTTAAAGTTGTCCCAGGATCAATTAGGGAGTTGATCAATTAGGCTCGTTTAAAGTTGTGCAATGCTCCCTTATAACATGGTTTGGCAGCCGCCTGCTTTGTTCACTGCTTGCAGAAAGAGCAGCCCGTTTGGAGCTAGTGGTGGGGGCTTGGAACCAGGTGGACCAGCACCCCCCTGCGCCACTAAGTTCCCCGTGAAGCAGCCACCCAGCAGGCTATCAATTGCTGGCAGTCGAGCAGTCCCTTCCCCCACTGCCCGTGTTGATCCTCCCCTCTGCCTTGGAGCTGCTCCCAGGAGCCTCCTGCTTGCTGTGCAGGGAGGCGAGAAGGGCACTGATGTGAGGGTGTTCCCATCCCCTCTGCTCCTGCCCCCCACTTACCCTATCTCCATAGAGCAGAGGGGGGCACAACAGGGTTCAGGATGGAGGAAGCTTGATGCCAGCAGCTGCTCTCTCAACTTGCTGATCTATTTAAAAGGACAGTGTACTTAAAGTGGGGTCAGCATACTCAAAGGGACAATGCACATCTCTCACTCACACACACGGTGTATGTATGTCTCAGTCTCTTTCTGTCATACTGTTTCCTCTCCCTCCATTCATGCTGCCTTGTAGTGTGTGAAGCTACATTAACAACAACATATTAATACTTGAGGGCTCAACTGAATGCTAGTTCATCATTTAGCAGTAAGGCAATCCCTGAGAAATAACCCACCCTCTGACTCCACCACCTCAACCAAGCTTCACAATCATCAGTGCTGTGTACAGTATTAAATTGTTTAAAACAACTGAGGGGGGGGAGGGGTTGAGATAAAAAATAGTCTTTTGTCTGGTGAAAAAAGTTTCCCTGGAATCTAGCTCCCCCTCATTTACATTAAAATTCTTAATGGAAAATTGGATTTGGTTAACATCATTTCACTTAAAGTAGCATTTTTCAGGACCATAACTACTACATTAAGGGAGGAGTTACTGTAGCTGTCATTCCCTTTTTGTTGGCAGTACACTGTGTAGCTGGAACACTTTCCCAAATGGTATGGGGATATTCCTCATCTAATTGTACCTTTCTTTGAAGCAACATCTATACAATGATTAGTAAGAAATTTCTATTGCACTGATCAACTCCAAGACAATGCAGAAAAAAGAGTTAATGAATAATACAAATGAATATAATAGCCCATTGGCTTGAAAGTCAAACCATTTACTTTGGATGTCAAATGTCCTATTGGGGGATCTATTCTTTGTAATGTATTAGAGTTCTGTGTATTGAGATTGAGGGAGCTCTGTGCATGCCACGATGTGAATGAGTCCCTGACTACAGATAACCATCTTTTGTTCAGCATGTTACACTACATGGGACAATTTAAAAAAAAATTAGTCCACAGACATTCTGGGAGGAAATGGAGATAGTGTGTAACAGTGCAAGGGGTTATGTGGGCTTACGTCCATCTAAATGAGGAGGACACAAAACTGAGGTGAAAAGAAAAATGTTACCTGTCTATGAACTTTTTGAGAAATGGGTCACTCATATGATTATCCCTATTCAACAGCCATTGTGTCTCAGGAATGGGATTTAACAAAGGCCAGTACCTCCCTCTGGGTGGAGATGTAGATGAAGAAAATGCTTTGTCCCCTGAAGCATGTTATGAATGCAAAATCAATGGTTACGCCAACAAAAACAGCAGGAGGAAAAGAAGCGTGAATGAAAATGAGCAAGCAGAGGTGAGTGAATACTAGGGTGCCTGACAGCAAGTGTGAAAAATCAGGATGGGGATGGAGGGGTAATAGGAGCCCATATAAGAAAAAGACCCCCAAAATCAGGACTGTCCCTATAAAATTGGAACATCTGATCATCCTAATGAATACTCTAACAAACTAGCTAATACATATACTTAACACTGTCCTGGAATCAAAACTACTCCATGGTATGTCAAACATTACAGGGCTGACACAACTAGGGGCGAAGTACTATCACCATAGTCATTTTGTAGTTCCAGATGATTATCCTGTGCAGCACACTGCAGTCTCAACAGTGCAGGCTTATGTGGCCATTTGAGTTTTTACAATATGATGATTAATTTCTAAACCTGAGTTATTTGTATATGTGTTTACGGGTAAATTAATCATATTGTGATATAATTGCTAATACCAGAGAACCACACTTCTGGATCAGGCTCAAGCCTTTCCTTATGTGTTAGTATATTTCTGGCAAATGGAAATGAAGAGATGGGGTTGAGAGGGGATCAGTGGTTAATTCCCACCATAGGATGTTTTCGTCAGTTTTTATTGAGGTAGCAAGAAGCCTTAGGGGAAAAGCACACCTGTTAAGTTATGTAGCGCCAGTTTGCAAGACAGATTGCCTATTACAGTGTGTGCTGCTCAAAAGCTTCCCCTTACAGCATCATGTGGCAAATCAGTGGTTATCTCCATTCCAGGACGTTGTTTTATGGCAGCAATGAAACTACTGATTTGGATTTTTTTTAAAAAAAAGCAACTAAGAGATATAAAGCTTCTCATCGTTTTTACAAGGGCTCTGATTGAAGATGAAAAACATTATGAACAATTAAAGTAACTTTTTACTGCTAGATTTACATATGATAGTAGTGACTAAGTTTCTTACATAAGCAAACTGTGGAGCTCCTCAGCCAGACCACCACCGTGACACAAGGAATTAGCATTCCCACTCTCCGGTCCACAAAAGGATGGTCATAGATGCCACTTCTGGCGAGGAGGGTTCTTGCATTGCTCAAATGTTCAAATGTTAAAACATTGGATTGGTTCAACGGCAGTTTCTGAAGACTTATTAGTGCTTCCATCTCTGCTGTACAAAGGGTTGGGTGTGGACCTAGCATTAGTGACCAGAAAGTAAAATGTGGAATGAAAACATTTGAATTTTACCTAAATATCTCAGTGGGGAGAGCCTTTTGTGCATATCCAAGATAAAGCATGTTCTTGCTAAGGAGTCCCATGAAATAGTGGCAGAAAGAGGAAGAGTGAATTTCCTCATTTAGATCTGCAATGGGGGTAGTATCAGTTAGCCACATTAACAATTGTGAGAGGAAAAAGTGGTTTCTTGGACTTAATACTTCTGGTGATCGTGTACAAACAATTACCTGGTGACAGTACAATACCCCTTGGTCATTCTTTCACTCCTATCTAGTGTGTTCATCTTGTTAATAAGCTACCCAGTTATTTATGATCCATTCATGGCAGTGGAACATACTTTCTAAAGAAAGTAAAAAATTTCCTAATACAGCATTAATTTCTCATTTAGTTCACTGTACCCTAGTCTCATTACTGCAGCTAGGTACTATAGCTCTCACATGGCAGTAAACTATATTGTTATCTGGTGCTATTGGCCTTATGTGAAATCCCCTAATTTCACTTTGGAATTTTCACAGCAAACAAATATATCTATATATATAAAAGTCAAGTGGTGTATGTATGTATGTATGTATGTATGTATGACAGCGAACTCCTCCCGCACCGTTTGAGCCAGAGACTTGAAATTTGATACAGTGAGGGGTCTTGGGGTCTAGATGCTGGTAAGGGTCGAAAAAAATTCGGATCTCACCTCTGACGCCCCCCCAGGGGTGAAAGTCTTTCAGGGCCAATCACATCGGCTGGGCGGTTAGGTGGTGATGATGTCATAATACCCCCCTCCAACAGACACCTCACTCGCTCAGCTCACCCCTCCCACCTCAACCCCGGACTCCATCAGCTCTGTGCCCCCCCCCACCTGCGAAGGTCCCCAGAATCCCTCAGCTCTGCCCCCCCCCCGCGACGGATCCAAGTTGGGTTTGGTGAGACGGTAAGTGAGGTGGGGGTGTTGGGTTCGGTCGGGGGGTGAGGTGGGGGTGTCGGGTTTGCTTGGGGGGGGGTGAGGTGGGGGTGTCGGATTTGGTCGGGGGGGTAAGTGAGCCAGAGGGTGTCGGGGTTGGTCTGGGGGGGGGTGGGAAGGTGTCGGGGGGGGGGTGAGGGGTGAGGTGTGGGTGTTGGGTTTGGTCTGGGGGAGGGGAAGGTGTTGGGGTGGGTGCCCAGACCAAACCTGACACCCCCCCCAGCTCACTTACCCCCCGACCAAACCCGACACCGCCACCTCACCCCCCCACCAACCGCAACATCCCCTGACCAACCCCAACACTCACACCTCACCCACCCCGACACCTTCCCACCCCCCCCCCAGACCAAACCTGACACCCCCCGGCTCACTTACCCCCCGACTGAACCCGACACTCCCACCTCACCCCCCCAAGCAAACCCGACACCCCCACCTCACCCCCCCACCAACCGCAACACCCCCTGACCAACCCCAATACCCACACCTCACCCCTCACCCACCCCGACACCCCCTGGCTCACTTACCCCCCGACCGAACCAGACACCCCCACCTCACCCCTCCAAGCAAACCCGACACCCCCTGACCAACCCCAACACCCACACCTCACCTCACCCCTCACCCACCCCGACAACTTCCCACCCCCCCCAGACCAAATCCGACACCCCCCTGCTCACTTACCCCCCGCCTGAACCTGACACCCTCACCTAACCCCCCCACCAACCGCAACACCCACTGACCAACCCCAACACCCACCCCTCACCCACCCTGACACCTTCCCACCCCCCCCCAGACCAAACCCGACACCCCCCCCGGCTCACGGTGCACTGTGTAGCACACAGATTATTAAATACACTGTTCGGTCGGGGGGTGAGGTGGGGGTGTCGGGTTTGCTCAGGGGGTGAGGTGGGGGTGTCGGGTTCGGTCGGGGGGTCAGGTGGGGGTGTCGGGTTTGGTCGGGGGGTAAGTGAGCCGGGGGGTGTTGGGGTTGGTCAGGGTGGGTGAGGGGTGGGTGTTGGGGTTGGTCAGGGGGTGTCAACTGTCTGCCCCCTCCCCACCTCCGACTGACCCGAGCAACGCTGGGCACTTATGCTAGTTTTATTTTTAAAAAAATTGGGATCATCTGGGTCTTATTAGCTTGCAGCCTGTCTGAGGTTCAATGAACAACTTATCGCAGCACCTGCAGCCACCAATTTGCTTTACTTAACCACAGGTGTAATCTACAGTGCACAATGGTATGTAGTGTGATAAGATTTGACCCTTTTGTGTGGGCACCCTTTTCCCACTGTTACAGATGCAGAAGGACTTGAACTGGTAAAGTTCTGCTGTACAGCAGAGTAAGATCAGTGGGTACACTCCACTCATTTCCTGAGAAGTAAAGATCTATCAATAAGAGAGAAGCAAGGGAAAGACTTCCCAAAGAAGTCACAGCCTTTTATAGTTATATCATTAGATGAACAGTTTTCACCTACAACCACCTGCCTTTTGTTATAACAAAGCTATTAGATTCATTTATCTTTTTTCCCCCTTACATGTATTCACATCAAATACACTGGGACAAATTCATGCGTGTAGTATAGCTCCCTTTGTGTTACATCAAAGCAAAATTTCCCCCTTTGGAAGGAGCAGTTTGCTAATAGTGCAGATTTTTTCCCCCACTACTCTTATCACTGTCTGCTGCTGAACAAAGTTTCTCAAATGCTAGAATGTAAACTCTCCCTGAAGCTTCTATACAGAAAATGTTCTTCAAAGAACTTCCAGTAATAACAGTTCAGGGTTCCATTCTGTTACCATAATCTTTCATAATAAAGTTTGATTGGGTATTTAGAACAGGTTGGAAAGTGAGATACTTCCTGTTTCTTTTCTGCGGAGTTAAACTAGGACTCTTTTTTGGAGCAAGCATGAAATTATGTAAATTCTGAGGCAAGATTGAAATCTGAATCCTGTCAGGTGCTGTAATGTTCATTATTCTCTATAACCTGAGAAGCCTTAAAGATCAACAGGGTGTCAGGATTTATAAATGGCTTCTTTCACAGCTGCAGTTTTTGAGAGAGCAATTAAGCAGTTACCAATCAAACTCATTAACTCACATTGCTTTAGAAATAATATAGTGTGTGTGTGTGTGGGGGGGGGGGGTGTCTCTCTCCCACTATCATTTCTTTCTGTTTCACTTCAGATTGAGCAGATTAGCTTGGAAAGTTTAGACATTGACTCTCCTTTGAAGATGAGGTTGAACTTCTCTGGGCTTGGTAACAAAGAACACATTTTAGAACTCATGCCAGCCATACAGCCGCTTACCAACCATGTCCGGTACATCATCTCCCAAGGCAAAGACTATGGAATCTTTCAAATCCATCAGAGGGATGGACTTAGTTACCTGCACACAGCTAAGAAAAAGTCAGTGCCTGGCACTTACACACTGGAAATCAGTAGCATTCCTCTATACAAGAAGAAGGAGCTAAAGAAACTGGAAGATAGCAATGAGGACAACTACCTCCTAGGAGAGCTTGGAGAAGTGCTCAGAATGAGACTGTGGATTGAACTCTATTAGCCACCTCCTCTAGACTTAATCCAGTTCTCAAATCACTTCTGTTCATCTATTTATCCACCTGAGCATGTCTACTTTTCAAAAGCTTTAAGGAATCAATGACAATTTTTTTAAAGACCTCTATCTTTCCATCCTGCCAAGACTGCAGAATGACCCTTGCAGGAGGAATGACTGACTCTGCCATGGTCAAAAGTTTGATTACAAGAGCAACCATGGTTACTGTATCCTTTATATAACCTCAATTTAAAGTATATTAAAACTAAAGTTCAAGAGGTCAACACATGGCACTAAATGGCACAAAAATGTGAACAATTTTTCCTGTTAGCAGTCTGTAACACTTTGGGTATTTTGCTATAGGTGCTAATTAAAAAATATAGATGTTTATTTATTTTAATGCAGTAATATATGGAGAAACTACAAACTATGTAAACAAAAGGGAAACTCATTTGTTTTTCTTTAGATTTATAAATTTGAGCTATTTTAGAGGTATTCTTTTTTAAAAAATCCAGTAGATTTGAAAAAGGTTTCCTTTTGTTTGTGTGCCAGTTGTCCAAATACTTTTTAAAAACATTTCCATGCTATTACCAGTGCTCTTTCAGCTCTGATACCACCCTCTAAAAGACATTTAGAAGTATGCTTAAAAAAAACATTGAATATTAAAAGTCTGAAGTGACTAGAATTACAATATTAGTCTCTGTAAAGAGGATCATATTTCACTACCGGTCACTAGGACAATATTCTGTATCAGCCACCTGAAATAATGGAAGCTGAGGCACAACCACTGTAGCAAAATACCTTGACTGCTTGTGATACCATTAGCATTGCAGGCCAACCTGTACTGTATTTCCTTCCGATAACCTCAAGGTACCACCTGTGCTACCACAACACCTCATTCTCACAAAAGGTGCTCTACATATTTACATTACTGTAGGCAGCTGAAGAAAAAAGTATTTTCTTTGAAGGGAACACCTGATGTTTCACTCCGGTGCTGGCTTGGATTAACGGTGCATTTACTAGGATTGAGCTGTTTCAGGACTGCCATATGTGCAAACTAATTACGCAGTGCAGACCAGGAAAATATATTTGAAATCATTTTTTTTAGAACTTTCATTAATACTGTAGTTATACACCATATGCCTCATTTTATCCTAGCCTATTTTGTAAGAAAGATGTTTTTACATGACATTTAGTTTTCTTTAGCAATTTTTTTAAATGTTGTACCATTCTGTGTTACATGTATGTCTCCATGGTGCTTTTTTTTTTTTTTTTTGGACAGCTGGTGCCTGTAATTCGTCATAGAACAGAACCTCATTATGTGAAACATGCAGACTCCAGGTTTATTTCAGTCATGTAGCTGTGCTGACCAAAGATTAATTACAAGTTACACTCGGTTGGGTTTTTGGGGAAAGAGAACCCTTCTAAATTTTAAATCAACTGTTTGTGAGATTTTCTTTTTATTTGTAGGTCTGTATCACTATGAAAACACTTTCCTTGCAATAAAGCTTATTTTGGGGTAGATGTCTTGAATTGTACTTGAATTTTAAAGAGAACACCTGCCTAACTGAATAGTTGGATGGTATCACTAATGACTGGCAGAAACAGCAGTCAGCGTAGGTACAGTCTTGCCGTGGCTGGATACAGGGCACACTGAGGAACTATGCTAAATATTCTGTCCTGGCACAATGTTGAATTAAATTTATCACACATTAGAAAAACCTAGTTCCTAAGTCTCTGTCTTTTATATTGCTGCACATTGGGAATAATTCCAGTGAAATCTCACACTGACTTTCAACCTTTACCTATAAACTCAGGGTCCAGTATTTAACATGTAAACTCCTTCAGCAATCTAACCCAGAGGCTCCTGAGCCAAAGATAAGACCAAAGAATCCATTCCAGATTTTACACAGAGCAAGTGCATTCAAGATTAAGCTTGGTATTTCAGCTAATACAGTGGTTCCCAAACTGAGGTTTGTGAAATGTTATAGGGGGTTCTTGGGAAAAAATTCCCTAATGGTGGACAGAGCTGTCCCTAGGAATCCCAGGCAGCATGGGGCCTGGAGCCCCTGCACTTTTAAGAGCTAAGCCAATCAAAGCCAGCATATTTATCACACTGAGGATATTTTAAACTTCAAGACTCCTTATAAGAAATAGGGAGGTGGATATATTTTGCTGGTTTTTAAATTAAATAGGCAGCTAGTGTAGTTTTTAAAATGATTGTGAAGAACAAGTTTAAGCTTTGTTGTAATGTGTGTTTGCCTGGACTGCTGCTTGTGTAGGAAGAACTCTGAGTTGGCTTCTTATATACCTTCATACTGTTTCACATCTGATACTCCTTGATGAAATATAGGAGCGTTGTTTTATAACAGGCTTATTTAAAGTAATACAAGCTACAAAAGTGAGATCTTGAAAGAGTGTTGCCGTTTTCATAATGTAATAAAAATACTATAATAATAATAATAAATGGTGCATAATAAGCATCTCAAAAAACTAATTTTATATTTCCAAGAACACGGCTTTGATAATTTAAACTCTGCTACAGGAGAAAATCCCTGGAAATATTCATTTTTAGGCAGGCATTTGCGACACTTGACATTTTAGTGAAAGGGGTTCACAGGTTTTTGAAGTTTGGGAACCACTGAGCTAATACTATCCAGCATTGTTCATGTTCCATCAATTGTAACATCAGCAGGGATGGAGGAAAGCAGCACGATGGGACAGAGCACTGCACCAAGAATCAGGAGACCTGGATTTTGTTACTGTCCTGCATTTTTACCCTGGGCAAGTCAGAGTTCATCTACATAGAAAAGCTATTGTGAAATAGGCTGGGCGGGAATATAAAGTACAATAGCTATTTCACAATAGCTTCCCATGTGGATACTCTTATTCTGCACTAAGATTGCCTTTTTTGCACTGTGGATTCCAAAAGTGGATTAAGCTAACCTGCCCATGGACACTGTCTCTACATGGCAGAAAAAAAGGTGTGTGTTCTTAACTTGAGTTTGCTAACTGGGGTTTAAGAAATGGCAGCGAAAACAACAGCTCTGCTTTTAACTTCAGCTAGCAGTTCAGGAACCGAACTTTAAAATTACTAACCAGAGTTAAAAGCTGAGCTGCCATAATCCTCACTGCCATTTTTTAAACCCAATTACCGGTAACAGTTTTTTTCCCTGCAGCATAGACACATTCTCAGTGTGGAAAAGGAGTGTCCACAGCATGAGCTATTCCAGGCAACTTCCCCATGTAGCTAAGACCTTAAACCCTGTAGCTCAGATTTCTCAGTCTCTGAAGTACAAATGGACTTCAAATGGAAGCTAGAAACTCCAGATCGTGCAGCATTAGCCCTACTTAGCCTCGCTGCTACTCTCAGAAGTGGCACTATACAAGTCAAAGCTATGTTATGATAAAAGCCAAGATCCATGGTTATTCCTACCTCAGGTGTCTAATTCACTAGCATTTAGCTGGTTTTCACTAATATACATAACTGGTCATTCCTTTTCCCTAGGTGTACCATTAATTTCTAATATAAGTTAATGAATGGAATCAGCGATAACAGCAGCTAGTAACATATTCACTTCATGAACAATGAGAAGGTTAAATTGCACTTCCCAAGTGTTGGCACTAATGCTGTTTGCAGTTTGATTAAGTAAAAGTAATGACAAGTTTAAGAAATCATGCACTTAAAATTTAATTCCAGGGGAAATAAAGAACCAGGAAGATTGGTATAACAAGGATTCTCAATATTACTTTTGCCAAATAGCTGCAAGGAATGATTGAGCTATTTACTTTTGGGGTAGTCTTTCCTAAAATGTGCATGTGTTCAGATCCATGTGGCACTTGTTAGTACTGCAATTTAAATACTGCAGTATGAAATTACCTGGAATGAGTTATTTAACACTAGCTTTGGATATACTGTCATGAAAGCTGTATTAAAATTCAAACCTGCTCCTGGGTAGAGTGAGTGAAAGATACATCAGTAATAAAGTCAATCCGAGGCTTTGCAAGTATATCTAGTAATACTTCTATTACTATTCTTTAACTAGTGTCCAAGAAAACTACTCTACATGGGAACTCTCCAGAAGTGCTTATTGCAGTAAAAGCCAATAGTGTGAACCATGGAGATTGGTTATCTTTTGTTGCTGATTGCTATTGCTATTCCATTATTAGCATTCTTAACTATTCCTTAGCGGATATAGCAGTTAAGCATTAGTATATTTTATATTCACTATAAACACTTTGGGCCATATAATATGCTGAAATAGTGTATTTTGCATGGTCACCAAGTGAATAAGATTTAATAATTTTTAGAGCAAAAAAAGTACCAAATTCTGAGCTCATTTACCTGTGTAAATGTTAGGTAACTCCACTGACAATGGGCCCAAATTAAGAGTCTTACCTTTTTACTAGCAGAGAAGATACAGCCTGCTTGAGTCAATATTTCTTATCTCTATAATGGGACATATGGCTAGAATCAGGAGTATCTTTAAAACAAACAAACAAAAACCATTAATTAAACATACTATACTCCAAAGTTACACTGGTATAAATCAGGCCAGACTCTGGCCACAGTTACCACCCCACCCACACTTAATGCTAGTGTCTTTTCATTTTCAAATGATCTCTAAAAGTGATGGGACATAATTACATATAAGCGAATGGAAAATATCTATCCTCTAGAAACCTATAAAAACAATAATGCATGGTGTTAAAAGCAAATTGAGACACTCCCTGTTAACTAAAGGAAGTTGCAATATTAGACATGTGTTGGCAAATTAGAGTAAACTTCTGGGCCACACAGTGGTTTATTCCCACCAACAAGAAATCGGTCTATTGCTGAGTGGTGATCTTTACCTACAGTGAGCAAGCGATTCTGTGTCAGAGTTGTGTTTTACATAAATACACACGCCCCTATCCTCCCACCTCACCTCCACTCTGGTTAAGAGAAGCTGAATTCCAGTCACCTTGTATGTACAGGGTTATTCATGTGTGGTTTGAACTATATTAAAGCAGAAATTGTAAAATACCCAGATGTATAATAACTTGCTCAATGGTGCTAAAAAACTGCAAAAGGCTTTTCAAATATAGGCATTATCCTGATTTTACAGATTAGCAGGCTTAACATTTTTGTGCCTCAATTTCCTAAGTCACAAGACAACCTAGGACTGGAGTGAGGGCTGCTGCACTCACCGGATCAATTCCTACATGGGGTAGGAAATAGTAGTTTACACATGTCAGGTTTTTCATGCTGGATACATTTTAAAATCCTAGGGCTAAAGAGACTCCTGTATATGAACCACAATTACAATGGGGAGGTTTTGTTAGATATCCCTTGATGGTAGCACCATATTAATCATTGCCAGCTTTCCATGTCACAGAATCAACAATAGAATCAGAATTCCTGCTTCGGCTCATGTTATTTCTAGTCCCAAAATTCAGTCTAAGATCTTGTCAGCATCCCCTATTTACCCACTCCCAGGGGCAAATCTATTAGGAAGCTGCCAGAAACATATTTCAATTCCTGTGTCAAATAATGAACTCAGGGGAGGGGAACTGAATTGTACCCAAGAAGATTTATTAGTAACAACAGGATCCAGGTTTAAGTATTTTGTTTTGGACCAGTGCACCAGGCTGACATCGGAGTACTACTACATGCATGTCCTCCAGGCCTGTAGTGCTTGGAATAAAGGCATTCTGGATCACAGGAGAAGCCAGAACTCTGCACATCTGTTATAAATTTTCTTCCACTCCCATTAAAGTCCTAAACACCAGGTTCAATTTGGAATAGAAACTATGGCTGATATCAATTTTCACCACTTGGAACTGTGTGCGCTTCTGTGAGCCCTGCTCTTCCCTCAAGAGGGTTTTTTTTTCCTGGGAGACACTTTTCAGCATGGCTGCTTTGCACCATTCTTCTGTTTCTGCAATCCAACCTTATTTGGAGCAGTAACTTCATTGCAGCTTTCCATGTCCCAGCTTGCCTTTGGCTAAAAAGTGGCAGATGTGAAGAGAAGCTTTTAATTAATAAAAATATGTTGGCATCATGTAGGCTTTTAACATCCTGAAGGCTGGATCCTGCATCACTGAACTCAATAGAACTTTCCCCATTGACTTACATAAGCCCAGGCCCCTACTTTTCTCTGTATGGGGATGCTGACAAGAAAGTTCATTTTTCCTTTATATTCTTCTAGAGAGAAGTTCGCCATTAATAAAAGTAATTCTTTTCAGTGTCAGATGCTGCCATCCTGAGTTTCAACTGGACGGAGCAGGCTGGCAGAAGACTGTCAATATTCTTTAGCAACACCAAAGGATTTTATCAGAATAGGAAGTAATTTTAGTTAGTGAAAAATATAAATGCTTTCGTGGACTCCTAGAATGGTACTCTACTCTTAAAAATGGATATTGTACTAACAGATTACAGATATTTTATTTATTACTATCATCAACATACTTACAATTCTAATGGTTTTCAGGGTCAAGATTTAGTAATTCCAGGCCAAATCTGGATATCTGTGATAAAAGTTGGGGGTAAATATCTGGAGTTCCAGGCTTTAAGCCCCAATCAAAGGTATTTAGGCACCTAACTACCAGGAGACAAAACCGGACTTAGTCAGGCATGTTTAGTCTTGAGAAAAGAAGATGGGGGGGGGGAGCCTGATAATCTTCAAATATGTTAAAGGACTGCTATGAAGAGGCCAGTAATCAATTGTTCTCCAAGTCTACTGAAGCTACAACAAGCCATAACAGGCTTAATCTGCAGCAAGGGGGATTTAGGTTAGATATTAGGAAAAAATAGGCTTCCAAAAGAGGTTGTGGAATTTCCGTCATCGGAAGTTTTTAAGAACAGTTTGGACAAACACCTGTCAGGGACTGTTTAAGCATACTTCGTCCTGCCTCAGCACAGGAGGCTGGCCTTGAAGACTTTGAGGTCCCTTCTTTCTCCCTTACATTTCTATGCTTCTATTATTTAAGGTGTTATTTAAAGTATTTCAAGTTGAACCATCAGGCAGGTACATGACTGATTTTTTTTAATACCCTCATTACTCAGCTAAATCAAAACAGATTTTCATCAGCCACTGAAAAGCATCAGCTTTGTCAATGGTTTATCTTCTTGCCTAATTTAAATTTTCGAAATAGTTTGGAATAACAACTAATCAAGAGGACTTTTTTTCTATATTATAGGAAAAGTAATGTTTTCACTCAGCACTTACTTTAAAACAACAAAATAACTGCTTCATTCTTTCTCCTCCATCTTTTTATCTTTCTTTAAAAAAAAATTAAAAAACCACACCAGACCTGGAAAACGTAAGCCAAAAAAGGAGAAAGTCTGAGAAAGTTATGAGCAACTGATACAGTGCAATTTTAATGAAAACACTTAAGCAGCATGGGGCTACCATTACATCTACAATGCCTTAATGAAGGGATGGTGGTAGCAATGTAGTGAGTGAGCTATAGCTATCAACCGTACAAATATCTGAAACTTAATTCTTCATCCTTGATAACATTTAGCAAACTACAATGAGTTATTTAGTAGGATATAAATATAACTAATAGGGTGACATTAAACAACAGAAAGTTTTTGTTGAGTATTGGAAAAAAAATTCCTGACAGGCCTTTGAGCATGCACTATCCCCCTTGTGTGTACAAATGATAGTTTATATATCCAAATAAACCGCAATCAGTTTTGCATGTGTACACAAATATGAAAGAAAATACAACTGATAATGCATAAAGAATGACTGTACAAGTGCTTTGTGATGGAAAACTGAATGCACCCAAATGCAACTGAATATACAAGCAAATATCTATCAACTTTAGTTTTAAAAGGGCCAATTATCTGAAAATCTAGTTTGGGGAACAATATATATTGGCAGGGGGAGGATACACTATGACTTCTCTCCTACAGACCATCTCTAACTGCCAGAAAACTATATTTTCAAGGCCATTAACTGTGACACAGTAGGCACCACTAAAGTCTTTTTTCTTTAATGCATATTATGTAGAAGGCCCTTCCTTTTTGGTTTTTATTTTTTCCCTGGGAATTTAATCAGTTTTTATTATTACAACAACAAAAAACACAGATGAAAATCAGTGCAAAAACTATTGATTTTTCGGGTAAATATTGGGGCTTATTTTAGTGGGTGGAAGGACGGGGGAAAAACTATTTAGTAGATTAATGCTTTGATGAACACAATTCAATGTGGTTTTCTGCAGAACTAAAACAACTCAAAACACAATGCCATCTCTGAGTTTAAGAAAACAATATCTGTCTAATCCCCAAATAAACTTTTGCATATGAATAAACAGTTTACTGTTTTAGAACTACTAGCCTATAAATATTTACATTTAATTATCAGGCCACACCATTTGCAGTGCATACACTGTGTCATGGGTTGGATCACAGAAACCCCCTTGAGGCTGCCAATGGACGTGCCAAGACTATTTCTGCCCCTGCTCCCTCGCCCCTAACCAGCTTGGGACTCCAGAAATCCTGCCTGGTTTGAGTCAGACGCGCTAGCCTGCTGTAAACCCAGACCCAGGTCTGAACCACATTCCCTAACACCTGTAGGCACCCCTGGAAGCAGGTTAAGAAATGTTCCTAACACTCAGATACTCAACTTTAATGGGGTCCAAATCCTAAATAAATCTGGTTTACCCTGTATAAAGCTTGTACAAGGTAAACTCAGATTTCACCCTCTATAACACCGATAGGAAGATATGAACAGCTGTTTGCCTCCCCAGGTACTAATACCTACTCCAGGTTAATAAATAAAGTAAAAAGTGATTTTATTCTTCTTCTTCTTAGCGTTATTCCCGCACTATGGCAGGGTCCACTTGTTGGCATATCCGTCTCCATTTGGCTCGATCCAGGGCATCTTCAGGGGTGGCGTTCACACATTTAATGTCCTCCTTGATGCGATCCATCCGACGTTTCTTAGGTCTACCATGGGGTCGCCGGCCATCAGGGTCCAGGCGCATGGCTGTCCTTGCCACTGAGTCTTCATTGCCACGTACAACATGTCCATACCATCTAAGCCTTCCTTCCCGCAGCTTTGCCACAATTGGCGCAACTCCTAGTCGTCGCCGTACGTCGTCGTTCATGGCGTGGTCAAATCGTATTAGTCCAATGCACCATCGGAGCATTCGCATTTCCATCACGTGCAAGGCCTGCTCGTGCTTTACTATCGCTGGCCAGCACTCCGATCCTTAGAGGGCGACTGGGCGTACTACCTTTCTGTAGACTTTTGACTTGAGGCGTATGGGCATCCGGCGATCACAGAGGACTCCACTCAGCTGACGCCACTTCATCCAGGCGGCGTTGACATGGGTGCGGGCATCCGGAAGGCTATCACTGTTGCTGCATATGAGGGAGCCAAGGTATTTAAATTGCTTCTACCTCCATCAATGCTGATGGTTCCGTTGGTTTGGGGACCACCTTCCATATATTCAGTTTTCTTGATGTTCAGCCGAAGTCCAAATTCACCGAGCCGTTCATTCCATTGTCGTGTTTGCTCTTGGAGATCATCACGTTGTTCACTCACCAAGAAGACGTCATCGGCATAGAGGAGTGACCATGGATGAGGGGATTGGAGATCAAACGTCACAGTGTCCATGCAAAGGACAAATAATAGGGGCGAGAGCGCCGACCCTTGATGTACTCCGACGTTGATGGCAAAGGGAGGAGATGTTCTCACTGCACATCGGACCATGCTGGAGAAGCTACGGTACAATAATTGAATCCACCGGATGTATGCTTCGGGGACATTGTGGGATCCTAGGGCGTGCCAGATAAGTTTGTGTGGGACGCAATCGAAGGCCTTTTCCAGGTCAAGGAATGCCATGTGAATGGGCTTGTTCTTCTCACGATACTTCTCCAAAAGCAGCTGAGCAGCGTGAATGGCGTCTGTCGTTCCACTTCCTTTGACAAAGCCACATTGGTTCGGAGTGATGGAAATAACCTTGCAGAGCCTGGTATTAATAACCCGTTCAAATATTTTCATGGCATGGCACAGGAGTCGGATAGGTCGATAATTTGAGCATTCGGTTACGTCGCCCTTGCCCTTCCAAATTGGCACCGTGATGCTGGTTTCCAAATTTTTGGGGCTGCACCCTCATTGATGATTCGGTTAAAGAGGGCAGCAAGAATTGTGGCATCTTGGCGATCAAGGGTCTTCCAGGCTTCGGCTGGAATGTCATTGGGGCCGGTTGCCTTCCCATTCTTCATCTTCTTCATCGCTTCCTCAGTCTCCTTGATGGTAATTGGTGGCACAGGTCCAGAGACAGGATGGGCACTTTGGATTGGGAGGTGGTCAAATTCCTCATGGCTAATTTTGGAGAAGTAATCACTCCATCAACGGAGGATGACATCTGGATCTTGAAGGAGTCGATGGTCTTTGTCCTTTATGTGCTTGACTTGACCGATGTCCTGAGTGGCTTGATGACGTGCGTTGGCCAAGCAGTAGATTTTATTTTCTCCTTCGGGTGTGTCCAGTTCATCGTATATGTGGTTATAATAAGCAGCCTTGGCTGCCGCTACTGCTCTCTTGGCAGCTGATTTTTGCACCTTATAATGCTGGAGATCTTCATCGGTGCGGGAATGGAACCATGCTTTTAATGCCTTCTTCTTTTCCTTCACAGCTATTTGCACCTCTTCATTCCACCACCAAATTTGCTTATCAATAGCCCGTTTCCCTGGCTTTCTCTTTCCAAGGACGGCAGTCGCCGCAGCGTGGACTTCTCTGACCAAGTTGTCCCACATGGTCAATGCTGGTTGGTTCATGTCGACGCTGATGGAACCAAGGGCAGCCGCGAGCCGAGTTTTGCACTTCAGTAAGCGCCACCATTTTATCTGCTCCACTCCTGTGGTTCGGGGTCGCTTTCGGCCTGGTATGTCCAGCTGGAGGTCCATGACGAGGGGCCGGTGCTGAGGGGCGATTGATTCCGAAGGAATCACTTTTACATTGGTCACCAGTTTCAGATTGCATCGTCTCATGAGCAGATAGTCGATTTGAGTTCTGTGCCCGCCGCTGGTGTAGGTGATGAGATGTGTAGGCCTCTTCTTGAAGAATGTATTGACCACCACCAGCTCGTGTGCTTCGGCACAGTCCAAAATCCATATCCCATTGTTGCTACGAGTGGAAAACCCGTTTCCACCGTGACATTGGCTGTAACCATCTCTTACCGATCCAACATGACCATTGAGATCGCCTCCTAGTACCAGATGTTCTTCAGGGCCAACAGTTCGCAAGTGGACATCCAATCCTTCCCAAAATTCATCCTTCTCGCCATCAGAACATCCAGTTTGGGGGGCGTAGCACATGATGATTCGGAGAGTGTTTGCACTGAACTAGATTTTGATGGTCATGATTCGATCGGATATTCGGTGGACATCGACGACGTTGTCCCGATACTTCTCGCTGATCACAATGCCAACGCCATTCCGACTGCTGCTTTCTCCATTATAATATAGTTTGTATCCTTCGCCAATCTCCCGAGCTTTCGCTCCTTTCCACTTCGTCTCTTGGATACATGCGATATCGATACGGCGGGCCTTCAAAGCTTCGGCCAATTCTCGGCTTCTCCCAGTCATCGTTCCAATATTGATGGTCGCAATGCGTAGACGGACTAGCTTCTTTAGCCCGCCCCGTCCAAGGGCAGATAGCCCTCGCAGATTTTTCACGCCGCTCGGGTGGGGACGACGCACATCGCTTCTGAGGGACGCCCTAGCATTCAGATCCAAAGTTTGATTGGGCATAACCATTGATATGACTGAGATATACTCCAACCGATGCATCGTTCCATCTGTCGTTGAAGGCATTTTATACCTACTGCCAGGTGTTAATAAAAGGCCGCTCCTCTGGAGAACAGACGCCTTTTGCAGCCGCTTCACTGAAGTACAGACGCTGCTAAGTGAAGACAGTTCTTCCGCTTTATCTGCCGTTGGGGCCTGGGGTCCTCTTCCACCTTCAAAACCGTTGACCATCTTCTCTTGTAACCCTGGGAAGGGGCCCTTACGAGGTACTACCAGCCGGGCCAGCTGGACCAAGGTTTTTTAAGGAGGTGTTACTCCTCCATCACTCACCCTTTGTCCTGGCTTGTGACAGGCAGAGCCTGGCTTCCCAGACGTAAACGTTGGGCCCAGGATGGCAGGATTCCAGGATGGTGGGATTTTATTAAGTACAGAAAATAGGATTTAAGTGGTTCCAAGTAGTAACAGACAGAACAAAGTGAATTACCAACTTAAATAAAATAAACCACGCAAAGCTCTCTCTAATACAGTGATAAAACTGAATACAGATAAATCCTCACCTTCAGATATTTCAGTGAGCTTCCTTTTTCAGACTTAACTCCCTGCAGTCTTGGCCCAGCTATCACTCACACTCCCCTGTAGTCACTGTCCTCTATTCCAGTTTCTTTCAGGTATCCTGGGGGGGTGGAGAGGCTATCCCTTGAGCCAGCTGAAGACAAAATGGTGGGGTCTCCCAGTGATTTAAATGGACTCTCTTGTAGGTGGACAATGCAGATTTGGAATCACATGGGCAAGTCACAAGTCCATGCATGACTCAGGATTTGCAGGTAGCAGCCATTGCTCAAATGCTACCTTGAACGGCCTCAGGTAGACTTCTTATGTGGATTGGAGCCTCCATGCTCTATTGTCTTTTCAGTGTTTCTTGATTGGGCGGCCAATCACTTGCACATCAGCTTCTTGAGAAAGTAATCAGATACTTGATGAAAGTATACAGCCAATATTCATAACTTCTAACACACAAAGGGTACATGCATACCAAGATTTTGAAATAGTAAAAAGTTCCCTCTTCCCTGCACATTTTTGTCAGCGTGTGAATGATTTGTTATTCATCATCTTTGTGCATATTTTTTTCCTAATTGCTAAAGAAAGTGTTGAAAAAAGCAGCAAGTCTAAACTGTACTGGCTGCCTCTACAAATATCCGAAAATGAATGCTTTGCTAATGGCACATATTAGTCACTCTGGTTAGTGAAAAAAGCACCCAATTAACTTTCAGCACGGAATCTAGACATCTTCCCAAAGAAAACATGAACATGCTTTACAGATGGAAAGGGCTTGAACCTGTACCATTGACATGAGTGGAAATTTTGGCATTAACTTCAGTGGGAGCAGGATCAGAGCCAGAGTTTTTAAAAACAGTAATAAAAATTTAAGACATGATTCCAGAAAAACACAAGTCAAGGAAAAGTTATCATCATCAAGATGAGTACTACTGTCTAGTCTGTGTGAATTTGTGTAATGAAACAAGAGAAAAGGCTTGTTTGAATGAATGAAGAGTGAAGAAGTAGAAGAATGTTCATGTGTCCACTCACTCTAAAAAGGCAGTAGCCCAACCTAACCTTCATCAGCAGAGCTACTCAGACCCACAGGATTACCAGTGGGGGCTCAGTATGCAAAGTGATCAAATACCTTTAGTATTCTGGAGCTAGGAGGATGTGTGTTTTAATGCTGAACTGACATGGCTATAATACTAAGTCTACTGCAAGCACTGCACAAACTGCTTCCCTGTCTAGGAATTGGTCTGGTCTCGGCTATGTATGTAACACAGAATTTCAGTCAGAATTTGTGTACAAAATACAGACGTATAACTCATTGGATCAGCCTCTTTCAGGTTAGCCACCTCTCAAATGGGACCACACAGTGCATCAGACTCAGTGATCAAGAAGAGGGGAATATTGAAAAAACAAATAGTTATTTTAGGGAACATTGATTAGGAAATTTAGTGTCCCTCTCTTGCCAAATTATTCAAAAAACAAGAAGGATATGCAGAAAAAGGAAAGCCATCAGTTTGTGTAAGTCAGGGAGTATCCGTACATGTTTAATTGGTTTACATGTACTGTCGGACACCAACTTCCTCCTCTAACCCACTTAGTTTGATAAGTTATTTGCAATGAGTCATTAACAAATTTAGGCCTTTTTCTTTCCCCAAATTTATGAATGGATAAGTTATTGAAAACAAAGCTGCTTTGATAGGACCCCCGGAACATATACTCTCGGATACTGTATTACTGTCATTTTGGGGAAACTTTTGCATGCCAGAAATATTCTTGTAAGTAAAAAGCTTATTCACCTGGAAGTTCAAAGTAAAGGGTCATGCATGCCAGCAAAGCAAGTCAGTGGGATTGATTTGCAAGAACATTCAGGAATACTTTTAAATGGGGCCACAAGCCAAACTGGAGGAATCATGCTGGCAGATTTCCTTAGTTACTACTGCTATTAAAGAAAGCTTATCTGAAATGCAACAAGGCTAGTAATTTATTTCTCGCTCTATTTGAAGAATTGACATTTTTGTTAAAAAAAAACAAAACCAAAACACACATAAACTCTCTCGTTTGCTTTTCAGCACATGAACCACTGACACCCCGTGGGCTGTATCCCCAGCTACAATGGGTTTGTATCTTGTTCAACTGGCCAGATACATCACCCCCAAAAGCCTTGGTGGCACTGAGCGTAATAAGCAACATTTGTGTCATTGCTTTCACACTTACTTTAAGCATTCCTCTTCTGAGGCATGAGATTGCTTCATATCCCTGAAGCTCAATAAATCTACACAAATCTGACTGCTCTAAAGCCATGACTTAAACACCAGATTGTCTTCCTGGTGGTTGTGTCCATTTTGTCATATTTTTAAAAGCGATATTCAGTTAAGCTGCCTCATTACCCACTTTCATCCCAGGGGTATAAAACTGTACATAAAATAATCACGAAAAAAAAAAAGAAGAATTTTGGGAAAATGAGTAAAAGTATTATTGGTAATGTTCCTGCCCAACCCTGAAATGGAGGGAACGTCTGTTCCCCTCAAATATATGGTTGTGGAAGTAGACATCTTGCAGATCGAGGGTGGCGTACCAGTCCCCAGAGGGATGGGCTCCAGGGAAGGAATTATGGAGGCCAGGGAGACCATGCAGAACTTGAGCTTCACCATGTACTGGTTCAGGCCTCGAAGGTCCAGGATGGGCCTGAGCCCCCAACTTTTGGCCTTTGGGATAAGAAAATAGTGGAAGTAGTACCTTTGCATCTGATCTCTGCTGGCACCACTTCCACCGCTCCTAGGACAAAGAGCCGCCCCACCTCCTGCTCGAGCAGAGCCTCATGACGGGGGTCCCCCAGGAGGGATGGGAGCAGAGTAGAAGTAAATTGGAGAGTGTAGCCCCAAGAGATGGTTCTAAGGACCCATCAGTCTGAGGGGTGAGCCACAACCACTTTGGGAGAAAAGCACACAATTGGTTGGAGAAGGGAAGTTTTACTGAGGCTGGATCCCGATGAGAACTGGTAGGTTGCCCCTGGGTGTCCCATCAAAACTGCTGTTTCCCTGCCTGTTTGCCTTTGAAGGACTCAAGCTCGGGGGCAGACCGAGCCTGCCTCTGCAGGCACTTCTTATAGGCCCAAGACTTTTTATAAGGGGACTCGTATTTAGACTGGGTGGCCTACTTGCCTTAAACTTAGGTCTAGCCAAAGCCAGAATATAGTAGCCAAGAGTCTTAAGCATAGTGCGGGAGACTTTCAGGCCATGCAGTTTCATGTCCGTCTGCTCCACAAACGGAGCCTGGCTGTCAAATGGGAGGTCCTCCAAGGAGCTCACTGGACAGTCCAGAAAGCAGGAGCCAGGATGCCCTTCTCATGGACACCGCGGAGGCATCCGACACTGTGGCACTAGTGGAGCAGGCTGTTCGGCCTGGCTGGCCGGACCCACCACTGTACAACTATGAAGGGAGGCCGGCCTGTTGTCCAGTCAACCAGTTTTGTGAGATCCCTTTGTTTTAACTCCTCACAATCTGCTTTGGCCTTAACTATGTTGAGTAGTTTTGTACCATCTACAAATTTTGCTACCTCACTGTTTACCCCTTTTTCCAGATCATTTATGAATATGTTGAACAGCACTGGTCCCAGTACAGAGTACTGTTTACCTCGCTCTATTCTAAAAACTGTCCATTTATTCCTACCCTTTGTTTCCAATCTTAATTCAATTTCCATGTCCTCATAACTAAATGAAGTCTTTACAATGTGTCTTTGTGAACTGTCTAAACACAGAAAGAGAGAGCTCCAAGACTAACAGTTTCTCAATATCAACACCTCATTGAGAGGTGGACTGCAGTGGGACAGCCTCTAGTCTAGTACCCCTATTGGTGTTAGTACATGGCAGAGGCTGACTGCACCAGAAATCCATTTAACCAAACAGACACATTCTTTTATGTCGGTTAGCCACAAGATGCAAAGAAACGCTATTTCTCAGTATTCCACAAAATAATAAAACCCGTTCCATCTTAGTACAGATGGTCTTTGGCAACACAGTAGCCATCCTGGAATCCAGTTGTCAAGCCAGGATGAAGTAAAAAAAAAGTGCCAGAGAGGAAATTTGATAGTTACAAATAATTTTTTCAGCTGGTGGGAACACAAATGTAAGTTATAACAAATGTGCCCACTTCAAAATACCCTAACCACACATCAATCTCTTGTTCCCTTCTGAAGTGGGTTACACCTACCACTTCCTCCATCTAGACTCCATTCATAGGATGAGAAACAACACATGCTTCGTGGAACACTGCATAAAAGAATACGATAGAGTTACTCATGATGAAATTATTGACGTAAATTCAGCATGCTTAGTAGCGTTCTCTTTACTGAAAGAAGTTGGAGAACATCCAGAAATAGGCTAAAAGACAGAATGATACACCCAAAATTGTGTAATCAAAAAGATTCAAAAGCAAAAGTTAATCTTGATCAGGACACATGCTCTTACAGAAGATACATTCTAGAGGAAGAAGAAAGATGCAGACTGCAATAGACTAGTGTTTGGAATGAGCATTGCCAAACCACATAATCCAAAAGAGCATAATTCCCACAGAATTGAAGCTAAATGGTGGAGGGGGGGGGGAGAAAGACAAGAGGGACAAGGGATATTTCCATACTAGCTTGTGGGACAAATGCCACTGAAAAAGGGAAACCTAAATGGACTCAAGCATTTATATGGCTTGGTTAAGGACCAATTTTAATATTTTATATATATACATTTTTATATTCGTGAAAGGTGCTAGACTGAGGTCCCAAAAAATGAAGTCACTTATATATCCACAGACCAAGCATATGATGGGCAGAAGTCAAGGCAGCAGCTTTGCAAGCTCCCCCTACTGCCTGGCAGAATTTCCTAAACTTAACCTAGAAGGAAACTCTTCCAGGATTAAAAGGGTAGTTCAATCTCATACCCTTATTAGAGTGACCAGATGTCCCGATTTTATAAGAACAGTCCTGATTTCTCTTATATAGGCTTCTTCCCACCCTGTCCCGATTTTTCACATTTGCTGTCTGGTCACCCTATACCAGGGGTGGACAAACTTTTTGGCCCAAGGGCCGCATCAGAGTTCAGAATTGTATGGAGGGCCGGGTAGGGAAGGCTGTGCCTCCCCAAACAGACTGGTCCCGCCCCATATCTAGCCCCCTTCCCACTTCCTGCCTCCTGACTGCCCCTCAGAACCCCTGACCCAGCCAACCCCCCCTTCTCTTTGTACCCTGACATCCCCCTCCAGAGACCCAGCCCCTAACCACACCCACCAAGACCACACGTCCTAAGATCCCTGCTCCTTGTCCCCTGATTGCCCTGCCCCCTAGCCACACCCCTGTCCCCTGAAACTCCCACGCCCTATCCAACCCCCCAGCTCCACTGTGGCCCCCTTACCATGCCGCTCAAAACAGCATGTCTGCCCCGGAGTGAGACATGCTGCTGCATCGGAGCACACAGCCCTGCCCCCCAGAGCATGCGTGAGATTGGGGGGGGGGGGGATAGTGAGGGGGGAGGGAGAGGAGCCTCCCCAGCGGGAGCTCAGGGGGCTGGACAGAATTAGCCCATGGGCCGTAGTTTGCCCACCCCTGCCCTATACACTTTAAATCCTTGGTCTCTGCTGAAACTACCAACTATTAGTAACTCAAGAGGTTTGGCCAAGAAGCGAACATCAGCCTTGTAAGAGAGTTTTCCCCTCACTCTAAACACTAGGGTAAAGAGGGGGGTCTCTTATATGCAAGACCAAATAAGTGTAAGCTACTTTCCCAGCCTAGAGTTAAATCTTTTTCCCCCAAAACCCAAACTCTTCCAGTTGGGGATTGGATCCAGCTGCCACCACTCAGTAATCACCCCAAAACTATGGGGTGGGGTATCTTGACACCCCCTCTCTCCCTTAAGCCACTTGAGAGAGAAAAGAACTCAGGCTTCCAGCCACCACTTCTCCCCCCTGCTCTCAGGAGAGAGACTTAGATGCACAGACCCCCCCTACCTGGGAACTGGGTCAAATCCAAAGCTAGGACAACTTTAAGGGAATAACCAAACGCTTTTTATAACAAAAAAAGGTTTAATAAAAAAAAGAGAAGCATACAACTAATACAACTTCAGAGATATAAAGCTTTCTATTCGGAGTCTTCTTGCATAAACCAGCCTAGTCCCCTCCCCGGAGATTCTTCTCTCTCTCTCTACTAAACGTTAGAGTCCAGAGACACCAGAGATCAGATGCAAAGCTTATACAGGTACAATTCTACTTACAGTTCCCCTAACTTATGGATATAGGAAGGAAAGTAGGAAGTTGTCTCTCCATAGCTGGAGAGAAGAGATGGGGAGTTGCCCAGAGCCGGGAACGAAGAGAACTGAAACTAAACCTCCCCCTCTGTCCCGAGGGATGGGAGCTCTTACGTCACCCCCTCTCAGGTTCAGTTAACCCCATACAGGTAAAACAGCAACTCCAAAGCACTTCACACTTATGAGAAGCCTCCTAGAAATTATTATCTGACAACACCTGACAACTGCAACTTTTAGTCACCAAGAGCTGGAGTAACTAACTAAAGGCAAATAGAATGTCAATACATCAATTTAGAAACAAGGCAGAAACTTCCTGCCCTCTTTTCTTTTATGTATCTGGGCTCAACCAGAAGGAAAATCATATTATGAGATAATAAAACCCTCTATGCTTCTCTCCAAACATCAAGAGATCCTCTCCAGAAAAAAAAATCCTGCGACAGAGCTAATTAAAAAGAAAAAAAGGATTTTAAAAATGCTGTTCTTTACAGAATACATTTTTCTTTTTTAAAATAAATCTGTTTAAAATGAAATCTGAATGAAATACGATACATGTTAAGGGCTAAAATTATCATCTCAAAATATTTTAAATGAAAAATTACAGTAAATATACTGATTTCATGAACTTCTACCAAAAACTCTTGGCTAAAGACTGCTAATTTTAAAAGTTTGAAAGACAGCCTAAGCAAAGTAGGAGACTGTTCTCATTTTTAAGAGAATTAGAAGAGTAGGAACGTAAGCCCAAATCACTTTCATTTAGACAGATTTGAAAATTTTCCCAGGCTAACCTGAAATAATCAGTTTAATTCACTTACTATAATTAATCCCTGTTTAATTAATCATTGAGTTGTAAATGTGAAACATATTTTGATAAGAGAATTTATGTACCCAAAACATTTAAGGCTGTATTGTTTAAGTAAAGGTTTTGTGTGTTTAATTAAATTCTAGTTACCATCCTAAGGCAGCTGGACACAAACCTTGAGCAAAAAGTTAAATCAGTCACCGTGCCAAGCAGGGCAGGTACTAATGTCTCCAGAGAATTAAGAATGCATTTCTCTAGGTCACAAAACAAAGAGAAATAGACTATATCAGGTACGGTACTTGTGGGTCAGCTTGCCAAACAAGGAGAAATCAGTGATGTGGAGTCTGGACATATTCATAGTGCAACTTGTTTATTTTACAGTATATATATGCCCACTGATTCTTTAACAGAGGTGATTACTAATGGCACACCAGCAATGCTGTCTTTCCAAGCTTTCAGCCAAAACACTAACACCTGATGTGCAGCGAACAATTATACCTCAATATTTGACACCAGTTAGAAAAATTGAGGCAGAGAGCAAGCTCCCTTGCTATTTGCCACAGCTCCCCCAAGAAAACTCACCAAGACCACCACATTTTCTTCCAAGCCTTAATCACTAGTTTAAATGCAAATAAAATGCTAGCCACTGCTTGTAACAATATAAGATTCAGTTCTGATGCCGAATTTATTTATTCCATCCCACTACTGCCTTCTAATATGGACAAATATTCTCAGATTTGTGTACACTGATTTCACAGATCTCTATATAGATTTTACTGAATTTGATGAGCACATTATTTTCTTTTCCCTGGACAGACTTGGGAATTGCACAGATTGAGTCTTACCATTCTCATGAAGTGACTTGTTTTAATGGGATAACAATACCGTTCTAAACCATTTTTAAAGGAAAATCTTTAAAAGTCTTTAAAAAATAGTATTAGTTTAAAAAAATCCCATTCAAAGGGAGGGAATGTATTCCTGGAATTTACATCAGGTGACTGGAAATCAGAATTGTTGAGTGTTGTTCCAAAATCTGCCCCCCAATTATCTTATTTCTCTTAGGCTCATAGTAAAATAAGTATGATCCTACTTACTTACCTCCTTCTCAGGGATATTGTGAGTATTAATTTAATCTTTACAACACATTGACACTCCTATAACTGTTTACATCTCGAAAAGGGTTATACTATTAGTAGCTAAAGTAAGATTCCCCTATTAAAGAAAGGGAAATAGATATAAACTCAGCAAACAGCCACAGAAAGGTTGATTGCCTATACCCTTCACAATTCTGTTTAACTACTATGTTGCTGGGACTGTAGTAATACAAGATGGTTTTGTTAATACTGTTTAATCCTGGGAAAGTTAAAGTTGTTTACGATGTGTTTGGAATTATGCCACATAGAACAGATATATTAAAAAAGTAGACAGTAAAACATAAATGAATGCTAGAAAGTTGTGTGTCTGGACAGAATTAGTTTTGTTTAATGACCTAATGATTTCAAGGTCAGCCAATAGTGCAGTCTGGAAAGAATCAAATTTGTTTTCTGGTTAAACAGAGATGCACTGGTTCTTGGAGATGCTGAGCACCCACCAACTCCAATTACTTGTTCACATTAATTATTTGTATCATGGCACCCACAAGCCCCAGTCAAGAATGAGGCCCTATTTAGCTTGGTGCTATATGAACATATAGGAAGGAAAAGTCCCTTCCCCAAAGAGCCTGCAATCTAATTTCAGACAACATACAAGCTGACGTAAACTGAGATGTTTGGCCTTCAGCTGCCAAAACTTAAGTATGTTTCTGGTCATCCTTACTATATCTAAAATCATATTGTTGATAGCTGGAAGAAATGAGAAGATTTTAATCAGAGTAAAAACTGTCAGAATGGCCACTGAAGCTTCCAATAGTAAGCAAAATGAAATTCTATATAAGGTTACCCAAAAATCCCATGGGAAAGCCACACTTCACTCTGTGGTTAGCCTTGATTTCATATAATACAGTAAATGGCTGTTTTTGGTTGACTCCATAAAATGTCATTTCCTTTGAGGTACAGGAATTGTTGGCAGGAACTATATTTTGTTCTACTTTGAATTTCTAGGTTACCGGTGCTAAAATGACAGTTTCACTACGACCAATGACGCTTTACTTTGAGTTTGTGTTGTTGCAATTTACACCCATATTTTGGTTTGTTTTTTACTACTCCTATTCATCACAGATTAATTACATTAAAAAAAAAAAAAGACTGACATTTATAACAAACACAAACTAAGACTGGATCAACTCCATTCTTTCACACACACTCCTCATATAAATAGCTTTTAAAGTGGTATTAAATGAAGTTATGGTACAAAGGGGAACAGTTCAGAAAACTTTAATTAGCATCACCATGGTTAAAATATCACAGGGGCCTGCATGATCAGGAGGATTAAACATACATGGTTGGGAAAGAAGAATTATTGAATTCTAATGCCAGCTGTACTACTGACTTACTACATGGCCCTCTCCAAGTCTTTTACCACTCTGACTCCATTTCTACATCTGTAAAGCAGGCATAAGATATTATACTATTACAGATGGTGCAATGGTTAATATTTGTAAAGCACTTCATAATAAAAAATGGTACACACATACTGCATGATTAAAAATTACTCTCCTGTTTCAAGGATTGACAGCAGGATAAATATTACTCACTTAACCATTGTGGGACTTCTGTTTTGTTAAGTTTTCACCTCATCAAAACATGAAGTTCTTAAAGGTGAAATGAGAAAAGCCTTATGTATGTCTTCAGCTCTCAGAATTTTCCATTTGCCTCCTTAACTGTTTCTCAAGTAAAAATGCTTCGCAAAAGAACTGAATGAAGATTAATCCAGGTCTGGGGTTGATAGTCTTTTCATAGACTCCAAGGTCAGTAGGGATCATTCTGATCATCTCATTAGCCTTTCTGTACCACAAGCCATGGAAACTTCCCAGGTAATTTGTAGAGCAGATCTTTGAGAAAAACATCCAATTCTGAATTTAAAATGGTCAGTGATAGAGAATCCATCAATGACCTTGGTAAATTAATTCTAACAATTAAATTACAAATTACAGTGAGTGTATGTATGCTGTATTTCCAGACTGAATTTTTTCTAGCTTCAACTTTCTGCCTGTGTGTTATGTTACACCTTTCTTTGCTAGACTCAAAAGTCCATCATCAAATATTTGTTCCCCAGGTAGGTATTTATAAACTACTTCCTTAATCATTCTTATGAACCTTCTCGGAATTCTCTCCAATTTATCAGCATCCTTCTTGAATTGTAGACTAACAGTTCTGGTGCCTATCAGCAGTCACACCAATGCAAAATAGAAGAAAAATAACTTCTCTACACCTAGTCAAGTGTCCCCTGTTTATGCATCCCAGGATCACATTAGCTAGCCCTTGTAGCACTGGGAGCTCAGGGTTCAGCTGATTATTCACCACAACACTCAAACCTTTTGTTTCAGGGTTTCTTCTTGCTCCCTCTATAAAGGTATTCTTAGACCAGCTCACTAACATTAATGAGATTGGCATCTGAGACCAAATTGCCTTTGTGAAACAGTGGTTACTGCCTAGCCCAAACAGCCCTTTGAAGAAAATAGAAGTTTAAACAATGTGAAGTGCCCTGTCCATCCTTTATGACTGAATGTGGTATCTCCCCAGGAGGAATAAGAGAAGGCAACAGTTGCTATAAAAATAATAATAAAAAAAAGTAGCTGACATATTCCTTTCCTCCAAGGATATGCAGTCACAGCTATTAAAGTTTAGAACACTATTGTAAATCTAAAATTTATTCTAAACACTACAAAGTATTTCTTCCCTCATATGCAAAAGAGACAGCTTATGTTAACAGGGAAACGATGCATGCACACTGCAAGAACTGCAAATAAAGTGAACTCGTTTAATATTCTATTTTGCAGTCTCACCCCCACTCCTTAAATAAAATAAACAACAGTGCCATCTGGTGTTGTAAAGTCTGAATTGCTGAAATTAAATTCTCCCAAGAAATGTGGTTCCTACTACTTCCAGGAAAATTAAAGATTTTTGCTTTAATAATGCTATCAGAAACTTAGTTATTGATTGCATAGTGTCAATAATGTGTTACAAAGAGCTTACAGCCTAATATTTGCCCCCTCTCATGTGCACTGGACTCCATTCTTCTCCATGGGAAAGAAGAGTCTGGTGGTACCTTAAAGCAGGGTTGGCCAACCTGAGCATGAGAAGGAGCCAGAATTTACCAATGTACATTGGCAAAGAGCCACAGTAATACATCAGCAGCCCCCATCAGCTCCCCACCTCCTTCCTCCCCACCCCCCACTTCCAATGCCTCTCGCCCACTGGCAGTCCCACAGATCAGCACCTTCACCTCCCAATCAGCTGTTTCATGGCATGCAGGTGGGGGGGGGGAGTGAGAGAGGAGTACCAAGGGCATGGCAGGCTCAGAGGAGGGGGTGGGAAGGGGTAGAGTAGGGGCAGGGCCAATGGCAGAGCCAGGGGTTGGGCATTGAGCATCCCCCTCCCCCCGGCACATTGGAAAGCTGGTGCCTAGAGCTACATATTAACTTCTGAAGCGCTCCAGAGCCACAAGTTGGCCATCCCTGCCTTAAACATGAACAGATTTATTTGGGTGTAAGCTTTTGTGTGTAAAAACCCACTTCTTTAGATGTATGGAGTGAAAATTACAGAACAGATTTATTTGGGATCTGTAATTTTCACTCCATCCATCTAAAGTTGCTTTTTTACCCACAAAAGCCTATTTCCCAAATAAATCTGTCTTTAAAGTACCACCAGACTGTTGTTTTTGTGGATATAGATTAACACGGCTATCCCTCTATCTAATATATGGGAAAGAGGGAATTCAAGGCCTTGCTCCTTAGCACCATGTGTTTATATAACCCGTTATGCTGATGCTACTAGGTTATTTTTTATTATATGAAATTCCTAAAGAATGTTGTAAGTATAACACTCATGCAACAATATAAAATGTTTTGCACTTACAGAGCACAGGACCATAAGAAATTCTCAAAAGACTACACAGAGGAGGACAAATATAATTATCAAAGTTTTCCACATGGAAAGTTTTTTATTTTTCTTGATGAGAGGTCTCTGACTATTCACAAGGTTTGGTTGGTTGTTTTATTTTTAATTATTATTCAGAACATTCCCCCAAAAAAATTTGTTATAGCAACCTCTGTTTTAGCTTTTGAACACCATACAGAACCGTTTGCAAGGAAAAAGAATAATCCTACATAGGGGCGTGACTTTCTTGTCTACTCTCCTGTTAATTAACAGCCAACCAACTAATTACTATTTTGTTCATTTGGTGCATTCCAAGGAAACACACTTAAGTAGCTATTCAAAAATATATTTTAAAAGTCTATGGATTAAAATAAGCCAGGAAAGAACTATTTGATTTAGCAGTATCCCCAGACAAGAATTAGTTATACCAGAGCCAAGGAACCACCCTTCTATCACACACAAACTTGCCAAGCTCCTCAGGGTCAGCCAAATCCTCAGCTGCACTTAAGAGCTGCACCCAGCGCACATGAAGAGAAGGGGGAAGGTAGAGCTCTTCATAACCCTGCACCCGAGGTAGCTAGAGGCAGTCCTTCCTTGGTGCAATTTGAAGCAACCTCAATGCTGCTTTAATTTGTGTGTCGGCCAGAACTGCTCAGCATAGCAGAATCTCCCACCAATCTTCCACACACACACACACCCCCCATGGGCCAGGAGGCATTGAGCGACCTAGGCCTGTATTAGAAAGGGGTGTCGGAGCAGGCCCTCTTTAAATCAGCTTCCCCTACCCTCTGTGCAGCAGGGCTGGCCCAGGGCGTTTTACTAACAACTTGTCACCTGCTCTGGTAGACCAGTCGGGCTGTTGACTCACCATGGCGGCTGCTTCTGCTCCCTTCTTTCCCTTTGCACAATGCCCGCTGCAAGCCCCGTGCAGCCGGCCCGCAGCCCCACCCAAACACTCCCCGCTGCAGGAGGAGGCGGCAGCTGCGCCTCACGGGAGGAGGGAGGGGGCGGTTCTTGGGCTGTCCGCGTTTGCTCTGCCTCCTACCGCTCCAGCCTGCAGGCTGCCCTCCCCCGGTGGGAGAAGCGGGAGGCGATGATGCTGCGCCTCGGAGGAAGCCCCCGTGCAGGGACAAGCCCGCTGCGCCCCCTTCAGATGGCTGAGGCGAGTTGAAGGAGCTTCTGGGATTCCCCGCCGCCCCCAGTAGGGGCAAGGGAGGAACCACCGCGCTCCTCCGAGCGCCCGGGCTGGAGAGGGGGTGAGTGTGACCCAGGCGCAACCCCCAGACCGCCAGCAAGAGCTTCAGGGACTTGTAAGCTGATCCTGGGGACTGTAGGGACTGACCGCCTCAGCCACTGGCGCCTGCTTTGCCTGGCCGGCTTTCGGGGACTCCGGCGGGGGGAGCGGAGCGCTCCTGCTCAGCCACGCACCGGCGGGGAAAGCACGTGACCGCTGCCCTGCTCCGTGCAATGCCTTCCCGGGGGACACTTGATGCCGGTTATGTGATGCCACCCCAGTGCTGGTATAGTGCGCTGCACTTTCGTTATAGCCATCTCACTGCCCCCTGCAAGGAGAGGGGGGGACTGCACGAAGCAGCTGTGGGCTGAAGCGGTAGACAGGGAAGGGGATGTAGGGGGTTAGCGCCAGCAGCTCTGGGCTCCTAACCCTCAGCCTCTGCTCCTTGGGTGCCCAGCTCTAGAGACAGGCCACCCTTAGTGCCATGCTGCTGCTGGCAGTGGTCATGTTTTCGGAGCTAGACGGTGTTTCACAGGCCGGGCTGGTTACTCAGCAAGTGACGAAGCAGCCCCTGCTACTTAAAAGGAGCAATTGTAATCAACCCCCCCCCCCCCCCCGGAGGGTTTGCCTTGACTAGGAAAATGTTTAGGTTTGCCTTAGGTAACAGCTATTCCTGATGTGAACAAGGGGAACATATATCATAGAGGTAATGAAGATAAAATAAGCTCAGCAGTGCAAAGCAGTCTGATACTATGGTACATACATTAGATACACCCACTCTTACAGAGTGGGGTCTCACAACCCATTCTCTTCTCATATGAGGAATGGTCCTGAAGTGTGCATCACGCTCCTGTGGTGAGCTGGAAAGACTAGGCATCTAGGGAGCAGGTCAGTACAGCTACTGGCACAGGCCCCTCTAGTCCATGCTCAATACTATGCTCTCTTAAGGTCTCACTGCATCATTGTTTTCCATGGAAGTCCTCTCAGGATCCACACACTGTATTTATACACCTTGGGGGGGGGGGGGTCAGATTGATGAGCATTTATTCATATAAAGAATCAGAGAGGTAGCCATGTTACCTCTGCTATTACCCACTTCGTCGGATGCATTAGCCCACGAAAGCTTATGCTTCAATACTTTAGTTAGTCTTTACAGGACTTTTTGTTACCTCTATTCATATAAAATGATCCATTGGAAATCAGTCAATGGCACCTACCACATAACTGTTCATCAATGAGTATATCAATTTATATGCACACTGTGTAGATGTAGGCATTAGAAAACATTCAGCTCACAGCTGAGTTCATGTGCATGATAAAATGTTTAAATCAATTTTCAAAAGCTGGAATATTTCACTGAGGATTAAGTGCATCATGGACAGACATTTCATACATTAGCCCATCATAACAATAAAATTTAACATGTTTAACAGCTCCATAACTCCAAAATGATCACAGATTTGTCAAAACTTGTAAACCAACTCCATAAGTAGGTTGCAACTAAGCATTAGTTATTTCAGGTCCAAAGGACATTACTAAAATTAGAAGGGAATAAAACATACTTGGATGGAACCTTAACTCTGAAGTTACTGACTCCATAAGCAGAGAAATTTTTTTTACCAGTTTAAGGCTGGTGTGACTTTCGCAGGTAGACGTTAGGGGTAAATTTTCCCAAGAAAAACTTCTACTAAGGACCTAAATCTAACAGTAGCTGTTCCTCAGTTGTGTTCAGTGCATATTAGCAATGGCAACATGTGGTATGATTGTCTTGTAACTGAACTCTTAGAAAAATCCTCAGTACCTGCACAAATAGGAACGTATCTATATTAACTTCTTTATAACAGATCAAAAAAAAAAAGAGACCACTTATTCAGATGAACGGTTATATACTCTTCAATGAAGAGAAAGATCGCAGAAAAGTGACACTTCATAGCTAAATTTCTTTGTATACGTGCAATATATTTATTTATTTTCTTAAAGAATATTTTTAAAATACAATAAGATAACCTAACCATTTAAAAACCTCTAATGTAAACGAGCTATCAGAAGCATGGGGGCAGAGTTTATTTATAGAGCTAATAAAATAAATGGAATGATGACATATTGAAAGCAAATATATTTTTCTCTGATTTTTTAGCACCACAACCTGGTCCCTACAGAAGGCAAAGATCACAGCAATACTCCCTTTTCCCCAGATAAACTTTACCCCCCTGCATATGACAACTCCTTAAAGCAGTTCTCTTCCCTATGAAACCAAAAAGCTTTAGTACCTACCATTTTTCTGTCGAGGAGCAAAAAAACAAAACCAAAACTGTAGACAGCATGAATTCTGCAACCTCACAGGGGCTCAGAATTACTCAAGGAGTAATTGTAAAGAGCAAAACAAATATTGTTTTGCAGTTCATCTTTAACTCAGTTCTCATACCTGACAGCAGCTTTGTGTAGGCATTTGTTGATTGCATAGATCAGGGGTGTCAAACTCAATTGCACAGGGGGCCAAAACTCAAAACTCGCGGGCCGAACAGTATAACCATTTATTTAACAGACTAAATATTTATGTTTTTTAACCATTAATATGAACCAAAATACAGGATATCATTCCAAAATAAATACATTTCAACTTAAAATATTTTGCTCTTCATAAAAAAATATCCTGTCAATACAATACATTCAAAATCTGTACATGCTGGAATATTAAAAAATCTGAAAATATAAATAAAAAATTGAATTTAAAGCAAAAGTATAATCATAACAAATCATAACATTCCATTTTCTTGTCCTATTTAGTCAGAGCCTGATACTTGGAGTCTTTTCTTTGCAACAAGTTCGTTTATGTTTGGGGTTAGGTTCTGTGTTGTGAAGATTCTCAGGATCGATTGCAGGTGTTCATCAGTGAGGCGACTCCTGTGTGACGTTTTGTTAATTTTCATCACAGAGAACAGCTGCTCGCACAGATATGTGCTGCCAAACATGGACAGGATTCGAGCCGCATGTTGGCGGAGCTGCGGCATCGCTTCAGGAATGAAGCGAGTGAACTGTGCTGGCCCCGCAGTGTCGTACTTTGCCTTCAGTGTCCCGTTACATTGCAGTTCTATCAGCTCCATCTGCATTTCTACAGGTGCGGTTTCCACATCGACTGCAAATGGGTTGCGAAGCAGCTCGAAGTTACTTTTCTGTGCCTCAAAGTCACTGAAGCGCCGTGCGAACTCAGTGCGCAGCGCGCTGAGTTTTTCAGCAAAGGTGGCATTTGGGAAAACTGTGGCACTTTCTTGGTTCCGTATTACTTGGCAACAGGGAAAGTGAGACAAGTTGCATTGGTGCATTTGTGTCTCCCATAAGCGCAGCTTCACTTGAAATGCCTTCACTGCATCATGCATATCGGTTATTATGTGCTCCCGTCCCTGGAGTTGAAGGTTTAAAGCGCTAAGATGCGACGTTATGTCAGCCAGGAACGCCAACTCACATTTCCACTTTTCATCCCGCAGAACTGTGCAGTCTTTCCCCTTACTGTCCATGAACTGGCAGATTTCCTCTCGCAGCTCAAAGTGTCTTTTGAGAACTTTTCCCCGACTTAGCCACCGGACCTCCGTATGATATGGCATATCGCCAAACTCGCTATCTATTTCCCGCAGAAAAGACTGGAATTGGCGGTGATTTAAACCGTGGGCTCTGATAAAGTTGACGGTTTGTGTTACAGTGTTCATCACATGATCCATTTTTAGGACTTTAGCACTCAGCGATTCCTGGTGTATGATGCAGTGATACACTGTCAACTCACCGGCACAGTTCTCCTCCCGCATCTTTGAGCGCATCCTTCCCACCAGTCCATTTTTTTCACCACACATAGCAGGTGCGCCATCTGTTGTAAGTCCAACGAGTTTTTCCCACGGCAGTTTCATGTCGGTTACACTTTGAAATACATTTCCAAAGATGTCTTCTCCTTTCGTTGTCCCGTGCATCGATTTAATGTCCAGTATTTCCTCTGTTACGCACAAATTGGAATCCACACCACGGATAAATATCGCCAGCTGTGCAGTGTCAGTTGCGTCAGTAGTTTCATCCACGGCAAGGGAGTATGCAACAAAATCTTTTGCTCTTTCAATCAACTGTGTTTTCAAATCAGTCGCCATCTCACAAACCCGATTAGCAACAGTGTTTCTGCTGAGGCTTACATTTGCAAACGCTCGCGTTTTATCTGGACAAAGGACGTCGCACACTTTCATCATACAATTCTTTACGAATTCCCCCTCGGTAAACGGCCGTCCTGATTTGGCGATCTCTTCGGCCACAATGAAACTTGCTTTCACAGCAGCTTCACTTTGTGATTTTGCTTTGGTGAAAAACGTCTGCTGGGATGTCAAATTCTTCTTCAACTCCTCTACCTTTTGTAGCTTCTGTCCTGCGCTCAGGTTTTTGAATTTGTTCTCATGTTTCGTCTCGTAGTGCCGTCTTAGGTTATACTCCTTCATTACAGCGACATTACTCCCGCAAAGGAGACACACTGGTTTACCTGCAATTTCAGTAAACATATACTCATTCTCCCACCGGCTTTGAAAACCTCGGTTTTCAGAATCAATTTTTCTCTTGGCCATTGTTGGGGTCTAGCTTTGATTTGATATTAGCGTTGTATACATCAACAGACCGCGAACTTGAACCGCGGCTTGCCGTTGGCGGCAATTGCACTGCATCATGGGATTTGTAGTGTGTGTTATTGGGGCGTCATATCACAGGGCCATTAAAAACAGATATATAAAACGATTTCGCGGGCCGGATATAATTGTATGGCGGGCCGGATGTGGCCCGCGGGCCTTGAGTTTGACACATGTGGCATAGATCTTGAAAATGGATCAAAAATATTTTATTTCAAACAGGAACTATTTCAACAAAGTAAAATCACAGGATAGGGGTATTCTGGATTCACCAGGGATTCTTTTTGCAATAAGAATTCTTGTGCTCATCCAGGTTTAAGATTAGCAGCCACATTAGTCTGTATCCATAAATAAAATGAGGAATATTTGTGGCAACTTAGAGAGACTAGTTTATTTCAGCATAAGCTTTCGTGGGCTATAGCCCACTGCATCCAATGAAGTGGGCTATAGCCCACAAAAGCCTATGCTGAAATAAACTGGTTAGTCTCTAAGGTGCCACAAGTATTCCTTGTTTTGTTTTCATCCAGTCATTAGGAATCTGAAAAATTCCAAAATGAATTAAGGAGGCTAAGTCCTCCAGCTCTCTTGCGGAAGGTATGGTTTTGAGAGCCTAATTATTTGCCTGAGTTCTTTTAAAGAAGAAGAAAATAAGAGTTCTGATTCTTATTCATGCTTTCTGATTAGAAGCTTAGAAACTTGGGAGTTTAACATGACAATTTAAATGATAGAGATAAAATTAAAACTCACGAGCAGGTAATACATTTTCTCTCTATATTATCACTAGAAAGCAATAAAAATGTAGCCAATACACAATATAGAGGGGTAAAATGGAAATATTGGAGTTACTTCCAAAGAAGTCTCCTAAAAATGATTTCTCCATATGCCATATAAATTTCCAGTTTGTCAGAAAAAAAATATATATTGAGGAGTTGCATCTAATACATTCAGAAGCAAAGAAACAAATTACATACCCATTGTGAGTACATTTTCAAGTATCTAATATCACATTTAACAAATATATTATCAACATTCTATATACTAGGGAAGGTCTGCATTCTTTCTAGTGGACTTTGAGGAATGTACAGTGTTTTGGGGTGAGGGTAGGGAGAGGAGTTATTCTGTGTAACATATCTTCCCTTGAAAGGTTTTGCATTCAACTAAGGAGGGTTAGATGCTATTCCTTTCCTAACCAATTGACAAAATTAACAACTTGGTAGAGAGTAGGTCTGACCCCACCACTTGTGCCCCCAAACCATTCACTGGTGCTGTGGTAATTAGAAATATTATATTTGGTATAATAGTAGCCATGTGACATTACAAAATTGCAATACACAAATTCACATATTAGGAATCCTATAGCATGCTTGCCATGCATCAGGAAAGGACTGAAAATATTGCAAACAATTTTTTTCCCCAATAAAAATAGACTATGTTAGACAATTTTATTGAATTCTACTTCCTTTTATTGCAGTGTCCCCTCGTACAAAGTAGTAACTGCAATATTCAATGTTAAAACATTAGAAAAGCATGTGACAGTTACAGTACGGTATTATCAAAATATTACATTTTCAAACCCAGTGGATAACTAAATACCCACCCAAGCTCAAATCTTTAAATTATTTCCATAGTTCATTTTTAAATATGTAATGTCAGAAAAGCATATAAAAAGAATGTATGTAAAAGTAAAGAACCCTAAATACAGTCAAACATAAATGAACAAAAAATAAATAATTGATTTCTTCAGCTATGGTTGCTCTTTCTAAACCCATAAAAAGAAATTTCATTAACAGAAATAATGCAATTGCCATGTGTCAATAAGAAATTTTGTATTTCAAGTCATTAACAATGATTGGAACTTAAAAAAAAAATTTGGCTTCAAAATCAAAGTTCATACAGACTAACTAGAAATTGGAATGACTGTCACTAGCTAACATCTGTTGCTCACAATTACTAGTAACTGTTGAAGTTTACTAGAGTTACAATAAATCTTGAAACTATTGATCTGGTGTCTAGTGTTAGTGAAGTTTTGAGAGTGCATATGTGAAAAGCATCCTACATTATTTCACAAACTACAATTCCCTCCCCATCCCCAAATGCATATTTAGATATATTTTATATAATTTTATACACATATATGCATGTATGCACACACTTCATTTGGTTCCTGCATTACAGATAACAAGCAATGGTTTCCTGAATGGACAAAACTTTAAATAAGTGTACCTCTGCACATTTTCAAGATAGCAGCACTAAGTTCATGCCTTATTGTCCATTTGTTTAAAAACAAACAGAAAAAGAATGAAACATGGCAATGATTCCATGTTCACTGAATAATGAGACATCCCTACCACCTCAACAAGCACTGCAAAACCTGTAACAGATACGAGGCTGTAACAGATAACAGATACGAGGCTGTTAGTTACAATTTTTTTTCTGTAATTAAACAGTACTTTTATTAGAATTTGATTATAAATTTAATTTAATTGTACTTGGCAGCAAAACATGCTGCTTTTAAAAAAATTGAAACAATTTAACCAATTCAGATCCAGACTGGTAGAAACCAACTGCAAAAATTGAGATTATTTTGTGATTTACCAATAACCTGACTACAGCATGCACTGTGGATAAAGCATAGAACGTATCTCCAATTGTAACTACTTTAAGCTGCATCTTACTTCACACAATGACTGATAGCTTTGTCCTTCAAAAGGAACTATTATGGAATATTTAATAGAATGCTATGTTAAGCATAAAAATAAACCTTTTCTAAGGATATCTTCAATGAAAATCATTGAAGCACTAGCAATGTGACCTAGTAACATGCCCAATACTAATATCTAGAGGATGTGAAATGTTTTTAGGCAATCCTTTTCTGAAAAATATATAGGAATTTAAAAAATAGTTCATATTACTCACCTTTGTATAAAGGCTCAAGTGACAATTTTTATTTATGTGTTAGAAGACTAAATTAGAAAGTAGTCAAAACATACACTAGAAGGACACACAAATTGGCAGTTTTTATTAAACATGAAAAATGTGTGAAGTATCATGTATGATAGTCTACATTTCTAGATTAAGCCTGAGTATTTATTTAGTAAGACTAAATGTAATGTCTGACAACTGAATGAATTGACCTAAAAACATCTCCCCTAATAACTAGTGGTCCATTTAACCATTTGATAAAAGATTCAGAATTTTTTAGTTTTTACACTTTATATTGGATGGCGTAGCAAGATTCCACATAGTGTTTACAGTATTCTGTTAGATGGCATCATGTTGCTCATATTTGCTCCTTCAAGCCTTAGGTTAACACCTTTCTTCAAATAAACTAAATGACACCAAGATCTGAAGGCCAGGAACTAAGACAGGTCCCCTTTTTTAAAAAACTAAAATAAATCAGAAAAACCTATCTTCAGCCTACAACAGGAATACAGTTTCATATTAGAGCTAGAGCAAGGAACGACACGCTCACCTTCACAAAGGTAGCCCAAGTTGTATGCATCTCAAATTTTGAATGAAAAGAAGGGCACTATGTCAAATCTGAGAAAAGGGTCCTCCCATCATTTGTCTAGCACAATAAGTTTCAATGGTACGAGTTCAGTAGTACAAAGTCTTGGACAATAACATGTTCTTTTTATTCCAACTGACCTGCCCTACCTTTGTTTCAAATCTAACAGATATCATTACAAATTCTGAATAAAAAAAACATACAGTACTAAAAATAATAGCTTGATGGAAGACTGAAAAGCAGCATTCATTTTATTGTAAGATGGAAGAGACTAGAAACTAAAGGAAGTTTGATCTAAAGTCTTAGTTGAAGGCAGATTTTGACATTCTATATAAATTTACAAAATAGGATGTATGGATGCAGTTTGGTTAATTTCAGAAGGCACCTCAAGGCTAAAAGGCTTTTATAAATCTATAATCCTTTCATTGATCAAAAAACAAAAAACACTTTTATTGCTGCTATTCAAGTAGCAAAGAAAAAGCTTGTTTTGTTGTTCTTCAGTCTAACAAGGAATCCTCCCCCATTAAGCAAGATCAAGTTATAGAAGAATTTGAATAAAACTGAAGATTTCACAACTTTAGAAATACAGTGACTTTCCTCATGTGCTTTCAAGTCAGTGGAACAGTGAAAGAGTCACTTTTTGCCTTTGTAATGTTAATAATCTTAGTCACTCTCTTCCAGGCACTGAAGTACCATTTCATCACAGTTGCATCTTATGCAGTACGTTTAGGAATAGAAGGTAAGAACGCTCTGATGATTCCCACGAACAAGAAGGATTGGTGGCAGGTCTTTTGATAGAACTTCTAACCAGGCCATGTATAGTGCACTAGATACTGCACCTTTTCGTGCAACTGGCAAACTCCTACAATTTGAAGAACAAAGGAAGAAGCAAATGAAAACGAAGAATGGTTAAAAAGTAAGTCATACTATTAGTAGTATTGCAGAAATACAAAAAATACAATCTGAAATAATAAAAAGTAGAAATTACTCAATGTTTAATTCTAACCCATTTCATAACTTTTTCAGTTTTTAGGCTACATGTAGTGAGTTCACAATCCTGAGTGCAAAAAAATTAGTTCTGAGCTAAAATTGTCTTTTTAAAATCCTACTGTGCTACATGGACTCAATTGTAACTTGGGGGGGGGGGGGGAAGAGGTGGAAATCTCAAGTTTCACCTTCATTCTACCCACTCCTGAAATTCACTCTCCAAATCAAGGGCAAGATAATGCTTTTGCTTCAGAATGCAACAGTCTATAGTCACATTACTCTGCCACCAGCCCCTCCAAAGTATTGGCGGAATCCTTCAATTCTTGCCTCATTGGAACCAGTTAAATCTTTATTTGTATTGCTCAAGTTTCATCTTTTTAATGCTTCAGAGATCACTGAAACCTTACATGGCTTTGTACAGAGAGCAGGATGTGTGAAATTAAAAAGAATTTATATACTGAAGAATTTGTAATCCAATTGTACTGTAAGTGGGGACAATAGTACAAAAGAATATGCAGAGACAGGTACAATATAGGCAAATGAGATTTTTGTTTCTGAAGAGCAATTTGCAGGAGATGGAGAGCAAATAATATACAAGCAGTAGAATGCCTGTAAGAGTCACAAGCCAAAATTACAAAGCATTCTCTCTCTAATTCTACCTTGTACTCTAAAACAGTGGTCTTCAAAGTGGGGTGTGCAAGACCCTGGCGCTGCCGCCGATCCCGCCCGAGAGACCGCCGAAATCGCAGTCTATTTTTGTCCCGCAGAAATGCCGCCAAAAGCAAGTGGAAGCTTTCTATTCAGAGGCATTTTGGCAGACATATCCCGGGAGCCGCCAGTAGAGGTGGGACTGGGAAAGGGGCTGCGGCGCAAGAAGACTGAAGAATGTTACTCTAAAAGACTGTACCTAGGATAATACACCAAATACGTATTACCTATGTAACAGATACACTAACACAGTTTCTGTATAACTGTGAAAATACTGTAGTATAAAAACAGTCAACCTTTACTTACATTACAATTACATTAGCTGTGCCTGAATGTTCTTTCAGCAACTCATTTAGCCTAATCTGGCGGTAGCTCTGTAATTAAAATGAAAAAAAAAAAAAAATCAACCCAAACTTGTTAGGGAGATCTATTCATTATTTCATCAATCCAGAATCAAGTACAATTATCATTTATTCAAGTAATGCACAAAAGGAGGTCAAAATGGATTGACATGTTTAATAGTGTGTCCTTCCAGCCAACTTTTAATAAATCACTCAGGTTTGTAAAGTAAAGATATGTCCCTTCTATCCAAACTACCACCTCAGTTGCCTAGAACAAGGGAGAGGTTGCTGGATTCCTTCCAAGGTTCTGTTCTTGAACACTCATGTCAATTTCTAGCTAGCAACTTATAAAAGTGAAACCCTCACCTTGGCGAACTTCTGGCTGCTGGACGGGAAAAGAAGATTCCTTCCTATTTCTTCATGCACCCCATCTATATCCTAGAATCTCCTTTGTGAGGTTCTAATACTCTACCCTCCCTCAGCATTCTAGATATTGCTGTGCAGGCCTGTGCCCACTATCCAAGACTCTCCCTGTACTAATCGACCCCTTTCTCAAGTCACCATCTTGGGTGCTCATCCTCCTCCTCTCAGCTCCAGCACCTGCTTCTGCAGAAGTCAAGTTTACCTAATTTACTCTGCTTCCAAGGGGTTCTGAACAGCAGCAATCGACCATAACAGCTGTTAATCTCCCTGTGTTTATATTTGTAGAAGCAATCAAGCTGGCTGCACACTCAGGAAAAGAACACTGAATTGGTCCATACCCATACAGGTCATCTTTTTAATTATAGGGGCTAGAAACCCCTTTTAAATTAATTTCTGCTGTTACTGATGACTTAGGCCCCTCAGGGAGCATTTCCTACTGTCCAATGATGAGTAAGTAGAGTTTTCAAGTCTTTTCCTACCTTACTTATCTCACACCAAACCCACTTTGTAATGGAGCAAAGAAGCTTAAAAAAATTGGCTCATTAAAATGGGGTATATGGGACACAGTAGGACACTACTCTTTATCAAAAACAGTAAACACAATAATTAAAAAGTCTAAAGGAGTACTTTAGTTTTGTAAAGCTCAAGTTCGTTATCTGTTATTCTCCAAGGCTCATCTTCTTTCATTTTATCTGCAATGTCTTGTTCTTTATCGTCTTCATGAAGTCTGAATGGCTCAACCATTTCTTCAAAAGCTGCAATACTAGAAAAATTAACGAATATTCACATTAAAAATAGATACAGTTACTCCTAGTTGTGTATGTGTCAATTGTGATTTTCCATGCAACAGAAAAATATTCCTAAATAGAAGTCAACTCTTGTATGGTTTGTGGTTAATTACTAGAAGTCATGTAAACTGAAATTCTCATTCACTTGTTTTGATACTTGAAACCTGCTAGTTTGGGAAAGATAAATAAATAGCACCTATGAATATTAATATTTTAAGCAGATGTTAACAATCTTAAACTTAATACGGTGGGAACAGTCTTTTAGATTTCAAAATTTACATAAAACATTAATTTGTTTTTTCTAACAACGATCTAGACTGAAGATCATGAACTTAGAAGAAAGTGCCACACTGGCTTCAACTCCATTTAGAAATGTAAAGAAAAAAGTTTTAAAAGAAAAAGAGAATTACAAGCTTCAAGAGGGAGAGTATCATCCTTCTAGAAATTTGATGATAAGGAAATGAAGAAGGGTAGAAAACAAACACCTATCAGTTTAACTCAAGTAGATATGAGAGAAATTTGAATTCAATTAAATTTTTATGTCAAAAGTTTTGGTTAAATACATTTTTATTATTCCACGTAGATCACACAACATGTGATCTAAGAATGAAGAAATCAAACTAACTCCATGGGTCACCAGTATTAAATGAGAACAACAAAAAATCTGTTCTCATACAGTCACTTTGAACTCTGATTCTGTGCTAAAAAGCTATCTGTAGATACTTCACAATTTAGTAAAATTCACTGCAGCATGCATCATACATACACCTAGGCTACTGGAACTTAGAACACTCTGGACACACTCACTCTTGCCCCGGGGCATGCTTCTTACCTAATGGGGCTATGAAAAGGTGATAGACAGATGTATGCCTCCAGAGATTTCTGTGGGAATTCCCAGCAGCTCACTTAGAGTAACTTTAAATCCACTTTGTGCTACTGGACAGGCACAAATGGGAAGAACACCCGGCCCAATATAATTTATCATGAACGGGTACAGGGGCAGCTTTACAATTTTTGCCACCCCAAGTGCCGTAGTCAAGCTGCCTTCAGCCACATGCCTACTAGAGGTCCGCTGGTCCTGCAGATTCGGCAGCGTTTCTGCGTGAAGTCCGCCAGTTTCGTGGCTTTGGCTTACCCACCGCAGAAATGCCACCGAATCCACGGGACCGACATGCCACCGAAGGCCGTCTGACTGCCGCCTTGAAAGCAACAGTCAGGCCGCCACCCGCAGCTTGCTGCATCAGGCACCTGATTGCTGTACTGGTGCCTGCAGCTGCCGCTGGATGGGTCATATGGCAGAGATGCCTGAACTCTACCACATCAGGGACTATTTAGGGAATTTCCTCAAGATGTTTGTGAGGTTCATATCTGCTGTGCATATCAAACTTATCTGAAATCAAAATGTACCTAACATCACAGCTAAAGATAGAAAGCAAAATGGCTGAGCAGTTCCTCCACTGGCTGAATTTTAAGACTCTGCACTTTAGGTACCTTTGGAGTTAAATTCTGCATCACTTTGTGCCAATTTCTCCTGTAAGTCCCTGAAGATAACGTGTGTGTGTCTCAAAATGCTTTACCTGCCCCCAATTGCAGTCATATCAGTTAGGATATTTAAAAGACAAACACTAATGATAATCTAGGAAGCTCTATAGTTTGCTCATCTACAATATATAGTTTCAATATAAATATTTTATCAAAACGTTTCTGATTATTAATACTTATCTATCAAAATAATGAATATGTGCAATTCATTTTAGGAAGTGTAGACAAATATTTCCAGCATCTGTCGGACTTTGTTGAAAAGCAACTGGCTCAGATTACTCTGCTACAGGAATTTTCAAAGACTTTTGGACAGGTATTTTATAACTTTTATATACCGGACAAGATTTCAGATAGAAGATGATGATGCTCAATCTTCTGCTCTCAAGTATTATAGGACATTCCATCATAAAATGGCACTAGTAGTATTAGGAATCAACTGCAGTCAACTAATTTGTTCAAGCTTGAGAAGTAGAAATATTTAATGATTCTCTGGTTAAGAACATTTCAGCAGGGTTTGGATTTTCTCATGCATTCACTGAGCTGATTAATTCTGACACACTATTAATTTAAATATCAGGCTATACACAATTATTTTGGGTTTAGAGATGTATGCTTATCTTACCTATACTCATATACACTAGTTTTATTTTAGTTTCTACCACATTTCAATTAGGGTAGAATTACTATAATTAACGACTTATTTTGTTGAAATTATAATCCAGCATTCTTGTGATCTCTCTCTAATTATGAGATTTCAAACCAATACTGAATTCCTGGCACTAGGACCTCACCGTCTGCACTGTTCTCTGAAAGCTTACATCTTTGTAACCATCTAGTTCAGTTATCAAAATACATATATAGAGAATTAAATACTAATTTTCTGTTTTAACATGAAAAGCAAGAATGCAGCTAGTAAATGAAGTGTCTTTCTGGAACATTTTCAACTCACTTTTCCTTCTTTGGCTTTGTATTAATATCTCCAAGTACCATGATATCTGAGAAGTCTATCCGAAATTTGCTGAGCAGAGTAGCCATCCTAAAGTTAAAAAAATATATAGATATGTTATATAATATATTTTGTCAGTTAACATTTTGTAGGGCTGTTTTTACAGAACAGAGAGACATGGACATTTACTCAAAAAGCGGTCTAATTTGGAACTACAGAGGTAAGCATAAAAACAGAGAATGAGACAGGGCAAGGGTTTCAACAAAAATCATACAAATACTCGGTTTAAACATTGGCATGTCTGGATGGCTCAGTTAAAAGTTTGCCTAAAACAAGGTATTTAAAGTTTTTAAGGAACTGAACACTTCACTGAAATCTGCCCATAAAAAACAGACACCTGAACACAAAACAAATGTTTGGTTTCTGATCTGTTTATCACCAGATGTTGGGATTTCCAGCAACAGAAATGATGTGCAGTCTTCAGATGTTTACGAGTCAGTCAAACAAAAATACTGCTTCATCAGAGGATGCAGGAGGAGATTTAGACTGCTTTATGTACGTAAGTCAGCACAACTTTTGGACAATGGAATCATTCTAGTTATGTCAAAAGGTTCCTATACCATAACTTATTTGTAAACCAGGCAGCTGTTTTGCAGAACAGAACCAACAGACTTTCCAACCTTTTAAATTCCTATCACTAGAAACGTAGCATTAATTTTCTTTAAGTGTTAGGGTTTTCAGAAAAATAACTAGGAGAACTTTTAAAAAAATAAATTGTTGTACACACACACACACACACACACCAGTAATATTCTTTAAAAACTAGTTGCCTTTATATAATCATACCAGGATGCAGCTGAGCATCCGGAACTTTCTGGAACATAGTATGCATTGGGGCCATACAAAAACCTTTGCATAGCACCAAATATTTGTAGCAGAGGTAATAAAAAGACTGTGTAGTCTCAACCTCTTCAGTCCTTCTGCTAAACCCAAGAGTCCTATGAGAGTAGAACTCTAAGGAAAAGAAGATGGGAGAGAATTGTGATTATGTAGAGGTTCTTGAGGAGCTGTAGCTACTATAATAATTTTTTTCTTCTTCCAATTGGTCTCTTTCTATTCCCACTTGTTAAAAGTTTAAGCAAAACTGCCCTCCAACAGTAAACATCAGATCCAAATGCCACACCAATAGGTTAGTGATGTGTTAAAGTGTGTACAGAATTTCAGGTAGCAGACTTACAGATATCTTTGATGGAAACATTGAGATATGCCATCAGTGCCACCGTAATTCTGACAATAGCGATCTTTAGGCCCTAACGTATCTTTCAGTTTCTTGAATGCCCTCTCATTCTCTTAAGGATCTTTATAGTACAGGTACAAAATTTACACTTTAAAAAAAAATAAGCATGTCCCATCTTAAACTAAATAGTCAAACTCTTTTGTAATCACCCTCAACTGTCCTGTACTACTTTTTAGGGAAAGGAGGAGAAAGTATTGTAAATATCCCACTGTTTAGTAGGTCTGTCTCAACTTAAGGCCCAATTCTGTGTCCTTTCCTTACTAAGGTGAGCTAGAACTGCCAATTTGGATCCTTGTTTCTTTACCATATTAGATGAGATATCTGGCATCTATCAATTTTGTATCTAGGTGTTGCCCTAACCTAACAGTGTATTCCTTGCAGAAGTAGGGTGGGTAACAATTTCATAAAGATTCTTAGACTTAGCTTTGTGGATGCAAGTCAACATTTATAATTTGTTGTGGCTGGTCATATTAGTTTCAGCTTCTTTTAAAAATACAGCAAGAAACAAAGTATTTTCCAGTTGGAAAAAAAAAAACAATAGTAAAGACAAAATTTTGTTTACGATTACATCTCTAAAGGTAAAAGTAGATTAAAATGTTTCAAATGCTGTTTGTTATTTTAAACAACATGATCACGTGCTATATTAACTAGTACCAATAAATTAGCATTCAGCTACCTCCCAGTTCAAGGGTAATAAGAAAAGTTCATTATTTAAATTAAAACAAAACATTTATCTATTGCGCCTGATTACAAAGTTCCATAATACCATAAATGTTTCTTTTAAAATTAAGGTTAACTTACGCTCTCCTGTCATGATCGATCCTGTTTATTTTTCCACCAATAAACACTCTGATCTTACAGTCTTTCCATTTTTTCTTGGTTGTCAGAAGATAAGGAATCAACAATGTCAAACCTGCATTAGACCATAATATTTAAAAACACATTGAGTAGTTAATACGCAATGTCAACTTTCTATTTAATAGTGTAAATCCACAATTTATATATGGTACGAGGAAGGCTCTGTGTTGGTCACAGAGGTTACAGATTCCATGACTTTCCATGACCTCTGTGACTTCTGCAGCATCTGGTCTGGAGGCCGCCTCAGCAGCTTGGGCAGCCTCTGGTCCAGGCATACTGGCCGTTAATGGGGCAGTTTCACCCCCACCTCCCAGCGGCAGGAGTGTGGGGGACGGGGACACACTCAGGGCTGGGGTGGTGCTTACCTAGGGGGGAAGAGAGGCTCCCAAGAAGGGCGACAGCAATTCCCCTCTATCTCTGCAGCTCCCATTTGTCACGGTTCTCAGTCAATAGGAGCTGCAGGTCTGGGGCTTGAGGTGGAGGGGAGGCAGCACATGGAGCTAGGGTTGCCACTACCCAGGAACTGATTAGGGAGCCTGTCACAGCCCCACCTACCCCCTCAACATCCATGACTTTTACTAAAAATACCTGTGACTAAAACACAGACTTTGGCATGAGTGATATCCATTACCAAGTACTTTTATCTTCATTACAAATTTTCTTACCCCCATCATCAAAAAGCCACCAGACATCAATAGTATTTTTGCCTTGTTTCTTCTGAAACTGAGAGCTAGCATCAAGAAGTCTTTGGTCAGCCAAGTTTAAAGGAGAATGTGGGCCTTTTGAGTCTAGCAAATTGAGAAAAAGAGAATTTGTAAAAGATTTAAGAGAAACTGTTGCTTAATCTCTCCAATCTCAAACTCTGAATTGTAGTATTGCTAAGTTTTTCAATATTTGCATTGTTTAAAAAAACTGATTTAAAAATATTTATTTTTAGACTTCATAATTTTTTTTAAATGGACTTGTAAAAATGCACACAGAGATAAGTTTAAAGAGTTTGCAGACTTCACCAACTAAACTGGCTGTTCTGAAAGATTAAAAACTGAGCAGGAACAACAAGCAGACTTTTGGTAGATAAGCACAGTTTGCAAGACCTTCTCTCTCGCTACACTTATAGCTCCATCAGTCTGGTCCAAACATCAAAAAACATACTTCAGAGCAACAATGGGTGTACGGTTGCTGCTCCATGTATCCCTCATACTGAAGAAAAGACCTGCTGATCCTGTTTCACCAAAACACATCTGTAGGGTCTTTAATAGGGTCAAGGTTGTTTTTTTTTTACCAACACAAACATCTTATTAAAAACTACAACTTCTGAAGTATTATTTTAATTTCTTACATTTAAATTATATTTATATAGATATATAGTTAAATGCATTAAGGAAGCTAAGACTAAACAATCCATTTTGATTCTGAATATTTACATATTTTATGTACAAAATAATATGGTTTTGTAGGTTCAAGGGCTTAGAAAAAAATTACAAAACATTTAGTTGCTGTAATTAAAAAGGTGGCATTTTAGTTAGATAATGAAGTTATGCATATAATGGAGAAAGGTTTATTCAGAAAGCAATTTTAGTTTCTGAAAGACACAGAGAAATTTTTTTGTATCTCCTTCTCAGTCAAATTTAGATTTAGATACAGCAGCCAGCCACTTTACTTGGTATTCAGCTTCTAAGCCAAAAGGTATGAATTTGATTTTGCAACCCCCAAAATATTCCTGACGTGAACTGCAATTGACGCATTTATAAAGAGCTTGATTTAGGTCAGTACACAGTGATACAAGTACACTGGCACTTCTCTCAAGCCACCATCTCTGCTTTCATTTAAAAGAGCTAAATTCTCTAGTGATAATAATTCTGAAGAAATCCTCCCTTCACATTTGAGGTTAGCTGATTCAGCAATGTTTGCTGAATCTATGGAGAGCCTGGAACAATAACTCTGAAAAGTGTGAATAGTCCCATTCATTTCACCTGCAGATGTGCATTAAGAAATTAAACCAACCTTTGGAGAGTGCAGTAGGGAAAGCACAACAGTCTGCCACACTGACAGCTGCAAGCGCACTCATGTGGCCACATTTGCAAAGGCATTGGTAGCTGCATTACAGCTATCCCAGGGTTCAAGAGACTGCAATATGCTTTTCAAATGTGAAGGGTGGAGTGTGTGTGTGTGGGGGGGTGGGGGTTGGGGTGCTGAGAGTGCATCAGCATACTGTCTTGTAAATTCAGACTCCCCAAACCCCCTTCTCTCTCACTCATTCAAAGCAAGCAACATAAGCATGCCGGCTGTCAGAAACCGAGCTTTGAAAGGGCATATCCACATTCCTATAGCCAATTCCAAAACACCGACAAGAGTGGCCACTTGACTTAAGGGGATTATGGGACATTTCTGGAGGTCAATCAGAGCACAGTAATGAGACACCTCGTTCACACTGATGCTGGGGGGTCTCAACCAAGATGCATCAAACATTATTTCTCTCACCGAGGTGGAGTACCGGGAGTGTTCCAACTGCGGAGTCAAGAGCGCTCTACATGCCTTGCCAGTGTGGACAGGGAGTGAGTTAGAGCACATTGGGCGGCTTTAGTGTGTTCTAACTTGCAAGTGTAGCCAAGCCCTAAGATGCCCAAATGTGAAGTGTAACATTGTTAACCATTTCATTGCTGTGGAAGCATAAAGTGAGCTGCATAGTTTACTGAGTGATGTTTCAGATACTGTAATGATGATCTTACTAAAATCTATACAGAAAGGAATGAATTAGAAGTTTGGCACCAGGAATGAGCAGCATTTCAGAGAGTACAACTACTTATTCCTCCCCTCCACCCCAAGTTAAGGAGTCCAGAGAAACATGTGAGTCCCACCAAGAAACCCAGTAGACCTCATGAACACATTCAAACCCCAATGAAGCAGAACCAAGTTCAGGAAGCCTCATAAGCATGCACAATCATATTTTGAACAGATGCACATCTAGTATGTGCACTGTTTCTGCCAACTCGTGTGAAGAAAGCTTATTTTGTGAGAGGACTTAGAGTACCACCACGTTCTTATACCACCACAATTTGACCCTTGAATTTCTTAATCCAAGTTAAACAAAACATCCAGGATGATACTCAATACTTAAAGGAGTGAGAGAAAAAAGAAAATGGAAGGTAGCAGTATGGAAAAAATGGATTGCAACAAAAAAGATGGAAATGCCTGCCTTTTTTCAACAGTGGTTGTGTTGGAGTCTTGCCATCTTCTTCCTCCTCTGGAAGATGTTTAAAAAAAATACAAAATAAAGGTTAATATCCTTTGTGGTGTTAATGAAGATAAAAGTAGTGTACACATTCAGAAAATGAGACAAAATGAAGCAGCACACCATGAGAAAATAACCACAACATGGAACATATCCTACAATAATGATTAGCTCTTTAAAATGTGTTAATACTTCACATAGTCATAGGGGTTGTCTTAAAAAAAAAAAAAAAAGACAAGACAAGAAAAAAGTTTCCTCCATATATGAATATAAGGTGTCTTGAATCATTTTAAAAAATGTTCTCTTAAACTAGAACATTTAATTAAATGCACATTAAGGCCAACATTTCTTAACCTTGGTGGCTTAAAGTTAAGTTTGCATATAAAGATTTGGCCAAATTTTCATGTGCTGCGTGCCTACCAGATCTCATTACTTCTACAAAAAACAACCCAAACTTTTTAATTACGTTCCTACGATCTTGGAACCTTACTTTATGCATCAAGGTTTTAAAAAAAAATTGCTTACTCTTTCAAAGTGACTACTCAAGTAATAGACCGTGTAAAAATGCCTGGGAAGTCCAAAAGAAAAAAATTACTATTGTAATTCAACTCTGTAAAAAGAATGGTCCAATTTCACAGCTCACTAGAAAGTTACCTTTATGCAGACCAGGAGGTTTTTCACTGGATGGTTGAGAAAAAGCTTTAGATGTGTCTGTCTCCGTTTTTTTGCTATAGTCCACATTTACTACAATATCCTTTGAACTTGGAGATTTCTCTTGAGAGGACAGTAATTCTTCTGTGAAGAGATAAATGATTAATATTGATATACTTTCTGATTGCAACTTCAAACATACTTTTAGCTTATAAAAATTATGTTTTATGGATAATTAATGATGTAATGGATTATAAGATATAGCGCTCTGGAGAAAATCAACTTTTTGTATAACTTAACAGCAGCAAGATGCTACATACATAGAATTTCTACCTCTGAAAGTAAAGAATTATTTTAGTTTAATCCCGGATTATACCTTTTCAAATTCTATCGGCGTTGAACTACATCACTATGGGCTAGTCTTCACTACGGGGGGGGAGATTGACTGCAGATACGCAACTTCAGCGATGTGAATCACATCGCTGAAGTCTGTGCATCTCCAGCCGACTTACCTGCCGTCCTCACGGCGGCGGCAGTCAGCGGCGCGCTCCCCCGTCAACTCCAACTTGCGCCGCTCGGCGAGCTAGAGTTCTGGAGTCGATGGAGGTGCCGCGGGCAATTGATTTCTCACGTCTTCACCAGACGTGAGAAATCGAACGCTAATAGATCGATTGCTACCCGCCGATCCGGCAGGTAGTGAAGACAAGTCCTAAGTAAAGACAGCGCTAATTCACCTCTATGGAGCTGGGGAAAATAAAGGGTTTAAATTCTCATAGTTACATTATGTCAAATTGTTAGTATGAGAAGGGATCTAAAACCTGGGACCATTGGTTTAAAACGGGGGTGGGGAACCTTTTTTCTGCGAAGGGCCATTTGGACATTTATAATGTCATTCGTGGGCCGGTCTCCCCTTCCCCCCCCCCCCCCCGCCCAGGAAGCCCAGACTGGCAATGGGAGTTGAGACCCCAGCTGGGGAAACCCCAAAGCAGTGGCAGGCGGAGTGCTTAGCCCTGCACTGCTTTGGGGTTCCCCCCGCTGGCCCCTTGCCTGCCGGGGTCCTGCTCCCTGCCCCAGTCAGCTCCCGCTATCAGCCTGGGTGTAGGGGGTGATCTTCATTTACCCCCGCCCAGCCTCCCCACATCTAACCACCTTTCCTCCCCCACCCCTGCCTGGCCCGGCCCATCCCACCGAACCTAACCTCCTCCCCCCTCCCAACCCAGCCTCCTGCCCCCCATGCCTGACCCACCCAGCCCAGCCTCCCCCCCACCAAACCGCCTTCCCTCCCGCACCCACGGCTCGCCCACCCCATCCAGGCTAGTCTCCTGCCCCCCCCTCCCTGCCCGCCCCCCAGCCCAGCCTCCCCCCCACACCCACTTGACCGTCAGCTCCTCGCAGCTCCTCCTTACCCCGCCCGGCTAATGGTGGCCGCGCAATGCCGGCGGCTCCCCCTGGCGCTTCCCGGCCCCTTCACTGAGCGCGGAGCCGCTCCCACCTGGCAACCCGCATGCGTCCCTGGCCGGCAGCTCCCTCAGGCGCTTCCCAGCCCCTTCGCTGAGCGCGGAGCCGCCCCAGGCCGCCAGGCGGAGGCGGCTCCTCCTTCGGCGAAGGGGCCGGGAAGCTCCTGGGGGAGCCGCCCACGCGCGTCCCTGGCCGGTGGCTCCCTGAGGCACTTCCTGGCCTCTTCGCCGAGCCTGCTGCCGGGATCTGGGCGGCAGCCGGGAGCCGGCAGCCAGCCCACCAGCGGCTGGGACCGGGGCAACAGTGGGGAGCCAGCAGCCAGCCGCCTGCGAAGGGGACCGGGGCCGCAGCCGGGATATGGATCAGAAATTTTGTCCGTTGCAGCCGAAGTCCGTTAAATCGAGGTTTTACTGTATTGATTTTCTGGCCACATTTGAGTTTGAACATGTGTTAGTAAAATATTAAATCCTTGGGGAAATTTAAGTATGTAGATGGTTACAAAAACGGAGAAGGAAATAATGTATGTAGAGCGGTTTCTAAAATAAGGTACAATACAACATGTAGAACATTTACCATTAAAAGCAACCAATCAGTAACAGAAATCATACCTACTCAACCTAGGTTTTATTTTGTACAAGGTTAACAGGAGTATTTTTAAGTTGACAAAATATCAGAAGTAATTATAAACACTAAATATCTATACTTTGCTTGTAGGCATAATGAAGAGTTTATAGAATACTTAAGTATTCATTGAACTGATGTCCAGAAAACTGTGTAAAATTTGGCTATTCTATTTTTCTCTTTTCTAGGAGGCAAAATAAAGCATACCTTGTCCCTGTAGGTGAGAAATATCCAAACCTTCCTTTAGGCGGATGACAACTACACCATACTGAATGTCAAAGGCATCACTGTAAAAGGATTAAAAAGTTGCATTTTTGTTTTGTTCTCTTTTTATTTCTCAGCAATCCCAATTGAGATTTTTCTCTTGGACTTAAAGCTTCATGTACATAAATTGTACTTCACGGATTTTAAGTCCCAAACTATTAAGCCACTTTAAAAGACTGAATATCATATGATGAAGTGTAACGGAAAGGAAGTGAAATTCAGACAGTTGCTGTCTAATATTGCAAACAAAAAGTGATCAAATGAAATACAAGCAAACCATTTTGAGCTCCATGGGAAAGGTGAAAGCATGTGTTGGAAATTTAATCCTTTTGAGCAGTACAGGACAATTCTTTTCGCCAGAAGTCCCAAAATATTTTAAGAGATCCCCTAACATGACAACTATAAATTCCAGGGAGGTCTCTGAAAACTACAGCACTGAAAGAAGTTTCAAAAAATAGACAAAAGAAACAATTAATGACTTCAGTGTGCATGGAATTTAGTGGCAACTATTTTTACAAATTATAGCATTCATAATAAAGAAGTTAGGTTTCAAGACAAGTTCTAGCTAACTTTGGTTTCCATTATGTGTAACTTACAGAAAAAAATCTTTCCTTAAAAAACCAAGGAAGTTAAGATGACAAACTTTGCTAATGAAAAATTAGGCTGTAAGTTTGAATACAAATCAGGAGAGCCCAAATCAAAGTTCCAATAAACAGAGGAGCTTACCCATATTGCACATTTTGTTTTTATTTGGAGATTAATACTCAATATATAAAATGTCACAGAAGACATCTAACCAATAATGGCAAACACTTCTTGAATCTCGGTTGCACAAACACCCTAGAAGGCAATTTCTTCCAGCACAAGTGGATTCAAAAGCTCATGTGGAAATCACCAGATAATGCGACTGTCAACCAGACAGACCATGTAGATCTATTTAAGAGATGGACATCTTTGAGGGATATCAGAGTTAGCTGAAGAACAGATATTTGCGGAGATGGAAAAAAGAGCATCACACACAGACAGGGCCCCCTACTCTGATGGTTGGGGGCCCCCTACTCTGATGGTTGGGGGCCCCCTACTCTGATGGTTGGGGGCCCCCTACTCTGATGGTTGGGGGCCCCCTACTCTGATGGTTGGGGGCCCCCTACTCTGATGGTTGGGGGCCCCCTACTCTGATGGTTGGGGGCCCCCTACTCTGATGGTTGGGGGCCCCCTACTCTGATGGTTGGGGGCCCCACCAGCCTATTCTCCTTCCCCCCCTGCCTGATCCGGCCCACCCAACCTAATCTCCTCCCCCAGCCTAACCTCCTCCCCTCCCCACCCATCCATGCCTGGCCCACCCCACTGTTGGGGGTGATCTTCCTTTACCCCCGCCCCGCCCAGCCTCCCCCCATCTCTAACCGCCTTTCCTCCCCCACCCCTGCCTGGCCCGGCCCATCCCACCGAACCTAACCTCCTCCCCCTTCCCACTCCCAACCCAGCCTCCTGCCCCCATGCCTGACCCGCCCAGCTCAGCCTCCCCCCCCCCCACCCAAACCTCCTTCCCTCCCGCACCCTCTCCATCCAGCCTAGTCTCCTGCCCCCCTCCCCGCCCGCCCAGCCTGGCCTCCCCGCCGGCTACCAGACATACTTGGGGACACTGCAGGGCTCATGGCTAGGTGCCCCAGGAGGAGGAGGAGGGCCGGGTCGGGCACCGGTCCGCCCACCACTCTCGCGCTCGCTTGACCTAAAAAAGTTTCCCCGGGATGCTGCGGCTGCCTCGCATGCGCTGGCCCCGCGTCCCAGCATCACTTGAGCCGCCGCGCTCAACAGGCTGCCCAGTCCATCGCCAAACCGCACTCGGACGCCACAGTCCCGGGAGCAGCCCAACGCGCCCCCCTGCCCGGCCTGCGAGCGCCCCGGGGTGCATGCCCGTGCAGACGCGCTCACCGCGGGGTGCCTCCCCCTGGCTGCCATGGCCGGCCCTGGGAAAGGATGAAAGAGCCGCCGCCAATGCCGAAAGTCCTCGCTGGGGCGTCAAACTCCTGCCGACTTGCTGGGGAGTTTAGCTGGAGGGAGCGGGAAGCGCTGGACTGGGTCCCAGCACACCGCAGGGCAGGCAGCTGCTGCCCGCCGCCCCTGAAGGAAGGAAGGAAGCGCGGGTACCTTCCGAGGTGATGGAGGGTGGCAGCTGGGACCGGCCCCTGTCAGACACCCAGAGGAAGAGGGGTGGGGGTGCGACTGGTTCCGGCACGGAGCTCAGTTGGGCAGGAGGGCTCCCGCCCTCACCAGCTTGCGGCGGCAGCAGCTCCCCCATGGCAGCGGCGCGAGCAGGGAATCCCCGGGAACCGTCTCGAGCCGCCCCTGTGTACCGGCCCTGGGCCCCCCTTAAGTCCAGGGCCCGGTACATCTGTACCCGTGGTACCCCCCTGTCGCCAGCCCTGCACACAGAGAGCAATTCAAAGGCAAAGAAATGCAGATCAGATTCCACCTAGCAACTGTTTCAGTGTTATACGGGACCAGACTGAAGAAAGTCTGGAAAACACATGGTCAAATTGGAAGATAGCAGGGAAATAATGGGTCACCAAAAGAGGGCAGAAGAAAGATGCACAGATTATATATCTGGAACAAGGGCAGTGACTGATGAAAAGAAAGTTCTGAAGGCAAAAACGTAACAGTGCAAGACATGTAGAAGTCTTTGAGGCTGATGCAAGATACAGAGAACATTGCAAAGAAATAAAAAAGATGCAAGCAAAACAACAATTCCTGGGTTCAGGAGAAGGCTGCAGAAGCCAAAGCACAGAAGGGAGGGTAAAATCAGTTCTACACAATAGTGAGAGACTTCCCAGGAAAAAACAAACAGACTGTCAGAGGTCTCCATGTCCAGATGCTGAAAATGCATGACAAAAAGACTAGAGGCTGTAAAGAAGATTTCCATTCTATATTAAACTGTTCACTACTGATGATCATGCACAGGTTCAAGAGAAATGCTAACGCTAAGCTAGAAATAGCAGAGGGATCAACAACATCTGATGAAATTAAAGCCATCAGAGGCCTCAGAGAAAGCTCCTGGGGTTGACAAAAGTAATAGCTGACCACCAATAATACCTACCCACATTGAAAAACAGCAGTAGAGTACTATATGTACCCATTTTTGTACATTTACTGATTTCAATATTAATTATTTTTAAATGATACGTTTGGGAATACTTAGAAACAGTTCATCACTATTTCAAAGTAGTCATCTAAAAACTTTGATTACACTCTTCTAGAGGTACAAGAAGTTCTTCATATTATATATTCTTATTTACTGTATTTGGTAAAAAGAACAGTTCTAAGTTCTGCATTTTGTACTCACTGAAATAAATTGATATAGGTTTCCACATCCCTCATGTCAGCTTGTTTCCAATCTTTCTTATATCCCACAACAAGAGTGTTTGGTCTCATTCGACCCAGACCAGCAGCCTAAGAACAAAGCCAATCAAGCATTTTTAAAACACTAAAAAGTATTACTGTATATTACCTGAAGATAAAATAAAATATTCTTTCTTGCACAAAACAATTTTTTTAAACAAAAGCTTTATAGTAGCAGAGTGAAAATATTGCTAAACGACAATGCAATTTCAATATGAATGCTTGAAAATGCAAAATATAAAATGCAAAAATGTTTGCACTTTTCTGACACCAATCACCCATTAGCTTAAACAGAATTGCAAGACAAGTATACCTGCATCAAGTACTGTCCCCCATCTCTCAAATCCTCTGCATATACTGGTGCATAGAAGGCCTTCATTTTGTTTTTAATAAGCCACCGCTGATATCTGGCCAAGTCAGTTGACAATTCTTTAATGGCTTGTCTGCGAGGGCCCTTTAAAAAATGTACTGCTATTAGTCCAAAATGCATTTTAGAATAATAACTACAGGTTTTTTTCTGAATAGTTTTCCTTTGTACGGTTGCATGAGTGCATTGATAATTAATCCAAAATCAAATCTAATATACTTCAAGTTTAAAAGATATTTTTGTCACTTCAAAACAAGAGACCTAGCAACACAAAGTAAAATGGACTCCAAGGGCAATAATAGGTCTTCCTTTCTTAGATACGCGCTTCCTGTACTTTACTGGAACAAGAATTCTCAAGCTCCAATTGCTTCACCTTTGGCATAAAAATGACACCGGTGTTTATTTTTTGCTACAAAAAACAAAAACAAATAGATATAGGCATAGCTATAGGCTAAGTACACATCAGGTTTAGTGTGGCTGCTTGTATCCCAGCAGGTTTAACTGAAATTGGTGATCTCCTTTAATTTCCATATAAAGCGCCTAGTCTTTGCCCCTATGGCAACCACTGCCTAAATAGGCCCAGATCTCAGCCACTTCTGATGCTGTCCTCTGACATGCAGCTGTTTCCTGACAGATTCAATAATATGTGAAGTGGTTCACAGCAGAACCTGGTTAGTTAATCCTGGAGTACCTCAGATTACAACGGCAAGGTGAGAGGCTCAACTACTCTGACAACTGCCTACAATTTAAACAGATACTCCTTCCCACCTATGAATCCTCCCTTAACATCTACAACTAGCTGGACCCTTTGCCAGTCTTTTGTAGTTGAGTTAATTTGACTCAATTACCAAAACCCCTTCAAAGCCCACTGAATTTCCATCCTTTTAACAAACCGTCTTAATTCTCCAGTTTTTGAAGCACTGCCCTTATCAGAATAATAATGTGTTCAGTTTAAAAACAGCAGTAGCAGAATTTTGAGCTTGAAGATTTTTGACTCCTGATTTGAAGGGAGCACCAACCCAACCTATGGGTATCTTTAGCTTTGGAGAAAAGCTTCAAATACAAAACAAAATTTAAAAATAAATAAAGATCTGAAGAAAATATTCTAAACCCGGTAATTTACACTGGTATTTTTACAAAAACTCAAGTTGGTGCCCAGCTCCTATTAAATTTCAATAGGATTTGCGTGCTTAAGTCCGGGCTCTAATGCTAAGAGCCAGGCGGGCAGCTGTGAGGAACCGCAGCACGGATCCTCCACCTGTCCTAAGTGACTTGAAGGACACGGACAGTGGGTGGGGGTCTGCTTGGGCCCCACACCTAGGACAAGTGCAGGGTCCGCTGCGACTCCCCCCAGTTACCTGCCCAGCTCTTATCACTGACAGGCTACAGGTCCGAGCTGTGGGGAGCCTGGGTCCCTCCACCTGTCCTGGGCAGGGGGCTAGGACCCTGAGTAGGGGGCTGCTTGGGCCCCCCACAGTTGCCAACATGGCTCTCTCTGACCCGACTCCGGCCAGAGGAGAGGGGGGAGATGTGGCTCAGAGCTGCATCCCAGGCATGGTAAGAGCCAGGTGGGTAGCTGTGGTAGCCACTCCACCTGCCCTGGGTGGGAGGCCCAAGCAGCCCCCGGGCAGCTCCACAGGTTCCCTCCTCCCCCGGAGCCAGGCCACCAACGAGCCCAGCCAGGGAGCCACAACAGACCCTCCACTTGCCCTGAGAGCAGCCCCTGCCTGTGTCCCTGTCCCCGTCCCCCAGGCTCCCTGCCCAGCTGAAGGCAGGTGGAGGGTCTGCAACTCCATGGCTGGTCCCAAATGGGCTTGTCTTAAGTTCTCATGTTATAATAATCACCCATTAGCTGGATAACATAGAAAATATACATCAAAAACTTAATTTAGCCAAGCATGCTTTACTCCCCAAGAGTAAGTATGATTATGTGTATCTGAGTATCTTTAAGCAAATCAAAATTTAGCACCTTTGTTTGTCCTTAAGGTAAGATCTGAAGTGAAGTTGGTCCAGATTTACTTGATTTATCAATAGTACAACAGCATCTCCATTGGTATATCAATCATTGTGGAACAGATCATGTAGCAGTAGCAGCCACCCTAGGCTTAAGGGTGTTGTTTGCTTGCCATTAGGAGCTTGATTTTCAAACACCCCCTTATTTTTGCCAAAAGAAACCGATCTGAACCTTTCTCACTGCAATTTTATCATTGTGGTGTTTTCAAAAATGTACCTAAATTCACTTGTGAAGAATTCTGTATCTTAAAATGGCTTGGCCTAAAAAACCTCACATTTATTTTGTTGTCCTTTTCAGAAAAGTGTCTTACTACTGTTTTCAATGAGGTAGTACATTACGGGAGAAATTACAATTTTTTATAACAAAAAACTTCTTGCATTCCCACACAGTAAGGTAGGGAGGGAAAAGCCTCACTGAAGACAGCCAATGGAATGCTGCAAGAGGAGCTGTGAAGGGCAGCAGACAAAGTGCTTGTCCAGGCTATTCATGCCACAGGGTCAAATCAAATAATTTAAAACTCTTAGGCTATTAGTTGAGAAACTATTCAAGCTAAGTATGTTTTTAAGCCATGGCTGAAGGTACCTTAAAGCTGCTACTCATTGGGACTTACTCTGGATCAGGCTGAGGAAGCCTTGGTTCTGACTCTCTTATAACATTAGGCTGAATGAGGAAATGCTCTGCCCAGATATATCCCCCAAAACTGACAGGATGCAGTACGAGGTTACATTTCTTATTTAGTTGTACCACCTTCTACTGCCTACTAGCCACACTAGGACATGTATACAGAACAATGTTTACAATCTAATGCAGATATTTACAAATATAAATCTACTTGCCACTGATTTCAAATGTGGATTGAGGTAGGGATAGGGGTTTACAAGATTGAGATGGGAATATGGAGGGTCAAGAAAGGGATGGGGACAAGATAAGACAGGCACTGGACTAAGTGGCATAAAGCTTCATTAGATGCACTTGGAACAGAGAATTTGTAGTCAAAATGACTAGCAGGGCATGGAGGAGGTGCAGGAAATTAGAGGAGACCTGGACAGGGAAGGGAAACACAGATTGTAATCCACGTTCACCATTAAACATCTTGACATTTTCTACCTTTAAAACTGCCTAGATATAAAACTAAGTTCTTAATGCATACAGTATGGATAAAATCCTCCATCACCGGTTGCTCTCATATCCCAAAGTGTAAAAAAACCTCTCCTCCTACTTCCAGACTTGCTATTGCCTGCAAGAGAAGAAGCTCACTTTGATGAGCTACTAAATGTTCCAGAGCAGGGGCTTCCCTTCCTGCAGATGTTAAATTTTGATTGGATTGACATATAGAGTGCTAGTTTTAAAAACACCAACACACACATTGTTAGAGCAGCTTGGATGCAAGACTATTCATTTTGTATAGTTACAAAATTATTCCAGGGATGGAGAAACAGATCTAACAGTGATGTACATTAACATTTTGAAGTTATCCACTATGCTAGTATTTCTGAGGCCTGCACGAAATTACAATATACTTTGTGCTATTATGAAAGATAAATCTCATGAGAGGTTATCAATAAATCTCAGCTTCCAGGGAAGTGGGAAATTTGATACTTTATACTTGATGATTTATTTATTTATTTTATCATCATCATAATAAAGCAGTTATAGAAAGAAGCCAAGTTTATTTATTATTTTTAAATAAAGAAAAAATACTTACCATGTATATATGACCACAGATCATCAAACCCACATTTTTTGTGAAAGCATGGACAAGATGAACCAAAGCAGGACGTGAATTTGGAGCACCTGTCATAACAAGGCACTGAGGCCTAGAGTTTTAGATTTAAAAGAAGAAAAATTAGAATTCACTCATTTCCTTTGTATTGATAAAAACAACTTTTAAGTAATTTGGTTTAACTTGGACATTAGGTAAAATTTCCTAACTGTCAGGGTGGTTAACTGTCACTGGAGATTTTTTAAGAGCAAGTTAAACAGACACCTGTCAGGGATGGTCTAGGTAGGGCAGGAGGCTCAACTAGATCACCTCTTGAGATGCCTTCCCATCCTATGATTCTATAAGTTTAACTTAATTTGGTATATAACTATAGAAACAAATATTCTTCAAACTAATAAGGAAAAATAACTCAGTTTATGCATAACTTTCAGATTCTCTTTATGTAAATAATCAAGATGTTTAATAAAAAAGTTAAAATAAAGAAGTTGAGACATGAAAACCAAATATTACTCCTTGTGCTGTGCTCCTTTATTCCCAACAAAAGGCAAAATGAAAGGTGTTAACAAGTGATTTTATGACCCCAGTGCTGGTAGGCATTCATAGATTTGTTTTCTTGTTCAGTTATAATCCACTCTTACTTATTCAGTAGGTTTAGTACAGGCCAGGCCACATCACTCATGCTAGACACTTCAGCAACTTGACAGAATGTTTATTTCCTCTAATGTTCATACACACAAACCCTGATGTAAAGATTTAGCTAGCCCTCATTTTAATAGCTATATTAATACAATCACTACATCTACAAACCAGCAAGCTTCCCCAAGCAAAACAAAATGGGTAGTCTGTCTTGCCAAGACACAACAAATTTCTGTTTTTTGTTGTTGGTCGTTCTTTTTAAACAAACCACCACCACCACCAAGAGTTGTCAGTACAAGTCATTTTAATACCAAGGCAGGTCAGTCTTATAACTGACGGTTCTAAAAATCATTCTTTACTATAAACTAAGTAGCATTCGAAATTAGAAAAACTATTTCCTACCCTAGAAAACAAAATCATAAAAAGTATTTCCAATATAATCTTAAAGGCTCCCTCATAAGCAGAAGTATGTTCACTCTTCACATTAACACAAGTAGGAAACCACTTTTTCAAATAAACATTTGATCTCGGCAGTTATGTGATAACTAAATTGATGTATAAAGTCAAATTCCACTACCAAATTCATCTCATTTGCATATTGCTGACAGTTTCAAAATTATATTAGTTTATAAGTTAAGAAGCCTATTAGGTCTGAGCAATAACAAAGACTTTATAATCAAAACTCAGCTGCCAATTTTGTTGTTTATACACAATGCATAATAGTATCCAACTTATTTTTTAAGGTATATTAGCTCAGCAGTGATGACAGAGTTTCAGCGAAGCAACCAGAAACTTAAACATACAGAGAGAAATGTCATCTTATAATTGTATAAAAACATGTTCATGAGACTAGCAGGATTGCCTATTAGTAAGGTTGCCTGACACTTCCCATTATAAAAGACTTAAGTTTTCAGTGGTTTATACCTTTGCAAAATTAACTGTCTGGCCTGAAGTTTTCCATGTAAGGTTGATTTCCATCCCCACGACTTCCACGTCAGGCTGATTTGTTCTGAAAAAATTCAGCCACAGCAGTGGAGTCATTTCCAAGAAAAAGGCTCCAAATATGCTGTGGCTGAATTTTTTCCATAATAGTTCCTCCACTCTGGATATATACTAATTATTCCAGAATAGTGTAATAATGTAGTTTTATTCCAGAATAGTGTCCACTAAGGAACTATTCCAAAATAGCTATTGCAGAATAGCTTGTTCCACAATAATTATTCTGGTCAGTTTTCCAATTTAGATGAGTCCAGAAACATTATCCTAACCACCCTGAAATCAGAGTATTTTCCCATTATATGCTCCCTTCACATATGGGCAGATTTCCAAGGAATTAGCAAGAATTCTGCATCCCATGGCTGCAAATCCTCCAAGACTGTGTTGCTATTGCAGTCTTTGTCAAGAATGGACATGCTGCTAGAGGCAGGTGTAAAGAGAAGCTGAAACACAGCCTTGTGATGGATGTTCCTGTCCTAAGATCCAAGCATAAGTCAGAATATCCACAGACTTAGAGATTTTAAGCCACACAGTTTCATATAAAGAGAGTGGTGGATACTGGAAGCATTCAAACCCTGTTTTGCTGAGTGCACAGTTAAATGGAAAGAGATTTTTCTAATCTCTAAACTATGCCTCCAGCATAAGCATATCTGTTACCTGAAATTTTTTACGTGGTCTTCCACGCCTGCAAGACGAACAGAATGCTGCAATGCACTTAGGTAAGTCAAGGCTTGTGTAGAGGATCCCCAGTTCACATCTGTGAGAAGATTTGTTTTTAAAAATTTAATATTATGCGACAAGTTACTTTGACTACTATAACCATTTTCTCAAACTAAAAATGCAGTGTCTGATTGTTTAGCTCCAACATCAACTGAAAAATAGGTGAAATCAAATTAACATCACAGTATATTCCCACTGAAAGTAGGCTAAAGTAAACGCAGCTTGTGTTTAAGTTGTGGGAAAATCAATTAAACTCTACAGTAAAAAGGATAATTCTGTAATCAAATCAAGTTTTCTAGATAACTAGATGTTTCATATCATACAGTCAAATTTAGAAGTTACTTAAACTGATCTATTTCAAAGAATTCTATGGTGTTTAACAAAAGCTATGAAATCTTTGTACAAATCTACAGCAAAGGAAAATTTAGCAAGGTAAGTATTGATTTTAAATCAACAGGCAAACTAAATCATGATAAAAAATGGGTTAGGAAACTATCCTTTTAGACTATCACTGTATAAGAGAAATTGAATTATTACAATATAATGAGTTTACTAAAATTAAATAGCTATAGAAGTCTGTTTTCCCATGTTCTCACGCAAGTAGTCCAATTTTTATAACTCAAATAACCAAGAAGAATTTCATTTCTCACAAACAGAGTATGGAATTTAAAGGCATACAACCATTTAGAGAATTTCAATTACAGGAAATTTTCTCAAGTTTAAATTATAGGCAGAGCAAGTCATCCCCACTTCTTAAGGTTGCCTGATACTCCTCATTATAAGTAGCGTCCTACCAAATTCATGGCCTTGAAAAATACATCATGGACTGTGAAATTTGGTCTCCTCTGTGAAATCTGGCCTTTTGTGTACTTTTACCCTATTCTATACAGACTTCATTGGGGAGACCAGCGTTTCTAAAACTGGGGGTCGTGACCTAAGAGGGGTCTTGGGAGCGGTCACAAGATTATTGGGGGGGGGGGGCGCGTCACAGTATTGACACTCTAACTTATGGGCTACCTTTAGAGTTGGGTGGCTGGAGAGTGGCAGCTGCTAACCAGGCATCCAGCTCTCAAGTCGGTGTCCTGCCAACAGCAGCGCAGAAGTAAGGGTGCTCATGCTATACCGTGCCATCCTTACTTCTGCATTGCTGCTGGCAGCGACTCTGCCTTCAGAGCTGGGCTACTAGCCAGCCGTCGTCATTTCCCAGCCACCCAACCCTGAAGGCAGATCTGCCACCAGCAGCAGCAGCACAAGTAAGGGTGGCAATACCACAACCCCCTTACACTAACCTTGCAAACCCCCCACCACTCCTTCTGGGGTCAGGGCCTCTACAGTTACAACTCTGTGAAATTTCAGGTCTAAATAACTGAAATCATGAAATTAACGATTTTTAATATCTTATGACTGAAATAGACCAAAATGGACCATGAATTTGGTAGGGCCCCAATTACAAGATCCTCTTTTTAGCTGCTTATAACTTCGCCAAACTTTAACCATTTGGGCTGAAATTTTACATGCCAGATGTAGGTCTCCGCCCAAATGTTTTTGAAATCTATAGTCAAAATGGTTTCGCTTCAGAGAATGAGACTATGGAAAAATATGTTTTCCACATGTTAAAAAATTATACCCTTCTTTTATATGAAAAGCTATAGTACCCACATGCTTTGGAGCAGGGGCTTGGAATGTCACAGGAGGTGGCTTTTTTGTCAGAAATGTGCCTTTTGCCGTCCTCAACGCAAATCTGCTTAAATTTGACCACCCTATAGGTTTTTGGGGAAAAAATGATAGTTTGCACATGCTCAGTCAAGACTTTTTTAAAATTTTAATTAGCTAAAATCTCAAAGATCACATTCTCATGAGGATGCTCAAGCCTCTAAATTAGTGTCTGTGAAGCACTCAGATACTCTAGTAACGAGCACAACAGAAAAGCCCATAATGAAATAAATAATTCTATTTCCAGAAAAGGGTTTGATTAGTGTGTTCTTCAGCTTTCTCAAATTTGCTCAGATTTTTTTTTTAAAATTGAAAAACACATACCTACCTGGTTTCTTGTAAGTGACATAAATATAGAGCCCAAGGACTATGACATATGTTAACAATGCTGCCCACCAATTAATGACAAACATCACTATGCAGCAGAGAATTGCTCCAACAAGAGAAACCCACATATTGTAGTACTTAAAAGCAGGACGCCAACCTAATCAAAGTACAAAGAGGAAATGTTAAAGAATTTGAGAGAGAGTGACAAAGCATACATGCACGTGTAAAAATATATTAAAAATATTGGCACATTTATCTGTAAAGCTCATCCAACAACTTATGAAGTATTTCAAAGAAAACTGCATCTATGGTATTAAGGCCAGGAGCAGAAATGTTTATATGGCAAGAAGTATAGGTCACTTTTGAAAAAGGGGAATCTGACATTATTTGTGTGCTAGATATTCCTACCAGCCTGGTGAATGGAAGTATTTAGCACAGAGGTCCATACATTACTCAGGGTTGATTTTTCATTTAGCAGTACACCTTTAGAAGATGGTACAGCATGAATCACAATGCAAATGACTGCATGCCATGTTAGTTGGTGCTATCCTTTTAGTTCCATATTATCACTCATTACTAGTTAAGCTAACTAGTACTAGTAGCTAACTACTTTTAATGTTTTTGTTTATTTGGATAAAAGGAACTCCTGAGCATTGAAAGAAAAAGGACAAATATCATATGTAGAGTACAGCCGGACATACTCAGGAAGAAAGTATAACTGTCAAAGAGAAGTACTGAGGTTGCCAAAGTTTGACACCATGAGTTGCTGAAGGGCTGTTCAGAAAGAGGTACAAGGATCATCTACTCTGATAAAAATAGCAGTGACTAATGGATTGTATTTAGGCTAAAAAGCATTAGATTTTTAAAATCGGTAAATTTCACTGTACACACAAACCAATAAAAATATTTCCATCAATAATCAAATGTACAGATAAACGCTGCTTGAGAATTTAGAGTTTGATTTAAGGATAGTCACTTTTTGTGTATTTCGACATGATGTTGACCATTTGTGTTTTAATGGCTACAAAGCTTTATCTTTTTGAATCTGTGTCTATGGTCATTGATTGATTGTCTGATCCTACCCCCAGTTTCCCACAACTGAAAATTTGAATTGATAAAAATTGAAAAATGCTTAAAACTCACAATTTTGCACAACTGACAAATTAAATATGAAAAAATATGCTTAAAAATAAACACTGATTTTATCCATATGAATTATGAAAATATAAAAATCAAATTCTGCCAAGAATATTAGTCTTTTAATATGGCTAATTGCAAATACTGCATCATTTGTTATCTACACATATGCTTCCAGAAGTGAATATACACATACAGCTTGACATACAGAAAATTCAAAATATGCCTGCTTATTTTACATATACAATGTATCAGGCTCAACTGTAAATAGAAATAGGATTTACATCTATATGTGAGCTTTCAATATATTAATTTTATCACGTGTTTGTATAAGCAATAAAATAAACATGTGCACAAGGTTGCACAAACACAAATCAAAGGCAACTTAATGCACCTTTATAAATTTGGCCCCAGACAAACAGAACAAAGATGACTTTTTAAAAAGGGCTCCAACTTAAAATCAGTAGGCTAAAACTGAAATAGAAATTCCTATTTATGTTGAATGCAATTCTTTTATAGGCATAAAAATATTTTTGTTACACTTCAAATTTTAATTTTATCTGTAATAGCTCTGCTGCCCCATTTCTTGCGATTAGGGTCATTAACTTTTAAGCCCTGGGGCAAAGGAAATAAATAAGACCACCATAGGAATATGTTTTTCTACATGGCTGGGACTTTGTGCAATGATAGCAACAACAGTACTGCTGGAACGCTGAGGTATACAATGCCAGGAGAAAATGGTCAGGTCTTGGCCTTGTGCCAGCATTTGAACTGGGAGGTGATCTCTCTTCTACATGAGCAATAGAGAACACAAATAAATCAGTCCTGGCTTCATGCAAAGCAGCATGGAATAGCAGTGGGTAGCCTGCCAAGCTAATGAGAATGAGTGATGTGTGCATATGGAGTTAGTGTAGACTCAACACATTTTCAAAGTGGATTATGGAATACATATTAACTGGCCAGTTAGTATGCTTTAAACCTTTGCATCATATGGACATATGGCATTCGAGTGTGACTCACTAATGTTAGTGTGGACTAACTCCTCCACATAAACAAGCCCTTATACTCCTAACTGAAAGTACCCATTTTTTAAAAAATCCTGGTCTTAGTCCTTAAAATGGAGGAACAAATATTCACGTTCTAGTCACATTTTACATACTGCACCCACACATGTGGTTTAGAATTAGTTCTTGGAAGGCATATTAGAAGGAAAACACATCTTACTCAGGTTCCCACACTGTGACAGCTACAACCACAAGCCTCCTATAGTTAAAGAGGCTGCTTTAGTGTCAGCCTTAGATAGGGGTTTGATTTGGCTAGGCTAGTAATTTTTCTAAGATTATTTTATTAAATTATTAGACTAGTAAATTAATAACTTCTATGCAGAAATGCTTTGTTTCTAGAGTAGCTTTAAAATGTGTTAAACCCCCAAATATGAAATTCTTACCTGGAGATTTTGCAAGGGAGGCATGGAATACAGAGAAATTAATTAAGGCATAAGAAGCCAAAAAGAAATTGGAGATTATTGGAGCAATGACATTCAATTCAGCTGTAAAAACACAAAGAGAAACAAATAGTTATTAAGATTGTTGTCAAACTGCTTTAAAAATCCCAGGGCCAAAAGTTTGCTACAAGGGCCTCCTTCTCTCTAGTGGAAACAGTAGATTTGTAACATGTTTTATTTTATTCAGATCTATATAATAGTCTAATACCATAAACTGTTCTAAACAATTTCTCTGAAATCATTTCAGCTACTACAGGGGGAAAAAAAATCTGTTTCAGAAACTGCCTATTCTGCCACCAAAATCCTTTGCGTCTCCAGTCACATTCACTTTAAGATACTTTTTAAGGAGATTTGTAGAAAATCAGTTCTCAGTTCAAGAGTCCAGATATTAATATGTTCAATTATATCTTGATAAAGTCTAGTCTAGTTTAATCAGTTATCTTTACCTTTGTCTTCCTCAGACACAGTCAAGGAGTGCCTCTCCACTCAAAGAAATAAGTTTAGTCTCAGGTTTTATTTTCTCACAGAACCATAATAAACTTTGAATTTAATGTTTCAAAGCTTTCAATGTGAGTCACACCTCTGTGATCAATTAATGTGCAGCAGATATTTGTTTAAAATATTCCCTATTTAACTTGAAGGCACTCAAGGAGTACCAAAGTTGTTTGAAGTCAGATACTGTTTGCTATTTGACTACACTGTTTGCTAATTCAGGTTATCTACCGTATTTTTCGCCCTATAAGACGCACTTTTTCTTCCCCAAAACGGGGGGGGGGGGGGGGAAAGATGGTGCATCTTATAGGGCGAATGCAAAAAAAAAAACAAACAAACAACAACAACAACAAAAAACGCCTCGCTCTCCCGTCCCCGCCGCGCGGGTGGGCTGCCGGGAGCGTCCCGGTTCCCCCCTCCCCGCCGCGGGCGCGCTCCCGGCAGCCTGCCCGCGGCGGGGAGGGGGGAACCGGGACGCTCCCGGCAGCCCGCCCGCGCGGCGGGGACGGGAGAGCGAGGCGCTTTTTTTTTTTTTGTCCGGATTTTTTATTAAAAAAAGAGGGGGCGTCTTATAGGCCGGAGCGTCCTATAAGACGAAAAATACGGTACGTCTTTTTCCAGAATTACACAATTAGCCCATGAATATTAAGTTTTCATTAGTCTGTAATAGTGTTGGAATGTGAGAGGAGGAGAGATTAGTTTAATAGAGGTCTGTGGGAGCTATAACATGTGAAATCATATACCTGTGGGCAAATGGAGAAACATATTCACCTGACTCCCACCATAACAGAAGACTGAAACAAGGCTATCACTGTTACTGCTGATGTAACTCTTTAATGAGAGGGGGGGGGGGTGTTGCACGTGTCAGGAGGAGAGGGGGGTATCCTTTCTTCTGCAGCAGTTGAGGCTGTCCCAAGAGTAAAGAGGATCTTGGCAGATTCAAGCAGAGGTTTGGAATTTGAGACGCAGCATCTAGGCTCTCTGTAACTAGTCTCAGTGAAACTGCAGACAGAGCGGGGTGCAGCCTCTGCCCTCCTCTGGAGAGAAAAGAACACTCCCTCCCCTCCCCCACCTTTTCCTTCCAAAAAGGATTAGGTGAGAAAGTGTAGGGCTCTCCTTTTCACCTGGATAGAGAGCAGTAGTAGTAGCAGCCAATCACTAGTCATTTCCCATGACCACAAAGGACTGAAATCAAAGATACAGCCTTTCAAGAACATGACACTTTAGTCTACTAGGACTTTCTTCATCCTAATGAAACCTCCAGACCACATGTGGCAGCAGGGATAACTTGGTCTTTCCTTCCTCCAACAGCCCTCAAAAATGCAGAATAAGCAAGATAGGGAAGAGATAAGAGTATCAGCAACAGTTCTTAACATAAGCAGTCCTGGAAGGGGCTAGAGGATGATGTGAAAAATCTTCTATCTGCCTGCAAGGAACGTATTATTATTCGAGCTGGCCCCCACCTCTGGCAGCACTAGGAAAATCTTGCACTTCAGTGGATAGCAAACTTTAACATCCTCTATTTGTGCCAGATTGCCACTTACGCAAGCATAGATTAGTGATGTTTTATTGTCTAGTATATATGTATTAAAAATCTGGAAATAAATATAAAAGGCTTCCACATCATACAACAGCTCGCTCTAATAGATGAATAAAAAGACAATACGATAGGGTTTGGAAAGGATTAAAAGAAAATCTGATTAGCTACGGTCCGTGGATATTAACTGTTACCTTCCCCCACTAGTTGAGACTTTGGCCTTGTCTACACTACCAGGGTAAATTGACCTAAGTTGCACTACTCCAGTCACATGAATAACATAACTGGAGTCGACATAGCTTAGGTTGACTTCCTGTGGTGTCTTCACTGCACTGCGTCGATGGGAGATGCTCTCCCACCGGCTTCCCTTATCTTCTCGGAGAGCTGTACTCTGCTGTCGATTTAATGGAAGACCCACTAAATTGACAGTGTCAATCCCCCCAAATAGTGAAGACAAGCCCTGAGATGAATCCAAAGTAACTTCCGTTCCGAATGTGGGAGACAGAATCCTTAAACCCCATTCACTGAACAGTTTTCCAAACACAAGCCAACACCTACATTTTTAAAAATTAAATTAAATAAAAATCCTATCCCCAAGACTCCTGTCATCCAAGCATAAGACAGTATATCATTTTATAGCACAAAAAGAATGTATTCAAAATTTTTACTCCAATTTAAATTAACTAACCAATTAATATGAATCCAAGAGCAATCAAGAAAGTCAGAATATATCCTCGTAATGGTTCATTGTTCTTCCCATAGCCTTTAGCAAACATTAGAAGGCCTGGATAGATATTGTCCTTGCATAAAGCCTAAGAAAGAATACACAAAGTTAGTACGGTTTAATTAAGATAAATTTTGCATGAGATACACACTAATGCATTCAATGAGGGCTAGTGTTGTCTAGTTAAAGCATGGAGTTGGGAGTCAGGACATGCTGACTATTCTTTACTCTGCCTTTGCATTACTGTGTGATCTTAGAGCAAGTGACACCTTCCCATTCCTGAGTTTTCACCTATATCAATACAATGAGGATAGTGATTTACAAAGAAGGGAAAATACTAACAACATCTGTCATGTGACCATAGTAAAAAAAGTCACAAAATGAATCACTTTTGGTTTTGATACTGAACCAAGAATTTCATCAAGATATGGAAAATATTCTCAAAGCTACTCTCTCCCCCTGCTTTACTGTAGTGCTTTTGTGTTAAACCTTTCTTATTCTCATTCACTATCTGGCTTCCTTCTGCAGGAGTCTTGGGTTTCAGGTTTTTTTTTGTTTTTAAGTGTAGGGTATTCTCTCATGATCCTCAAACATGAAGCATTCCTACACTAACTAAACTGCAGTTATTCAACACACACAGCTAGGTAGGGCATTATCTTTAACTCTGAAAAAACAGAGCCCTTTATTACATACCTCAACACCACAAGTGAGGGGGAAAAAACGTGCAACAAAACAGGACCTTTTCACTCCAGCAACTAACCAAGTGTGAAGTCATTTATAAAAGATATACAATACCCAATGAGTGTTTGGTATAAAAGTTCCCCGGGAAATAAATTTTACAAACTCTACAATTGTACTCAGTTATTGTTACAATATCTTTAAGCATTCTGAATTGCAACTAACTTCAGTGCATTAGCTCCAAAAAGGAGCCACCAGCAGATACAGATGATATGCAACTACCAACAGCATTAAAAATTAATTTAGTGATCACGAAAAGGAGTCACACTATCAGCTTCTCTATCCACAGAAAAGGTAGAGCAAAGAGCAGAGTAAACCACTCCATATTGCAAAGCAACGCTCCCTTAGCTCTGACCTAGAGGAACCACCCCAACCTTTTAACCAATTCAATCCATGGCCTCAATGCCAACACTATCACCACTTAAAGCAGTAAAGTGAATACAAAACTCTGCACTGTTAAATAATATCATCACTTACTGCATAGTAAACAACTCTGGGCTTAAGTCTTGGCAGGTAAAAGCTTTCCAATTTATCCTGAAATCTAAAACTTTAAGAGCCCTACACTCAGATGGAAGAGGCAGTGTATGATTATCAGAAGCAGCACCACAAATCTGCATAAGATCTCATTGTGGCAATATTTTTTTTCTTCTTTAAATTCCAGATCAAACTCATTAATCTTTGGTTGCTTACCAACAGTTTACCTTGCTTTTCAACAACAGGACATTTTAAGCAGACCTCGAATATACCACTGAGCCGTGGTAAGAAGGATTCTTTCCCAAGCAAGTGTTAACAGCTTCTGCAAATTTAAACCTCATTTTTTTCTTTTTTTAGCCCATCTGGTTGCTAAGAAAATTTCAGTTCACATTTTGAAGGATTTTTGTAGTGTCTGTGCAGGTCCATTGCCTCTGCTGCTGCTCATAACTTAAGGCTAAGATTAGGTCACGCAATCCATGACTTCCGCTGACCTCTGTGACATTTTCTGCTCTGGGGCTGAAGCTCCCAGCCAGCCCTGCCGCGCAATTGCCCAGCCACTGGTGGGTGGATCCCGTGCAGCTGCCTAGCTGTTGCTGCAACTACGGCCAGTGGCTGGGGGACCCTGCAGCAGCCCAGTTGCAAGGTAGGTGGACCCTGGAGCTCACACCCACGGCACTAGTAGGGAACCTGGGAGCCCTAACAGTAGTGGGTGCTGAACCCACCTACCCTTTGTGTCAGGGATATTTTTTAGTAAAAGCCAAGGACAGGTCACAGACTTATTTTTCATGATCTGTCCCTGACTTTTACTAAAAATATCTATGACAATTTAGCCTTACTTAGAACTTTGTCACATTACAACAGAGTGGAATATAATCACACTGTTGTCAGGTTTAACTGCTGAGTCCAGTGGACAGTGAAACTGATAAGAAATAAGTCAAATTGAGTCTGTTGCTTCTTGGCAAACTGACACCAGCAGAGGTGGGCACTTGAATGAATCACTACTGAGGAATCTCAAGTGATATGAATCAAGACACTGATATACAAAAACTCCCTGTTCCCAATATTCTAATTTAAAGCGGATTCAGAGTTCTTTTGTTATGAAAGAAAAAGACATTATAGAGGCTTACCTGAAAAATCTTAGGTGCACTCACTAAAGATGCCAATGCAGAAGAAAGTGTGGCTGAAAAGATGCCAGCAGAAATCAGTGGTGCAAATCCTGATACCATGCTCATTACCTGAAAGCAGGATATAAACAATTTTACATATACCAAACAGAAAGGACTGAACAAACATCTGCCTCTAAATAAACAACGGTTTTGATAAAAATAATCTAGAATTCTGTAGACAGATGTTTCAGCTGAATGCTGTTCAGAACCGTTACAATAGCATTCACTCAACACTGTCTGCAGAATTTTTTTTCTTTTTACTTCTACAACTCCTAGATTTTTTTCAAATACCATTTACCATTGAAAGTATGGAGAATATTTCAGGACAGTAAACGCTGGCTTTTTTATTCCAACTCAAATATTTTTTAAGTCATATGTCATTTCTTAAAACAGACTGTTAGCTGTTCTGTTCACCCAAATCTCAGCTCTGCAGCTAGAGAATCTGGTGAGCCAAAATTAACTGCATAAATTTGCAAAACAAACATAATGCAACTACCAGTCTTAAGTGCTTCAAAAATATCTTATTAATGGTCTAAGGAAAGAATTCACATTCTTTTAAAATTTCTTTAGATTTCATGTAGTTAGTGACATCAATAAGAGTAATCATAAGTCAAGAGAGAAGTATTTTAGCTATTTGACAAAATACAGTATTTTATAAAGTGTTGCTTCAGGCTTAGAGATGGTGTCTGTTTGACGGAAATTTCTGATCTTCTTCATCAGGATGTTGGGTAAGTCATGTTGTTAAAGAGCTCTCCCAAATACCAGTCTCAGATTTTAGACTGTGGAAGCTCCACCTGGAAGGTGGCCAGCATCCTGGAGACTGAACCTCTTAACATTTATGTATAGGGAAACTTTCAGTTAGACTCCTCCTCAGGGAAATTATCCCTACCCTTTTCAGGAAGATCATCCCTGCTTACACAGCTGCTAGAAGCTAGGGAAAAGAACTCTTTAAAAGGAAGAAAGTCTGGTTGTGGAGGATACCTGTCTGTAAGACTGAACAAACAGCCTTTTCCACCAGGGATAGAGGACCAAGCAATTATCAGAAACAGAGGAGACACTAAAAAAAAGCAAGGGGGGTCCTAGGTGCTGTGTGGGAAAGAAATCAAGTTGTCATTGTACCTAATAGGGGAATGTTATGACTAGCAGCAGCAAGCAATTAGGCACATCAATCCCCACCCCATATATGGAAGGTCAACAGAACCCCCCCCCCCCCCCCCCAAAATTACAGGGAAGTCTGTCTGAGGAGCAAAAGAATTGGAGCTTCACTTATGTGGTCTGGGAGAGAAAACCAAGCAGAACTAAGAAAAAGCCTTAGTCCTGTGGTACTTAGACTTGGAGGAAAAAATATAAAAATTCAGGCTTCCCATTTCTCCTGAAAATAGAGAAGGAAAAAGCAAAAACAACTTCTCAAAGGTCTTATTTCCTACAGCTCTGAGTCTGTTATTTGCTGGAAAGGGGAAGGAAGAAAAAGTGAGACAATACCTGAATGTCACTGGATTTAATACTTAGTTTGCTTGAGGAAAGAACAGTGCTACAGTGGCCATGAGATCCACTCCCAGTTGCTGGTGTGCATTAGAGCTTCAGCAACCGAGGGTTTTAGCTATATGCCACAAAAGGAAGTGATATTAGGTCCAGTCTGACAGAGGAAACAAAAATTATTCCCCTCTCAGGACCAGGAGCATGCAATATCTGTGGATGGTCCAACATTTTCTTGCACACATTTATTTAATAGATTATAAAGAACAGAAGGGACCATTGTGATAATCTAATCTGCTCTACTGTATAACACAGGGCACAGAACTTCCTTGGAACAATTCTTGTTTAAAACTAGAGCATTTATAAAAAAAATTAATCCAATCTTTGTTTAAAAATTGCCAAATGTACCTTGCTATGCATGTATACAGTATAGTGAAAGACCTCACTGAAGAAAGCCTTTAAGAAACACACATGAAACAACATTTACCAAAAAGACTTGTTTCCTAAAGAACGAACAAACATATTCCAGACTTTACTTACATTTATAATATATGGTCTATATTTTAATCCAGGCTTATTTCACAAATTTGCCATATTCAATAAATATCACCTTCCCCAACAAAACACAAACAAACATTTAATTGATGCGCTCTCAAACCTTAAAGCGTCTCTAACCTGGAAGTTATTTAGGAGACCATAGTGACACTTTTCTGTCTGACACGATGAGAAGTCAAAATTTAACTTGCAAGCGGCAGTAGTGCAATTTGTCAGTTCGGTAATGATGGTGCTATTGATGTTACCCGTGGCATCACGAACAACACAAGCACCTAGTGTGGACCCAAACAAAATACAGGTTGTCCAGTGGCAGTTAAACAGTCTATTCAAAAAAATCTATGTCAAGTTCAATTCTCTTTTTTTAGGAAGTGTATGCTAACATTTCAGCAATACAAAACAAGAGCATTTCCTTTAAATTACTCCTGACATTTAATAAACACACATGCTTCATTTTCTTGGATGGAAAAGTAAACAAGAAAATATCATGCATAAGTTATTGCATAATGTTTTAGCATTATCATCAATACAAAGCACTAGTACATCATTTTAACACATGCTACAATAAGATTAGGAATCTAATTTTGTTGGCTGTATCTCAAATAAGCAGAGAGTCTATAAACCAATTTACTTAATCCATAATTAATAAAAGTAAACAACATGGAGAAAAGTTAAATTATAAAAATCATCAGTTTTAAAATTCACATATTATTTTGTTTTCCTGGGCTGTGAGGATGTAGGTTGAGTGGGAAGTGCCATTTGTTGGGTTGCTTTGGGGCTGCTAGAGTTTTACCGCTGGGTTTTTATAGTATTTTAAAGAGGCACCCATATGAGTATCTTTGTTCTAAATTACAACAAGTTTTACAAAAAACACTTTTTTAAAACAGCAGACTAGTCATGTTATTGAAAATGTTGTCGTTCCCCCTTCCACCAATAGTTTTAGCTACTCAGGCAGTTATAACTTAGTTTATGGTACTATAGCTCTTGCATTAGTCTGAAACTGTGTCATGATCTGAAATAAACCATGTCTATATATTCTCTCGCTCAGATTTTATACTGGCAGGTGCCCAGAAAGAATATTTCCTTTCACCAAATGTAAAGCCATTCTTATATGCTCACTGGAAAATTTGCTTGCTTTGAATACAAATGTATTATTCAAGTTCTCCATTTCTCAATAACTCAAATCAGCTGATACCATAACATTATGTAAATATTTAAGTAGCTTGTTAAGATGCCCACTGTAGGCCAGCTAATTTGTGGGACTAAAAGTAACACAGCTGACCAAAAAAACCAAACCAAACAAAAAACACCAAACCACACCATTTAGTGGGGAGTAACAATAGTAAATAGAAGTTTTTTAAAACAAATCCACTATCTTTTCTAACAAAGTTTCATCACTCTGTTAGCGGTCTTTAATTCACTCAAGATTATAATCAATCATTTGTGATGCCACTACTAAAGGCCAGTAAGAAATACTGCAGAAAGTACAAAGAATAAGTAGATCAGCATGCAGGTAATAAATGGAGTTATACCTGTTTAACAAGAATAAACTAAGCTATTAATAAACTCAGTTTCAAAAACCCTGCTTATAAAATATGCAAAATCTCTACTTTGACATTTATAGCTCTTATCTTTAGCAAAATGGTTATTGTTTAACCTTCTAAATGTAATTACTGAAATTAAGTTAAATGGAGCTTGGCTAATGGCCAGTAGTATTTAGTATTTAAGGGAAAAATCTATGTATTTAATTAGGAGTTTTAAAGATTGAATTAAGGGAATTCTCTTAGTCTTTGCTGATATGCATATCAAGTTTTTTCAAAGAAAGAATGACTAGAATGTTTTAGAAATAAAAGAAAATACAGCATGTGATATCTGATGGCTTAAATGGCTTCTCCCCTGAAAAGGAAATATTTCACCAGTATATTACCTCTGAATGGGATTTAAATTTCTAAAATGATGCTCAGTGATTTCAATTTATTTTTCTGTTGAAATATTTCTGTATATCTATTAAACATTGTATTCAGTCATAAGCAGTTATGAACTAAGTAAACTTCAACACACAAAAACTAACATGGAGGAGGCTATTAGTTAACCTTAATATGCAGTGCTAACATTTCTTAATAAAAACACTTTTCAGATGCTTATAAAAAAATTTGCCAAATCTTAGCCATTTGGACTGAAATTTTCCATGCCAAGTATCTTCCTCAGACTAAAAAATTTTGGAAGATGTCAGCCAAATCACTTAGGTAGTTTGAGAATGAGATTAGTGAAAAATACGCTGTTTTACCCATATTAAAATCTTCACGTCTCTTTACTTTGAAAAATCTCAAGACCTGCCATGCTTTGGATAAGGATTTCAAAATTTGGCAGGGGTGGTTTTTGCATCCTAAATTTCACCAAGTTATAAACCTTCTAAAAAAAAATCGTTGCACAATTTATGTAAAGACTTCTTAGATGTTTGCAGCTGAATTCCACAAAATATTTCATTTGCACTGGGCATGCTCCAAGCCCAGAGCTGAACAGGACCTTCCCCACACTTGCAGCTCTGGCCTGGGTACCAGAACTGAAAGCTGGGAGTCTGCTGCATTCTTAATAGTCAGTTTGCTGACACCCAGGCAGCACTTAGGAGAAAGCTGCCGGACTGAAAAGAGGTGGCAAGAACCAGACTAGAATGTGACAAGACAAAACTGGGTCTGAGAGTTGCGGGAGGATGGGACAAGAAGCATAAAGAGTGGAGAATGGAACTGGTTAGGTACAGAGAATGGGACTGGAATGAGGAAGAGTCAAGGACACATTGAAAGAGACAAGGGAGAATGGTCATGGATTACTATAGCTCCACCTGCAGAGGATGGAATGGAACTCATGATTCCTGACAGTTTCCCTGCTGTCAGCAAATATCCATGATGCCCACTGGCACAGAGAGATACGCGCACACAGAGAGAGTGACCCTCCTCTAGTGCTAGTCCACATAAAGGAGGACTTTTACTATCAGCTACTCAGTTTGCTTAAGTGCCACAAGTCTGTGTGGTGGATCTAAGAGCTCAAACCATAATGAACTATGTCCATATGTGACAAAGGGTCCAGTGGCACTTTAAAGACTAACTAAAGTATTGAAGCATGAGCTTTCGTGGGCCAATACCCACTTTGTCAGATGCATCATATAGTTGCCACATGATAGAATTTGTTTTTATATAAACCTAGGGAAATACACACACGCCAAACTACATCAAAGGAACATTAAGGTTGCAAAGTCAAGCATTCAAAAGTTAGGAAATGCCAGAATTAAGGTTGCTAGTGCAACTTTAATTTAACCCCTCGTGTGTATGCATTAGGATAGTATGTGATCATGTAATTAAAGACTATTTTTTCCACAGTACCCCTCCTTCATTCAGAGCATAAGAGGGACTGTACTCTGGGAATCAATTAGGGTTATGTAATGAAGATGATGTTGTTTGTAGGACCACTGCTTCATTCATTGTAGAAGTTAGAAGGCAGGTAGTGAATGAAGCAGGGGACTGCAGGAAGAGAAAGGAAGGTCTCATTGTTAAGGCAGTTGAATCCTTGCTTTGCAGACCTCTATTCTATTCCTGCCTTTGCCACAGAATTCTGATGTGGTGTTGGGAAAGCCACTTAAACCAAACTTTTTAGAAGTAGCCACTATCTATTCCTTATTTTCTGTGTGCCTAACCTGATAGCCTGGGTCTGACTTGCATAAGTACTGAGTACTAACAGTTGCAGCTAAAGTCAATGGGAGCTGTTCTTGAATATGTGAATGTATAATGCTATGTACTGTGATAACTCAGGTCCTAAGTATCTGAAATTGGGTACCCAAAATTAGTGGATACTGTCAACCTTAATCTTTGTTCTTCAGTTCCGTATCTGTAAAATGGTGTTATGCAAAATTAACTAAAATGATCATGATGCACTTAATTACTATAGTGATGGGCACCACAGAAAAGACCATCAAGCACTCAAAAGTTT